>CM042169.1:11850843-11855843 GCA_023376005.1 Doryteuthis pealeii
TGTCGGTATTATTATATAACACTTAAAAGTGCAAGGAATCTATGTATGGTAGAGGTTAATATTTTAGTATGAAATAAAAATAAATAAAGGGATAGCATAAGACCACCGTAACACTTCACTCCAGCATGTTTTTTCTTATATACCCTCTAACCAAAGCTAAATCAATAAATAATTTTAATCTGTTTTAATTATAAAACCAGTCTTACACCTCATATTCCATACTTAATAATTAAACAACCATAGTAAAAAAAAAATACCCCACAAATCGATTCGCATCTTTTGTTTACATTTTTAATACTCACGAAAAAAAACAATCCCGGTGAAATTTTCAAAAAACATAACAAAGCGTTCGCTTTTATAACGAAATATCTTTCAATGAACACACGTGTAACGGCTGCAATTAATCGGTACCTCGATTAATTCAGTGGATTTAACCCTGTAGATCCTTATGGTGATCTCGAGTAGTTTCTATTGTATCCACATTAATATTTAAAAAAAAAACCATCAAAAAAAACCAAAAACTGGAATACTCACCCTCGATGATGGCGCTTCGAAGTGCCGAAAGTACTCGGGAACTGAACTTTGGTGGACTTATACATCAATTCCACCCAGACATTAAAAATGGCCAGAAAAATGGAAAAAGATCAAAAAAATAATATTGTTTAAACAGAGAATGTGCCTTTTGTTTAATCCTAACATCACACACCACACACAACACACACACACACACACACATATATTATAATATATATATATATATATATATATATATCCTGCACTTTTGCATGACTGACAGAAACAACACTTCATCAAGTTACGCATCCGTAGTACGGAATAGTTTTACTGTCATTTTAATGTTATTTGCGAACCACCTGTTCTCTCTCCTAAAAAAAGTACCGGGTTTATTTATTTGAATTTAAATGCAGTTTTGTTTTTACTTTGAAAACAAACCACAAAAAACGTAAGTATTTTCTATTTATTTAAATTCTCAAATTCTAGCTTTTGATTGCCCGTTTAGTTACAGTGATAAAAGAATATTCGATTAATTTTTCTTTTTACCAACATGGAAATCTAACAAGAAAAATAAATTAAGAATAAAACTGTGAGCTTACAATGAAAAGAAACTGGAAATTAAAATCAATTTTCTTTGTATTAGTTTCTTTTCCTTTCTTTTTTTTTGTTTACATTTAAAGAAGAAAGAAAGAAAGAAAGAAAGAAAGAAAGAAGGACATTGTTAGAGTAAAGAAAGAAAAAAAGACAGAAAGAAAAAGTGCTGAAAGAAAGAAAGAAAGACATTGTTAGAGTAAAGAAAGAAAGAAAAAAAGAAAGAAAGAAAAAGTTGCTGAAAGAAAGAAAGAAAAAAGAAAGAAAGAGAAGACATTGTTAAGAGTAAAGAAAGAAAAAGGAGAAAGAAAGAAAGAAAGAAAGAAAGAAAAGAAGACATTGTTAAGAGTAAAGAAAGAAGAAAGAAAGAAAGAAAGAAAAAGTTGCTGAAAGAAAGAAAGAAAAAGAAAGACATTGTTAGAGTA
Organism: Doryteuthis pealeii; assembly: GCA_023376005.1. Taxonomy (NCBI): domain Eukaryota; kingdom Metazoa; phylum Mollusca; class Cephalopoda; order Myopsida; family Loliginidae; genus Doryteuthis; species Doryteuthis pealeii. Next base: position 11,852,373 of record CM042169.1, read on the forward strand.
AAGAAAGCAAAAAGAAAGAAAGAAAAAGTTGCTGAAAGAAAGAAAGAAAGAAAAAGAAAGAAAGAGAAGAAATTGTTAGAGTAAAGAAAAGAAAGAAAGAAAAAAAAATTGTACACACGGGTTTGAAACATTTTCATGATTTTTTCAGTTCTCCAAATAATTATAACTCTTTTTTAACTAAATCACAAAAATTACAAAAAATTATATTCAAAACATGTTTTTTACAATTAGTGTTGAAATATAAACAGTATTAAATTCAAAATTCATCTTTAGAATCTGTGTGATGTTTAAAGATGGCGGGGTTAAATAAAAACAGAATTGCTTTTTGGATTAATGAAGAATTGTGGAGAGTTCCCGAAATCGATTATCATTTATCAGTAAAAGTCAAAATAAATGTTGGACTTTTTTCTTATTATGAATATATAGAAATGTTTGCGCGTTTTTAATACTCAATAATATATTTTTAAAAACATCGAACATATAACATGATAAATAGGCGGCCTCCTTTATATATATATATATATATATATATATATATATATATATATATATATATATGAAGGAAGGGTGGATGGGTTTAGGATCCGACGATATGCTGTAGATAGAAGGAAAGTGGTCAAGAATATCAACTCAAAACAAGTCACAGGGGTGTACGTTTCGTCTGTATGCACAGACTTTCTCAGCCGATCTGAGACTTTATTAAAGCAAAGCATACGTTTAAATACATGTGGTGGTGGCGGGCCGGGGAGGTCAGGGGGGTGAGTGTGTGGTGATGTGAGCTAAGGGGAGCGGGGAGTTTTGGGTAGGATCAGTTGATATGGAGGGTAGAGGATGTTTGTTTGAAGTGCTGGGGCGGTAGCAGTGTTGTTGATGGTCAATTGGTGTGGGTGTATATTGATTTATGTGAGTAAAGGGGAGGTCAAGGGGGTGAGTGTGTAGTGATGTGAGATAAAGAGGAGGGGAATTTTGGTGTGAGCTAAGGAGGAGCGGGAATTTTGGGTAGGACGGGGTCGCTGGGTCAGTTGAGTGGAGGGGTAGAGGATGTTTGTTTGAGGTGCTGGGGTGGTGACAGTGGTTGATGGTCAAATATATACATATATATATATATATATATATATATAGGCATATGTAAAAAAACAAAATTTTTTTTGGATGAAACAAAGAAAATACAGTGCTCAATCACAAATTGTAAGAGCTAATATTTATTTATAATTATTTATATATATATAAGATTTTTGGATGTTTGTTTATTTTAGAAACGTTGCTGAATAAAGTATATATTACATTTTTACTTGAAGGCACTTACAACGCATGCCTTCAAGTAAAAATTTAATATATACTTTATTCAGCAACGTTTCTAAAATAAACAAACATCCAAAAATCTTATTCACTTCGCCGAAGGGCATACGGTCTGTTTGTTGTTATTATTCTCTCAAAAAACGCCCCCTTACCTATTATGGTAAAGGCGTGTAGTATCATTTGACAAGCTTAATTTCGCTAAGGATTGTTAGCTGTGTACTGTGGTCGAGGCAATATAGTGGTTCACTATGCTCGCTGAGGTCCCGGTTTCGATTTCTGTCGGAGGGAAATCGTTAGTATATGTTGCTGATGAGACTTAATAAAGTCGAAACAGTCTGTACGACATTCTACACACCGAGCCATCCTTTGCCGGGATTACACTTGTCAATTTCATTTTCTATAAGAAAAAGTATCGATTTTTATGCGATACATGCGTTGTAAGTGCCTTCAAGTAAAAATTTAATATATATATATATATATATATATATATATATATAAAGGAGCCGCTTATTAATCATAAGTATGTTCGAATCTTTAAATATATATATATATATATATACATATAAATTTGAAGGCAATTTACAATGCAATGTAATAGGTGTTAAATAATGTTTACTTACCTAAATATTTTCGAGAAAATCTCATCATCAGAGGCAGAAGCATCCGTATTTTTTTAAGCACCGCGCCGGCGTAATCTTTTCTTGTTATTAAGTTGGAGGAACGCCAGATATTTGAAATATTCGGGATTTTCCGTGATGGCATGTCGGTCTGTTGTATATGCCCTCGTGCGGATTATTCGAAATTCTTTTTTTTATTTCTTTTTTTTTTAAACTATAAAATAAGCCTCGCTCAGGCGTGGTGAAATAAGTGTTTTTTTTATAGATTTTTAGAAGCATTGTATGTATGTGTAAAATATAAATCTGAAGGCAATTTACACCTGTTACATTGCATTGTAAATTGCCTTCAAATTTATATTTTACACATACATACAATTTAAATGTTCTTTTGTTTTTCATTCTATTTAAAGAAAAAAAAGTCAGTATTTTTGTTTTTATTTAAATTGTAGATAAGTAGAAATTTGTATGACAACATCTGGAATATTATATATTATATATTATCTATTATAGAAATATAATATATAGAGGTGAAAAAGAGAGGAAAGAAGCCGTCACAGAAAAGAGAGCTAAAAGGAAGGAGAGACAACAACACCCCCCAACACCTACAGAAAGCATCACCTTTTATTTGCAATCACTGCTCCAGAGACTGCCATTCAAGGATCGGTCTGTTCAGCCCCTCACGGAGCTGTAGGTAAAAAAATCTTTTTTAAATGGACACTACGCCATCGTCTAAAATAGACGGAAAGTTGCCAACCATATAATATATGTATATTGAGAACTAGAATCACCAGATATAGCAAGAAAGAAGCATACGTAGACTCTACAAAGACAACATATATCAATATTTCTGGACTCGTCGACCCGAGTTTAATTCCTGGACAAAGCTGTTTACATGTTCACATGGCGCTAATACTCTTGGGAAAGGTATGAATCCAACTCTCCCTCCGGTTATGGGCAACTAGCAGGGGAGACTGGGCTCTTTAACCATGGCTAGGTTGTTAAGTTTTTAAATGCCATCCTTGGCCAGTTGAAAAGGGCTTAAGTAAGTAAGTCCTGAGTTATGGAATCCTTTGGTAAGTGTATAAGTCCTATCCTGCGAATAAGTCCTATCCAGCGTATTGATAAAGGTCCAGTGATACAATCCTATGTCCGTCGTTCACGAAGGTTCAAAGCAGTTATTAGTAGGTATGACCAGTACAGCTGGTATAAATATTATATCAGCAGCAGAGTACTGCCAGTGATTGGCCAAGAGTATGATCACATGGTTATCGCCGAGTCTATAAATAGGAGCGGCGTCTAGCACACACCTTATATCAGAAATGTCTTGGGAACCTCACGTGGTGTAATGGTTAGCAAGCTCGCTTCGCAAACCATTGTTAGTGAGTTCGATTCTCATTGGGAGCCCCATACTTCTGGCCTTGTGCCATATCTAAGCTAAGCTTTGTAAATAACTATATCAGAAATGTCTCAACATAGGTAACCAGTCTAGAATGAAAACTCTGAATTCAAACCTGTTAAACTCCGCTTAAAAAAATTGACCCCATGTCACATCCTG
>CM042169.1:11863343-11865843 GCA_023376005.1 Doryteuthis pealeii
TATATACAAAAAATAGCGGTTTACAGTGTGAATGGGAAGGCTAATTTGCATATTGATATTAAAAATGTGATTTTATTAAATATGTGCTTAGTATTATTGATTTCTAATTGTTTGGTTTTATTTTAATGAATATAAGCAAAAGTCTCTCCAATGAATCTTAAATGAAATCCATTAACAAGAAAAAATAACTGTCATTTTATTCTTCACTTCCTCTTTTAACTAAATACTTAAATTAGAAAAAATAACAATGAAAGACGAGAGTGATGGAAGAGTAAGTTTCAGTTGTTCTATTTTTTATGATACTCCCTCTGTTTCAAATCTTTTATTATACTCCCTCTGTTTCAAATCTTTTTATCTGTATTCTTATTTAGTTTCATTAGCCTTTCTAATTTAATACACTATTTTATTACATTAAAACTTAAATACTTGCACCCGGAGGGTGCATATATTTGCTAGTGTAAGTAATATAAGAGACATGGTTCTAGCCTCGTGGGTGGGGGTGATTAACCCTTGTATATAGAGACGTCTAAATTTCTTGAAATGTTACTTTTATGACGTTTTATGATCATTAGGTTTTTTTGGTTTTTTGCGAAATACAAATTGTGCAAATGCTGTCGCTTCAATAATTAGAAATACTATATTCTTTGATCTGGATAGGGTAATCAGTTTCTATTATTATTACTTGTACAACATTTTAAAAAACACCCTCCGGGCGATGTAAAAATAGATTTTTGAAACATATTGCCTGAGGGGTGGGAGTTGAAAATTCAATGTCAGCGAGTTTGTACCCTAAGTAAGTAAAATCATTAAATTCATTAAAGGATTAAAAAAATAAAACAATTTGAAATTTAAACTTTAAATATGTATTAAAATAAAACAAACTATATATAGATATATAATACCAGTCATGTATTTATTAAAAATTGTTTTAAAAAACAATGAGGACTGTCTAATGTTGCATGTTCAAATTTTGAGTGTATTCATTCTATGTTATGACGATTTTGGGTAATGTGACGTAAGCAGTGACGTAATTTTTGTTACAGACAAAAACCGGAAGCGAATCTCCATTATTATTATTATTATTATTATTATTATTATTATTATTACGGTTAGTACTTTATATATATGTAATATTTTACTATGTTATTACGTGTTACACAACTTTTATAAAAAGTTACGAAACACGTCACGTTTCTTAACACCGACAGTATTAAGATTGGGGGTACTTACTCACATAAATCCCCCAGTGGGTTAGGAGGGGCTCCTTAGCCTTGGTCTCCAACCCATCTAAGTCAAGGAAATGTCTGACACAAAACCTCCACTGCCTATCGGCTCTGGCCCATCCCAAGAAAAGGCTAAGGGAGTAAACTCCGAAAACAAATCAGGAGCCGGAGTCTCTATGCTGGTGTGATGCTGAAATTCGATGCTACCCAGCAATTCCTACGACACTACCGCTGCCAAAGGGCATTGGTTCCTTAGTTTTTCTTTGGATCACAGCGGCAGTGTGGAGAGGGAGATTTGCAGCCTGGGCAACAGCTCATCCTCCATATGAACTCACCCAGGCGACGTAGTTCCAAAAAAGAGAATTTGAACACTGATCCATCATCTCTCCTTGACGGAAAGATGCCAACATATTTTTTATCTTTTTTTTATTTTTCATTTAGATTCAAATGTCATTATGCGATTTTTTTTGTCTGGTGACTGGATGCTAGTCACAACCTTCCTGTGAGTATGATGTTTATTCTACAAGTTTGTGTTCATTAACACAAACTGTCACCTGAATTGATGTGTCTATTTTTTGAATTTTTTAAATTCGTCTTCTTTAATTTAGATTCAAATGTCATTATGCAAATAAAAGATAAAAGGATTAATTTTAATGTGGTGCAAATGTCTACGTTTTGAAGTTGATTTGAAATCTGAAACATCTCATGTCAAATCTTTAGATTGTAATCGGGGATCTAAGAAATATCTTCTTTTTTTTGCGTTTCAGCATTAAAGAATAAAACTCACTTTTTCCATATTTGATTGGCTTTCAAAGTAATTGCGATTTTTATCTCAATAAAAAGAATCATAAGGTTTTAATTTGATTTTCAACTTCAAATATTTCATTTCATCTTTGAAATTATTACATAACTTTTTCCGAGACGTTTCATCAGCTTTCTGTAGAAAGAGACACACACTGTACACGTTAGCAAGGTCGATGAAGAGAACTTCTAAAAAAACAACAACAACTGTCTTCCTAGAAATGATGGATGGAGTCTGATTTGAGACTTAAAGAGAAAAAAATTAAAAAGAAATCAAAATAATTTATTTTTTTAACTTTAAAATGTTTGCTAATTAATGATATACTATTTTTACTAGTGGTGAAAGTTTGTCGATTTTGTTATATCTTTCTAATTGCTATCAAGAAGTTATCAAAAACAGTCATGTTGATTCACAGTTTAAGTCATACACAGAAATCACTGACTCTTGTTCGACTACTGAAATTAAACAGCAATGT
>CM042169.1:11870843-11873343 GCA_023376005.1 Doryteuthis pealeii
TTGCTAAGTGGCATTTGTAACATCTTCACCTGACGATTGCCTTGCATGAAACCAACATGGTCGTGAATGTTCCTTTGTCACCAAATGAATAGATATGTAAAACATCTATATATTTATTTTATTATATTATACATATATATATATATTATATATATATATATATATATATATAGTGGAGCCATTGGGGGAGTCTTACCCCTCTGCAGAGGTGCAGTCGGTGCATTCTAACGCCACAGTCGACAGGGCGGGCCTCAACCCTAACTCTTAATTTGAATTCGATAAAAAAATAACGCCACCTTCTTCAATATACAATTTACAAAATCCTCGTAAACAAAATTAGGTTCACTAACGGCTACAATTTGCTTTTAAAAAAAGATTGTGCGTTTTGTACACCGGCTTGTACGTGACTAGAAAATCCTTGTCGAAAACTCGAGTAACTTCCCCGCGAAAATTCAGTAATCAGTTTCATCACAATGCACTATATTAGGATTCGTAAATTACGAAGGAACATGATTTTTCGATGAGAAAGCCGACAACTGCTGTTCTTGTTCGCTTGCAAATTCTTTTGATGCTACAACTGAATAAATAAAAGAATAAAGGAGCGAAACAAAAAGAAAAACAAAACAAATAAATAAATAAAAAAGGCGCGAGAAAAAAAAGGTGCGAAAGAAAAAGCGGGGAAAAATCGTTCTGTTTGATTCTCGACGGACGTTCCTTTTTCGCATGATGAGAGGCCAAAAAGGAATTGAAACAAACAAAAAAAGAAAAGAAAAGTAAAGAAAAGAAAAGAAAAACATTGATTATTTGCGTGCAGCCTCTTAGAAAATGGCGGCGGAGTCGAACAGAAGTAGAAAGGATAAAAATGAAAGAGAAATCGTATAGGAAGATTAGTAATAAAAGGGAGGATGGGTGCGGGGAAACAACGGCGTAAATACTAAGGGATCATCATTGGGGTAGATTTAATCCATACTAGGAAAGATTCAAAGATATATATCCTTGAAAATGAACACACACACACACACACACACACTCACACACACATACATACATATATATATATATATATATATATATATATATATATATATATATATATGAGTGTAAACAAACAGTATGTTTGAAATGGCGATAGCCGACAATTTTTTGGGAGAATATGTGCTTAATTGAAGTCTCATACTTTACTCTCATACGTCGTGTAGTAAGTCACCCCAAAATGTAGCAATTATCAGATTTAAAAAAAAGAAGAAATCTGAAAAAAAAAACAGCTAGTGTAATGGCTAGAATCTCCGCCTAGCAGTTAGGGTTCAAATCACACACAGAGCACTTTCCTGTCTATAACTCTGCTGATCAGGCAGAATATGCAGAAATGTACATACAGAGATTGACTTTTCTCGATTTGTTTACGCATTACATTTAAACAGATATGCATGCCCAATTCATTAATTATCAACTAACTAATTTTCAAATTAGGTAAGACTTCAATTAAGCACATATTATTTAAAATATATATATATATATATATATTATAATAATGGTACACAGTAATAACCTACTCGATTTTCACCATAAGGATCTTAGGGTTAAATCCACTGGATTAATCAAGATATTGATTAATTGCAGTCGATTGCACGTGTGTATTATTTTGATCATTTTCACCGGTAAGTCACCTTTTCCACAAATACCATATATATATATATATATATATATATATATATATATATATATTATATATTAGTAAAGACAAAAACTTAAAAATCGGATATTAAGTGATTATGGTCCATTTCCACCCATGGGTATCTGAGCACCCTCTGAGTTTCTTCAGATGACGTTCTTTATTGAAAAGTTTTATTTACTAATTACATTGACCTGGATGTATAGCTTAGAATCATCCTAATACTAAATTCTATTATATATATATATATATATATATATATATATATATATATATATATATATATATATATATATATATATATATATATATATATATATATATATATATAGTATCAATACTATTTGTAGGGGAAAGTTAAGTGTCTACCATGGTTTCAATCAAAATGATTCATCAGGATCCTACCCAACGCTTAACTATGTCGTTGTAACTCCTTAGTTAAACAGAGATGAATTTATTATTACTGCTATAAATCCCCGACATCCGACTTCAATGGGAAATACATCTGTTATCCATCCGTTTCTGACGCATTGTTCACGTAGGTCTTCATATTTTTCCAACTTCCGCTGATGGGCCCAATCCAGATTTTCTTCAAATGGAACTGTCAACTCAACGATGAAAACTTTCTTTTGATTTAAGGTAAATTTTTACGCGAAAATTTCGAAATGTTTCCTTCTTTAACAAAATGTATTGCTTTGTTGATGTTATTATCAGCTTTATTTGCAGTCTCACAACTTATCTTCGACGCCTCCTCAACAATCTCGAGGACTTCATTGTGTCTCCACGTGTAGCTTCTTAGAGCATACTCGCATCCCGTGAGAATATGTT
>CM042169.1:11878343-11905843 GCA_023376005.1 Doryteuthis pealeii
AAATTACAAGTTAGCAAACAACACCATTGTTACCTTATTATTTTTTCTTTACACTCACATTGTGATAGCCTTCAAAATCAACCTCCAAACCAATATATATATATATATATATATATATATATATATATGTGTGTGTGTGTGTGTGTGTGTGTGTGTGTGTGTGTGTCTTTTGAAAAGAGAAATAAAGGAAATAAAGTATTGAATGGATAAAATGGGTTTATTTTAATTAATTTAACTTACACGTGTTTCGGTCAGGAGTTTATCCATGTGTACATTATTCTATCTATTATTATTTTTAAATAACAAAATGAAATAAAATAATAGTAATAGAAAAATAAAAAAAAATGTTCAGCACCCCAAAATCATTGACCTTCCTTAGAGTAAATCCTTACTTTTTAAAAATGAAATTCGTTGGACGTGGAGAATTTTTTTAATGTTCGAAAAAATATTTTTTTTAAATCATGTGAAGAGAGTGTTCAAACGCGATGGTGAAAACAGTTATATTGACGTAATGTCGCATGCGACGGATTTTGAATCGGAGAGAAGATGGCCGGAACAAAGTCAGGGGGAATTTTAATTTTCAAAGCATGAGGGTTTTTTTAAGAATAGAAATGATATGTATGTGTGATTTGTTGGTGGTTCATTTATTAATTTGTTATTGTTGCAGGGTTTCAAGGGGTCAAAATAAAACAAAACGATGGGTAACAAATATAGGAAAATGTATTAACAAAAGAGTAGACAATTACAGTACAGAGAAGTGGGAATTACGTCCGACAAATAGAGTTATGAGCTGACTCGCATTGGCTTCCGTCAAACCATAATTGTTCCTGTTACTTATAGTAACCGTCGGCGCATTCCACTATTCCATTAGTCTATAGGGTATATCACAGATCGAGATTCATTTCAGGTTATCTAAATTGTGTGAAGGGGTATTACAGTGGTGTGCTATTTTACTGTGTGGAGATTTAAGTTTTATGGTAGATTTGTGGTTGTTGAGGCGTAGTCTGAAAGGTTTGTGCATTTTGTGCAGTATATGTCATCATCATCATCATGTCGCGCTTTCAGCGCGGATATCCATGACAATCTCTCTCCATCCGTCCATATCGCTCATCATTCTCGGGAGGTCCTCTATGCCGCATCCTGCATCCGCACAGAGCTGATCAACGTACGTTTTTGCTGGTCGGCCTACGCTGGCTTGTCCATGTGCTGGCTTCCACAGGAGGACGTCGCTTATAAGTTCGTCCTTGATTCTCCAGCAGTGTCCCGCATGTCGTGTCCGTCTCACTCGGATGGTTTGGGTGATATGTGGTAGGTGGCCGTACAGCTGCTTTCTGGTAGGGTGCTGTTTTTACATTTTGTTCATGACCACCCGAAGCATTCTTGTGCAGCTCCCATCTAGTTTATTCTCTAGTCGCTTAGTTAGGGTCCAGGTGGTGCAGCCATACAGCAGTACTGACACGACAACGGCCTGGAAGAACTGTCTCTTTAACTTGTCTGTGAGATTTGAACTCCATATGATCGATAGTTTATTTATAGCGGCCCATGCTTTTCCTATGCGTGCATTAACGTCGTTTTCTGTGGAGATGTTACTGCCTAAGTATCTAAATTGTTCTACAGAGTTCAGGAGTTTGCCATCGATGGTTGAGATGTCGCTTTTGTTTTTGAAAGACATGAACTCAGTTTTATCAGAGTTCACGTACAGGCCGACATTTCGTGCTGCCTTTTCTAGGCTGTGTAGTAAGGATTCGGCTTGTGCAGGTGTATTTGCGAGTAGTGCCAGGTCATCAGCATAGTCCGCATCCGTAATAGTATGTGCGGGATATCGCCTGCTTCTTGTAGTATGTGATATTTGCACTGTCGCAAGTGAGTTGTGGGGGTTGGATTTTTATGTTGGCGTATGGTATTTGGATTGTGGGTTCGGTGTTTTGGTGCGTGCATATCTGGCATCTCGTTTAATTGCATTTTAGGTTGCCTTTTGTAGTGGTGTTATTAATATAATTATAGTGATTTTCTACTTAAAAATTATTGTTTTAGTAAAACCAAAGTGAGTTATTAAAAATATGTTAGAGAACATAAACAAACTTGCTGTTTCATATTATTAGGAGGTGAGTAGAAACTGTTATTATGGTGGGGTAAAGCCGATCATAACGACGATGGAAAGATAAATAAATTAAATAAACAAATATAATTTGTATAGACTGGAGAAGGTTTTAAAGTTTTAGTTAAAAGGAAATAGGAAGAGTTTAAGAATATGGAAAGTAATTTAAATTTTTTTATATAGTTTTGAAAAATGTAATCTGATGAAAAGTAATTGACATAATCAGAATCTGTTTTTATGTATATTGATACAAAAACAACAATTTGCTTATGAATATTTCGTTTAGTTTTATCATTAAGCAATATAGATTCTTTAATTGTCTTAAGGCTTATGACTAAACTTCTTTTATTTTGAAATTGCATACAAAAGAAGAATATAAATTCTCGTTTATCTGATTTCCTGTTTAGAAAAACATTTCTATCCTATAACAAAAAAAAACAAAACAACAAACAAAAAAGACAACCAAACAAACGATTGTGGCAGCCGAAGGCATCTTTGGTAAAACTTTCAATTGGCTCCGGAAATCTTCTGGTATTGGACTACTTTTTTCCCCCAATAATGTATTGTTTAATTGTTGAAAAGGGGTTTTTGATGTAAAAAAAAAAAAAGAGAAAGAAATATAAGTAAATAGAATAATTGTCTCTGTCTTTTGTATTCATGGACTCTAAACAGTCGTCACCTTATTAAAATTTCTCACTTGTGTCTCTGTTCTATTGTTGAGAGAAACAGTGCCAAAATATAATTGCCCTTCTATGCTTTATTTCAATATTGTAACGTTTTACGTGAACTGATTCTTAAATGATGGACACGTGGGAATTTCTGTGGAATGTTTGATGCATATTGCTTCAAGATATTTCTTCTTAATTATGGACTCAAAATACAATACACAATACAACATAAACAAACATACAGGCGAATATATATATATATATATATAATATATATATATATATATGTATGTGTGTTGTGTGTGTGTGTGTGTGTGTGTGTGTGAAAGTAAACAAACATGAAACGAGAAATCTGGGAAAAAAGTGTAATGGTTAGAATCCCCGCCTATATGCCTGGCAGTCAGGGTTCGAATCACACACAGAGCAGTCTCCTGTCTATAACTCTGCTGATGAGGCATAATATGCCGAAAGTTTGTTATTTTTAAACTAGTTATGACTTGGTTATTACTTTGAATCTTACAACTCCAACACGTTTGTGAGACAAAACATTTTATATAGATAACAGCACATGGAAACGATACATAAAATATAAGATAGTGTACATAAACATATATACATCAAAGGACTGGAGCGTCCGTACATAGAGATCACTTACTAAGAGGGGGCAGAGGCCCCGCCGAGAAAGGGGTAGACAGTAGGCTAACCCATGTGCTCTTTCCGGAGATGTAGCTAAAAGACCCAGCAGCATCTTAAAGAACGCGCTTAACTACCAGAGGTCCCCCTAGTGGGAACAAACAGCCACGCAGCGAGGAGATAACTCTTCCGGAATATAATTCCCTACAACCAAATCAGCCCAGGAAAAAGAAGGCCTTAGTAGAAGATGTAGATAAAAGAACTCAACTAGACGAGATGTCGGCTAGCTAAGAAGAGGAAGCAGTAAGCCGAAACCAAGTTAGTCTCTGTATCTGTCTCTCTCTCTCTATGTCTCTGAACACTCCCTCACACGCTCGTTTATATACCCTTGATGTGGTATAGAACGATATCATACGACGCAAATACTCGACATCACCTCCGAAAAAAAAAACATAGTGTTATATTACGTTGAGAAATCAATAAAACACATCATTCAATAAATTAGGCCCAACTAATAAAACAACAACTTTTATGCAAAACTCACCTTTATTCATCAACATAGTTTTCCTTCTAGAGTGATAGTATTACATAATCTATGCGGTTGCTTAAGATTATTGTCAATCCCCTGTATTCTAAAGGGATGGCCCTTTCATATCACGGGCGGGACTTTCCATGGAATAGTACAGAAAACCCGCGAAATATCTTGAAGCCACGTGGGACCTGGTTGGGTCCTCAGTTTTTCAGTTGGACGTCAGGCAGTGAAGATGTCCTGCCTTAAACTGGAACTCACACTGCATACGTGCGCTATGTTAGTCACATGAAATATTTAGTTAAGGAAATAAAAGTTTAAGAAAAATAACACGGTCTTGTGATTAATGAATATCTTGCTAACAAGACTGATCTAGAAGAAGAAATGAGTTAAGTGCGACCTACCACCAAGACGAAGTCCATAGAAGAGATATCAAGAAGATATCAAGACCCCAGAAGAAGAATAGAAGTAAGTAAAGAAAAGGATATACAACACCAGGATTTGTTCCAAACAGCACTTAACATCCTTGGGTAGTTCCTGTGTAGCTTTTTCCTTTTTCTTCTTTTCATTTTTTCAGCTGAAACCCGTGCAATAGATATAGCACTTGACATACTCTCTGAAAATAAATATACAAAATATATCATCTTCTCAGACTCGCTCTCAGTCCTACTATCATTAAGAAATAAAAAAAAACTGGAAGACCCTCTCATCACTAAGCTCCTGAATAGATTAGACTCAATGTCTAACTCTAAGGAGATTATTATATGCTGGATACCAAGGCATATAGGAGTGAGGCGGAATGAAAAATAACACGGTCTTGTGATTAATGAATGTCTTGGTAACAAGACTGATCTAGAAGAACAAATGAGTTAAGTGCGACCGACCACCAAGACGAAGTCAAGATGTTAGAAGAGACGCTAGAAGAAGACGTAAGATAGAAAAGACGTCAGAAGAAGAATAGAAGAATAGAAGTATGTAATGAAAAGGGTATACAACAATACACAATTGATTTTCTTGAAAAAGTTACAACTGTAAGATAATAGCGTGGGTCAAATGTTTCGCCATACTTTAGTAACATTGTATCTACGTCGTACCCCACTTGTACGGGTTAGGCACAAGGCCCTATCAACGTGGGACCACACACAAACCGAAGCCCATGGGTGGCGGGTGAAAAATTGCGTTGATCCCGTCGACATTCAACCTCAAGGGGGGCGCCTCAGGCACTGGGCAATAAACCCAGCCCTGTCCCTTTAAATCAAGGGGGCAGGTATTGCCTGGGAGGATATCCCTCTGGGATCGACGCTATTAAGTTGTAAAGATGCAGGGCCGAAGCCACTGGACTCCCTCCCTGTTGGGCAGGTTTACATACTTTAATAACATTTGACACAAAATAGAACTGTGAGATGCTGAGTACTTGAAGCATAGACTCGGGTTCCGCCATTTTTAGGCCTACAGGATCTTACCTGATCGTCACGTTTCTCGTAACCCAAACCAAGTGTTGCGTAGGGGCCAATGTCGAGATGTAGTATTAGTCGTTAGTAGTAGTAGCCGTCGTTAGCTCAGAAAAAACAACATACGAAAGTCGTATATTCAAAAAGTGTTTTTTATTTATTTCTAGGCTCGTGGGTTCTTTTTTAGAGAGAAGGTCAGAGAGATAGAGAGAGAGAGAGAGAGAGAGAGAGAGAGAGAGAGAGAGAGAGAGAGAGGGGGGGGGGATAAGATCATGCTGTTCTATCGTAAATCATATTCATGCGCGCTTTTCGTTGTTAGCCTAGACACGTCACCGTGGGACCCCCAAAAACCCACTACTGCCTCCGATGAAGGCCCAGACGAAGAAAAAAAACGATGTTTCTCTTTTTCCGTTTGTGGTCCCGGGAGGGAAAGGGACACATCCGCTTCTGCCCGCGCGAAAACTTGGGACTTCCGTTTTTATTTTTAACCTAGTTCAGGGGTCATACACTATAGTACTAAATCCGCTCTACTAACTTATTGGCCACTTTATATTTGTTATAACAATGATTTGTATATATATACGAGGGATGTTCAATAAGTAATGCCCTGACCCACTTCCCATAGCAGTAGAGCAACGAAACTTGGCACAGTTAATAATTTTTCTACATAGGAACCACCCAGAGTTACGCATTTTTCCAATCGTTTTGATGCAGCTCTGGAGACCGTTTTTGTAGAACACCCCATGTTGGTCCTCCAGCCACGACGTGACTTCAGAAATCAAGGCTGCATCATCTGGGAAACGCTTTCCTTTCGACCAGATCTGGGAGCTGTTTCCACAGAGTTCCGACCATGTTTGAATTCACGATGCCAGCATTTGACAAGGTCATATGATGGGGCATCATCACCATAAGTTACTTTCATTTCAGCAAAAGTCTCCCTTGGTGTGCGTCCTTTCAAATGCAAAAACCGGATCACTACTCAACACTCAACAGGCTCCATTTCACACTTGACTCAGTTCAAACACATGTAAATCAGAAACCACAATTAGTTCAGAGCTGTAATTTTCTGCTTAATCTATCGAAATATAAACAATTGCATATGCAAAATTTCAGCTAGATCAAACAACTGGAAGTTGGTCAGGGGCATTACTTATTGAATGCCCCTCGTGTATATATATATATATATATATATATATATATATATATATATGTATATATATATATATATATATATATATATTATGAATTAACATTTTAGAAAAAAAAAACAAATAATGGTATGCAGCACCACGGATTTTATCAACATTACAAATCCTTTTAAAATTGTCCATCTTTCTTCAATTGTGCTGTGGACTTTTAACTTGCTTTTTTGTGGCTGGAATCATGAACATTTTTGATACTTTTTTTAAATACATTTTTTATATATTTTACGAAAAACTCTTTTGAGTTTTCTTGTGGATTATAATGCTTCTGATTTAAAAAAAAAAAAATTATTTTTAAAACAGAATATGCATTTTCAAAATTAAAAAAAAATCTGGCTCCGAACATGAACGTTCGTTTGTGCCCCTCCTGTTTGTAACGGTTTACTTATCCCGTCTTTCCATCACAAACATTTCGCTCTTGATGAAGACCGCTTTAATAAAAGGTCGAAACAGATTTCTGTCAGCGAACTATAACATCATTTGTTTTTTTTTTCTAAAAATGTTTAATTCATACTGTCGGATTCACTTCCATTTACTTTTCATATATATATATATATATATATATATATATATATATATATATAGTCGACGGGTGGCCTAAAGTCGGTATCAGCCAGTCAGCGAGGGAGTCTATCCCCTTTTCAATAGCGCTAGACCAAGGAGATTATTTTTAGCATCTGACGTGGAGCGCCACACCTTCTATCAGCTCCTTACTTTACCGCACAGATCCCTGTGCTACTCATACGCTGAGTTGGCGGGGACCGGTATCGAACTAGGAACTGTGGGGGTGTTATAATACTAAAACTATATTGTAAATAAAAACAAATGTTCCCAGTCCAGTGAGAATGGAACTCAGTACCCATGGTTATCTGTTCCAGCTCGCTAACAACTACACCCCACAGCAAACTGAAGGTGGGTATCTATTGTCATCAATCACCGACCTTATTTTCCAGCATCGATTTTAAGTGCCCCCCGCGGGGTTGGGGGCAATGCCGATTTAATTTCCCACGGCGAAAAAGCAATATTTGAAAATTCCACTTCTACTCACCTGGGTTCACTCTAACTTCTTTTTTTCTTCTGAAATTATTTCCAAATCATTTTTTTTCTTTGTCAATTCTGAGTGGTTCGGACAGTGCAGCAGGGAAAATCTTTCGGAAGGTGGGAGGGGAGGAATTATGCAGCGGAAAAATTACACTTGAAAATAATTGGAGTTTTACTGATCTCTCGCCATCGTCGCATGGAGGGAGTGTGGGGTCTGGAATCGTGTGAAGAAATCCATAGGTTGTCAATAAATATCTACTTCACAGATCATTTCACACCGAGAAGAATATGTATTTGTTTATTATTGGCATGCCTATGTATTGAGGAGTGCTTGAGTTTCTGCTTGCTTGCTTCTATAAGAAAGACACACAGACACACAGACACACACACACACACACACACACATATATATATATATATATATAACACACCTCTATGCATACAGATCCATATGTTAGATATGAATATGCATATAGATGCATACAAACGCACATACATAAACGTATCTCTCTAACTTTATATATATATATATATAATGTGTGTATGTATATATATGTATATAATGTGTATATATGAATATATATGTATATGATATGTGTATATGTATATATATATGTATATAATGTGTGTATATGTATATATATATGTATATAATGTGTATATATGTATATGTATATAATGTGTATATGTATATATATATATATATATATGTGTATGTATATATATGTATATAATGTATATATATGTATATAATGTGTATATATGTATATGCATATAATGTGTATATATATATATGTATATAATGTGTGTATATGTATATATATATATATGTATATATGTATATATGTATATGTATGTGTGTATATGTATATATATATGTGTGTGTATAATGAGTATATATGTATATAATGTGTATATATATATGTATATAATGTGTGTATATGTATATATATAATGTGTATATATGTATATGTATATAATGTGTGTATATATATATATGTATATAATGGGTATATATGGATATGTATATATAATGTGTGTATGTATATATATGTATATAATGTGTATATATGGATATATATATGTATATAATGTGTGTATATGTATATATATATATGTATATAATGTGTATATATGTATATGTATATATTGTGTGTATATGTATATGTTTATAATGTATATATATAATGGATACTCCTATCGTGAACGGGTCAGCAGTGAGTGATTTTTTTCCTACTATGTTGTGCATGCTATCAAGAAGACATTTTGCGTTTTCTCGAGTGTGATAGCAGCCCAGCCTTGCTGCGAGCCATGAAGCCACATTGACAAATGTAATGTTATAAGGCTGGAGTCATGTTTTCATTTAAAGTTAGGCGGAGCTGATCTCGATGCTTCAGTTTATTTTCTTCAAAGCTCTTTAGTCTAGCGAAACATGTCTTATGCAATTCCTTTCGATTTGATGGTAGATTTTCTCAAGCACTCAGGCTAATATTGAGGCGTTTCAAATTGTCCTTCAATTCGTCTTTATAGCGTAGGAGAGGACGTCCAATTTTCCGTATAAAATCTTCTTTGGAAGCCTGTTCTCATTCATACCGACAACGTGACCAGTCCATCTAAGCTGAACCTTGGTTAGTAAAGTTTTGATGCCAGAAATGTTACTTTTTTTAATATTGTGCTATTCTCTACTCTATCATCCCATTTTATACCGCAAATGGCCCGAAGACAACGCATGTGAAAGGCGTCAAGTTGGTTTATGTGCTTGCAGTAGAGTGTCCAAGTTTCAGCGCCATACAGTAGGGGAGAGAGTATGGCTGCTCTGTAGATGTTAATTTTTATTTTAAGAGAGACACATCTTTGGTACTCCATAAACGATGTTTCAGGTTGTCGAATGCTGTGCTTTCTTTTACATATTCTGGAATGAATTTCCTTATCCATTTTCCATCAGATGTGACTGTTGATCCAAAATATTGTGTCAACAATCTGTAATGATTTTCCATCAATGAAGACAGTTCGGTTTACAAAACCAGAGTTGCATGCTGCAGGCTTGTACAGAAGCTCTGATTTCTTTATGCTCATAGTAAGTCCAAATAATCTCTCTCTCTCTCTCTCTCTCTCTCTCTATATATATATATATATATATATATATATATAATATATATATAATATATATATATATATATATATATATATATATATATATATATATATATATATATACTAGCAAATATATGCACCCTCCGGGTGCAAGTATTTAAGTTTAAAAGTAATAATATTAGATTAAATCGGAAAGGCTAATGAAACTAATTAAGAATTTAATATAAAAGATTTGAAACGGAGGGGGTATAATCGGAAAATAGAACAACTGAAACTTACTCTTTCATCACTTCCGTTTTTCAATGCTAAATTTTCCTAATTTAACTATTTAGTTAAAATAGGAAGTAAAGAATAAAATTACAGTTATTTCTTCTTGTTAGTGAATTTCTTTTAGGATTTATTGAAGAGATTTTTACTCATATTCATTAAGATAAAACCAAACAATTAGAAATCAATAATACCAAGCACATTTTTATTAAAATCAGTTTTGTAATATCAATATGCAAATTAGCTTTACGTTTACACTGAAAACTGGTATTTTGTTATATATATAAATACAATTGCATGCTATTAGTATTTAGGTAAGGCCAACAGTATTAATAATGTCAAACAGTTTTATTACTAATTGAGGTTTAAATAGAAATAGAATCATGGAGAATGTGACGTAAATAACTAAGGGAACTGTGACTTGGGTAGTAATATAGTTTCGGTTACAGACAGAAAAACACACAATCTCCATTATAATAAGATATATATATCTTATTATAATGGAGATTGTGGATTTATCTGTCTGTAACCGAAACTATATCACTATACAAGTCACAATTCCCTTAGTTATTTGCATAATATTCTCTATGATTTCATTTTTATTTAAACCTCAATTATTAATAAAATTGTTTTACATCATTAAGACTGTTGACGATATCTACTTACTATTAACATGCAATTGTATTTATATATACAACAAAATAAGTCTACAGTGTGAATGGGAAGGCTAATTTGCATATTGATCTTAAAAAATTGATTTTAATGAATATGTGCTTAGTATTATTGACTTCAATTTTTTGGTTTTATCTTAATGAATATGAGAAAAAAATCCCGGGGATAAATATTAAAAGAAATTCATTAACAAGAAGAAATAACTGTGATATTATCCTTTACTTCCTATTTTAACTAAATAGTTAAATTACGAAAATTTACCAATGAAAGACGGGAGTAATGGAAAATGATAGAAGAGTTAGTTTCCAAGTTGTTCTATTTTTCAATCATACCCCCTCTGTTTCAAATCTTTTTATCTGCATTCTTATTCAGTTTCATTTGCCTTTGTAATTTAACATGATATTTTATTATATTAAAACTTAAATACTTGCACCCGGAGGGTGCATATATTTGCTAGTATATATATATATATATATATATATATATATATATATATATATATATATATATAATATATATATATATATAATATATATATATATATATATATATATATATATATATATATATATATATATATATATATATATATATATATATATATATATATATGAATGGAAGGAAAAAATCAACACCGTTATTCCATAATAAATCTATTTCGACCAAAATTGGGGCCTTTATAAATCTAAGTTGATTTAACAAAGCTCCCTAGAATCAAGTCTCATCAGATGGATAATCATTGATAATTTGGGGAGCTTTGTTAAATCAACTTAGATTTATAAAGGCCCCAAAGTTTTTAAATAAATTCATTCTTAATAGTGTGACATATAAAAGAAAAGAAAAGAAAACCCCAATAAGAATCGGCCGGAATCGAAAGTGGTCGGTCCAAATACACACTCCTTTCCCTTGTCGGAAAAAGAACATCTCACCTTTTTCTCTCCCTTGCCTACCCTGCCCATGAGGTGGAACGGTCTACTGCCTCTGTCTGTCTGTCTTTAACTTCTCTCTCTACGAGAGTAAGTGTAGTAGTGTTTACGTTGTATAAATATTTGCTGTGAAAAATAAAAAAGGAGGTCGATTTAATGGTTATGGCGTGTTCTCTCTCTCTCTCTCTCTCTCTCTCTCTCTCTCTCTCTCATTGTCACATATATACCTGTTTTGCCCTGAACCAGGAGAAAAACAATTTTTATGCAATGTGCCGGGTAATGTTGTGGTTGCCCGTCGCATCAGGAGTAGTTTTGGTGCAACGAATACACAGTGCGGTCTGTATATCTCCTACTCGTAACAATAGATTATCAAATTCTGTTTATAAACTCATGTTTTTTTTTTTAACCCATAGATGGGACTCTAACAAGTACTACCACTCCGGGTCAGGGTGGACAAGGGAGAAATGGTGATGAAGAGGTACTCCGTATTGAAAGGTAATTGTTTACTAAGCTCAATCTTGTCTCTTCCTCTTTCCTTTTTTAAAAGCCCCTCTACTATTTTTCATACATTAACTGACATTTCTTCATCAATTTTCTTTTTCAGCATTCTCATCACAGACATGTTTCTCTTCTCTTTCCCATCCATAAACCCCATTTTTCTTACGTCATCCATCTTGCCATCGCTCCTATGGCACAATTTCCATCCACACCGGAATCAAACGCAACACACACTGTCCATTTTAAATGTCTTCTCCTGATCTTGCCCTTTCTCTCTAGACCATCAACACTCTCCGACTCAAGCTTCTGAAGATAACGATAAAACGACGGTAATAATACAAATAAAACTAGGAATTCGGTAGAATACTTAAGTAAAAGTAAGTAAAGTTGACGGGGCGGTCTAAATTCGGTATCAGCCAATCAGCGGGGAGTCTATTCCCTTTTCAATAGCACTAGACCAAGGAGATTGTTTTAGCATCTGAGGCGGTGCTGTTATATACTGGGGTTTTCACCGTACCAAATCAGCATATAACGTTATATACCTTTCTTACTTCTTACTCTGGTCGTATTTCTTCTGACCGGCTTTGGTCCTATCTTCTAACATCTTGGTCTGGTATATCTTCTAAAGTCTGGTCTTCTGTTGCTATGTTCCGGCTGGCTGGTCGTCCTGGATTCATTTCTTAGTCTTGTTACCAAGACATTCATCAACCACAAGAACATTTTACTTATATAAACTTTTATTTCCTTAACTATACATTTCACGTAACTAAATATCTGACTAACATAGCGCGCGCGAGTCCCAGCCTTAGGCAGAGCACAAAATGGCCGACTGCTCTGCCTGACGTCCAACTGCAAACTGGGGACTCTGAAAAAGGTCCCACGTGACTTCACATATTTGGCGGGCTTCTGTAATATTCCATAGAAGGACCCGGC
Source organism: Doryteuthis pealeii (assembly GCA_023376005.1). Classification (NCBI taxonomy): domain Eukaryota; kingdom Metazoa; phylum Mollusca; class Cephalopoda; order Myopsida; family Loliginidae; genus Doryteuthis; species Doryteuthis pealeii. The sequence continues at coordinate 11,891,356 of CM042169.1, forward strand.
CATGGTATGAAAGGGGTCATCCCCTCAGAATTACAGGGGATTGACAATAATCTTAGGCAGCCACATAGATTATGTAACAGTGCGCCACACCTACCATCAGCTCCTTACTTTACCACACAGATCCCTGTGCTACTCACACGCTGAGTTGGCGAGGACCGGTATTGAACTAGGAACCTTGTGGTTTCTAGCCAAACGCTCTACCGACTGAGCTTACCCGGCCCCTAGAATACTTAAAAACTAGCCTAGAAAGGAAGAAAAGAAGGAGGAAAGAAACCAATAAGACTACGAACATTAAAATAATTATATTGATAATTTACTATAGAAAATTACGAACTTTAGTTTTGAGGAGATTAGTTTGAAGAAAAAATTACTACATAAACGATGCCATGGAATCGTATGGTTTACACCCGTTGCTAAACCAGACTATAATGGAGCGATAGAATTTTTTAAAAAAGCATCAAGATTCTCGAGAAAATAAATGACGGAATTATCATTAAAACAATTTGTCTACTTTTAAAATGTCGAGAGTTTTCAAATAACGAAACGTTTTTGTTTTAGTTTTATAATCAAATCTCTCTGTCTTTTTCTTCTCAATTACTTTTCTTTTAAATAACAGCCTCATAACAAATTATGTAACGGAATTTTGTTAGGATCTATATTACCTGTACAAATTGGCGATAACAGATTACAGTAAATTAATTGTAATTATATCTATTAAATTATTTGATTAACTTAAATATTATCTAATTTAATTAATTACAGGTAATTTGTCGACCTCTCCAAATCAAGTAATTTAACTTAATAACGTGGAATTAAAACCAGACTTGTGCAATGCATAAACACACACAGATGGGATAGAGTCACACACACACACACACACACACACACATATATATATATATATATATATATATATATATATGTGTGTGAGTGTGTGTGTGTATGCATTGAGGGTATGTCTACTAGCATTGTTCTATAATAAATGTGATTATATACGTACTGAAAGAAAGTATCAATGCAAGAAAGTTATCTTGAGGGGAAGAAGAAGGGAAAGGGAAGAAGAAGAAGAGGGAAAGGGAAGAAGAAGAAGAAGAAGAAATGAAAGAAAGGGAAGGAAGGAAAATAGAATAGTTACAAGAAGAAGAAGAAATGAAAGGGAAGAAGAAGAAGAAGAGGGGAAGGGAAGAGAAGAAGTGTGGAAAGAAAAGAAGAAGAAGAAGAAAAAGAAGAAGAAAAAGAAGAAACCAAGAAGAAGAAGAAAGTGAAGGTGAAGAAGAAAGGGAAGGGAAAAAGAAGAAGGGGAGAAGGAGGAGAAGAAGTCTAACGATAAAAAGGAAGAAGAAAATAAAGTTATTATGAAGAGAAAACTAATCTAAATAAATGAATCAATAAAGATTGTTATCTTGAGGAGAGAAAGAAGAAGAAGAAGAAATTTCTCCTAAGAGAGAAAGAAAGGAAGAAGAAAATAGCCGTGCGCGTGTGCGTGTATGTGTCTATGAGAGAGAGAGAGGGCGCAGACAGATAGATAGACAGAGACAGACTGACAGACGTGAAAGCTTGTCAAGCTAGAGATCACCTTCCGTTTAACACGTGAATGTGTGTATGAGAGAGAGAGAGAGAGAGAGAGAGAGAGAGAGAGAGAGAGAGAGAGAGAGAGAGAGAGAGAGATTCTGTCTGCGAACATGACTTGATGATAATGTTCAAGCAACTTAATCCATGTGTCTCATATTAGACCCAGTTAAGAAAATAACAAAATATTCATTTCTTTAATCCCTGACAAGTTCCAGATACCATATACTGACTTGAAACCTAAAATTAATAGATTCCTTCATACAAAATGGCAACAACACTGGAATAACTGTATCCACAATAAACTCTTCCTAATCAAACCCACTTTGGGAGGCTGCAGACCGACTTTAAGGAAGTCTAGAAAGGAACAAGTCATTATGTCCCGATTGTGCATTGGTCATACAAAACTAACGCACTCCTATATATCCAAACAAGAACAACAACCACAATGTGAAACATGTCAAACCCCCCTGACAGTTAAACACTTATTCATGGAATGCAGATTTTTTTTCTCACATCAGAAAACGTTATTTTAAAGCAAACAATATGAAAGATATGTTTGAAAATGTTAACATTTATTTTCTCCTTCTTGAGGGACATAAAATTATAATATAAAATATAGACATGAAAGAAATCAATACCATACAACATAATCTCCAATAATGCTAACACATTGTTAAAACCAATTACTAAAAGTATATATATGAATACACAATATGTATTACACCCTAACCGTTAGGCATGATATAATCCCGGACGGGTTGATATGCCGTTAAAATCAATAAACCAACCAATCATTTCTTTACATTACACGAAGAAAATATCTTATAAGATTATCCACATATTAATACTCGTATTTCTTAAATGTACGAACGGTATCATCTTGAAACACCCTCTCGGTAAAAATGAGACTGTCCAAAGCGTTCCAGATTTAATGCAAAAAATGTAAATCCTGCTTATCTGGTATTGCTTATCTGCCAAATTCTTATTTCCTATGAATGTCGTCACCTCAGCTAAATAATGGACCATTCCGTTTTTATTCTGAAAAAAAAAGAAAGGGAAGAAAAAGGATATGTTACTCAGAAATAAATAAGGAAAAAAAACATAATGCAAAGATGGAAAGAAAGAGAAAAAAGAATGTGACTGAGTTAAATTAAGATTATTATGCTTTTCAGATATTGAATTATTTTGCAATCTTTAGTAAACATATCAAACGTTGTAATAATTAAATTATCATACTGTGGTATATCCACAGGTACCGATAGTACACAAATATAAAAGTACAACAAACGTGATTTCCAAGATTCTAGACAGAAAATAACCACAGGCAGTTACTGTGCAGTTGTAATCAATCAAATAATTAATTCCCTGAATACTCTTTTATAGATGTTCTTGTGTCATACGAAGCAACGCTAGTAGATATAGACAAAAGAGCAACGATGAACGAATAGCATATTTGAATATCTTATCATTATATAGCGGCATCAAATTCACGCTACTAAATCGCGTATGTTAGTAGTCGGACTTAGAAAATCACAACACATGGGTATTGTAAAAACTTTGAGTTTATTTATCTTTCTCGGCCGTAGTGTGGGTGGCGAGCGTTGACAATAGAAATGACCGAGGATCGACGATGACTACTACTACTACTGGGATGACTGGCGATCGTGAGGTAAAGGGGTGGACGAACCTCACAGCCCGGGCTGTGATGGGTCGTGGCGACGGTCGCTTACTTGTTCTCCGTCCGCCGTCTGCTGTCTAACTGACTTGTCTCTGCTATTGACCTCCTTTTCATGTATATCAGCCGCCTACGCATTTTCTTTTGTTATACTTATCAGTGGACGAATCTATTTCAGAACTTATTGTTACCCTTCCTTCTTTGTTCGCTTTACCCGGAAAAAGTCCTTTGTTATTTTTTTCGTCTTTTCTTCGTTTCGGTTTAAACGGAAAATCCTACTTCCGCTCGTACAATATACAACATTATGACTTAGTTGGCTTTCAGCTGAATACCATCATTTTGAAATTCATGACATTCTACTTCACATATTGAACTATTTTGTAATCTCGAGTAAACATATCAAACGTTGTAATAATTAAATTATCATAGTGTTGAATATCTACATGTCCTGCTAGTTCACAAATATAAAGGAATGCGATTCCCAAGATTCTAGACAGAAAATAATCAGGCAGATTTTATGCAGTTGTAATCAATCAATTCCCTGAATCCCTATAGATGGGGGGGGTATATAGGGTGTGAAATAGATCTTCGAATCAACAAGCTCCCGCCAAGGGGGAACTAAAAACAAGCAAGTCCTCAGTCCTCTCACAAGTCAGACCCTATGTTGGTCAACACATTCTTCGTCTAGCAGCTAAAAAAATCCGTCGTCGTAGTCGAAATAATCTTTAGCAGTTCAAAATCACATTTCCTTACTGAAAAGAGCTTCGTCGTCGACTGCTTCTGCTGCTGCTGAGTGCTGACTGCCTAGCGCTTGACTCACTTGTTATTTTATGGGCATATTAGCCAAACATCCGGGCACGTCAGTCAAACCTCGTGTCCTTCCAGTTCCTACATCGCATCTGTTTTCGCATGCGGGAGGACGCGGGTTCGATCCCGGCAGGCAAGACAATGTCTTGCTCCCTTTCCTTTCTCGTTCTCTGTCACAATCCCCTTTCTAGATGTCCTTGTGTCAGACGAAGCAACGTTGTAGATATAGACAAAAAAAGCAGGATGAACGAATAGCATATTTGTATATCTTATGACTTACTTGGTTTTAAGCTGACCCCGATTATTTTGAAATTCATGACATTTTACTCAGTAGGCAATTCATTTTTTTTTCGAATGGAGATATAATATGCGTCGACGTAATCTGATTATTACGCTGAGGTTCTTTGCAGACAGACTCGTCGGCAACATCCATTCCATTTTTGAATCAATTGCCAAAACCGATTGAGGAATCTATACACATGACAAATGACATTCATATCGACCTCTGCTCGATTAATTTCAATTTACTACACAACAAGAAATCGAATCATGATCGTTTTATTAGATAATTCGATTGAATAATCTGTTTCAAGATTTAGAAGAAAAATCTCTTTTTTCGTTAGTTTAATGCTAAATTGAATTCCGACCCGGGCGTCCATAATGCCGACCATCGTCACAACGAAGACGAAATCGACAACGACTCGAAAGAGACTCGTCTCACTTTAATGGAGGAATTACTATTGGTTGGTTTAAAATATGGAGAAATAATTAAATACCAACAAAAAAGAGACCCAGTCTCGACTGTATATTTAAAATTAATTATAGAAGGGGGGGGAATAGATATTTGCTTCATCAAGTTCCTGCTGAGGAAGGGGGGACCAAAAAAGAAGCGAGTTTACTGTCTTCTCGCAGGCAAAACTTTCTTTTGGTCAACACAGTCTTCGACCAGCAGCTGAAAATCCGTCGTCGTCGTCAAAATAATATTTTCTGACTGCCGTCTCACGTAAGCCGAATACTTCTCTGCTTGTCACCTTTATTCGCTTTGGTTACTGATGGGCATATTACCCAAACATCCGGGCATATCAGTCAAAACCCGCGTCCGTCCAGTTCCTAAATCGCATTTGTTTTCGCAAGCGGGAGGACGCGGTTCCATCCCGGCAGGCAAGACAATGTCTTGCTCCTTTTCCTTTCTCGTTCACCGTCATATTAATACCCTTATATCTGTTAAAATATTTAAAACCTGAGAACCTATGAAATAGCAGAGGTGATCACAACTAGAATAGGCTAAGTCCTAATTAGTGATCATCCTCCACACATTAATCATTTGTTGTTTTGTTTTTCTAAAAAATGTAATGTGTGAAATATAAACATATTTCTTTCTTTCTTTCTTTCTTTCTTTTAAAGCAGAGATGAAGAGAAGACGATGTTCACTTCCGGTAGGCAGTTGTGAGAATATATGAGTTAATAGCCGCACAATCTTGACGGGTACTATGCTAGTATAAAATAGCTTATCAACGTGAAATGAGTTAGCAATAACATTGATATAATGAATATGTAAATATCTTGGTACCCCCTCACTATAATCTGATTGGACAGTGTCATGTATAAATAGTCGACACTGTATTGGTCCAAGTACCTTAGGCTTACAAGCTAACTTACTCGCTAGACGACACCACGACCGACGGATGTACCAATTACTACTGCGATAATCTACCAAATACGAGGAACTTCGGAATATATCCCTTAACCCAGATATATCAAACATAATACCTTTTCTAAAGCACCACTTTATATCGTGCCTCTCTATTTGAATAAAATCAGCAGCAAAATCAGCAGCAAAAAGACCATCAGCAAAATACCTTCAGCAAAAAGACACAAACAAAATAAAACATTACCTTTTTATGTATATCAGCCGCCTAATCATTTTCTTTTGTTATACTTAGCAGCGGACAAATCTATTTCCGAACTTATTGTTACCCTTCCTTCTTTGTTTGCTTTACCCGGAAAAAGTCCTTTGTTATTTTTTTCGTCTTTTCTAAGAAAAAAAGGTAACAGCATGCGTATTTCAAAATGTATTTTAAAAATACACCTCTGCCATTTTATCAATCTTGATGGGTACTATGCTAGCATAAAAAGTAAAGTAAAGTCGTCGGGGTGGCCTATTGTCGGTATGAGCCATACAGCGAGGGAGTCTATCCCTTTTCACTAGCGCTAGACCAAGGAGATTATTTTTAGCATCTGAGGTGGAGCGCCACACCTACCATCAGCTCCTTGCTTTACCGCACAGATCCCTGTGCTACTCATACGCTGAGTTGGCGGGGGGCCGGTATCGAACTGGGAACCTTGTGGTTTCTAGCCGAACACTCTACCGACTGAGCTGAGCTTATCAATGTGAAATGAGTTAGCAATAACATAATACCTTTACTAAAGCCCCATTTCTCAATCTGAGTATAATCAGCAGCAAAATAGACCATCGGCAAAATACCTTCAGCAAAAAGACCATCGGCAAAATACCTTCAGCAAAAAACCATCGGCAAAAATACCTTCAGCAAAAAGACCATCGCAAATACCTCAGCAAAAAGACCATAAAATACCTTCAGCAAAAAGACCATCGGCAAAATACCTTCAGCAAAAAGACCATCGGCAAAATACCTTCAGCAAAAATCGGCAAAATACCTTCAGCAAAAGACCATCGGCAAAATACCTTCAGCAAAAAGCATCGGCAAAATACCTTCAGCAAAAAGACCATCGGCAAATACCTTCAGCAAAAAGACCATCGCAAAATACCTTCAGCAAAAAGACCATCGGCAAAATACCTTCAGCAAAAAGACCATCGGCAAAATACCTTCAGCAAAAAGACCATCGGCAAAATACCTTCAGCAAAAAGACCATCGGCAAAATACCTTCAGCAAAAAGACCATCGGCAAAATACCTTCAGCAAAAAGACACAGACAAAAGACCCCCCCCCCCCCTGCCAAAAAAAGCAACAGCATGCGTCTTTCAAAATGTCTTTTAAAAATAAACCTCAGCCATATTATCAATCGTTCTTGGAGGATTTCTTCTTCGGAATGGCATATTTGTTCAAATTGGAATTGAATACTGAGACAAATATCAAAGAGCGATCGAACGGATATTTGAAGACCATTTTTATTTTCAGGAATTCGATCCAGTTACTCGTAAAGTTTTATATTCTCTAAAAACGATTTCCGTTATTTTTTATTTTTTAATTATTTTTTTATCTAATCTTTTGTGAGAAGAGAAAAGAGGAAATAACGCTTAAACTGGTAAAACAACACTTGCTCAAAAGAAATAAGATTCTTCTACAAATGATTGTCGTTTTGATAACTTGGTTGCTATGGATGGATACACATAGTCGGAGAAATTGTGTGTGTGTGTGTGTGTGGTGTGTGTGTGTCTGTCTGTGTTTGTTTGTGTGTGCGTGTGTGTTTGTGTTGAGTGTGTTGTGTGTGAGGTGTGTGTGTGTGTGAGAGGAGAGAAAGAGAAAGAGAGAGAGAAGAGAGAAAGAGAGAGAGAGAGAGAGAGAGAGAGAGAGAGAGAGAGAGAGTGAGAGAGGTTAGATTCATTCTAATACATTATTCGAAAGCCATTTCTCAAGTTAGTGAGTGTGTGTGTGCGTGTGCGTATATATATAGTCACACAGTCACACACGGCAGTCACACACGGAGCAGTCTCCCATATCTATAACCTTGCTGATGAGACCTAATAGGTCGAAATGTACATTCAGGGATTGACATTTTTCTCGATTCCTTTAGCCTTACATTTGAAATATATGCCCGCTTAAAAATTCATTAATTATTAACTAATTAATTTTCAAAATTAGGTACGACTTCAATTAAGCACATATCCTCCAAAAGTTGTCGGCTTAAAGCCATATAAATAAAAACACATTTGTTTGTTTACTTAACCTCATTATATATATATATATATATATATTATATATATATATATATATATATATTTAATATACCAGCGTGTTGGTAGATCCTTGCGGAGAGAAAAAAACCCGGCAGAGAGTTTGATTGTAAAAATATACTACCAAACATCACCAGGAAGAAAAAAAATTTGAAAAAAAGAAAAGACCAAGATATTCGTACCAACAAAAAATAATCTATTGTATAGTATTGGCCAAAAGAAAAAACAATTTTATGTATATATTGTATATAAGATATATATATATTATATAACCGCTAGGAGAAGCAAATATATATAGAGAGAGACAGACAGACAGACAGAGAGAGAGAGACAGAGAGGAAAGGAAGAGAGAGAGAGAGAGAGAGAGAGAGAGAGAGTGTGTGTGTGTGTGTGTGTGTGTGATAGAGATAGAATTTTTCGTTCTTAATCTATTCTTTCTAAAGACATTTCTCATCCATAATATAAAAGTTATTCCTACTTAATTTGTTTGTTCATTTTTACTTTCGTTTAAATTTCATTGTAATGCATTTTGTATTTAAAAAGTTTATTTAATTCTTAATTGTAAACGATTTATGCAAAATTCCGGCTCCTGAAAATCATCGATTGCAAAGATTTTTCGGGAAATATTTTTTACTTGATGATCAGAGAATTATCGTAAAATATTTCATTGGTCTTAATAGTCGCCTCACTTAAGAAATACTAACATCTTTAAAAAGCCTTTGAACACACACACACAACACACACACACACACCACACACACCATATATATATATATATATATATATATATATATAAGAGTAAGAGTCATGTTCTTGTGATTACCTGAAGATGCCGTATTAATACGGTTGAAATAAATTATTGTAATGAAGCAAGTTTTTTCTTCATTTACTATATATATATATATATATATATAATATATATATTACTACTACTAGCAAGAATATTTAAGTCTTAATGTAAGTGAGTAAAGTCGTCGGGGTGGCCTAATGTCGGTATGAGCCAGTCAGCGAGGGAGTCTATTCCCTTTTCACTAGCACTAGACCAAGGAGATTATTTAAGCGTCAGAGGTGAAGCGCCACGCCTACCATCAGCTTCTTACTTTACTGCACAGATCCATGTGCTACTCATACGCTGAGTTGGCGAGGACCAGTAGCGAACCAGGAACCTTGGGATTCCTAGCTGAACGCTCTACCGACTGAGCTACACCGTCCATAAAATACATTAAATTCGAAAGACTAACAAAATTAGATAAGAACGCATATAGAAAGATTACATTTATTTTAATTATATTTTAATTGGTTTCTATATAAAATCTTTCATAGGATTGATTTTAATACGTCGGAGAATAATATGATAGTATTAGAGATTAATAAAATCAAATAATTATTTATTAAACACAGTTTTGTTCAAACCAGTATGCGAATTAACCACACCATATGTTATGTAAGCCTTTATTTTTAATGATATGAAGACGCTTTGCAAGATTCTAAACGCACCGATAACATGGGCTATTTTGAGACAAATCTGACTCAGATTTTCATAGAAACATCGTTAATAAATTAGATTTATTCTATGTTTTGATAATTTTGATGAATTAAATACGCATTCTAAAATCAGGTAATTCCTGGGGGTAAGGTGACGTAACACGTGACGTAGTGTTACATAATTATTAGATCGCTAACACTTTTATAAGGTAGTATAGAAACATAATGACGATTAGTGCAGCTGATGACCTTGAGAGTGAGTGACGGCGCTTGACCTCACTCTCACCTTGCCTTCCAGGGATAAATCGTGAGAACCGGAAGGCATGGCAGACCCTGTCTTCCGGTTTAAGGATAGAAGTTTAAGTCAGTTAGAAGTTAGAAGCCGAGCTCGTAAGATGTGTCTCACTGCGCAGACGTCTGGTTTGGGGATTTAGCAATAAAATAAGATCAAAAGTAAATCGAAGTCTTGCGTTTATTACCTAAAAACTAACAATGACTCAGGGCTTCTGATAACGAGAAATCCCCATTGAAGACCAGACCGGAATCCCTAAGTCAACACCAGACGCTAGACCAGACCAAGTTAAGATGATAGAAGAAATACCAAAGCCGGCCAGAAGAATAGATGTCCAACATATAGAAGCAAGTAAGAAGTAAAGAAGTAAGAAAGGGCATACAACATTATATCGATTTGGTACCGTGAAACAGTACGTAACAGTAGTTTCGGTTAGAACACCGAATCTCCTTTATAAAATAATATATATAAATGAGCATGTCCCCATTCTTTACAAAACATTTTATACAAATATAGTTTTGTTGTGCACGTATGTTCAATATATCATGGACATTTAAAAAAAAAAAAAAAATAAAATAAAATCCGCGCAGCAAATGAAAATTTTATTGTCCTTTTGTACACCCGTCCACTGAACACCCGAGTTTGAACAAAAGGCTTAGAAATCAGCAGATGAACATTATTTCCGTAATCTTCTTAAGAAAAAAAGTAAACAAATTAAAAAAAAGTTGAGAAAATTAAAGAATTAAGAAAAAAGAAAAAAGATCCAACATGGCCGCTTTGTTACGTTTGCTACTTCTCGTTAATTGTCTTCATTGAAATGATCAAGAGAGTTAATAAAAATGCTTAACGTGTAATCAATATTGATTCACAAAGTAAGAAATTTGGTGCACTGAGTGCTCTATTGTAAGTCCGTTTTTTTTAATAACGAAAACGGAAGAATGTGGAACATTAATTGAACGATGTTTAACAAGTTTAAAAGAAGATCGGAATCTGTAGTGAGAATGGTGCCAATTACGCCATCGAAACACCAGTTAATTTTTAAAATAAGAAAGTTTATGTAGATTTTGTTAACAATTCCAAATGTTTGTTTACAGTATCATCATAAATAATTTGTTGTTAACTAGATCAATACATTAATCAGCCATTGACAAATGAAAAGCTATATATAATGTCGATCCTGACAAAAGTAATAATTGTGGAATATATACATATATGTATATGAAAAATAGATGGAAATTAATCCGACAGTATGAAATTTAACATTTTGAAAATAACATCATTTGTTTTTTCATAATGTTAAAATAACATTTTTTTTTTCAAAATGTTAAATTTCATACTGTCGGATTAATATATCTAGAATTTTACACCTTAAAGACTTTCATCTACAACTCTACGGATTTATCAACACCACAAGTAATTTTGAAACTTTTACATCTTTCTTCAAATACGCTGTGGACTTGTATATTAATTTAATAGCTGAAATATATCCTAAACAATTTTGATACCCACTTTACACTTTTATATAATTTTACTACAAACTCTTTTGAGTTTTACTATAAACTATAATGCTTCTGATTTTTTAAAATTAAAAATTAAATTAATTCTATTTTTAAAACAGAACACGCATTTTTTTTTTAAATTTCAGCATTTGAATATAGCGTTCGTTTTGTAAACAGTCTTCTAACGGATATTTTTCTCGTCTATGTTGTTCGTGATGAAGACCAGTTTATCGATTTGGTCGAAACAGATTTCTGTCAGCAATTACATAACATCATTTGTTTTTTCAAAATGTTAAAGTTCATATATATATATATATATATATAATATATATATATATATATATATATATATATATATTATATTCACGCTGAATAGTCAGAAAAATGGACGTGTTTTTTTCGGCTGCTCCAGAAGTAGCGATTTATTTATTGTTTTAAAGGCATATAAGGGAAGGGACAATTATTATCTATTTATTTATTTTTCATTTATTTATTTACTAGTTGAAACACATCAATTCATACACGATTATATGCATTTAATTATGTGGAAACGTATGTTTAGTGCTCATCATTGCGTTATTCGGTAATGTCACATTTCATAACATAATTTTAAATACCTCGTTGTTTTTTTTGTTTGTTTTTTTGTTTGTTTTTTTTTAAAGAGTTTTACTTTGTTTTATTAAATTGTATTTATTTATTATTTAATCAAATTTCTGTAATATTTTTATTGTGAATATCTGGAATTATTTTTCTTTCTTTTTTTTTTTGTAAATTACACAACGATAACAGAATACGTTTTTGTAGTACTTAAATTATTTACTGTGTTTACTAAGCTTAATAAGAAAAACTTGTTATGATTTATCTTGATATTTCTTTTACTTTTATTCACTCATTAATGTTTTAAATTCATTGTTTATATTACACACACACACGACACACATAACACACACACACACATATATATATATATATATATATATATATATATATATATATATATATTATATATATATATATATATATATATTGAGAGCACAACACTCGATCGTAAAACGTGGAGGACTTTGTGTTACAATGGTATCAAGAATTTAGCAGCACCGGAGGTCAGCAAGCTGCGTCAAGCTAGAGAAAGGACTAGAGCATTGGCTAGTGTCCCAGCAATACATTCTAATAATCCACACTCTTGTTCCATCTGTGACTTTTTTTGCAAATCATTGGCAGGGCTGAAATGTCACCTGCGATTAACGCACAAGTTTAAATGAAAGAGGTTGTCGAAACCTCATATCGAAATCGACGGGAGAGTCCATCATATATATATATATATATATATATATATATATATATATATATAATATATAATATCCATCATATATATATATATATATATCATATATATCCATCATATATATATATATACTAGCAAATATATGCACCCTCCGGGTGCAAGTATTTAAGTTTTAATGTAATAAAATATTGTATTAAATTAGAAAGGCTAATGAAACTAAATAAGAATGCAGATAAAAAGATTTAAAACAGAGGGAGTATAATCGAAAAATAGAACAACTGAAACTTACTCTTCCATCACGCTCGTCTTTCATTGTTATTTTTTCTAATTTAAGTATTTAGTTAAAAGAGGAAGTAAAGAATAAAATGACAGTTATTTTATCTTGTTAATGGATTACATTTAAGATTCATTGAAGAGATTTTTGCTTATATTCATTAAAATAAAACCAAACAGTTAGAAATCAATAATATCAAACACATATTTATCAAAATCAAATTTTCAATATCAATATGCAAATTAGCCTTCCCATTCACACTGTAAACCGCTATTTCGTTGTATATATAAATATAATTGCATGTTGTTAGTGTGTAGATATGGTTAACAGTATTAATAATGTATAACTATTTTATTAATAATAGAGGTTTAAATAAAAATAAAATCATTGGTAATGTGATGTCAATAACTAAGAGAATTGTGACTTGAGTGGCGATATAGTTTCGGTTACAGACAGAAAAACACACAATCTCCATTATAATAAGATATATATCATATATATCTATCATATATATATGTATATATATATATATATATATATATATATAAGATATTTGGATGTTTGTTTTTTAGAAGCATTGTTGAATAAAGTATATATTATATTTTTGCTTGAAGGCAATTACAATGCATGTATCGCATAAAATTGGATACTTTTTTTTAATAGAAAATGAACTTGACAAGTGTAAACCCGGCAAAGGATCGCTCGGTGTGTAGAACATCGTACAGACTTTATTAAGTGCCATCAGCGATGTATACTAACGACAAGATAATACATTGACTTGATCTCACAATATTCTAGGAGGTTTGCTTGCTAAAAAAATGTTATACACCAAGGTATGGTCAAGTCATGTTGGACACACTAAAATGACGCAATACATGATTAGATTTAGCGTCAAACATTCCAGTGGTTTTTACCGATCCTTTTCCAATTAAAACACGTACACTTGGGGATGGTGCTTTTTGATTGTGAATATTAGAATTTTTGTAAAAATTAATTATTTCAAATCAAATTTCAAGCATTTCCCTCGATCCTAAATTCTCTTGTTAATATTAATTTCTGGCGCACATGACCTTGTAAATATTATTCATCCAAGAAGGCAATCCATAGTGGATTGTGGCGAAAGAGGTTGTTTTTTTTTTTTCTTAGAGGCTAAAATTTAAATATAAAATAAATAAGGTGGTTTAAAAAATGTGTTTTTAATTTAAGATTACCTGGTATGACTCTTTAAAGTGGGATAAATTATTTATTTACAATTGAAAATAATATCTTATTTTTCTAGATAATGGTGAGTAATTTTTCCCCGATCGAATAATTTGATCGTTGAATTAACTGTTTTTCTTTGTAACAACTCTTTATGTTCGTTATTTCTTTTTTGCGAGATTTAATAAACAAAGTTAAAAAAATATTTACGTTTCTTCCTTCAATATGGCCTAAACTGATCACGTGACCTATTTTGGTGATACGTAAAGATTACGTATAAAATCATTACATTTCACAGAAATACCCAAAACCTTTGAGATGCTCAAAAACATAAAAATAAATAAAAATAAACATAACAAGTGAGCCGTTGATTCCTGTTCACACTGAAGCGTTAATATTATTTATACAGATCTTCATAAAAACGCCTAAGCCTTTTAAACGCTTATAGGAAGCGCGTGGTGTAATG
>CM042169.1:11910843-11975843 GCA_023376005.1 Doryteuthis pealeii
TCCCTCTTAGTGAAGATCAAACAATATTTTTGCCGCCTAGTTCAATGTACAGATAACAATTTTTAAGCCTCGCTCCCACGCAAAACAAAAAAAAACAAATATGGATGACATTTGTCGACACACTCATCGGAATATTTTTATATTTTCGCCATCTTCTGTTCCTAATGTTATTATTTCCTTCCCTGTGAATCTCTCACACCAGCTTATATTTTTTTTTTACTAGAATGTAAGTGACAGCAAGTCTCTACAATTCTTCATCACTGAAATAAGAACTCTCGTGGAATTTAGCAGTGCTGTGGTCTGAATGGTACCAATTCCTCATCGGAATATTTTTATATTTTCGCCATCTTCCGTTCCTAATGTTATTATTTACTTCCCTGTGAATCTTTCACACCAGCTCATATTTTTTTTACTAGAATGTAAGTGACAGCAAGTCTCTACAATTCTTCCTCACTGAAATAAGAACTCTCGTGGAATTTAGCAGTGCTGTGGTCTGAATGGTACCAATTCCTCATCGGAATATTTTTATATTTTCGCCATCTTCCGTTCCTAATTTTATTATTTCCTTCCTTGTGAATCTTTCACACCAGCTCATAGTTTTTTTTACTAGAATCTAAGTGACAGCAAGTCTCGACAATTCTTCATGACTGAAATAAGAACTCTCGTGGAATTTAGCAGTGCTGTGGTCTGAATGGTACCAATTCCTCATCACATTGATAATAAAATATTTCTTTCTTAGTGAAGATAAAACAATGTTCTTTCCTCCTTATTTAATAATAGTAAGATAAGAATGGAGAGTATGAAGTTTGAATTTGAGTTTGAGTTTTGTTTAACGGCATATCAACCTCTGCGGGTCATTTAATGCCAAAAAGGCTGTTTTGGATTTCAGTCTTTAAAGTAGTGGTTCTATGGATATAATTGGTTATATTCTGTTATATTTTGTTGAAAAGGTTGCTTTTTTTTATAAAATTTAAAATGTTTTCAGGGTTTGTATTCTTAAAGATGTCTTTCATGGTTTCTTGCTTGATAGTAATTGGCGCGGATATGTTTAAGTCTGTTACAATTTAGAAGGATATGCTTGGTTGTAAGTTGTACTTTGCATGTTGGACACACTGGGGCATCTTAGAGTATGAAGTAGATATGGAACAATTCCAAGGAGTGCGTCAAAGAATGACAACATTAGTCCAAAAATGAATGTAACAGCAAGACTGGAGCTCGAGCTCACTTATGATGATGTCCCAGCGTGTCGACGGTCGCTCCTTGTGCTCGGTTCGCCGTCCGCTGGTTGACTATCTCGACTCGACCCTCTGGTTTTTGTATTGACGACACGCCTACGCATCTTTATCTTTTGATCTGATAACGGACGTTGACCGGAAAGCCTCACTTTCGTTTTCCCCTTTTTTTATATATATGTTTATATTTTTCTTTGTCTTTTTGTCGTCTTTTCTTTGCTTTGTTTAATTTAACCAGAAATTCCTATTTATGTTTGTACAATATCCAACATTTCAATTTTAGCACGGGTTTTCAAAGAGAAATAAAAATAGAATATATACTTAAAATGATTTTTGGTAATGTCACGGAAATGCTGAAGTTCGAATGAAATAGAAAAATGAAAGATAATCATACGTTTATTCCTCTTTTCATTCTTTCGAATTTGTAAGTAATGGGTATTTGCCTCATACCCAACTTGTATAGGCTGGGCACAAGGCCTCGTTTTAACGTGGACCCACGCACAAGCCGAAGCTCAAGGGTGGGAAAGAACAAAAATTGCGTCGATCCCTTCGGCATTCGCCCTCAAGGGGGTGCATCAGGCGCTGGGCAATAAACCCAGCCCTGCCCCCAAGGGAACAGGTATTGCCTGGGGGGATGGCCCCCTGGGATCGACGCTATTAATTCAATACACCGGTCTAGTGGCCGAAGCACACCGGACCCCACCACGAAGGACGGGTTGTTAATGTGTTTTTTTCTAGAAGTAATGGGTCTTACAATTATTAGTGATGGTATTATAGCCGATTTTAACAGTGCTCTGATATACAGCTTATTGGAGATAACTCAAGGTGCTCCAACTAGGATTGGTATCACTGTCTCCCTCATGTTCCACAACTTTTTGTCAGTACTCTGGCAAAGTCATGGTATTTGTGCAGCATTTTTTCTTCAAGTTACACAAGTTTATTTTCCAAGCTATTGAAGACCATTCAGAGGGCTCCAAATAGGATATCACTGTCACCGTCATGTTCCACAACGTTTTCAGTACTCTGACAAGGTCTTGGTATATGTCCAACTTTTCCCCTTCCTTCACTTTCACTCTGTGGTTAACTTCTCTCTGTGATCTGTGATAAAATTATGTTTATTTAAGTACCGGTTGATTCTTCTCTCTAATCTCTTCTGTCGAGTGCTTTTTAGACCTTCAGCAAGTTCCTTACTTCCTAATGATTTGACGGAATAGACAAAAAAATCTCGTTTTCGTCTCCGGGCTCGCTTGCGTCACCGCAGTTTCGCCCAGGAAAGCAACGGGCGCCACCGACGACGACGACCGTAAAGGTCGCCGCTGCCACCCGGGCCCTCTCCGAGTCCGGGTTTGGGAATTTTAACCCGATTCCCTTTCGACGGGAGGCCGGTCGCTTTTGATTTCGAACGTGAATTCTTAATTTTTGACGGATCCGGCGCCTTTCGGGAAGACTTTCGCCCGCCCCTTAGGACCGACTGACCCGTACTCGACCGCCGTTGGCACGGAACCCTTCTCCACTTCGGTCTTCGAAGGTCTCGTTCGAATATTTAAAACGGCGATAATGATATTTGTCCCACAATCACCTCGGATCAATCAGCTGTTCATATCAAACCCTAGCACCTATATGATTGACCCGACCTTATTGCTTTTATGACTAGCCCCAACCTTTTAATCATATGGGTGCTAGAAGGCGATGACTGAGGGTCTTCATGTCCTGTGAATGACGTTAAAATCTATCTGATGGTGAGGTTCCAGTTCTGGAGGTTTGTAGAATGTCGAGCACCCTTCCATCACCATTGCTCCCTGGTCCACTTTGACCCGGAGTGGGAGCACCCTTCCATCACCATTCATCACCATTGCTTCCTGGTCCACTCTGACCCGGAGTGGGAGTACCTGTTAGGGTCGCCTCTATGGGTTAAATAGAAAAATGTGTTTAGAAAAAGAAATTGAGTATCTATTAAGAATTAATTTATTTCAAAACATTGTCGGCATTAAATAACCCACTGAGGTTGTTATGTCGTAAAACAAAACAAAAGAAACACAACCCAAATCCACAATCACAGTAATTTATCTGTGGGCACAGATACTTCTTGCCAGTATTGTCGTTTTGATTGCTCTATCGAATCTCTTCTTTTGAGTGTTTTTTAGAACTTCAGCAAATTTCTTACTTGACAATAATTTTACATAATACCTGCAAACAATTTTTCTTTTTATTCCTTTGATAGAACGATCGCGATATTTGTTCTTCAATCGCATTCATTTATCTTCGGGAACAGCTACTTCTCGGCAGTATTGTCGTTTTGCCACATTTAAGCTGATTGAGTCGGAGAGTAATCCTTAATTCAACTTGTTATTTATTAAGTATTGCTTAATTTGACATACCAAACTTCGCATTGCTTACAGCACCTGCGCTTTCTAAGTGGTTAGCCATCTTAATCCTGGAATTAACTTGCAAATCCAGGGATTAGAAGAGATGGATTTTTAGAAGTTCAAGGATTGAAGGGAACAGCTGAATCCCACTTTGCCTTCTCACGCACGCACGCATACACACGCACACGCACACACACAAATATATATATATATATATATATATTAATAATTAATAATAATTAATAAGTAAGTTTCATATCGGAAAAATTTACCTATATATGTATATATCTATCTATATATCTATCTATCTATCTATCTATCTATCTATATATATATATATATATATATATATATTATATATATATATATATATATATATATATATATAGATATGATATATATATATATAGGTAAATTTTTCCGATATGAAATGAGATAATCTCGGTGCTCAACTACAAGTTGTAAGAGCTTTATCTATTTATTTAATTATTAAATATAACTGTTTGTAGGCATCTACCCAAGGTTTCAAACTTTTTGCTCTCGTCAGGATACCTTTAATTCCTCTGGTGTTTCTGCAAAAACATGTTTTTGCGGTATATATATATATATATATATATATATATATATATATATATATATATATTGCTTATACACATACACACACACACATATACATATATATATATATAATAATATATATAAACCAGCTATGAGTTAAATAGTAGGGCAGACTGGACCCTTCAGCCTTGGGTAGGTAACCAGTCTAGGAGAGGGATAACTCTGAATTCAAAATTCCTGAGGTCGATCGTTGATTGTGTTTGTGGCAACCCTTGATGCACCAATTCTTTTCTATCGAATGTGCCACTATAAACAAATCCCTGTGTGGGAGTTCATTGTGTGTATGAACCCTCATACGTCGAAAATCGACGGGAGAGTCCATTTTTTAATATGTTTACCATAATCTTTAAAGATCACTGCTGTCCCTCACAATCCAATAACCTCACCACCATAAACTTTCCTCTCATGAGCCCTCAAATAACTCATGAAACCCGCTACAGATCCACCAAGTCTGATGCAAATATGACATAGGAAGGACGTCTTACCAGTTGTATCAGATGGATCAGATGATACAATTTTATGCTTATGTCTCTTAAGACCAGAAGCTGACTTACAGACTTTGTTACAGATTGCACAAGACACACACACACACACACACACACACACACACACACACACATATATATATATATATATATATATATATATATATATGTATGTATACACGTGTATTATGCATTTGCTATAGATACGTTACGATTAATATATTTAATTCAAGATTCATGATAAATAAATAGAACGCAAAATAAATGTAAAGTAATGTAAACAAAATAAATGTAAACAAAAAATAAACAAGTAAAATAAAATTAAGATAAAATAAATAAATAAAAATATGAATTAAATATATAATTAATAATAATAATGATAAAAACGCATAAAATTCTCTGGGACTTTGAAATAAAAACGGATCACCTTATCCCAGCAAGAAGACCAGACACAGTGTTGATAAACAAAAAAGAAAGAACTTGTCAACTGGTGGATTTTGCAGTGCCAGCAGATCACAGGTGAAAGCTAAAAGAAAAAGAAAAAAATGGACAAATATCTGGACCTTGCCAGAGAAGTGAAGAAGTTTATATATAGGGATTTAAATGGGGCATCCCGCGAGGATTCAACTCACAATTGAGTAATAATGGATCTGCGGGACTAACTTTAAAAAATCCCCTTCTACCCAGGCGATGCCAGGTAGCATCTGCTAATTAATTTTTTTTAAACTCATTTTTTAAACAACTTTATTCAAAACTCACTTTCTTCTATTTAGCCCAATAGATGGGACCCTACGTGGTACTACCACGCATTCCATGGTCTTGGTGCATTTTTATTTTTTACTGCCAACTGACTTTTTTATACCATCATTGATACATGTTCATGCGAAATGGTGAATACTCTGCCTTCTGATATCTTCAACTCCTCTGCTATATCACGTAACTTCAATTTACGATCGGTCAAAACGAGTTTTGTGGTGTTTTCCGGGAAAACTGCCGAATTTGGACGACCTGAGCGTTCAGCATAATTTTTGTATGTACGACCGCGTTTAAAGTCAGCATACCACCTCTTAACGTTGTTTCCGACAGGACAGAGTCTTAATTACACTTATCACGCCATTGTTTTGCATAAACAGTATTTCTTTTTCCATCAGAAAGCAATACTTTATCAACACACGAAATTCAGATTTATCAATTGTTTTGAAAATTTCTGACAGTAACTCATTTAAATAACTGTAATTTGTAAACTAATAATCCGATTGGGCTCAGATTTTGACACGTGCCATTTGAAGGTTAGTATTTCATAAAAGTGATATGGATTTCTTTGCGGAAGAGCGTAGTGTAATGGTTAAAGTCATGGGAAATGCGCTCGTCACCCCGAGTTCAAATCCTAGTTGTGGTAATTGGATTTCACTTAACGCTAATACCCGAGGGAAAGGTATGAATCCTACTCTATCTCCAGCTATGGGTAAATAGCAGAGAAGACTGGGCTCATTAACCTTGTTTAGGCAACCGGTCTAGGAGAAGGAAACTTCTGAATTCAAACCTGTTGAACTCCGCTTAAGAAATTGACCTTGTGTCTCACATCCTGCTCGTGCGGAGGGGGTTGGTAAATATATATTTCTTTTTAGTGGCGCCATCTATATGTCAGGCCCAGGATTTATTAAGTGATATGTCATATAAAAATGTATTAAAAATAAATGGAAAGTATTTTCTTTTTTTTTTGTCTTCTATAAAGAAAGCCGAAATTTAGTGCCATTAAATTTCATATGCACGGTTATCGCACCCAGGGGAAAGGTTTTAATGAAAGAAGCATACGTTACCCATGATGAAAAATAATGTTTTATTTATCCCCCCAAATGAACACACCAAATGGCCGATGATTTCTCCATATAATCGACTCATCGGCGCAAGAAACTAGTGACACTAAGTTAAACGTTTACTAAATTTATTACTCCCACCGGGAGGTCCAGTGAGCTTCGGCCCCTGGAGGAGATTTAGTAAAATAATAGCGTCGATCACAGGGGGCTATCCCCCCAGGCAATACCTGTCCCCTTGACTTAAAGGGGAAGGGCTGAGTTTATTGTCCAGTGCCTGAGGCGCCCCTTTGAGGGGGAATGCCGACGGGATTGACGCAATTTTTCCACGTGCCATCCATGAGTCTCGGCTTGTGGGTGGTCCCACGTTAATAGGGCCTTGTGCCTAACCTGTACAAGTGGGGTACGAGGTAAATAATCTAAGTTAAACGTTTATATTTCGATATCGTTTGCTAAAATTCACAAAAGAACATGTTTCATGCAGTGTTCAAAATCTTCAGACGGAAATGGCGGTTCTTCGCACGACATGAAACACTTCAAGTAACGGTCTTTTTGCACATACACAGACACAAGACACACACACACACATACATGTATATATATATGTGTGGTTTTATATATATATATATATTATGTTTATATATGTGTTTCATATATATATATATACGTATGAGGAAAAAAAAGAAAAGAAAAGAAATAAGATGGATAAAATGAATTTTATCGATATCGCTTTTAATCGATATCACTTACACATGTGTTTCGGTCTGTTTATCAAAATGTATACGGATTTACGTTATTATTATTATTAAAATAATCAGATGGAGTTGAAATGATGATGATAATAATAATAGAAAAATGTATAAAATGTTCCGTACACAGAGAGATTTTGACGACCTTCATCAGAGTGATTTTTTATTTTTTTGAGTTGGAGACAAGAATAGAATTTCAAATGTTCGAAAACAAGAATATTTTTTAAAATCGTTAGGAACGCAGAGGCCGTTAGAGACAGTTAAAAAAATGTTGAAAGTTTTGGTGGAAGGGTATAATTTGTATTGCAAAGATTGAAATGTTATTAATAATTTAATCTTGTTGATGTTTGAATGAAATGTGTTTTCATTGTTATTGTTTGTGATAAGAAAAAAGGAAAGAAGAAAGAAATCGGTGAAAACCGAAAAGAGTTAACCCCTCAAAATGAGCGAATGGGTCAAGTATGGAATATGTGTTAAATAATGAATTGAAATTAAGAAATGAAATGTTAAGTAAAGTGATGTGGTGATATTATTTAATAAATGTTTGGAAAGAAAAGAACAGCATAATGATCAGAATTTTTAGATTATTTAAGGTAGAAGTTAGTAAGATAAAAGAGGAAAGATTATGAAAAAGAGTTTGTGTATAAAATGGGTGGAAAATATTTTTAAATAATGTGGATAAGGTATGTAAATAAAGTCGTTAATTGATAGTGAGTAGGAAGATACGTATATATATATATATATATATATATATATATATATATATATATAAACTATTCGCAAAATACACTGAGCGAATCTGGATAGAAGGTGCTTAATAATATATCAGGTCAACTGGTTGAACAGATATATGTCTCAAGACTTGAAATCTGCAAGGATACTGGTGTAACATCACTAATGACCTCCCTAGTTCATTTCGGGGATGTTTAACAAGACTGTCACAATGATTGATATTAGGACACCTGATGAAAGCCTTAATATTAAACTTCAAGTGTTCCTCTACAAAATTTACGGTTTTCAATATTTGAATAAAAAATGCTATTTTATTTTATTATTTGGCAAATTGCCAGTAGACTTGGTTGAGTACACCAATAAAGACCTCCTGGTCGGTTTTGAATAGGGAAAAAGCTTGCAACAAACCTTGTTGCGACCTTGCAAGTGGGTAAAAAAAAAGGAACTGACACTTTAGGTCTCGTATAAATAGTCCAGAAAAAAAGGGTCCTGGAGAAAGTACGCCTTCGTGAGTGGGTGAATGAGGTATTTATCTACCAATTCGACCAATCAAATAATAATTGACACCAACCACAAGTATAAATTCCTACGCATTTTTCATTCCTTCTTTCTTCCCTCAGAAGATTGCAGGTGAGTAGTTTTCATTTTTTCCGACAATTAAAATGAAACGAATTAAATATTATAAATAGAATTCAAATTGAAAATGTGTCCCTAACCCAACACTATTTCTAGGCCAAATGTTGTAAAAATAAGGATTTTTTTGTAAATTTTTGCATACCATCTTGGATTCTATTTCCTCAAACAATGGTGCAAGTAAAATATCTAATTTTAGGTATCAGTATTCAGTGTACTAACACAACTTTCGCATAAATGGACAATTTGATATTTTAAGAAAGTGAAAAATCTACCTACCCTAAAGTACATATTCAAGAATAGATCAATAAATGTATAGCATGCTATATAGTAAACTGAATTTTAATCCAAACTATTTTCTGTACTAAATTCAATCTATGTAATATACATGACTGAATTTTGGTTTTAGAATGTATCCTACATGATTGAAATAATGTTTCTAATTCTCGTTCCTTTTCACTAAGTTCTGGTTTTTATCGCATGACCTATTGGCTGACAAGAGTGACACACTGGGAAAGACACGAGTATCATCGTCTTTTGTAATGATAACCTATTGCTGATTTTCTGCCAAAGGCAATTTAACATCAATGAAGAAGATGTGTGAAAACATTCTTCTGTCTCTGTTGCTAAAAATGTGTCTCTTTAAATTCGACATTCCTCTTTGACACATAAACGTTGAAACCAGGTGAGAGTCTTAAGAATTACACACGTAAGACATATCACTTTGTTACTGGTGACACGAGTCCCATTTTCAATGTTTGACGTATTACAGTGCACATTACAGCGAGAAAATTGTTTTAAAAATAAATAAAGAGCTCTGTTGGTTGGGGCTTTAGAATACACAGTACACCGCTGAAGATGGGTGAGACCGCCCTAATGGGGCACCTGGTAGCTGTAGGCGGCGACCCGTGATACTTAAGGATGGAACCTGTGGCTGAGTAGTCCATAACTTGCAACACGCAACTTTAGTCCTTACTAAGGCTAGACGAGTAGTCGGGGAAGCCTCCTCCGATCAATCGGTTAGTCAGATCAAATTCTAAACACCTAAGTGATTGTCCAACCCTATTGCACTTTTATTATATATGCTAGAAAGTGGTGGCTGAGGGTCTTAGTATTATGGATATAACGTTAAACTCTATCAGATGGTGAAGCTCCTGTCTGGACTATTATTTATTTTTTATTTAATGGGAATAAAAAAATAAGTATAATTATTATATCTAATTTCATTTTTATTTAATTCTGAACTCTCCTTTATGACTGTGCTTAAATGTTTTATATATAATCTTCTATTTTTGTTTCATTCATCATTTACAGTAGATAATGCATGATAAATGATTTTTACCCTCGGAATTGCATTGGAAATTATTTTTACCATGAAAATGCATTGAAATGATTTTTACAGAAACTGCTTGGAAATGATTTTACCATGAAAATGCATTGGGAATGATTTTTAACTGAAATGCATAGAAATGATTTTTACTATGAAATAATGCATAGGAAAGATTTTTACCATGAAAATGCATAGGAAATGATTTTTAACTATGAAATGCATAGGAAAATATTTTACTTTGAAAATGCATAGGAATGATTTTACCATGAAAATGCATAGGAAATGATTTTTTACTATGAAAATGCAATTGGAATGATTTTACCATGAAAATGCATAAGGAAATGGGATTTACCATGAAAAGCATAGGAAATGATTTTTACTATGAAAATGCATTGGAAATGATTTTTTACCATGAAAATGCATAGGAAATGTTTTTTACTTGAAAATGCATTGGAAATGATTTTACCATGAAATGCATAGGAAATGATTTTTACCATGAAAAGATAAGGAAATGATTTTTACTATGAAAATGCATAGGGAATGAATTTATATGAAATGCATAGGAAATGATTTTTACTATGAAAAATGCATAGGAAATGATTTTTAACTAATGAAATGCATAGAAATGATTTTACCATGAAAATGCAATAGGAAATGATTTTTAATGAAATGCATAGGAAATGATTTTTACTATGAAAAATGCATAGGGAAATGATTTTACCATGAAAATGCATTGGAAATGATTTTTACTATGAAAATGCATAGGAAATGATTTTTACTATGAAAATGCTTGGAAATGATTTTTACTATAAAAATGCATATGGGAAATGATTTTACTATGAAAAGATATAACTAATGAAATGCATAGGAAATGATTTTTACTATGAAAATGCATAGGAAATGATTTTTACCATGAAAATGCATAGGAAATGATTTTTACCATAGAAATGATTTTTACTATGAAAGCATAGGAAATGATTTTTTACTAATGAAATGCATAGGAATGATTTTTACCATGAAAATGCATTGGAAAATGATTTTTAAACTATGAAAATGCATAGGAAATGAATTTTTACTAATGAAAATGCATGGAAATGATTTACTATGAAAATGCATAGGAAATGATTTTTAACATGAAAATCATAGGAAAAGATTTTAACTATGAAAATGCAATAGGAAAGATTTTTTACTATGAAAATGCATAGGAAATGATTTTTACCATGAAAATGCATAGGAAATGATTTTTACTATGAAAATGCATAGGAAGGATTTTTACTATGAAAATGCATAGGAAATGATTTTACCATGAAAATGAATAGGAAGATTTTTACTATGAAAATGCATTGGAAATGATTTTACCATGAAAATGCATAGGAATGATTTTACCAAGAAAATGCATAGGAATGATTTTTACTATGAAATGCATTGGAAATGATTTTTACCATGAAAAGCATAGGAAATATTTTACCATGAAAAAGCATTGGAAATGATTACCATGAAAGCATTGAAATGATTTCACCATGAATGCATTAAGAAAGATTTTTATATAAATGCATTGGAAATGATTTTTACTATGAAACCCGAAAGTTGAGCAACTCGCAAGTCAAGGCACCACTGCAATATTTTTCTTTGGTTTAATAAAATTGGAAACTATAGAAATAATAGATATAAAAATCACCTCCCAAGAAATTCCACGTCAGGTGATTTTTAAACAAACACACACACACACACAACACGCACACACACAACACACGCACACACACATACACACCAATTTAATCTATTTTGTTTTAGGAATAATTTATGAAGACTGTTTAGTTATTAATGACAACTATATTTGTGTCTGATCTGTTTATTTGCTGCTAAATAAGAAATCTAAGTGAACGTCCTCTTCGTGTGCTAATTCCATAATTTTAGCTTAGGGGTAGATGCGTGGGATCAGCAGGATACGCACAGGAAGCCGAAATCAAAATCTTACGTTGCAACCATTTCCGTAACGGATTGATATCATTACCCAATTTTATTGGCTATAATTGATTTATGCTCGACTTATCTGACTATCAATAACTCCATATATTTATATATATATAATATATATATATATATATATATATAATGCTCAATATCAGTTGGTAGTGCATATATAACGATGATAAGATAGCGTAGACAAAGAGTCTCGGCGTTTGGTCCCTGTGTGTTTTCAGCATATAATGATCAAGTGTCCATATATATGTATATGAATGTATAATATATAATATATATATATATATATATATAATATAAATAATATTATATTACGTATGGATATATATAATATATATATATATAGATTTTTGGATGTTTGTTTTTAGAAGCATTGTTGAATAAAGTATATAATTATTTATATTTTTGCTTGAAGGCAATCACAATGCATGTATCGCGTAAAATTCGATACTTATAGAAATAAACTTGACAAGTGTAATCCCGGCAAAGGATCGCTCGGTGTGTAGAACATCGTACAGACTGTTTTTGACTTATTAAGTCTCATCAGCGAAGTATACTAACGATTTCCTCCGACAGCAATCGAAACCGGGACCTTAGCAGGTATCAGTCAGAGACCATATTGCCGGCGGCCAGGTAACAGCGACAATCGCTGCGAAATTAACCTTGTCAATGATACTTACACGCCTTCTACCATAATATTTAGAGGACAAACAACAAACCAGGTCTTATGCTCTTCGGCGAAGTGAATAAGATTTTTTGGAAGTTTCTTTTTGAGAAGCATTGTTGGATAAAGTAATATTATTATTTATATTTTTGCTTGAAGGCAATTACAATGCATCTATCGCATAAAATTCGATACTTTAAAGAAAATAACTTGAACAAGTTAATTTCGCAGGGATTGTTCGCTGTGTACCGTGGCCGCAGCAATATGGTCTCAGACTATGCCTGCTGAGGTCCCGATTTCGACTTTAGGCCCACCCGATGACTTTACTTACTTAACTTACTTATTGATGCTCATATGTGTGTCCTGTAACCATTCACATATGTATCTTCTATCATAGTAGAATGTTTCTTCAACATCCATGCACATGAGTGTGGCATATTCTTACCTATATGTGTGTCCTATCACCATGCATATGTGTGTGTCCTATAATCTGACGTACATGCCGCATATTCATATAAATAAATGTGTCCATTAATTCTTTTTTGTGTGTCTTAGCGATTGCAGGATTGCTCGCACCTTGTGAAAAATCACTCCTTTGTCGATAAAAAAAAATCAACTAGAAAGATTCAATTAGCTTTTTTCCCATTGATTGAATTAAAAGCGAAAATCAATAATTATCTAATCTAAGTATCGATTGCTTCCATTTAAGGAATCAATCGTTTCCGGCAAGAATTTCCTGACTTTTATTACCGACGGACGAATGCCTCAGACGCCATTGTTCGAACGGGATAGGTGTTACTTAATGTCAGTTTGACATTTACTTATATGTGTGTGTGTGTGTATAGTTACATGGTGATATATATATATATATATATATATATATATATATATATATATTCACCTATGTATGTGTGTGTGCATGCGCGCGTATGTGTGTGTGTGTGGTGTGTGTGTACGAGTATGTGTGTTTGATTGTGAGTTTATAACATGATATTGTGCGCTGGAAAGACACATATATATATATATATATATTAGAGACAGGGAGAAAGAGAGGAGTGGAGAGAGAGATAGAGAGTGAGAGAAAGAACAAAGAGAGAGAGAGAGAAATAAAAAGAACAAGAGAGAGTAAGACGAAGAAATCGAAAGAGCAGAGAGAGGGAGAACAGAGGAGGAGAGAGAGACAGAGACAGAGAGAGAGGGACAGAGACAGAGGGAGAGGGAGAGAGAAATAGAGAGAGAGAGAGATAGAGAGAAATAAAAAGAACAAAGAGAGAGAAGACGAAAGAAAGAGAGAGAGAGAGAGAGAGAGAGACGAAGAAAGTGAGAGAAATAGTTACATAGATAGTTAATGAAATACTGAGATAGACAGATTGATAGATAAATAAACAGATTAATCCTCTATATTAATGGCAATTTTGGTCTATATGCATAACCATTTATTATTTATATATATATATATATATAATATATATATATAATATGGTTATGCATAACCAAAATTGCACAATATATATAATATATATATATATATAATATATATATATATATATATATATATAAGTATATGGGGTGTGTATGTGATGAACATACTTATATATAGATAAATTGATGTAGGTTGATAAATACATATGTATAAAGTCGACTGAGATAGATTGAATAGAATGAACAGTAATACACACACACACCACACACACACACACACACAACACACATATATATATATAATATATATATTATATATATATAGGAAAGGTATGAATACAATAATCTCCCTCAGCTATGGGTAAATATTAGAGTAGACTGGAATCTTCAACTTGGTATGGCAAACAGTCTAGGAGAAGGTAAACTCTCAATCAAAACTATTATACTACCGGTTAATATATATATATATTTAATAGGTATTCCGCCTATATTATTAATTATATATTATATATATTATATATATATATATATATATATATATATATATATATATATACTTATAATATAATATATATAAATTCCTTCGAACATTTCTAAAAAGAATCTCCGTTTTTCCCCAACGATTTTTCATTCAAAATAAAATATCACTCTGATGAAGGTTGAATTTTCTCTGTGTACGGAATATTTTCACATTTTTCTATTATAATTATTTCATTTCATTTGTTTATTTAATATAATAATAGTTTGAATCGTGTACACAAAGATGAACTGACCGAAACACATATGTAAGGGATATTGATTAAATTCATTCTTTTCTTCTTTTCTTTATTAATTCTTCCTCAATTGTCGGATTCACTTCCAATTCCATTTTACATAATAATATATATATATATATATATATATATATATATATATATATATATATATACAATCAGCTGGACCCTCACTGGGATCAGCATTAAAATAACAAAGGTAAAAGATATATCATCTAATTGTCTCATCACGTTCTCTTTAATCTCGTTCACAGTCTTAAGTGTTCTTTTCTGTGGTGAATTTCTCTTTTGTAACTGTCATCGGCGCTAAGAAAATCAGAACTAATGGAGGTATATGGCTTACAAAAAAACTCGATAATTGAGATTACAAGTTGGGTTAAAAAACGTTGCAAATCTGAATCTGAATTTAGCAAGAGATAAATGAATGATAAATGAAACGTTTACTTCTTTGAATTTTAAGATAAAGCCTTTCAAGATTTTCTTTTATGCTTCTCTCCTTAACTTATGTGAAGGATAATATAAATACAGTACAAAATAAAAAACCCTCCGGGCGATGTAAAATTAGATTTTTGAAACATATTGCCTGAGGAGTGGGAGTAAAAAATTCAACGTCAGTGAGTTTGTACCCTAAGTAAGTAAAATCATCAAATTCATAAAGGATTAAAAAAATAACAATTTGAAATGTTAAACTTTAAATATGTATTAAAATAAAACAAACTTATATAAGATATATAATACCAGTCATGTATTTATTAAAACTTGTTTTAAAAAACAATGAGGACTTTCTAATGCTGCATGTTCAAATTTTCAGTCAAATTTTGACAATATATGAAATGGCCAAGCGATCTGGTATATTTGTAAATACCTTTGTAAATTTCATATCATTGGAAACTGTACATCACAGATTTCTCGGTTAAAAACAAAAAATAAAACAAGTACCGCGAACAAAAAGTGAATTAGAAAACCTAACTGTCTGTCTGTCTGTCTGTCTGTCTGTGTCTGTTCGTGTCTCTTCTCTTCTGTCTCTGTCTCTGTCTCTTTCTCTCTCTCTCTCTCTCTCTCTCTCTCTCTCTCTCTCTCTCTCTCTCTCTCTCTATTATATACGAGATGAACTCTCCACGGATTATATACATCCGGGAAAGGGGTAATTGTCACTATCAGATATGATGCAACAGTTTAGTTACGAGATTCGATCGATTTCGAAGGAGAGCAGACTGCGGTATCATGGGCTGAGAAATAAAACTTGATCAAGAAACAGAAAGTCTTGTTATTAATTTAATGTTAAGACAATGACCAGCCACGCCAAGTATGAAGAAAACAAGAAACAAAATCAACCCAGCCGAATCCCTGAAGAAAAGAAGCCCAAGCAGATAAAATGGCGGCTAAAGAGTTAAATGACCTTGACGAAGAAGCAGTAAGAACGTGCTATAAACAAGAGTTGAAACGTTAGTTTATTACTATTTTTCTGAATGTTTGAGATGAGGCCTGATGATTAATATTATCTGCGTTATCGGACTATTGTCCCCATCTTCATTGTTATTTGTACAACGTTTTGGCCGATATACCCTCCGGCCTTTTTCAGGTATTTCTTGTCGGACTCGGGAAACCTTCTTTTCGGACTCGGGAACCTTCTTTCGACTTAACCCTTTATTCAGTCCACGGGGGATACTGTTCTCATTCCGTTAACCATAGCTGGGGTAGGAGTTGTGTTAATTTTTTTTTTATATTACTGCCGCTACTCAGGATTGAACCCGGAATCCAGAGATAACTGTCACTTAGAACTGTCTTAACCTAACTACCTTATCCACTAGGCCATGTGTCCAATTCGACAAAGAAGGTTCCCGAGTCTGACAAGAAATACCCGAAGAAGGCCGGAGGGTATATCGGCCGAAACGTTGTACAAATAACAATAAAGATGAGGACGTTAGTTTATTACTCTTAAGAGTCTTAAGTGTTTATTAGTCTTAAGAGTTTCCACATTTAAACTCAACCTCG
Source organism: Doryteuthis pealeii (assembly GCA_023376005.1). Classification (NCBI taxonomy): domain Eukaryota; kingdom Metazoa; phylum Mollusca; class Cephalopoda; order Myopsida; family Loliginidae; genus Doryteuthis; species Doryteuthis pealeii. The sequence continues at coordinate 11,927,640 of CM042169.1, forward strand.
GCATTTTTGTCTAAGCTTGGACTTTCTCTACCAGACCAAGAGGAAATACTTCAAAAGACGCAGGAGAAATCTCTAACCGCATCAGCGTGGATATGGCAGTTCTATATTGTGACATCAACCGACAAAGTCTGGTGGTATCGTGAGATACTGCTGGGGCGCTCTGGGTTAGTGGTAATGAATATTTCGTCCCTGAAACCATGCCTGAACCCAGAGTCATCATCTGATGAAGGCTTTGTTGGTTGCAATGCTACTGTGTAAATAGCAGTCATTGTATGAAGATTATTAGTCTTAAGAGTTCCAACATATTTCTGTTGAGTTTGTACTTGATTTGATTACTCTATCCCCATACCTCAACTTTTCTGACTTTGAATATTTTAAACTTTCTTTTTCTTTTATGAGATCTCCTATTTTCCGCGATTGCTGTAATATTGTGTTGAATCTTACTGAACTTATATGATTAAATTTCATCAATTGTTTCACCTTTTTCTGCCCCGGCTGACATAAATCTCCGACTGGAAAATCGATGTCTGCGAATTTCTTGATTTACAAATTCCAGAAAAGCAAAGAAATTTCTTTCAACTTTCTGTTAAGTGGAATTTTATTCCTTCCTACAATTCTTTTACTTAATAATAAGAAAAGTTCCAACAATTAATTCACATGACGTAATGGTTAAACAATCATCTAGCAGACAATTATAACCGGGTCGATTCTCACTGAAACACCCTGGTCTTGTTAGAAAACTAAGAATAATATGATACAAGCAGGGCCTGTGGATTATACCCCAGTATGATATTTAATTATTACAACATTTGATATATTTACTTAAGAGCTATTGCTAAATACTTTAATATATAACAAAAGTTATATATCTATGTAAATTATGAGCTATTGCTAAATACTTTCAATATGTAAAAAGTATAATTAATCTTGATTTCACCACTCTCACTCTTCCTCTCTCATCTCTCTCTCTCTCTCTCTCTCTCTCTCTCTCTCTCTGCAATTATCTTGCTTAATAATGAGAAAGCTTTTCAACAATTATTCACATGACGTAATGGTTAACAATCATCTAGCAAACAATTATAACTGGGATCGATTCTCACTGAACGCTCTGGTCTTGTTAGGAAACTAAGATAATATAATACAAGCAGGGCCTGTGGATAACCCCAGTATGATAATGTGATTATACAACATTTGATATATTTACTTAAGAGCTATTTGCTAAATACTTAAATATATATAAAAAAAGTATAATAATCTATGTTTAGTTAGAGCTATTGCTAAATACTTCAGTATGTAAAAAGTATAATAATCTTGATTTAACACAAAACACACACACACACACACTCTCTCTCTCTCTCTCTCTCTCTTCTCTTCTCTCTCTCTCTCTCTCTCTCTTCTCTCTCTCTATCTCTATCTCTCTCACTCACTCTTTTTCTTTCTTTCCTTCTTTTCAAACGATTGATACAATTAAGTAAAGTCGTCGGGTGGCCTAAAGTCAATATCAGCCATCAGCGAGGGAGTCTATCCCTTTTTCACTAGCGCTAGACCAAGGAGATTGTTTTTGCATCTGAGGTGGAGCAACACACCTACCATCAGCTCCTTACTTTACGGACAGGTCCTGTGCTACTCATATGCTGAGTTGACGAGGGCCTGTATCGAACTAGGAACCTTATGGTTTCTAGCCAAACGCTCTACCGACTGAGTTAACCCGGCCGGATTTACGTAAGAGCTATTGCTAAATACTTAAATATATAACAAAAAGTATAATAATCTATGTTATTTAAGGCTATTGCTAAATACTTCAACATGTAAAAGTATAATAATCTTGATTTAACACACACACACACACACCACACACACACTCTCTCTCCTCTCTCTCTCTTCTCCTCTCCTCTCTCTCTCTCTCTCTCTCACACACATCTTTTTCTTTCTCCTTCTTTCTTCTTTCGTTATGTTCGATTGAAACAAATTAGCGTTATCACTTCCGCACCGCCACCGCTCTCTCTATCTTTTCTCTACTCTATTTCTTTCATTTCCTTTAATAAATTGTTAGAATTAAACTCAGTTTTAATTCATTTATTTGTTGCTGTAGTCTTAGAATTAAACGCTATACTAACCCTAATAACTCTAAATGTGTTCATATGCCGTGAAACACAACACCAACCAACCAACCAACCAACATTCTGAACTTCATCGCTCGGTATTCTAACAGCACTCATGGTGTGGTCATGAGAGATCTTTGTTTTGTTTTTTTTTAAATATATTTGGGATACAGTGCAGGAAGAGGGGATTCGTGTCTTACCCCCGGGGCATGCAGACCAGGTGAACGCACGCAGCTACTGCCGTCATAAAAATGCGTGTCGATAAGACTTTTAAACGAGAGATTAGGTCAGGATTTTTTTTAGCTTTACAAACAATCAGTGATGATTTGAACTGTTCAAAAAGTATCAGCGGCTCAAGCTGTATTTTACCAAAAGAGAAATGAACAATAAAAGGAACGTTATTTTCTTCAAATTGGTCCTGTTATCATTTAACATATTTATTCCAATGAGTTGAGCGTTCTATCTATTGGTTATCATGGTAGTTCTCGCAGATCCATTACGATAGAATAAAGACTTTGATCCTCACTGGGTGCCTCATACTAGTGTCTCATCCTATTCGTGGCGAACTGAATAGAATGAGTTCTGAAGTGAATAGACTGTAAAATTAAAAAATATCCCACCATACAGGTGAAAATACCAAGAAAATTTGATAGAAACCGCAGAGGAAATTTTGTAGGCAAAGAGTTTAATTTAACATTCTTTTCGTAATAAGAAAAACAAATGAAAGAATACCTTTTTATTTTTCATTAGGACAGAGCCTAGACTTAACTGTTTGCCTACTTAAACAAATAACAGCGGCTCTCCAACCACTGCGGTGGTTCGTTCCCTATCGTTGGCAAAAGACACGATTACAAACACGCTCCACAGCGGCTCTCCTACCACTGTATGCCACACCCAAGCAAAGTAACAAAACTGACGCTAGTTCACTATAGTTGGAGAGCCGCTGTTATTTGTTTAAAGTAGGCAAACAGTTAAGTCTAGGCTCTGTCCTAATGAAAAAATAAAAGGTATTCTTTCATTTGTTTTTTCTATTACGAAAAGAAATGTTAAATTAACTCTTTGCCTACAAAATTTCCTCTGCGGTTCTATCAAATTTTTTTGTATTTTCACTGTATGGTGGGATATTTTTTTTTTACAGTCTATTCACTTCAGAACTCATTCTATTCAGTTCGCCACGAATAGGATGAGACACTAGTATGAGGCACCCAGTGAGGATCAAAGTCTTTATTCTATCGTAATGGAATCTGCGAGACTACCATGATAACCAATAGATAGAACGCTCAACTCATTGGAATAAATATGTTAAATGATAACAGGACCAATTTGAAGAAAAATAACGTTCCTTTTATTGTTCATTTCTCTTTTGGTAAATACAGCTTGAGACGTGATATTTTTTGAACAGTCATAAATACATCCTGATTTGTTTGTAAAGCTAAAAAAAACCTGACCTAATTCTCTCGTTTAAAGTCTTATCGACACGCATTTTTATGACGGCAGTAGCTGCGTGCGTTCACCAGGTCTGCATGCCCCGGGTAAGACACGAATCCACCTCTTCCTGCACTGTATCCCAAATATATTTAAAAAAAAACAAAACAAAGATCTCTCATGACCACCATGGTGCTGTTAGAATACGAGCGATGAAGTTCAGAATGTTGGTTGGTGGGTTGGTTGGTGTTGTGTTTTCACGGCATAATGAACACATTTAGAGTTATTAGGGTTAGTATAGCGTTTAATTCTAAGACTAACAGCAACAAAATAAATGAATTAAAACTGAGTTTAATTCTAACAATTTATTAAAGGAATGAAAGAAATAGAGTAGAGAAAAGATAGAGAGAGCGGTGGCGGTGCGGAAGTGATAACGCTTAATTTGTTTCAATCGAACATAACGAAAAGAAGAAAAAAGGAGAAAGAAAAAGAGTTGGTAAGAGAGAGAGAGAGAGAGAGAGAGAGAGAGAGAGAGAGAGAGAGAGTGGTGTGTGTGTGTGTGTGTGTGTGTGTTTAAATCAAGATTATTATACTTTTTACATGTTGAAGTATTTAGCAATAGCTCTTAAATACATAGATTATTATACTTTTTGTTATATATTTAAGTATTTAGCAATAGCTCTTACGTAAATCCGGCCGGGTTAACTCAGCCGGTAGAGCGTTTGGCTAGAAACCATAAGGTTCCTAGTTCGATACGGCCCTCGTCAACTCAGCATATGAGTAGCACAGGGACCTGTCCGGTAAAGTAAGGAGCTGATGGTAGGTGTGTTGCTCCACCTCAGATGCAAAAACAATCTCCTTGGTCTAGCGCTAGTGAAAAAGGGGATAGACTCCCTCGCTGATTGGCTGATATTGACTTTAGGCCACCCGACGACTTTACTTTTATTGTATCAATCGTTGTAAAAGAAGGAAAGAAAGAAAAAAGAGTGAGTGAGAGAGATAGAGATAGAGAGAGGAGAGAGAGAGAGAGAGAGAGAGAGAGAGAGAGAGAGAGAGAGAGAGAGAGAGAGAGTGTGTGTGTGTGTGTGTTTGTGTGTTAAATCAAGATTATTATACTTTTTACATACTGAAGTATTTAGCAATAGCTCCTAACTAAACATAGATTATTATACTTTTTTTTTAATATTTAAGTATTTAGCAATAGCTCTTAAGTAAATATATCAAATGTTGTAATAATCACATTATCATACTGGGTTTTATCCACAGGCCCTGCTTGTATTATATTATCTTGTTTCCTAACAAGACCAGAGCGTTCAGTGAGAATCGGATCCCAGTTATAATTGTTTGCTAGATGATTGTTAACCATTACGTCATGTGAATTAATTGTTGAAAAGCTTTCTCATTATTAAGCAAGATAATTGCAGGGAGAGAGAGAGAGAGAGAGAGAGAGAGAGAGAGAGAGAGAGAGAGAGAGAGAGAGAGTGTGGTGTGTAAATCAAGATAATTATTACTTTTTACATATTGAAGTATTTAGCAATAGCTCATAATTAAACATAGATTATTATACTTTTTGTTTAATATTAAAGTATTTAGCAATAGCTCTTAAGTAATATATCAAATGTTGTAATAATTAAATTATCATACTGGGGTATATCCACAGGCCCTGCTTGTATCATATTATTTAGTTTTCTAACAAGACCAGGGTTTCAGTGAGAATCGACCCCGGTTATAATTGTCTGCTAGATGATTGTTAACCATTACGTCATGTGAATTAATTGTTGGAATTTTCTTATTATTAAGTAAAAGAATTGTAGGAAGGAATAAAAATTCCACTTAACAGAAAGTTGAAAGAAATTTCTTTGCTTTTCTGGAATTTGTAAATCAAGAAATTCGCAGACATCGATTTTTCCAGTCGGAGATTTATGTCAGCCGGGGCAGAAAAAGGTGAAACAATTGATGAAATTTAATCATATAAGTTCAGTAGATTCAACACAAATTTACAGCAATCGCGGAAAAATAGGAGATCTCATAAAAAGAAAAGAAAGTTTAAAAATATCAAAGTCAGAAAAGTTGAGGTATGGGGATAGAGTAATATCAAGATACAAACTCAACAGAAATATGTTGAAACTCTTAAGACTAATAATCTTCATACAATGACTGCTATTTACACAGTAGCATTGCAACCAACAAAGCCTTCATCAGATGATGACTCTGGGTTCAGGCATGGTTTCAGGGACGAAATATCATTACCACTAACCCAGAGCGCCCCAGCAGTATCTCACGATACCACCAGACTTTGTCGGTTTGATGTCACAATATAGAACTGCCATATCCACGCTGATGCGGTTAGAGATTTCTCCTGCGTCTTTTTGAAGTATTTCCTCTTGTCTGGTAGAGAAAGTCCAAGCTTAGACAAAAATGCCGAGGTTGAGTTTAAATGTGGAAACTCTTAAGACTAATAAGACTTAAGACTCTTAAGAGTATAAACTAACGTCCTCATCTTTATTTTATTTGTACAAACGTTTCGGCCGATATACCCTCCGGCCTTCTCGGGTATTTCTTGTCAGACTCGGGAACCTTCTTTGTCGAATTGGACACATGGCCTAGTGGATAAGGTAGTTAGGTTAAGACAGTTCTAAGTGACAGTTATCTCTGGATTCCGGGTTCAATCCTGAGTAGCGGCAAGTAATATAAAAAAAATTAACACAACTCCTACCCAGCTATGGTTAACGGAATGAAGAACAGTATACCCCCGTGGACTGAATAAAGGTTAAGTCGAAAAGAAGGTTCCCGAGTCCGAAGAAGGTTCCCGAGTCCGACAAGAAATACCTGAAAAAGGCCGGAGGGTATATCGGCCAAAACGTTTGTACAAATAACAATGAAGATGGGGACAATAGTCCGATTAACGCAGATAATATTAATCATCAGGCCTCATCTCAAACATTCAGAGAAATAGTAATAAAACTAACGTTTTCAACTCTTGTTTATAGCACGTCTCTTACTGCTTCTTCGTCAAGGTCATTTAACTCTTTAGCCGCCATTTTATCTGCTTGGGCTTCTTTTCTTCAGGGATTTCGGCTGGGTTGATTTTGTTTCTTGTTTTCTTCATACTTGGCGTGGCTGGTCATTGTCTTAACATTAAATTAATAAACAAGACTTTCTGTTTCTTGATCAAGTTTTATTTCTCAGCCATGATACCGCAGTCTGCTCTCCTTCGAAATCGATCGAATCTCGTAACTAAACTGTTGCATCATATCTGATAGTGACAATTACCCCTTTCCGGATGTATATAATCCGTGAGAGTTCATCTCGTATTATAGAAGAGAAGAGAGAGAGAGAGAGAGAGAGAGAGAGAGAGAGAGAGAGAGAGAGAGAGAGAAGAGAGAGAGAGACAGAGACAGAGACAGAGAAAGAGACACAGACACAGACACAGACAGACAGACAGACAGACAGACAGTTAGGTTTTCTAATTCACTTTGTTCGCGGTACTTTGTTTTATTTTTGTTTTTAACCGAGAAATCTGTGATGTACAGTTTCCAATGATATGAAATTTACAAGGTATTTACAAATAATACCAGATCGCTTGGCCATTTCATATTATTGTCAAAATTTGACTGAAAATTTGAACATGCAGCATTAGAAAGTCCTCATTGTTTTTTTAAAAACAAGTTTTAATAAATACATGACTGGTATTATATATCTATATATAGTTTTTTTATTTTAATACATATTTAAAGTTTACATTTCAAATTGTTTTATTTTTTTTAATCCTTTAATGAATTTGATGATTTTACTTACTTAGGGGTACAAACTCACTGACGTTGAATTTTTTACTCCCACTCCTCAGGCAATATGTTTCAAAAATCTATTTTTACATCGCCCGGAGGTGTTTTTTATTTTGTACTAGTATTTATAATTATCCTTCACATAAGTTAAGGAGAGAAGCATAAAAAAGAAAATCTTGAAAGGCTTTAATCTTAAAATTCAAAGAAGTAAACGTTTCATTTATCATTCATTTATCTCTTGCTAAATTCAGATTCAGATTTGCAACGTTTTTAACCCAACTTGTAATCTCATTATCGAGTTTTTTGTAAGCCATATACCTCCATTAGTTCTGTTTTCTAGCGCCGATGACAGTTACAAAAGAGAAATTCACCACAGAAAAGAACACTTAAGACTGTGAACGAGATTAAAGAGAACGTGATGAGACAATTAGATGATATATCTCTTACACTTTTGTTATTTTAATGCTGATCCCAGTGAGGGTCCAGCTGATTGTAATATATATATATATATATATATATATATATATATATATATATATATGTAAAAATGGAATTGGAAGTGAATCCGACAATTTGAGGAAGAATTAATAAAGAAAAGAAAGAAAAGAATGAATTTAATCAATATCCCTTACATATGTGTTTCGGTCAGTTCATCTTTGTGTACACGATTCAAACTATTATTATTATTAAATAAACAAATGAAATGAAATAATAATAATAGAAAAATGTGAAAATATTCCGTACACAGAGAAAATTCAACCTTCATCAGAGTGATATTTTATTTTGAATGAAAAAATTCGTTGGGGAAAAACGGAGATTCTTTTTAGAAATGTTCGAAGAGAATTTATATATATATATATATATATATATATATATATATATATATATATATATATATATATTGTAAACAAGGTTTGTTTTGAATGGCTTTTTGCCGATAATTTTTTGGAGAATAAGTGCTTAATTGGAGTCGTACCTAATTTAGAAATTAATTAATTAATAATGAATTGGCGGGAATACCTATTAAATATATATATATATTAACGGTGTATAATAGTTTGGATTGAGAGTTTACCTTCTCCTAGACTGTTTTGCCATACCAAGGTTGAAGATTCCAGTCTACCCTAATATTTACCCATAGCTGGAGGGAGATTATTTTGTATTCATACCTTTCCCTATATATATATATATATATATATATATATATATATATATGTGTGTGTGTGTGTGTGTGTGTGTGTGTGTGTGTATTACTGTTCATTCTATATCAATCTATCTCAGTCGACTTTATACATATGTATTTATCAACCTACATCAATTTATCTATATATAAGTATGTTCATCACATACACACGCCTATACTTATATATATATATATATATATATATATATATATATATATATATATATATATATATATATGTGCAATTTTGGTCTATGCATAACCATATATATATATATATATATATATATATATATATATATATATATATGGTTATGCATAGACCAAAATTGCCATTAATATAGAGGATTAATCTGTTTATTATCTATCAATCTGTCTATCTCAGTATTTTCATTAACTATCTATGTAACTATTTCTCTTTCACTTTCTTCGTCTCTCTCTCTCTCTCTCTCTCTCTCGATCTTCGTCTTACTCTCTCTTTGTTCTTTTTATTTCTCTCTATCTCTCTCTCTCTCTTTATTTCTCTCTCCTCTCCCTCTGTCTCTGTCCCCTCTCTCTCTGTCTCTCTGTCTCTCTCTCTCTCTGTCTCTGTCCCTTTCGTCTCTTCGATTTCTTACTCTCTCTTTGTTCTTTTATTTCTCTCTCTCTCTCTCTTTGTTCTTTCTCTCACTCTCTATCTCTCTCTCACTCTCTCTCTTTCTCCCTGTCTCTAATATATATATATATATATATATATTGTGTCTTCCAGCGCACAATATCATGTTATAAACTCACAATCAAAACACATACTCGTACACACACACACACACACACACATACGCGCGCATGCACACACACATACATAGGTGAAATATATATATATATATATATATATATATATATATATATATATCACCATGTAACTATACACACACACACACATATAAGTAAATGTCAAACTGACATTAAGTAACACCTATCCCGTTCGAACAATGGCGTCTGAGGCATTCGTCCGTCGGTAATAAAGTCAGGAAATTCTTGCCGGAAACGATTGATTCCTTAAATGGAAACAATCGATACTTAGATTAGATAATTATTGATTTTCGCTTTTAATTCAATCAATGGGAAAAAGCTAATTGAATCTTTCTAGTTGATTTTTTTTTATCGACAAAGGAGTGATTTTTCACAAGGTGCGAGCAATCCTGCAATCGCTAAGACACACAAAAAAGAATTAATGGACACATTTATTTATATGAATATGCGGCATGTACGTCAGATTATAGGACACACACATATGCATGGTGATAGGACACACATATAGGTAAGAATATGCCACACTCATGTGCATGGATGTTGAAGAAACATTCTACTATGAATAGAAGATACATATGTGAATGGTTACAGGACACACATATGAGCATCAATAAGTAAGTTAAGTAAGTAAAGTCATCGGGGTGGCCTAAAGTCGAAATCGGGACCTCAGCAGGCATAGTCTGAGACCATATTGCTGCGGCCACGGTACACAGCGAACAATCCCTGCGAAATTAAACTTGTCAAGTTTATTTTCTTTAAAGTATCGAATTTTATGCGATAGATGCATTGTAATTGCCTTCAAGCAAAAATATAAATAATAATATATACTTTATCCAACAATGCTTCTCAAAAAGAAACTTCCAAAAATCTTATTCACTTCGCCGAAGAGCATAAGACCTGGTTTGTTGTTTGTCCTCTAAAATATTATGGTAGAGGCGTGTAAGTATCATTGACAAGGTTAATTTCGCAGCGATTGTTCGCTGTGTACCGTGGCCGCGGCAATATGGTCTCTGACTATACCTGCTAAGGTCCCGGTTTCGATTGCTGTCGGAGGGAAATCGTTAGTATACTTCGCTGATGAGACTTAATAAAGTCAAAACAGTCTGTACGATGTTCTACACACCGAGCGATCCTTTGCCGGGATTACACTTGTCAAGTTTATTTTCTATAAAGTATCGAATTTTACGCGATACATGCATTGTGATTGCCTTCAAGCAAAAATATAAATAATAATATATACTTTATTCAACAATGCTTCTAAAAAACAAACATCCAAAAATCTTATATATTATATATATATATATATTACATATATATATATATATATATATATATATATATATATATATATATATATATCATTCATATACATATATATGTGACACTTGATCATTATATGCTGAAAACACACAGGGACCAAACGCCGAGGACTCTTTGTCTACGCTATCTTATCATCAGTTTATATATGCACTACCAACTGATATTGAGCATTATATATATATATATATATATATATATATATATATATATATATATATATATGGAGTTATTGATAGTCAGATAAGTCGAGCATAAATCAATTATAGCCAATAAAATTGGGAGTAATGATATCAATCCGTTACGGAAATGGTTTGCAACGTAAGATTTTGATTTCGGCTTCCTGTGCGTATCCTGCTGATCCCACGCATCTACTCCCCTAAGCTAAAATTATGGAATTAGCACACGAAGAGGACGTTCACTTAGATTTCTTATTTAGCAGCAAATAAACAGATCAGACACAATATAGTTGTCATTAATAACTAAACAGTCTTCATAAATTATTCCTAAAACAAAATAGATTAAATTGTGTGTGTGTGTGTGTGTGCGTGTGTGTGTGTGTGTGTGCGTGTGTGTGTGTGTGTGTGTGTGTTGTGTTTAAAAATCACCTGACGTGGAATTTTCTTGGGAGGTGATTTTTATATCTTATTATTTCTATAGTTTCCAATTTTATTAAACCAAAGAAAAATATTGCAGTGGTGCCTTGACTTGCGAGTTGCTCAACTTTCGGGTTTCATAGTAAAAATCATTTCCAATGCATTTTTATAGTAAAAATCATTTCTAATGCATTTTCATGGTGAAAATCATTTCCAATGCTTTTTCATGGTGAAAATCATTTCCAATGCATTTTCATGGTAAAAATCATTTCCTATGATTTCATGGTAAAAATCATTTCCAATGCATTTTCATAGGCATTTTCATGGTAAAAATCATTTCCAATGCATTTCATAGTAAAAATCATTTCCTATGCATTTTCATGGTAAAAATCATTTCCTATGCATTTTCATAGTAAAAATCATTTCCTATGCATTTTCATGTAAAAATCATTTCCTATGCATTTTCATGGTAAAAATCATTTCCTATGCATTTTCATAGTAAAAATCATTTCCTATGCATTTTCATAGTAAAACATTTCCTATGCATTTTTGGCATTTTCATAGTAAAAATCATTTCCAATGCATTTTCATAGTAAAAATCATTTCCTATGCATTTTCATAGTAAAAATCATTTCAATGGGTAAAAATCATTTCCTATGCATTTCATAGTTATAGTAAAAATCATTTCCTATGCATTTTCATGGTAAAAATCATTTCCTATGCATTTTCATGGTAAAAATCATTTCCTATGCATTTTCATAGTAAAAATCATTTCCTATGCATTTTTTAAAAATCATTCCTATGCATTTTTCATAGTAAAAATCATTTCCTATGCATTTTCATAGTAAAAATCATTTCCAATGCATTTTCATAGTAAAATCATTTCCTATGCATTTTCATAGTAAAAATCATTTCCATGCATGGCATTAAGTAAAAAATCATTTCCTAGCATTTTCATAGTAAAAATCATTTCCTATTGCATTTTCATAGTAAATCATTTCCTATGCATTTTCATAGTAAAATCATTTCCTATGCATTTTCCATGGTAAAAATCATTTCCTATGCATTTTCATGGTAAAAATCATTTCCAATGCATTTTCATAGTAAAAACATTTCCTATGCATTTTCATGTAAAATCATTTCCAATGCATTTTCATAGTAAAAATCATTTCCTATGCATTTTCATGGTAAAAATCATTTCCTATGCATTTTCATAGTAAAAATCATTTCCTATGCATTTTCATGGTAAAAATCATTCCCAATGCATTTTCATGGTAAAAATCATTTCCAATGCAGTTTCATGGTAAAAATCATTTCCAATGCATTTTCATGGTAAAAATAATTGTCCAATGCATTCCGAGGGTAAAAATCATTTATCATGCATAGTTCTACTGTAAATGATGAATGAACAAAAATAGAAGATTATATATAAAACATTTAAGCACAGTCATAAAGGAGAGTTCAGAATTAAATAAAAAATGAAATTAGATTATAATAATTATTACTTATTTTTTTATTCCCATTAAATAAAAAATTAAATAATAGTCCAGAACAGGAGCTTCACCATCTGATAGAGTTTAACGTTATATCCATAATACTAAGACCCTCAGCCACCACTTTCTAGCATATATAATAAAAGTGCAATAGGGTTGGGACAATCACTTAGGTGTTAGAATTTGATCTGACTAACCGATTGATCGGAGGAGGCTTCCCCGACTACTCGTCTAGCCTTAGTAAGGACTAAAGTTGCGTGTTGCAAGTTATGGACTACTCAGCCACATGGGTTCCATCCTTAAGTATCACGGGTCGCCGCCTACAGCTACCAGGTGGCCCCATTAGGGCGGTCTCACCCATCTTCAGCGGTGTACTGTGTATTCTAAAGCCCCAACCAACAGAGCTCTTTATTTATTTAAAAACAATTTTCTCGCTGTAATGTGCACTGTAATACGTCAAACATTGAAAATGGGACTCGTGTCACCAGTAACAAAGTGATATGTCTTACGTGTGTAATTCTTAAGACTCTCACCTGGTTTCAACGTTTATGTGTCAAAGAGGAATGTCGAATTTAAAGAGACACATTTTTAGCAACAGAGACAGAAGAATGTTTTCACACATCTTCTTCATTGATGTTAAATTGCCTTTGGCAGAAAATCAGCAATAGGTTATCATTACAAAAGACGATGATACTCGTGTCTTTCCCAGTGTGTCACCTCTGTCAGCCAATAGGTCATGCGATAAAAACCAGAACTTAGTGAAAAGGAACGAGAATTAGAAACATTATTTCAATCATGTAGGATACATTCTAAAACCAAAAATTCAGTCATGTATATTACATAGATTGAATTTAGTACAGAAAATAGTTTGGATTAAAATTCAGTTTACTATATAGCATGCTATACATTTATTGATCTATTCTTGAATATGTACTTTAGGGTAGGTAGATTTTTCACTTTCTTAAAATATCAAATTGTCCATTTATGCGAAAGTTGTGTTAGTACACTGAATACTGATACCTAAAATTAGATATTTTACTTGCACCATTGTTTGAGGAAATAGAATCCAAGATGGTATGCAAAAATTTACAAAAAAATCCTTATTTTTACAACATTTGGCCTAGAAATAGTGTTGGGTTAGGGACACATTTTCAATTTGAATTCTATTTATAATATTTAATTCGTTTCATTTTAATTGTCGGGAAAAAATGAAAACTACTCACCTGCAATCTTCTGAGGGAAGAAAGAAGGAATGAAAAATGCGTAGGAATTTATACTTGTGGTTGGTGTCAATTATTATTTGATTGGTCGAATTGGTAGATAAATACCTCATCACCACTCACGAAGGCGTACTTTCTCCAGGACCTTTTTTTTCTGGACTATTTATACGAGACCTAAAGTGTCAGTTCCTTTTTTTTACCCACTTGCAAGGTCGCAACAAGGTTTGTTGCAAGCTTTTTCCCTATTCAAACCCGACCAGGAGGTCTTTATTGGTGTACTCAACCAAGTCTACTGGCAATTTGCCAAATAATAAAATAAAATAGCATTTTTTTATTCAAATATTGAAAACCGTAAATTTGTAGAGGAACACTTGAAGTTTAATATTAAGGCTTTCATCAGGTGTCCTAATATCAATCATTGTGACAGTCTTGTTAAACATCCCCGAAATGAACTAGGGGAGGTCATTAGTGATGTTACACCAGTATCCTTGCAGATTTCAAGTCTTGAGACATTATATCTGTTCAACCAGTTGACCTGATATATTATTAAGCCACCTTCTATCCAGATTCGCTCAGTGTATTTTGCGAATAGTTTATATATATATATATATATATATATATTATATATATATATATATACGTATCTTCCTACTCACTATCATTAACGACTTTATTTACATACCTTATCCACATTTATTTAAAAATATTTTCGCACCCATTTTATACACAAACTCTTTTTTCATAATCTTTTCCCTCTTTTATCTTACTAACTTCTACCTTAAATAATCTAAAAATTCTGATCATTATGCTGTTTCTTTTCTTTCCAAACATTTATTAAATAATATCACCACATCACTTTACTTAACATTTCATTTCTTAATTTCAATTCATTATTTAACACATATTCCATACTTGACCCATTCGCTCATTTTGAGGGGTTAACTCTTTTCGGTTTTCACCGATTTCTTTCTTCTTTCCTTTTTTTCTTATCACAAACAATAACAATGAAAACACATTTCATTCAAACATCAACAAGATTTAAATTATTAATAACATTTCAATCTTTGCAATACAAATTATACCCTTCCACCAAAACTTTCAACATTTTTAACTGTCTCTAACGGCCTCTGCGTTCCTAACGATTTAAAAAAATATTCTTGTTTTCGAACATTTGAAATTCTATTCTTGTCTCCAACTCAAAAAATAAAAAATCACTCTGATGAAGGTCGTCAAAATCTCTCTGTGTACGGAACATTTTATACATTTTTCCTATTATTATTATCATCATCATTTCAACTCCATCTGATTATTTTAATAATAATAATAACGTAAATCCGTATACATTTTGATAAACAGACCGAAACACATGTGTAAGTGATATCGATTAAAAGCGATATCGATAAAATTCATTTTTATCCATCTATATTTCTTTTCTTTACTCATTTTTTCCTCATACGTATATATATATATATGAACACACATATATAAACATATATATATATATATATATAACACACACATATATATATAACATGTATGTGTGTGTGTGTGTCTGTGTCTGTGTATGTGCAAAAAGACCGTTACTTGAAGTGTTTCATGTCGTGCGAAGAACCGCCATTTCCGTCTGAAGATTTTTGAACACTGCATGAAACATGTTCTTTTGTGAATTTTAGCAAACGATATCGAAATATAAACGTTTAACTTAGATTATTTACCTCGTACCCCACTTGTACAGGTTAGGCACAAGGCCCTATTAACGTGGGACCACCCACAAGCCGAGACTCATGGATGGCACGTGGAAAAATTGCGTCAATCCCGTCGGCATTCCCCCTCAAAGGGGCGCCTCAGGCACTGGACAATAAACTCAGCCCTTCCCCTTTAAGTCAAGGGGACAGGTATTGCCTGGGGGATAGCCCCCTGTGATCGACGCTATTATTTTACTAAATCTCCTCCAGGGGCCGAAGCTCACTGGACCTCCCCGGTGGGGAGTAATAAATTTAGTAAACGTTTAACTTAGTGTCACTAGTTTCTTGGCGCCGATGAGTCGATTATATGGAGACAATCATCGGCCATTTGGTGTGTTCATTTGGGGGGATAAATAAAACATTATTTTTCATCATGGGTAACGTATGCTTCTTTCATTAAAACCTTTCCCCTGGGTGCGATAACCGTGCATATGAAATTTAATGGCACTAAATTTCGGCTTTCTTTTATAGAAGACAAAAAAAAAAGAAAATACTTTCCATTTATTTTTAATACATTTTTATATGACATATCACTTAATAAATCCTGGGCCTGACATATAGATGGCGCCACTAAAAAAGAAATATATTTACCAACCCCTCCGCACGAGCAGGATGTGAGACACAAGGTCAATTTCTTAAGCGGAGTTCAACAGGTTTGAATTCAGAAGTTTCCTTCTCCTAGACCGGTTGCCTAAACAAGGTTAATGAGCAGTCTTCTCTGCTATTTACCCATAGCTGGAGATAGAGTAGGATTCATACCTTTCCCTCGGTATTAGCGTTAAGTGAAATCCCAATTACCACAACTAGGATTTGAACTCGGGGTGACGAGCGCATTTCCCATGACTTTAACCATTACACTACGCTCTTCCGCAAAGAAATCCATATCACTTTTATGAAATACTAACCTTCAAATGGCACGTGTCAAAATCTGAGCCCAATCGGATTATTAGTTTACAAATTACAGTTATTTAAATGAGTTACTGTCAGAATTTTCAAACAATTGAATAATCTGATTTCGTGTGTTGATAAAGTATTGCTTTCTGATGGAAAAAAAATACTGTTTATGCAAAACAATGGCGTGATAAGTGTAATTAAGACTCTGTCCTGTCGGAAACAACGTTAAGAGGTGGTATGCTGACTTTAAACGCGGTCGTACATACAAAAATTATGCTGAACGCTCAGGTCGTCCAAATTCGGCAGTTTTCCCGGAAAACACCACAAACTCGTTTTGACCGATCGTAAATTGAAGTTACGTGATATAGCAGAGGAGTTGAAGATATCAGAAGGCAGAGTATTCACCATTTCGCATGAACATGTATCAATGATGGTATAAAAAAAGTCAGTTGGCAGTAAAAAATAAAAATGCACCAAGACCATGGAATGCGTGGTAGTACCACGTAGGGTCCCATCTATTGGGCTAAATAGAAGAAAGTGAGTTTTGAATAAAGTTGTTTAAAAAATGAGTTAAAAAAAATTATTAGCAGATGCTACCTGGCATCGCCTGGGTAGAAGGGGATTTTTTAAAGTTAGTCCCGCAGATCCATTATTACTCAATTGTGAGTTGAATCCTCGCGGGATGCCCCATTTAATCCCTACTATATAAAACTTCTTCACTTCTCTGGCAAGGTCCAGATATTTGTCCATTTTTTTCTTTTTCTTTTAGCTTTCACCTGTGATCTGCTGGCACTGCAAAAAATCCACCAGTTGACAAGTTCTTTCTTTTTTGTTTATCAACACTGTGTCTGGTCTTCTTGCTGGGATAAGGTGATCCGTTTTATTTCAAAGTCCCAGAGAATTTTATGCGTTTTTATCATTATTATTATTAATTATATATTTAATTCATATTTTTTATTTATTTATTTTATCTTAATTTTTATTTACTTGTTTATTTTTTGTTTACATTTATTTTGTTTACATTACTTTACATTTATTTTGCGTTCTATTTATTTATCATGAATCTTGAATTAATATATTAATCGTAACGTATCTATAGCAAAATGCATAATACACGTGTATACATACATTATATATATATATATATATATATATATATATATATGTGTGTGTGTTGTGTGTGTGTGTTGTGTGTGTGGTGTGTGTGTCTTGTGCAATCTGTAACAAAGTCTGTAAGTCAGCTTCTGGTCTTAAAGAGACATAAGCATAAAATTGTATCATCTGATCCATCTGATATAACAACTGGTAAGACGTCCTTCCTATGTCATATTTGCATCAGACTTGGTGGATCTGTAGGCGGTTTCATGAGTTATTTGAGGGCTCATGAGAGGAAAAGTTTATTGGTGGTGAGGTTATTGGATTGTGAGGGACAGCAGTGATCTTTAAAGATTTGGTAAAACATATTAAAAAATGGACTCTCCGTCGATTTTCGACGTATGAGGGTTCATACCCACAATGAACTCCCACACAGGGATTTGTTATAGTGGCACATTCGATAGAAAAAGAATTGGTGCATCAAGGGTTGCCACAAACATCAATCACGATCGACCTCGAGGAATTTTGAATTCAGAGTTATCCTCTCCTAGACTGGTTACCTACCCAAGCTGAAGGTCCAGTCTGCCCTATTATTTAACTCATAGCTGGTTTTATATATATTATATATTATATATATGTATATGTGTGTGTGTGTGTATTTTAAGCAATATATATATATATATTATATATATATATATATATTATATATATATATACCGCAAAAACATGTTTTTTGCAGAAACACGCAGAGGAATTAAAGGTAATCCTGACGAGAGCAAAAATTTGAAACCCTTGGTAGATGCCTACAAACAGTTATATTTAATAATTAAATAAATAGATAAAGCTCTTACAAACTTGTAGTTGAGCAACCGAGATTATCTCAATTTCATATCGAAAAATTTACCTATATATATTAAATATCTATCTATATATATATATAATATATAATATATATATAGTATATATATATATAATATACTATATATATATAGATAGAATAGATAGATAGATAGATAGTATATAGATAGATATATACATATATAGGTAAATTTTTCCGAATATGAAACTTACTTATTAATTATTATTAATTATTAATTATATATATATATATTAAATATATTTTGTGTGTGTGCGTGTTGCCGTGTGTATGCGTGCGTTGGCGTGAGAAGGCAAAAAGTGGATTCAGATGTTTCCTTCTAATCCTTGAACTTCTAAAAATCCATCTCTTCTAATCCCTGGAATTTTGCAAGTTAATTCCAGGATTAAGATGGCTAACCACTTAGAAAGCGCAGGTGCTGTAAGGCAATGCGAAGTTTGGTATGTCCATAATTAAGCAATACTTAATAAATAACAAGTTGAATTAAGGATACTCTCCGACTCAATCAACTTAAATGGTGGCAAAACAGACAATACTACTGCCGAGAAGTAGCTGTTCCCGAAGAATAAATTGAATGCGATTGAAGAACAAAATATCGCGATCGTTCTTATCAAAGGATAAAGAAAATTGTTTGCAGGTATTATGTAAATATTGTTAAGTAAGAAATTTGCTGAAAGTTCTAAAAACACTCAAAAGAAGAGATTCGAATAGAGCAATCAAAAACGACAATACTGGCAGAAGTATCTGTGCCCACAGATAAATTACTGTGATTGTGGATTTGGGTTGTGGTTTCTTTTGTTTTGTTTTAGCGACATAACACCTCAGTGGGTTATTTAATTGCGACAATGTTTTGAAATAAATTAATTCTAATAGTACTCAATTTCTTTTTCTAAACACATTTTTCTATTTAAGCCCCATAGAGGCGACCGCTAACGGTACTTTCCCATGCCGGGTCAGAAGTGGACCAGGAAGCATGGTGATGAATGTGAATGGAAGGGTGCTCCCACTCCGGGTCAAAGTGGACCAGGGAGCAATGGTGATGGAAGGGTGACTCGACATTCTGAACAAACCTCAGAACTGGAACCTCAAACCAATTCTGTATAGATTTTTAACGTCAAATTCACAGGACATGAAGACCCTCAGTCATGCCGCCTTCTAGCACCCTAATGATTTAAATGAGGTTGGGGCTAGTCATATAAAAGCAATAAGGTCGGGTCAATCATAATAGGTGCTAAGGGTTTGATAATGAACGCTGATTGATCCGAGGTGATTGTGTGTGTACAAATATCATTAATCGCGTTTTATAAATATTCGAACGAGACTTCGAAGACCGAAGTGGAGAAGGGTTCCGTGCCAACGGCGGTCGAGTACGGGGTCAGTCGGTCCTAAGGGGCGGGTCGAAAGCTCCTCGAAGGCGTGCCTGGATCTGTCAAAAATAAGAATTCACGTTCGTAAAATCAAAATGCGAACTGGCTCCGTCGAAGGAATTCGTGTTTAATATATCTCCAATCCCGACTCGAGGGGCCCGGGTGGCAGCGGCGACCTTTTTACGGTCTGTCGTCCGTCGGTGGCGCCCGTTGCTTTCCTGGGCGAAACTGCGGTGACGCAAGCGTAGCCTCGGAGCGAAAACGAGATTTTTTATTGTCTATTCCGTCAAATCATTAGGATAAGTAAGGAACTTTGCTGAAGGTCTAAAAAGCAACTCGACAGAAGAGATTAGAGATGAAAGAATGCAATCCGGTACTTAAATAAGAACATAATTTTATCAAGATCTACAGGAGAAGTTAACCACAGAGTGAAAGTGAAGGAAGGGGAAGTTGGACATATACCAAGACTTGTCAGATTTACTGAAAACGTTGTGGATACATGACGGTGACAGTGATATCCTAATTTGGAGCCTCTGAATGTCTTCATAGCTTGGAAAATAGACTTGTGTATAACTTGAAGAATATAAATGCTGCACAATATACCATGACTTTGCAGAGTACTGACAAAAAGTTGTGGAACATCGTAGGGAGACAGTTGATAAATCCAATCCTAGTTGGAAGTCACCTTGAGTTTCCTCTCATAAGCTTTATCAGAGCACTGTTAAAATTCGGCTATAATACCATCAACTAAATAATTTGTAAGACGCTCTTATTCTTTTCTAGTAAAAAAACACAATTAACAACCCGTCCTTCCGTGTGGGGTCGGTGCTTCGGCACTTAGACCGGGTGTATTTGATTATAGCGTCGATTTCCTAGGGGGCCATCCCCCTCGGCAATCCGTTCCCTGGGGGCAGGGCTGGTTTATTGGCCCAGCGCCTGATGCACACCCTTGAGGGCGAAATGCCAGATAGGGATCGACTGCAATTTTTGTTCTTTCCCACCCTTTGAGTCTTCGGCTTGTGGCGTGGTCCACGCTTAAAACGATGGCCTTGGTGCCATGCCTATACAAGTTGGTATGAGGCAATACCTCATTACTTACAATTGAAAGAAATGAAATAGAGGAATAACGTATTGATTATCTCTTTCATTTTCTATTCATTCGAACTTCTTATTGCATTTCGTGACATTACAAAAAATCATTTTAGTATATATTCCTAGTTTTTATTTTCTCTTTGAAAAACCCGTTGCTAAAATTGAAATGTTGGATATTGTACAAACATAAATAGGAATTTCTGGTTAAATTAAACAAAAGCAAAGAAAAAGACGAGCAAAAAGACAAAAGAAAAATATAAACATATATACTAAAAAAAGGGGAAAACGAAAAGTGCGGCTTTCCGGTCAACGTCCGTTATCAGATCAAAAAGATAAAGGATGGGTAGGCGTGTCGTCAATACAAAAACAGAGGGTCGAGTCGAGATAGGTCAACCAGCGGACGGCGAACGCGAGCAAAAGGAGCGACCGTCCGACACGCTGGAATCATCAAAAGTGAGCTTCGAGCTCCAGTCTTTGCTGTTACATTCATTTTTGGACTAATGTTGTCATTCTTTGACGCACAGCCTTGGAATTGTTCCATATCTACTTCCATACTCTAAGATGCCCGAGCAGTGTGTCAACATGCAAAGTACAATTACAACCAGCCATATCTCTAAATTGTAAACGACTTAAACATATCCGCGCCAATTACTATCAAGCAAGACCATGAAAGAATTTAAGATACAACCCTGAAAACAAATTTTAAATTTTATAAAAAAAAAAAGCAACCTTTCAACAAATATAACAGATATAAACAAATTATATCCATAGAACGCTACTACTTTAAAGACTGAAATCCAAAACAGCCTTTTTGGCATTAAATGACCCGCAGAGGTTTGATATTGCCGTTGAAAAACAAAACTCCAAAACTCCAAATTCAAACTTCAATACTCTCCATTCTTATCTTACTATTATCTGAAATAAGGAGGAAAGAACATTGTTTTATCTTCACTAAGAAAAGAAATTTTTATTATCAAGTGATGAGGAATTGGTAACCATTCAGACACAGCCTGCTAAATTCCACGAATAGGTTTTCTTATTCAGTCATAGAGAATTGTCGGACTTGCTGTCACTTAAGATTCTAGGTAAAAAAAGCTATGAGCTGGTGGTGAAAGATTCACAAGGAAGGAAATAATTAAAATTTAGGAAACGGAAGATGGCGAAAATATAAAAATATTCCGATGAGGTAATTGGTAATCCATTCAGACCAACAGCACTGCTAAATTCCACGAGAGTTCTTATTTCAGTGAGGAAGAATTGTAAGAGACTTGCTGTCACTTACATTCTAGTAAAAAAAATATGAGCTGGTTGTGAAGATACACAGGGAAGTAAATAATACAATTAGGAACGGAGATGGCGAAATATAAAAAAATATCCGATGAGGAATGGTACCATTCAGACCACAGCACTGCTAAATTCCACGAGAGTTCTTATTTCAGGAGAAGAATTGTAGAGACTTGCTGTCACTTCATTCTAGTAAAAAAAAAAATAAAGCTGGTGTGAGAGATTCATAGGGAAGGGAAATAATAACATTAGGAAACAGAAGATGGCGAAAATATAAAAATATTCCGATGAAGTGGTGTCGACAAAATGTCATCCATATTTGTTTTTTTTTTGTTTTGCGTGGGAGCGAGGCTTAAAATTGTTAATCTGTACATTGAACTATGGCGGCAAAAATATTGTTTGATCTTCACTAAGAGGGAATATTTGATTAGCGTAGGGAACCGAGAAAGAAGCATTTTAATTAAAAGCATTCAACGCCTGTGAAAGCTTTCTATCTGCAATCTGTTAAGAGAAAATGTTGGAGAACAATAGGATCCTTTAAGCGGCTAGTGTCCGACCGTCATATGCATCCAAGATGTGCCATGTTTCATGAAAAGAATTTGGACAGACAAAATGGGCATTCGAAAATTAAAGAGGATTACATTTCTTCAGATTAAAAACTAAACGAAAGAAGAAGCGTCTATTCTCTTGGTGGTAGGAATGGTCGAAAAAGAACAAACAATTTGAAAAATATTATAAGCTACTTTAACGTGATAATTAAATAACTCAGAGTAAAACTGACTATGCTTGTTTAATCTGGTACGCTGAATCCTGTGGCGGGGGTTACAATTCATATTTAACTAGACCGGCGGCCGTGGCAAGACTAAAAAAGCCCCGTCGGCCCAACATATTTTGGAGGCGTTCCCTCTCTAATATACATCTAAGTTAAGCAGATATGAGCTATTTTAATAGCTTACATGGGTGGACCATATAAGCAACCAGCAGGTACTATCAGTAATCACAATAAGTCAAAATTACTTGATCGGCCATTAAATAGCTGGAAAAGGTTGATATGCCGTAAAAACAAAAAAAACCACAAAGCAAACTCAAAGATCGGAATAATATACAAGGTGGCTCATAAAAGTGCCGAGTTTGAAGCTATATTTACCAAGATAGAAATGAACAATGGATGGAACGTTATTTTTTTCAGAATACACGTGAGTTAAAAAGTACCGAGTTTGAAACTGTATTTACAAAGATTAGAAAATGACAGTGAATGGAACGTTAATTCTTTCAGCAATACAAGGTGTGTCATAAAGTTCCGAGTTCGAAAGCTCCAATTTATCAAGATATAAATGAACAGATGAATGTTTTTTTTTTCAGAATACAAAGTGTGTCAAAGTACAAAAATCTGATAACTTTTTTGACACTCCTTGTAAGTTTATATATTATTCATTTTTTGAATGTTTTTTCCATGATATCAAGGTGTGTCAAAAGTAACAAAAATGCTTCGATACTTTTTTGACACTCCTTGTAGTTTATAATATTATGCATTTTTTGAATGTTTTTCTCAGTTGAATTCAAAAAAAACATTCACTCTTGAGACTTTTTCTTTTAATGCACCTCGCATTTTTTTTTAGAACCAAATTTTAATCAGATAAGTAAACACTCCTCACCATTTTTTGGAGATATACTGATCTGGCTAATTCTTATAAATAGCCGCGCCTAATATTTTTTCCACCATCATCAATTCGTCGTCTTGTCACGTGAACCGGTGTGTCTCACGAATGTTATAATGATCGATTACTTAGTATTTCCACTTCTCCACCCCACCCCACCGCTTTTTCTTGAATTTAAGGAGAACAGAGACAACAACGTCTAATTAAAAAGTAAATATTTCCCTCATCCCTTCGTATAGATCATCTATTTATATAGACTTTTTTGTGGTGGTCGTTAATATGTAAAACAAACACCCTGCATGCGCAAAACTGCTATTGTGTCGTCCCAGTAGTCTAATTTAAGCATTCAATAACATTAGTCGAATGTCTTGACACCAGCAAAAACATATCAACTTTGATATATATATATATTATATATTATATATATATATATATATATTTATATACCATTCACACACATATAGTTAATACACATACATATAATATATACAACATATTACATATACACAATATACATACACACAAATGTATATATATATAGTATATATAATATATAGATATATTTATATATATATATATATATACACACATACATAATATACAATTACATATATATGATACATACCACACACATATAATATAATATATAGGAAGCGCGTGGTGTAATGGTTAAATCATGGGAATGGACTCGTCGCCCGAGTTCAATCCTGGGCGTGGTAAATTTGCATTTCAACTTAGCGCTAATAACCCTTGGGAAAGGTATGAATCCTATTCTCCTCCAGCTATGGATAAATAGCAGGGCAGACTTGCACCACTTTAGCCTTGTTAGGCAACCAGGTCTAGGAGAAGGAAAACTCTGAATTCAAAACCTGTTAAACTCCGCTTAGAAATTGACCTTGTGTCGCATCCTGCTCGTGCGGAGGGGATTGTAATATATATATATATATTTATATATAATATATATATACATAATATAAATATTACATATATACATACCACAACATATATGTATATACAAATACATATATATATACCAATATATATATATATATGCAAATATATATACACATACATATATATTATATACATATATATATAATATATACCACATGCATATATATACAAATGTACATTACACATATATATAGCAACAACATTGCATAATATATATACAAAATATACATATAACATTACAAATACAGATATATAACGAATATATATATATGTATATATAACACATACATATATATAATATATTACAAATATTATAATATAATATATATTATATATATATATATTATATAATAGTATATATATAGATAGAGAGAGAGAGAGAAGAGAGAGAGAGAGAGAGAGAAACAAATACCATAAATATATACAAATATATAATATACTACTATAATTATACAATCCACACACACACACACACACACACACATATATTATATATATATATGTGTGTGTGTGTGTGTGTGTGTGTGTGTGTGTGTTGGTGTGTTTGTGTGCATATTAATATTTTGTTACACATTTATGAGAAAAAAATCACCTTATCACTTATCACATTACTTGAGAAGTAACTGCAAAGATTCGACACAACACTCAGTAAGACTTTTAACTCCTTGAGAGAGAGAGAGAGAGAGAGAGAGAGAGAGAGAGAGAGAGAGAGAGGGGGGGGGGAAAGAGAGAGTCTTAAAATGGTAGAACTGTAACTTCCGCTTTCTTTACCCGTTTGTGAAACTAGTACTTCCGGTTGCTTAAATTTCAAGTAGTAAATAAAAATTATCTACAGACATTCCTTTTTGTATTTCGGACAAGATTTTATGATAATTTTTCGTCTAACATATCCAGTGATTTATTATATCAATAATGGTCTGTGAGTTGTTTTAAGGTAGACAGCACCTACAGGGTGTTGGTAAAAGTTAACAACAGTTTTCTTAGATTATTTGCAGATTTTAGAACGTAAAATATGTCCGCTTCTATATATGGAGTTAAAAAAGCTTTTCTTTGATTGGACGTAATAATTCCGTATCACTCTACGTAATTTTGGCACTCATATTCAGCAAACACTATGAATCAGCTTCACGACAAGGTCGAAATATGCATCCCCTCGAGGAACAGGCACCTTAAAATATACCAGATATCCTTATTCCCTTTTATCAGAGTGGTAGTTTCTCGAACTTATCTTTGTATTTATGTTACGGGAATAACGCTTTTGGACCCGAAGAGCAGATTTAAAACGGCTTGTGTCGGCATGCCTGGACGAACTCGTGGCCGTTGGAACACGCAAAACATGACGCGGACGGAAGTGTCTCGATTCTAGTGCCCGGATGTATAAAAAGTTGCGTGTGCTCTGAAGCCAATGAATGGACGGATTCTGTGCCTCGGAGATAAAGCCGAGATTTTCGTTATCATATTTGTACTTACCGGAGAAGGAAAAAAAAGACTTGATATCACGAAAGAGTTTAGGCAGTCACCAGTGTTACCAACTTAGCCACTTTTGTCCGTAATTTTATGCTCAGAACTTAGAAAAATCCTGAGAATTTAGGAATGGATATGTATATTGTTAGCCATTATGATTTTTGTGGCCACCCTTAGGTTCAAGAAGAGCACTTGTGTTAAGCAAAGCGCGATTCTTAGTAAAGAAACCTTTGGTTGCCCCTTGGTGTTCCTGAATGTTGGGTAGAAGACTTCAGTTGTTCTTTGTGTTTCCCTGAGGGTTGCAGGACCGTTCGTCAATGCCGAATAAAAGTTCGGAAAGTTACCAAATTCGAGAAGAACTCTTGAAGAAAGCCTGGGCCCCACCGGCATGTTGTGTATTGGAACAATAAAGATGAGGAATACAGTCTAAATCCAAATAAAACAAATTATCAAACCTTATCTAAAAAAAAATCAGACATACTTTCTTTTTCCATTCGTTTTATCGTATATCTTCTGATGACATATTTTGCTTTGGGTTTTCTATCCTGACACGTTATATAATAAGTTTTTGTACGACTTATCTCAAAAAATAGATGTTATTAGATTTTAAAAATTAAACTTGCATACACCTTAATAGTTACATAACTAAGAGACCCACCAAATTTAGTTATTGATTTTTTCTGATTAAGTAATATAATTAATTAATTAAACAAAATCAATGTTTACATTTTTTTATTTATTTTGCCCATTTTCTTTATTTTAGTGTGTGGGTGGCCTGATGTGCGGATTAGAATGGAAAGTTTAAGTGTTGATTGGATGAGTGAATGGCAAGTGGTGAAGGGAGAAAGGAGGGGTGAAAGGTCAGAGTGTAATTGAGTCTGGAAGAATGCGTTAACAGAGTAAGACATGTTTTTTTGTTCTCGGCAGTTGAATTGGGGGAACTAAAATACTTATGAGTAAAAAGAAGTGGCCTTGTGTTATTACTAAAAACCGCGAGTGGCACAAGGCAAGATAAACCTGAGCCCCATGTTGGTCAAGACTCCATAACATCATAAAATTGCCAATTCACTTCTTTCTTTACTTTTTCTTTCATTCATTCATTATTCTTGTTCTGTTCTTGTTCTTGTTCTTCTTCTCTTCTCTCAACACACCCTTTTTCATTGAACTGTTCGCATGGTGATAATTTTTGTTCTGCTGATAATGGTTTTTCTGGAGCTGATTATTGTAGCATTACAGATAGGTTAATGGGAATTCTTGTGTATTTCTTGCCTAATCTTTGTGGTCTCTCTCTCTATGTTTACTTTTTACTATCCTTTTTCTCTATTATGTATTTATCTTTTCTTTTCTTCATAATATATTTTCTTTCCACTTATTCATTTCCACCTAAAGGAGGAACTAACAGTTTTTTTCGAGACCAGACAATTTGTTTTTTAAAAATCTGAAAAAAATGAAATAGATTTTCATTCAGGTTTTTTTTGCGTAAGTCAGAAACTTCAGAAAATTTCGTATATATATTTAACAACCCTCCGCACGAGTAGAATGCGACACAAGGTCAATTTCTTAAGCGGAGTTTACAGGTTGAATTCAGAGTTTTCCTTCTCCTAGACGGGTTGCCTAACCAAGGTTAAAGAGCCCAGTCTGCCCTACTATTTACCATAGCTGGGGGAGAGAGTAGGATTCATTACCTTTCCCAAGTGTATTAGGCTGAATGAAATGCAATTACCAATCCAGGATTTGAACTCGGGGCGACGAGTCATTTCCAAGACTTTAAACCATTACACCACGCGCTTCCTATAAGCGTTTAAAAGGTTTAGGCGTTTTTATGAAGATCTGTATAAATAATTAACGCTTTAGTGTGAACAGGAATCAACGGCTCACTTGTTATGTTTTATTTTTATTTATTTTTATGTTTTTGAGCATCTCAAAGGTTTGGTATTTCTGTGAAATGTAATGATTTTTACGTAATCTTTACGTATCACCAAATAGGGTCACGTGATCAGTTTAGGCCATATTGAAGGAAGAAACGTAATATTTTTTAACTTTGTTTATTAAATCTCGCAAAAAAGAAATAACGAACATAAAGAGTTGTTACAAAAGAAAAACAGTTAATTCAACGATCAAATTATTCGATCGGGGAAAAATTACTCCCATTATCTAGAAAAATAAGATATTATTTTCAATTGTAAATAAATAATTTATCCCACTTTAAGATGGTCATACCAGGTAATCTTAATTTAAAAACACATTTTTTAAACCACCTTATTTATTTTATATTTAAATTTTAGCCTCTAGAGAAAAAAAAAAAACACCTCTTTCGCCACATCCTATGAATTGCCTTCTTGAATGAATAATATTTACAGGTCATGTGCGCCAGAAATTAATATTAACAAGAGAATTTAGGATCGAGGGAAATGCTTGAAATTTGATTTGAAATAATTAATTTTTACAAAAACTTCAAATATTCACTCAAAAAGCACCATCCCAAGTGTACGTGTTTTAATTGGAAAAGGATCGGTAAAAACCACTGGAATGTTTTACGCTAAATCTAATCATGTATTGCGTCATTTTAGTGTGTCCAAAATGACTTGACCATACCTTGGTGTATAACATTTTTTTAGAAGCAAACCTCCTAGAATATTGTGAGATCAAGTCAGTGTCTTATTTGTCGTTAGTATACTCGCTGATGGACTTAATAAGTCGAAACAGTCTGTACGATGTTCTACACACCGAGCGATCCTTTTGCCGGGTTTACACTTGTCAAGTATTTTTCTATTTTAAAAAAGTATCCAATTTTATGCGATACATGCATTGTAATTGCCTTCAAGCAAAATATAATATATAACTTTTTCAACAATGCTTCTAAAAAACAAACATCCAAATATCTTATATAATATTATATATATATATATATATATATGATGGATATATTTGATATATATGTTATATACTATATATATGATAGATATATATGATATATATATTATAATGGAGATTGTGTGTTTTTCTGTCTGTAAGCGAAATATCTCGCTACTCAAGTCACAATTCTCTTAGTTATTGACATCACATTCCCAATGATTTTATTTTATTTAAACCTCAATTATTAATAAATAGTTTAACATTATTAATACTGTTAACCATATCTACATACTAACAACATGTAATTGTATTTATATATACAAACAAATAGGTTTACAGTGTGAACGGGGGGGCTATTTGGCATATTGATATTGAAAATTTGATTTTGATAAATATGTGCTTGATATTATTGATTTCTAACTGTTTGGTTTTTTTTAATGAATATAAGCAAAATCTCTCCAATAAATCTTAAATGAAATCCATTAACAACAAAAATAACTGTCATTTTATTCTTTACTTCCTCTTTTACTAAATACTTAAATTAGAAAAATAACAATGAAAGACGAGCGTGATATATATGATATATATATATATATTATTTATATATATATATATATATGTATATATTATATATATTATATATATATATATATATATATATATATATATATAGAATTTAACATTTTGAAAAATACAAATGATGTTATGTAATTGCTTGACAGAAAATCGTTTGACCAAATGATAAACTGTGGTCTCATACGAAACAACAGTAGACGAGAAAAATATCGCGTTGAAGACTTTTACAAAACGAACGCTATATTCAAATGTGAAATTTGAAAAAAAATGCGTGTCTGTTTAAAAATAAAATAGTTTATTTTTAATTTTTAAGAATCAGGCATGCATTATAAGTTTATGTAAACTCAAAAAGAGTTTGTTGTAAAATTAATATAAAAAGTTGTAAGTGGGTATCAATTGTTAGGATATATTTCAGTATTAATTAATATATCAAGTACGTATTGAAGAAAGAATGTAAAGTTAAAATTACTTGTGGTGTGATAATCCGTAGAGTTGTAGATGAAATTCTTTAAGGTGTGAAATTCTAGTATATGTTTTTTTTTTTATTGGACAAATATGAAAAATAGATGGAAATTAATCGACAGTATGAAATTTAACATTTGAAAAAAAAAATGTTATTTAAAACATTAATGAAAACAATGATGTTATTTTCGAAAATTTAAATTCATCTGTCGAATTAATTTCCACTATTTTCATTACATTATGTATAATTCACAATTATGTACTTTTGTCAGGATCGTATATTATATATAGCTTTTCATTTGTCAATGGCCTGATTAATGTATTGATCTAATTACAACAAATTATTTTGATTATACTGTATACAAACATTGAATTGTTAACAAATCTACATAAACTTTCTTATGTTTAAAAAATAACTGTGTTTCGGATGGCGTAAGTTGGACATTCTCCCTACAGATTCCTGATCTTCTTTTTAACTTGTTAACATCATTCAATTAATCTTCCACATTCTTCTTCCGTTTTCGTTATTAAAAAAACGAACTATCAATAGAGCACTCAGTAGCACAAATTTCTTACTTTGTGACAATATTGTTAACACGTTAAGCATTTTTATAAACTCTCTTGAACATTTCAATGAAGAAATTAACGAGAATGTAGCAACCGTAACAAGCGGCCATGTTGGATCTTTTTCTTTTTTCTAATTCTTTAATTTCTCAACTTTTTTTATTTGTTTCTTTTTTTTTCTTAGAAGATTATCGGAAATATTGTTCATCTGCTGATTTTCTAAGCCTTTTGTTCAAACCGGGTGTTTCAGTGGACGGATGTACAAAGGACAATAAAATTTTTCATTTGCTTCGCGGATTTATTTTATTTTATTTTTAAATGTCTATGATATATTGAAACATACGTGCACAACAAAACTATATTTGTAAAATGTTTTGTAAAGAATGGGACATGCTCATTTATATAATTTTATAAAGGAGATTCGTGTTCTAACCGAAACTACTGTTACGGTACTGTTTCACGGTACCAAATCGATATAATGTTTGTATGCCCTTTCTTACTTCTTTACTTCTCTTACTTGCTTCTATATGTTGGACATCTATTCTGGCCGGCTTTGGTATTTCTTCTATCATCTTTAACTTGGTCTGGTCTAGCGTCTGGTGGTTGACTAGGGATTCCGACTCTGGTCTTCTATGGGGATTTCTCGTTATCAGAAGCCCTGAGCATTGTTAGTTTTTAGGTATAAACGCAAGACTTCGATTTACTTTTGATCTTTTCTATTGTTAATCCCCAACCAGACGTCTGCGCAGTGAGAATCACATCTTCGAGCTCGGCTTCTAAGCTTCTGACTGACTTAAACTTCTATCCTTAAACGAGACAGGGTTTCCATGCCTTCCGGTTCTCACGATTTATCCCCTGGAAGGCAGGTGAGAGTGAGGTCAACGCCGTACTCACTCACAAGGTCATCAGCTGGCACTAATCGTCATTATGTTTCTATACTACCTTATAAATGTATTAGCGCTCTAATAATTATTGTAACATACGTTCAGTGTTACGTCACCTTACCCCCAGGAATTACCCTGATTTTAGAATGCGTATTTAATTCATCAAATTATCAAAAAATAGAATAATTATTTATTAACGATGTTTCTATGAAAATCTGAGTCAGATTTGTCTCAAAATAGCATGTTATCGGTGCGTTTAGAATCTTGCAATAGCGTCTTTCCATATCATTAAATAAAGGCTTACATAACATATGTGTGTTAATTCGCATACTGGTTTGAACAAACTGTGTTTAATAAATAATTATTTGATTTTATTATCTCTAATACTATCATATTATTCTCCGACGTATTAAAATCATCCTATGAAAAGATTTTATAATAGAAACCAATTAAATATAATTAAATAAATTAATTCTATATGCGTTCTTATCTAATTGTTAGTCTTTTTTCGAATTTAATGTATTTTATGGACGGTGTAGCTCAGTCGTAGAGGTTCAGCTAGGATCCCCAAGGTTCTGGTTCGCTACTGGTCCTTCGCCAACCTCAGCGTATGAGTAACACATGGATCTGTGCAGTAAAGAAGAAGCTGATGGGTAGGCGTGGCGCTTCACCTCTGACGCTTTAAATAATCTCCTTGGTCTAGTCTAGTGAACGGGAAAGACTCGCCTCGCTGCCTGGCTCATCGACTTAGGCAAACCCGACGACTTTACTCACTTACATTAGACTTAAATATCTTGCTAGTAGTAGTAATTATATATATATATATATATATATATATCATATAGTATGAAGAAAAAACTTGCCTTCATTACAATAATGTTATTCAACGTATTAATACGGCATTTCAGGTAATCAAAGAACATGACTCTTACTCTATATTATATACTATATATATATATGAAGTGTGGTGTGAAGGAGAAGGAAGGGGTACGTGGAGAGGATGTTGTTGAATAGTTGTGTGGATGTGTGGTCGATTTGGTGGGTGGTAGTAGGTGTGTGTTGAAGCTGGAGATGGGTGTATAGTCATTTATATACATGGAGAGTTATAAGATTAGTCAGAAGGTGTGATTCTGTAGAAGTGAGTGTGCGGACATTGCGTAAGTGAAGATATTTTTACGAAGTACATAGGTTCTGGATCTGATAGCATCACTAGTAAAAAATATTTCCGAAAAATCTTGCAATCGATGATTTTCAGGAGCCGGAATTTTGCAATAAATCGTTTACAATTAAGAATTAATAAATTTTTAAAATACAAATGCATTACCAAATGAAATGTTTAAACGACAGTAAAATGGAACAAACATATTAAGTAGGATAACTTTTATTAATTATGCGATGAGAAATGTCTTAGAAGAAATGATTAAGACGAAAATTCTATCTTATCACACACACAACACACACACACACACTCTCTCTCTCTCTCTGTCTCTCTCTCTCTCTCCTTTCTCTCATCTGTCTCTCTCATCTCTGTCGTCTGTCTGTCTCTCTCAGATATATTTGCTTCTCTAGCGGTTTATAATGAATATCTATATATCTTATATACATATATATACATATAAATGTTTTTTTCTTTTGCAAATACTATACCAATAGCTTATTGTTGTTGGTACGAATACTTGGGTCTTTTCTTTTTGTCAAAATTTTTTTTCTCTGGTTGAATGTTTGGTAGTATATTTTTTACAATCAAACTCTCTGCCGGTTTTTTTCTCTCAGCAATGATTCTACCAACAGCTTGGTATTTAAATAATAGTATATATATATATAAATACTAATATATAATATATATATATATAATAGTAATATGAGGTTATAGAACCAAACAAATGTGTTTTTATATTTTATTAATGGCTTAAGCCGCCACTTTGGACGGATATGTGCTTAATTGAAGTCGTACCTAATTTGAAATTAATTAGTTAATAATAATGAATTTTAAGCGGGCATATATTTAAATGTAAGCTAAAGGCATCGAGAAAAATGTCAATCCCCTGAAATGTAACATTTCGACCTATTAGCGTCTCATCAGCAGGTTTAATAGATATGGAGATGCTTCCGTGTGTGACTGGCTCCGGTGTGACGTGGTGACTATATATATACGCACACGCACCCCACTACTCACTAACTTGAGAATGGCTTTCGAAATAATGTATTAAAGAATGAATCTAACTCTCTCTATCACTCTCTTATCTTCTCTTCTCTCGTCCCTCATCTCTCTTTCTCTTCTCTCCTCTATCTTTCTTTCTCTATCTCAACCACACACACACACTCACACACAAAACACTCACACACAAAACACGCAAACAAAAAACACAGATACAGACACCACACACAGACACACACAACACATCAATTTCTCCGACTATGTGTATCAGTCACCACTACAACCAAGTTATCAAAACGACAATCATTTGTGAAGAATCTTATTTCTTTTTGAGCAAGTGTTGTTTACAGTTAAGGCGTATTTCCTCTTTTCTCTCTCACAAAAGATTAGATAAAAATAATTAAAAAAATAAAATATACAGGAAATCGTTTTTTAGAGATAATAAAACCTTTACAGTAACTGGACTCGAATTCCTGAAAATAAAAATGTTTCAAATATCCGTTCGATGCTCTTTGATATTTTCTCAGTATTCATTCAATTTGAACAAATTGGCATTCGAAGAAGAATCCTCCAAGAACGATTGATAATATGGCTGACGGTTTTTATTTTTTAAAAGACTGAAAGACCATCTGTTTGCTTTTTTGGCGGGCGGGGGGCGGTCTTTTTTGTCTGTGTCTTTTTGCTGAAGGTATTTTTGCCGATGGTCTTTTGCTGAGAGGTATTTTGCCGATGGCTTTTGATGAAAGGTTTTTGGCCGATGTCTTTTTGCTGAAGGTAATTTTGACGGATGGTTTTTGCTGAAGGTATTTTTGCCGATGGTCTTTTTGCTGGAAGGTATTTGCCGATGTCTTTTTGCTGAAAGTATTATTGCCGTGGTTTTTTGCTGAAGGTATTTTGCCGATGGTCTTTTTGTCTGAAAGGTATTTTGGCCGATGGTCTTTTTGCTGAAGGTATTTGCTGATGGTCTTTTGCTGAAGGTATTTTGCCGATGGTCTTTTGCTGGAATATTTTGCCGATGGTCTTTTTGCTGAAGGTATTTTGCTGATGGTCTTTTTGCTGAAGGTACTTTTGCCGATGGTCTTTTTGGCTGAAGGTATTTTGGTCGATGGGTCTTTTTGCTGAAGGTATTTTGCGATGGTCTTTTGCTGAAGGTGAGTGGCTAACACGATGGTCATTTCTTGCTGAAGGTTTAATTCCGATGGTCTATGTTTTCTGGCTGATTTTACTCAGATTGAGGCAATGGGGCTTTAGTAAAGGTATTATGTTATGCTAACATCATTTCCCCATTGATTAAGCTCAGCTCAGTCGGGTAGACGTGTTTCGGACAGCTAGAAACCACAAGGTTCCCAGTTCGATTCCCGGCCCCCCGCCAATACAGGCGTAGTGAGTGCACAGCGGACTGATCGGTAAAGCAAGGAGCTGAATGTAGGTGATGGCGCTCCTCAGATGCTAAAAATAATCTCCTTGGCT
This sequence comes from Doryteuthis pealeii, assembly GCA_023376005.1. Classification (NCBI taxonomy): domain Eukaryota; kingdom Metazoa; phylum Mollusca; class Cephalopoda; order Myopsida; family Loliginidae; genus Doryteuthis; species Doryteuthis pealeii. The sequence goes on from CM042169.1 coordinate 11,962,953, forward strand.
AGCGCTAGTGAAAAAGGGATAGACTCCCGCGTAATGGCTCATACGACTAATAGGCCACCCCGAGACTTACTTTACTTTTTATGCTAACATAGTACCCCACATCAAGATTGATAAAATGGCAGAGTGTATTTTTAAAATACATTTTGAAATACGCATGCCGTTGACTTTTTTTTTCTTAGAAAAACGCAAAAAAAAAAAGGACTTTTTCGCGGGTAATAGCAAACAAAGAAGGAAGGGTAACAATAAGTTCGGAAATAGATTTGTCCGCTGCTCAAGTATAACAAAGAAAATGATTAGGCGCTGATATACATAAAAAGTATGTTTATTTTGTTTGTGTCTTTTGCTGAAGGTATTTTTGCTGATGGTCTTTTGCTGCTGATTTTGCTGCTGAATTTTATCACATAGAGGGCACGATATAAAGTGGTGTTTAGAAAAGGTATTAATGTTGATATTTTCTGGTTAAGGATATATTCGCGAAGTTCTCGTATTTGGTATAATTATCGCAGGTATAGTTGTAGCATTCCGTCGTCGTGGTGTCGTCTAGCGAGTAAGTTAGCTTGTACCTAAGGTACCTTTGGACCAATCACAGATGTCGACTATTTATACTGAACTGTCATCAGATTATAGTGAGGGGGTACAAGATTATTTACATATTTCATTATACTCAAGTGTTATTGCTAACTCATTTCACTTGATAAGCTATTTATACTAGCATAGACCCGTCAAGATTGTGCGGTATTAAGCTCATAATATTCCTCACAACTGCTACCGGAAGTGTACATCCGTCTCTTCATCTCTGCTTAAAAGAAAAGAAAGAAAGAAAGAAAGAAATATGTTTATATTCAACATTACCGTTTTTTAGAAAAACAAAACAACAAATGATTAATGTGTGATGGATGATCACTAATTAGGACTTAGCCTATTTAGTTGTGATACCCTCTGCTATTCATAGGTTCTCGCAGGTTTTAATATTTTAACAGATATATAGGGTATTAATATGACGGTGAACGAGAAAGGAAAGGGAGCAAGACATTGTCTGCCTGCCGGGATGGAACCGCGTCCTCTCGCTTGCGAAAACAAATGCGATTTAGAACTGGAGCGGACGCGGGTTTTGACTGATATGCCCGGATGTTGGGTAATATGCCCATCAGTAACCAAAGCGAATAAGGTTGGACAAGCAGAGAAGTATTCGGTTACGTGAGACGGCAGTCCGAAAATATTATTTGGACGACGACGCGGATTTTCAGCTGCGGTCGATGAGACTTGTGTTGACACAAGAAGTTTTGGCCGCGAGAAGACAGGTAAACTCGCTTCTTTTTTGGTCCCGCCTTCCTCAGTCAGGAACTTTGATGCAGCAAATATCTATTCCCCCCCCTTCTATAATTAATTTTAAATATACAGTCGAGACTGTCTCTTTTTTGTGGTATTTAATTATTTCCCTATTTTAAACAACCATAGTAATTCCTCATAAAGTGAGACGAGTCTGCTTTTCGAGTCGTGTCGTTTCGTCTTCGGTGTGACGATAGGTCGGCATTATGGACGCCCGGTCGGAAATTTCAATTAAGCATAACTAACGAAAAAAGGATTTTCTTCTAAATCTTGTAAACAGATTATTCCAAGTCGAATTATCTAATAAAGATCATGATTCGATTTCTTGTTGGTGTAGTAAATTGACATTAATGAGCAGAGTCGAATATGAAATGTTCATTTGTCATGTGTAAATAGATTCCTCAATCGTTTTGGCATTATTGTTCAAAAATGGAATGGATGTTGCGACGAGTCTGTCTGAAAGACTCAGCGTAATAATCAGATTACGGTCGACGTATATAATATCTCCATTCGAAAAAAAATGATTGCCTAACTGAGTAAAAGTGTCATGAATTTCAAAAATAATCGGTCTTAAACCAAGTAAGTCATAGATATACAAATATGCATTCGTTCATCCTGCTTTTTTTTGTCTATATCTACAAACGTTGCTTGTCTGACACAAGGACATCTAGAAAGGGGAACTGTGACAGAGAAGAGAGAAGGAAAGGGAGCAAGACATTGTCTTGCCTGCCGGGACGAACCCGTCGTCCTCCGCATGCGAAAACAGATGCGATGTAGGAATGGAAGGACACGAGGTTTGACTGACGGTGCGGTGTTTGGCTAATATGCCCATAAACATAACAAGTGAGTCAGCGCTAGGCGTCAGCATTCAAGCAGCAGCATAAAGAAGCAGTCGACGACGAAGCTCTTTTCAGTAAGGAATATGTGAATTGTTGAACTGCCTAAAGATTATTGACTACGACGACGATTTTTTTTTGCTGCTAGACGAAGAATTGTGACCCAACATAGGGTCTGGACTTGTGAGAGGACTGAGGACTTGCTGTTTTTAGTCCCTTGCGGGGCTTGGTTGATGTGAAGATCTATTTCACCCTATTACCCCCACCCCCATCTATAGGGATTCAGGGCATTGATTGATACAACTGCATAAAATCTGCCTGATTATTTTCTGTCTAAAGAATCTTGGGAATCGCATTCCTTGTATATTTGTGAACTTAGCGGACATCGTAGATATTCACACTATGATAAGTTTAATTATTAAAACGTTTGATCTGTTTAACTCGAGATTACAAAGTTCATATGTGAAGGTAGAGATGTCAATGAATTTCAATCGATGGTATCAGCTGAAAGCCACTAAGTCATCCATGTTGGTATATTTGACGAGCGGAAGTAGGATTTCCGTTAAACCGAAACGAAGAAAAGACCGAAAAATAACAAAGACTTTTCCGAGTTAAACGGAAATCTACTTCGCTGTACAATATACAACATTAGACTTAGTTGGCTTTCAGCTGAATACCATCATTTTTGAATCATGACATTCTATTCACATAATTGAACTATTTGTATCTCGAGTAACATTCAAAACTTGTAATAATTAATTATCCATAGTGTTAATAAAATTACAATGTCCTGCTAGTTCACAAATATATAAGATGCGATTCCCAAGATTTAGACGAAAATAATCAGGCAGATTTTATGGAGTTGTAATCAATCAAATTCCCTGAATCCCTATAGATGGGGGGGGGTATATAGGTGCAAATATCTTCGAATCACAAGCGTCCCGCAAGGGGAACTAAAAACAAGCAAGTGCCTCAGTCCTCTCACAAGTCACCCTATGTTCGGTCACACATTCTTCGTCTAGCAGCTAAAAAGAAAATCCGTCGTCGTAAGTCGAAATAATCTTAGCAGTTCAAAATCACATTTCTACTGAAAGACTGTCGTCGACTGTTCTGCTTGCTGAGTGCTGACGCCTAGCGTTGACTCACTGTTCTTTTATGGGCATATTAGCCAACCATCCGGGCACGTTCAGTCAAAACCTGTGTCTTACCAGTCCTACATCGCATCTGTTTTCGCATGCGGGAGACGCGGGTTCGATCCGGCAGGCTAAGCAATGTCTTCTCCTTTCCTTTTCGTCTCTGTCAACAGTCCCTTTCTAAGATGTCCTTGTGTCAGACGAAGCAACGTTTGTAGATATAGACAAAAAAGCAGGATGAACGAATAGCATATTTGATATCTTATGACTTACTTGGTTTTAAGCTGACCCCGATTATTTTGAAATTCATGACATTTTACTCAGTAGGCAATTTCATTTTTTTTTCGAATGGAGATATAATATGCGTCGACGTAATCTGATTATTACGCTGAGGTTCTTTGCAGACAGACTCGTCGGCACATCCATTCCATTTTTGAATCAATTGCCAAAACCGATTTGAGGAATCTATACACATGACAAATGACATTCATATCGACCTCTGCTCGATTAAATTTCAATTTACTACACAACAAGAAATCGAATCATGATCGTTTTATTAAGATAATTCGATGAATAATCTGTTTCAAGATTTAGAAGAAAATCTCTTTTCGTTAGTTTATGCTAAATTGAATTCCGACCCGGGCGTCCATAATGCGCCCATCGTCACAACGAAGACGAAATCGACAACGACTCGAAAGAGACTCGTCTCACTTAATGGAGGAATTACTATTGGTTGGTTTAAAATATGGAGAAATAATTAAATACCAACAAAAAAGAGCCCAGTCTCGACTGTATATTTAAAATTATTATAGAAGGGGGGGGATAGATATTTGCTTCATCAAGTTCCTGCTGAGGAAGGGACCAAAAAGAAGCGAGTTACTGTCTTCTCGCAGGCAAAACTTTCTTTGGTCAACACAGTCTTCGACCAGCAGCTGAAAATCGTCGTCGTCGTCAAAATAATATTTTCTGACTGCCGTCTCACGTAAGCCGAATACTTCTCTGCTTGTCACTTTATTCGCTTTGGTACTGATGGGCATATTACCCAAACATCCGGGCATATCAGTCAAAACCCGCGTCGTCCAGTTTCAAATCGCATTTGTTTTCGCAAGCGGGGAGCGTTCATCCGGCAGGCAAGACAATGTCTTGCTCCCTTTCCTTTCTCGTTCACCGTCATATTAATACCCTTATATCTGTTAAAATATTTAAAACCTGAGAACCTATGAAATAGCAGAGGTGATCACAACTAGAATAGGCTAAGTCCTAATTAGTGATCATCCTCCACCATTAATCATTTGTTGTTTGTTTTTCTAAAAAATGTAATGTGTGAATATAAACTATTTTCTTTCTTTCTTTTTCTTTCTTTAAAGCAGAGATGAAGAGAAGACGATGTACACTTCCGGTAGGCAGTTGTGAGAATATATGAGTTAATAGCCGCACAATCTTGACGGGTACTATGCTAGTATAAAAATAGCTTATCAACGTGAAATGAGTTAGCAATACATTGATATATGAATATGTAAAATCTTGGTACCCCCCCTCACTATAATCTGATTGGACAGTGTCATGTATAAATAGTCGACACTGTATTGGTCCAAGTACCTTAGGCTACAAGAACTTACTCGCTAGACGACACACGACCGGACGGATGTACCAATTACTACTGCGATAATATACCAAATACGAGGAACTTCGGAATATATCCCTTAACCCAGATATATCAAAATAATACCTTTTCTAAAGCACCACTTTATCGTGCCTCTCTATTTGAATAAAATCAGCAGCAAAATCAGCAGCAAAAGACCATCAGCAAAATACCTTCAGCAAAAAGACACAAACAAATAAAACATTACTTTTTATGTATATCAGCCGCCTAATCATTTTCTTTTGTTATACTTAGCAGCGGACAAATCTATTTCCGAACTTATTGTTACCCTTCCTTCTTTGTTTGCTTTACCCGGAAAAAGTCCTTTGTTATTTTTTTTCGTCTTTTCTAAGAAAAAAAAGGTAACAGCATGCGTATTTCAAAATGTATTTTAAAAATACACCTCTGCCATTTTATCAATCTTGATGGGTACTATGCTAGCATAAAAAGTAAAGTAAAGTCGTCGGGGTGGCCTATTGTCGGTATGAGCCATACAGCGAGGGAGTCTATCCCTTTTCACTAGCGCTAGACCAAGGAGATTATTTTTAGCATCTGAGGTGGAGCGCCACACCTACCATCAGCTCCTTGCTTTACCGCACAGATCCCTGTGCTACTCATACGCTGAGTTGGCGGGGGGCCGGTATCGAACTGGGAACCTTGTGGTTTCTAGCCGAACACTCTACCGACTGAGCTGAGCTTATCAATGTGAAATGAGTTAGCAATAACATAATACCTTTACTAAAGCCCATTTCTCAATCTGAGTATAATCAGCAGCAAAATAGACCATCGGCAAAATACCTTCAGCAAAAAGACCGGCAAAATACTTCAGCAAAAGACCATCGCAAAATACCTTCAGCAAAAAGACCATCGCAAAATACCTTCAGCAAAAGCACCATCGGCAAAATACTTCCCAAAAGACCATCGGCAAAAACCTTCAGCAAAAAGACCATCGCAAAATACCTTCAGCAAAAAGACCATCGGCAAATCCCTTCAGCAAAAGACCATCGGCAAAATACCTTCAGCAAAAAGACCATCAAATACCTTCAGCAAAGACAAAATACTTCAGCAAAAGACCATCGGCAAAATACCTTCAGCAAAAGACCATCGGCAAAATACCTTCAGCAAAAAGACCATCGGCAAAATACCTTCAGCAAAAAGACCATCGGCAAATACCTTCAGCAAAAAGACACAGACAAAAGACCGCCCCCCCCCGCCCCAAAAAAAGCAACAGCATGCGTCTTTCAAAATGTCTTTTAAAATAAACCTCAGCCATATTATCAATCGTTCTTGGAGGATTTCTTCTTCGGAATGGCATATTTGTTCAAATTGGAATTGAATACTGAGACAAATATCAAAGAGCGATCGAACGGATATTTGAAGACCATTTTTATTTTCAGGAATTCGATCCAGTTACTCGTAAAGTTTTATATTCTCTAAAAAACGATTTCCGTTATTTTTATTTTTTTAATTATTTTTTTATCTAATCTTTTGTGAGAAGAGAAAAGAGGAAATAACGCTTAAACTGGTAAACAACACTTGCTCAAAAGAAATAAGATTCTTCTACAAATGATTGTCGTTTTGATAACTTGGTTGCTATGGTGATGGATACACATAGTCGGAGAAATTGTGGTTGTGTGTGTGTGTGTGTGTGTGTCTGTCTGTTTTGTTTGTGTGTGCTGTGTTTGTGTGTGAGTGTGTTGGTTGTGAGTGTGTGTGTGTGTGTGAGAGAGAGAAAGAGAAAGAGAGAAAAGAGAAGAGAGAGAGGAGAGAGAGAGAGAGAGAAAGAGAGTGATAGAGAGAGTTAGATTCATTCTTAATACATTATTTCGAAAGCCATTTCTCAAGTTAGTGAGTGTGTGTGTGCGTGTGCGTATATATATAGTCACACAGTCACACACGGAGCAGTCACACACGGAGCAGTCTCCCATATCTATAACCTTGCTGATGAGACCTAATAGGTCGAAATGTACATTCAGGGATTGACATTTTTCTCGATTCCTTTAGCCTTACATTTGAAAATATATGCCCGCTTAAAAATTCATTAATTATTAACTAATTAATTTTCAAAATTAGGTACGACTTCAATTAAGCACATATCCTCCAAAAGTTGTCGGCTTAAAGCCATATAAATATAAAAACACACATTTGTTTGTTTACTTAACCTCATATATATATATATATATATATATATATATATATATATATATATATATATATATTTAATATACCAAGCGTGTTGGTAGATCCTTGCGGAGAGAAAAAAACCGGCAGAGAGTTTGATTGTAAAAATATACTACCAAACATCAACCAGGAAGAAAAAAATTTTGAAAAAAAGAAAGACCAAGATATTCGTACCAACAAAAATAATCTATTGGTATAGTATTTGGCCAAAAGAAAAAACAATTTATATGTATATATATGTATATAAGATTAATATATATCATATAACCGCTAGGAGAAGCAAATATATATAGAGAGAGACAGACAGACAGACAGAGAGAGAGAGACAGAGAGAGAAAGGAAGAGAGAGAGAGAGAGAGAGAGGAGAAGAGAGTGTGTGTGTGTGTGTGTGTGTGTGATAGAGATAGAATTTTTCGTTCTTAATCTATTCTTTCTAAAGACATTTCTCATCCATAATATATAAAAGTTATTCCTACTTAATTTGTTTGTTCATTTTTACTTTCGTTTAAATTTCATTGTAATGCATTTTGTATTTAAAAAGTTTATTTAATTCTTAATTGTAAACGATTTATGCAAAATTCCGGCTCCTGAAAATCATCGATTGCAAAGATTTTTCGGGAAATATTTTTTACTATGATGATCAGAAGAATTATCGTAAAATATTTCATTGGTCTTAATAGTCGCCTCACTTAAGAAATACTAACATCTTTAAAAAGCCTTTGAACACACACACACACACACACACACACACACACACACACACATTAATATATATAATATATATATATATAAGAGTAAGAGTCATGTTCTTGTGATTACCTGAAATGCCGTATTAATACGGTTGAAATAAATTATTGTAATGAAGCAAGTTTTTCTTCATTTACTATATATATATATAATTATATATATATATATTACTACTACTAGCAAGAATATTTAAGTCTTAATGTAAGTGAGTAAAGTCGTCGGGGTGGCCTAATGTCGGTATGAGCCAGTCAGCGAGGGAGTCTATTCCCTTTTCACTAGCACTAGACCAAGGAGATTATTTAAGCGTCAGAGGTGAAGCGCCACGCCTACCATCAGCTTCTTACTTTACTGCACAGATCCATGTGCTACTCATACGCTGAGTTGGCGAGGACCAGTAGCGAACCAGGAACCTTGGGATTCCTAGCTGAACGCTCTACCGACTGAGCTACACCGTCCATAAAATACATTAAATTCGAAAGACTAACAAAATTAGATAAGAACGCATATAGAAAGATTACATTTATTTAATTATATTTTAATTGGTTTCTATATAAAATCTTTCATAGGATTGATTTTAATACGTCGGAGAATAATATGATAGTATTAGAGATTAATAAAATCAAATAATTATTTATTAAACACAGTTTTGTTCAAACCAGTATGCGAATTAACCACACCATATGTTATGTAAGCCTTTATTTTTAATGATATGAAAGACGCTTTGCAAGATTCTAAACGCACCGATAACATGGGCTATTTTGAGACAAATCTGACTCAGATTTTCATAGAAACATCGTTAATAAATTAGATTTATTCTATGTTTTGATAATTTTGATGAATTAAATACGCATTCTAAAATCAGGTAATTCCTGGGGGTAAGGTGACGTAACACGTGACGTAGTGTTACATAATTATTAGATCGCTAATACATTTATAAGGTAGTATAGAAACATAATGACGATTAGTGCAGCTGATGACCTTGTGAGTGAGTGACGGCGCTTGACCTCACTCTCACCTTGCCTTCCAGGGATAAATCGTGAGAACCGGAAGGCATGGAAGACCCTGTCTTCCGGTTTAAGGATAGAAGTTTAAGTCAGTCAGAAGTTAGAAGCCGAGCTCGTAAGATGTGAGTCTCACTGCGCAGACGTCTGGTTTGGGGATTTAACAATAGAATAAGATCAAAAGTAAATCGAAGTCTTGCGTTTATTACCTAAAAACTAACAATGACTCAGGGCTTCTGATAACGAGAAATCCCCATAGAAGACCAGAGTCGGAATCCCTAAGTCAACACCAGACGCTAGACCAGACCAAGTTAAGATGATAGAAGAAATACCAAAGCCGGCCAGAAGAATAGATGTCCAACATATAGAAGCAAGTAAGAAGTAAAGAAGTAAGAAAGGGCATACAACATTATATCGATTTGGTACCGTGAAACAGTACGTAACAGTAGTTTCGGTTAGAACACCGAATCTCCTTTATAAAATAATATATATAAATGAGCATGTCCCCATTCTTTACAAAACATTTTATACAAATATAGTTTTGTTGTGCACGTATGTTTCAATATATCATAGACATTTAAAAAAAATAAAATAAAATAAAATCCGCGAAGCAAATGAAAATTTTATTGTCCTTTTGTACATCCGTCCACTGAAACACCCGAGTTTGAACAAAAGGCTTAGAAAATCAGCAGATGAACATTATTTCCGTAATCTTCTTAAGAAAAAAAAGTAAACAAATTAAAAAAAAGTTGAGAAAATTAAAGAATTAAGAAAAAAGAAAAAAGATCCAACATGGCCGCTTTGTTACGTTTGCTACTTCTCGTTAATTGTCTTCATTGAAATGTTCAAGAGAGTTTATAAAAATGCTTAACGTGTAATCAATATTGGTTCACAAAGTAAGAAATTTGGTGCACTGAGTGCTCTATTGTAGGTCCGTTTTTTTTAATAACGAAAACGGAAGAATGTGGAAGATTAATTGAATGATGTTTAACAAGTTTAAAAGAAGATCGGAATCTGTAGTGAGAATGGTGCCAATTACGCCATCGAAACACCAGTTAATTTTTAAAATAAGAAAGTTTATGTAGATTTTGTTAACAATTCCAAATGTTTGTATACAGTATAATCATAAATAATTTGTTGTTAATTAGATCAATACATTAATCAGCCATTGACAAATGAAAAGCTATATATAATATCGATCCTGACAAAAGTAATAATTGTGGAATATATACATATATGTATATGAAAAATAGATGGAAATTAATCCGACAGTATGAAATTTAACATTTTGAAAATAACATCATTTGTTTTTTCATAATGTTAAAATAACATTTTTTTTTCAAAATGTTAAATTTCATACTGTCGGATTAATTTCCATCTATTTTTCATATTTGTCCAATGAAAAAAAAAAACAATATATCTAGAATTTTACACCTTAAAGAATTTCATCTACAACTCTACGGATTTATCAACACCACAAGTAATTTTGAAACTTTTACATCTTTCTTCAAATACGTGGACTTGTATATTAATTTAATAGCTGAAATATATCCTAAACAATTTTGATACCCACTTTACACTTTTTATATAATTTTACAACAAACTCTTTTGAGTTTTACTATAAACTATAATGCTTCTGATTTTTAAAAATTAAAAATTAAATCTATTTTATTTTTAAAACAGAACACGCATTTTTTTTAAATTTCAGCATTTGAATATAGCGTTCGTTTTGTAAACAGTCTTCTAACGGATATTTTTCTCGTCTATGTTGTTCGTGATGAAGACCAGTTTATCGATTTGGTCGAAACAGATTTCTGTCAGCAATTACATAACATCATTTGTTTTTTCAAAATGTTAAAGTTCATATATATATATATATATATATATATATATATATATATATATATAATATATATAATATATAATATATATATATATATATATATATATATATATATATATCACGCTCGTCTTTCATTGTTATTTTTCTAATTTAAGTATTTAGTTAAAAGAGGAAGTAAAGAATAAAATGACAGTTATTTTTTCTTGTTAATGGATTTCATTTAAGATTTATTGGAGAGATTTTTGCTTATATTCATTAAAATAAAACCAAACAGTTAGAAATCAATAATATCAAGCACATATTTATCAAAATCAAATTTTCAATATCAATATGCAAATTAGCCTCCCCGTTCACACTGTAAACTGCTATTTTGTTGTATATATAAATACAATTACATGTTGTTAGTATGTAGATATGGTTAACAGTATTAATAATGTAAAACTATTTTATTAATAATTGAGGTTTAAATAAAAATAAAATCATTGGTAATGTGATGTCAATAACTAAGAGAATTGTGACTTGAGTAGCGATATAGTTTCGGTTACAGACAGAAAAACACACAATCTCCATTATAATGATATATATCATATATATCTATCATATATATATGTATATATACATATATATCAAATATATCCATCATATATATATATATATATATATATATATATATATATAAGATATTTGGATGTTTGTTTTTTAGAAGCATTGTTGAAAAAAGTATATATTATATTTTTGCTTGAAGGCAATTACAATGCATGTATCGCATAAAATTGGATACTTTTTTTAAAATAGAAAATGAACTTGACAAGTGTAAACCCGGCAAAGGATCGCTCGGTGTGTAGAACATCGTACAGACTGTTTCGACTTTATTAAGTCCCATCAGCGATGTATACTAACGACAAGATAAGACACTGACTTGATCTCACAATATTCTAGGAGGTTTGCTTTCTAAAAAAATGTTATACACCAAGGTATGGTCAAGTCATTTTGGACACACTAAAATGACGCAATACATGATTAGATTTAGCGTAAAACATTCCAGTGGTTTTTACCGATCCTTTTCCAATTAAAACACGTACACTTGGGGATGGTGCTTTTTGATTGTGAATATTTGAAGTTTTGTAAAAATTAATTATTTCAAATCAAATTTCAAGCATTTCCCTCGATCCTAAATTCTCTTGTTAATATTAATTTCTGGCGCACATGACCTTGTAAATATTATTCATTCAAGAAGGCAATTCATAGTGGATTGTGGCGAAAGAGGTTGTTTTTTTTTTTCTTAGAGGCTAAAATTTAAATATAAAATAAATAAGGTGGTTTAAAAAATGTGTTTTTAAATTAAGATTACCTGGTATGACCATCTTTAAAGTGGGATAAATTATTTATTTACAATTGAAAATAATATCTTATTTTTCTAGATAATGGGGAGTAATTTTTCCCCGATCGAATAATTTGATCGTTGAATTAACTGTTTTTCTTTGTAACAACTCTTTATGTTCGTTATTTCTTTTTTGCGAGATTTAATAAACAAAGTTAAAAAATATTTACGTTTCTTCCTTCAATATGGCCTAAACTGATCACGTGACCTATTTTGGTGATACGTAAAGATTACGTATAAAATCATTACATTTCACAGAAATACCCAAAACCTTTGAGATGCTCAAAAACATAAAAATAAATAAAAATAAACATAACAAGTGAGCCGTTGATTCCTGTTCACACTAAAGCGTTAATATTATTTATACAGATCTTCATAAAAACGCCTAAACCTTTTAAACGCTTATAGGAAGCGCGTGGTGTAATGGTTAAAGTCTTGGGAAATGGACTCGTCGCCCCGAGTTCAAATCCTGGATTGGTAATTGCATTTCATTCAGCTCTAATACACTTGGGAAAGGTATGAATCCTACTCTCTCCCCCAGCTATGGCTAAATAGTAGGGCAGACTGGGCTCTTTAACCTTGGTTAGGCAACCGGTCTAGGAGAAGGAAAACTCTGAATTCAAACCTGTTAAACTCCGCTTAAGAAATTGACCTTGTGTCGCATTCTACTCGTGCGGAGGGGTTGTTAAATATATATACGAAATTTTCTGAAGTTTCTGACTTACGCAAAAAAAAACCTGAATGAAAATCTATTTCATTTTTTTTCAGATTTTTAAAAAACAAATTTGTCTGGTCTCG
>CM042169.1:11980843-11998776 GCA_023376005.1 Doryteuthis pealeii
AGCGTTTCTTCTTCGTTTAGTTTTTAATCTGAAGAAATGTAATCCTCTTAATTTTCGAATGCCATTTTGTCTGTCCAAATTCTTTTCAATGAAACAATGGCACATCTTGGATGATATTGACGGTCGGACACTGAGCCGCTAAGGATCCTATTGTTCTCCAACATTTTCTCTTAACAGATTGCAGATAGAAAGCTTTCACAGGCGTTGAATGCTTAATTAAAATGCTTCTTTCTCGGTTCCCTACGCTAATCAAATATTTCCCTCTTAGTGAAGATCAAACAATATTTTTGCCGTCTTATTCAATGTACAGATAACAATTTTTAAGCCTCGCTCCCACGCAAAACCAAAAAACGAATATGGATGACATTTGTCGACACACACATCGGAATATTTTTATATTTTCGCCATCTTCTGTTCCTAATGTTATTATTTCTGAATCTTTCACACCAGCTCATAGTTTTTTTTTATACTAGAATCTAAGTGACAGCAAGTCTCTACAATTCTTCATTACTGAAATAAGAACTCTCGTGGAATTTAGCAGTGCTGTGGTCTGAATGGTACCAATTCCTCATCGGAATATTTTTATATTTTCGCCATCTTCCGTTCCTAATGTTATTATTTCCTTCCCTTGTGAATCTTTCACACCAGCTCATAGTTTTTTTTTTTATACTAGAATCTAAGTGACAGCAAGTCTCTACAATTCTTCATTACTGAAATAAGAACTCTCGTGGAATTTAGCAGTGCTGTGGTCTGAATGGTACCAATTCCTCATCGGAATATTTTTATATTTTTCGCCATCTTCCGTTCCTAATGTTATTATTTCCTTCCTTGTGAATCTTTCACACCAGCTCATGTTTTTTTTTTACTAGAATCTAAGTGACAGCAAGTCTCTACAATTCTCATCACTGAAATACGAATTCTCTTGGAATTTAGCAGTGCTGTGGTCTGAATGGTACCAATTCCTCATCGGAATATTTTTATATTTCGCCATCTTCCGTTCCTAATTTTATTATTTCCTTCCTTGTGAATCTTTCACACCAGCTCATGTTTTTTTTTACTAGAATCTAAGTGACAGCAAGTCTCTACAATTCCTCATCACTGAAATACGAATTCTCTTGGAATTTAGCAGTGCTGTGGTCTGAATGGTACCAATTCCTCATCGGAATATTTTTATATTTTCGCCATCTTCCGTTCCTAATTTTATTATTTCCTTCCTTGTGAATCTTTCACACCAGCTCATAGTTTTTTTTTTACTAGAATCTAAGTGACAGCAAGTCTCTACAATTCCTCATCACTGAAATACGAATTCTCTTGGAATTTAGCAGTGCTGTGGTCTGAATGGTACCAATTCCTCATCGGAATATTTTTATATTTTCGCCATCTTCCGTTCCTAATTTTATTATTTCATTCCTTGTGAATCTTTCACACCAGCTCATATTTTTTTTTTACTAGAATCTAAGTGACAGCAAGTCTCTACAATTCCTCATCACTGAAATACGAATTCTCTTGGAATTTAGCAGTGCTGTGGTCTGAATGGTACCAATTCCTCATCGGAATATTTTTATATTTTCGCCATCTTCCGTTCCTAATGTTATTATTTCCTTCCTTGTGAATCTTTCACACCAGCTCATGTTTTTTTTTACTAGAATCTAAGTGACAGCAAGTCTCTACAATTCCTCATCACTGAAATACGAATTCTCTTGGAATTAGCAGTGCTGTGGTCTGAATGGTACCAATTCCTCATCGGAATATTTTTATATTTTCGCCATCTTCCGTTCCTAATTTTATTATTTCCTTCCTTGTGAATCTTTCACACCAGCTCATAGTTTTTTTTACTAGAATGTAAGTGACAGCAAGTCTCTACAATTCTTCATCACTGAAATAAGATTCCTCGTGGAATTTAGCAGTGCTGTGGTCTGAACGGTAGCAATTCCTCATCGGAATATTTTTATATTTTCGCCATCTTCCGTTCCTAATTTTATTATTTCCTTCCTTGTGAATCTTTCACACCAGCTCATAGTTTTTTTTACTAGAATCTAAGTGACAGCAAGTCTCTACAATTCCTCATCACTGAAATACGAATTCTCTTGGAATTTAGCAGTGCTGTGGTCTGAACGGTACCATTCCTCATCGGAATATTTTTATATTTTCGCCATCTTCCGTTCCTAATTTTATTATTTCCTTCCTTGTGAATCTTTCACACCAGCTCATAGGTTTTTTTACTAGAATCTAAGTGACAGCAAGTCTCTACAATTCCTCATCACTGAAATACGAATTCTCGTGGAATTTAGCAGTGCCGTGGTCTGAATGGTACCAATTCCTCATCGGAATATTTTTATATTTTCGCCATCTTTCCGTTCCTAATTTATTATTTCCTTCCTTGTGAATCTTTCACACCAGCTCATAGGTTTTTTTTAACTAGAATCTAAGTGACAGCAAGTCTCTACAATTCCTCATCACTGAAATAATACGAATTCTCGTGGAATTTAGCAGTGCTGTGGTCTGAATGGTACCAATTCCTCATCGGAATATTTTTTATGTTTTCGCCATCTTCCGTTCCTAATTTTATTATTTCCTTCCTTGTGAATCTTTCACACCAGCTCATAGGTTTTTTTTACTAGAATCTAAGTGACAGCAAGTCTCTACAATTCCTCATCACTGAATACGAATTCTCGTGGAATTTAGCAGTGCTGTGGTCTGAATGGTACAATTCCTCATCGGAATATTTTTATATTTTCGCCATCTTCCGTTCCTAATGTTATTATTTCCTTCCCTGTGAATCTTTCACACAGATCATATTTTTTTTACTAGAATCCTAAGTGACAGCAAGTCTCTACAATTCTTCATCACTGAAATAAGATTCCTCGTGGAATTTAGCAGTGCTGTGGTCTGAACGGTAGCAATTCCTCATCGGAATATTTTTATATTTTCGCCATCTTCCGTTCCTAATGTTATTATTTCCTTCCTTGTGAATCTTTCACACCAGCTCATAGTTTTTTTTACTAGAATCTAAGTGACAGCAAGTCTCTACAATTCTTCATCACTGAATAAGATTCCTCGTGGAATTTAGCAGTGATGTGGTCTGAATGGTACAATTCCTCATCGGAAATATTTTATATTTTCGCCATCTTCCGTTCCTAATGTTATTATTTCCTTCCTTGTGAATCTTTCACACCAGCTCATAGTTTTTTTTACTAGAATCTAAGTGAAGGCAAGTCTCTACAATTCTTCATCACTGAAATAAGATTCCTCGTGGAATTTAGCAGTGCTGTGGTCTGAATGGTACCAATTCCTCATCGGAATATTTTTATATTTTCGCCATCTTCCGTTCCTAATGTTATTATTTCCTTCCCTGTGAATCTTTCACACCAGCTCATAGTTTTTTTTACTAGAATGTAAGTGACAGCAAGTCTCTACAATTCTTCATCACTGAAATAAGATTCCTCGTGGAATTTAGCAGTGCTGTGGTCTGAACGGTAGCAATTCCTCATCGGAATATTTTTATATTTTCGCCATCTTCCGTTCCTAATTTTATTATTTCCTTCCTTGTGAATCTTTCACACCAGCTCATAGTTTTTTTACTAGAATCTAAGTGAAGCAAGTCTCTACAATTCCTCATCACTGAATACGAATTCTCTTGGAATTTAGCAGTGCTGTGGTCTGAACGGTACCAATTCCTCATCGGAATATTTTATATTTTTCGCCATCTTCCGTTCCTAATTTATTATTTCCTTCCTTGTGAATCTTTCACACCAGCTCATAGTTTTTTTACTAGAATCTAAGTGACAGCAAGTCTCTACAATTCCTCATCACTGAAATACGAATTTCTCGTGGAATTTAGCAGTGCTGTGGTCTGATGTACCAATTCCTCATCGGAATATTTTTATATTTTCGCCATCTTCCGTTCCTAATGTTATTATTTCCTTCCCTGTGAATCTTTCCACACAGATCATATTTTTTTTACTAGAATCTAAGTGACAGCAAGTCTCTACAAATTCTTCATCACTGAAATAAGATCCCTCGTGGAATTTAGCAGTGCTGTGGTCTGAACGGTGCAATTCCTCATCGGAATATTTTATATTTTTCGCCATCTCCGTCTAATGTTATTATTTCCTTCTTGTGAATCTTCACACCAGCTCATAAGTTTTTTTTACTAGAATCTAGTGACAGCAAGTCTCTACAATTCTTCATCACTGAAATAAGATTCCTCGTGGAATTTAGCAGTGATGTGGTCTGAATGGTACCAATTCCTCATTCGGAATATTTTAATATTTTCGCCATCTTCCGTTCCTAATTTTATTATTTTCCTTCCTTGTGAATCTTTCACACAGCTCATAGTTTTTTTAACTAGAAATCTAAGTGAAGGCAAGTCTCTACAATTCCTTCATCACTGAAATAAGATTCCTCGTGGAATTTAGGCAGTGCTGTGGTCTGAATGGTACCAATTCCTCATCGGAATATTTTTATAATTTTTCGCCATCTTCCGTTCCTAATGTATTATTTCCTCCCTGTGAATCTTTCACACCAGCTCATAGTTTTTTTTTACTAGAATGTAAGTGACAGCAAGTCTCTACAATTCTTCATCACTGAAATAAGATTCCTCGTGGAATTTAGCAGTGCTGTGGTCTGAACGGTAGCAATTCCTCATCGGAATATTTTATATTTTCGCCATCTTCCGTTCCTAATTTTATTATTTCTTCCTTGTGAATCTTTCACACCAGCTCATAGTTTTTTTTTACTAGAATCTAAGTGACAGCAAGTCTCTAACAATTCCTCATCACTGAAATACGAAATTCTCTTGGAATTTAGCAGTGCTGTGGGTCTGAACGGTAGCAATTCCTCATCGGAATATTTTTATATTTTCGCCATCATTCGTTCCTAATTTTATTATTTCTTCCTTGTGAATCTTCACACCAGCTCATAGGTTTTTTTTACTAGAATCTAAGTGACAGCAAGTCTCTACAATTCTCATCACTGAAATACGAATTCTCGTGGAATTTAGCAGTGCCGTGTCTGAATGGTACCAATTCCTCATCGGAATATTTTTATATTTTCGCCATCTTCCGTTCCTAATTTTATTATTTCCTTCCTTGTGAATCTTTCACACCAGCTCATAGTTTTTTTTTACTAGATCTAAGTGACAGCAAGTCTCTACCAATTCCTCATCACTGAAATACGAATTCTCTTGGAAATTTAGCAGCAGTGCTGTGGTCTGAATGGTACCAATTCCTCATCGGAATATTTTTGTTTTTCGCCAATCTTCCGTTCCTAATTTTTATTATTTCCTTCCTTGTGAATCTTTCACACCAGCTCATAGGTTTTTTTTACTAGAATCTAAGTGACAGCAAGTCTCTACAATTCCTCATCACTGAAATACGAATTCTCGTGGAAATTAGCAGTGCTGTGGTCTGAATGGTACCAATTCCTCATCGGAATATTTTTATATTTCGCCATCTTCCGTTCCTAATGTTATTATTTCCTTCCCTGTGAATCTTTCACACCAGATCATATTTTTTTTTACTAGAATCTAAGTGACAGCAAGTCTCTACAATCTTTCATCACTGAAATAAGATTCCTCGTGGAATTTAGCAGTGCTGTGGTCTGAACGGTAGCAATTCCTCATCGGAATATTTTTATATTTTCGCCATCTTCCGTTCCTAATGTTATTATTTCCTTCCTTGTGAATCTTTCACACCAGCTCATAGTTTTTTTTACTAGAATCTAAGTGACAGCAAGTCTCTACAATTCTTCATCACTGAAATAAGATTCCTCGTGGAATTTAGCAGTGATGTGGTCTGAATGGTACCTATTCCTCATCGGAATATTTTTATATTTTCGCCATCTTCCGTTCCTAATGTTATTATTTCCTTCCCTGTGAATCTTTCACACCAGATCATATTTTTTTTTACTAGAATCCTAAGTGATAGCAAGTCTCTACAATTCTTCATCACTGAATAAGAACTCTCGTGAAATTTAGCAGTGCTGTGGTCTGAACGGTAGCAATTCCTCATCGGAATATTTTTATATTTTCGCCATCTTCCGTTCCTAATGTTATTATTTCCTTCCTTGTGAATCTTTCACACCAGCTCATAGTTTTTTTTACTAGAATGTAAGTGACAGCAAGTCTCTACAATTCTTCATCACTGAAATAAGATTCCTCGTGGAATTTAGCAGTGATGTGGTCTGAATGGTACCAATTCCTCATCGGAATATTTTTATATTTTCGCCATCTTCCGTTCCTAATGTTATTATTTCCTTCCCTGTGAATCTTTCACACCAGATCATATTTTTTTTTACTAGAATCTAAGTGACAGCAAGTCTCTACAATTCTTCATCACTGAAATAAGATTCCTCGTGGAATTTAGCAGTGATGTGGTCTGAGTGGTACCAATTCCTCATCGGAATATTTTTATATTTTCGCCATCTTCCGTTCCTAATGTTATTATTTCCTTCCCTGTGAATCTTTCACACCAGATCATATTTTTTTTTACTAGAATCTAAGTGACAGCAAGTCTCTACAATTCTTCATCACTGAAATAAGAACTCTCGTGAAATTTAGCAGTGCTGTGGTCTGAACGGTAGCAATTCCTCATCGGAATATTTTTATATTTTCGCCATCTTCCGTTCCTAATGTTATTATTTCATTCCTTGTGAATCTTTCACACCAGCTCATAGTTTTTTTTTACTAGAATCTAAGTGACAGCAAGTCTCTACAATTCTTCATCACTGAAATAAGAACTCTCGTGGAATTTAGCAGTGCTGTGGTCTGAACGGTAGCAATTCCTCATCGGAATATTTTCATATTTTTGCCATCTTCCGTTCCTAATGTTATTATTTCCTTCCTTATGCATCTTATACACCAGCTCATTCTTTGGAAGAAAAATTGATAAAAAAAAAACAAAAAAGAAACGCAACAATATTTCAAGTGTAGAACGAAAAGGATATCCACCACCACCGGCGAGCACCTCACCCGCTCCCGTCTTGCAACCAGTCTATATTGCTTATGTATGATATACTATACTGTGGGACATATATATAAGTAAGTTTATATATATATATATATATATATATATATATATATATATGCTTTTAATTTTAGTCAGACCTAATTTTTTTTTGAAAGTTAATTCATTTATGGTTAATTAGGCGGGATTTAACTACTTAAATGTAAGGCTAAACAAATCGAGAAAAATCAATCTCTGAATATATATTTCGACCTATTAGGTCTCTTCAGCAGAGTTATAGATACGAGGACCGCCTAGCGTGTGACTCGAACCCTTTGTGTCGAAACGGCACGCCGGCTTCTTACCATCACGCCAAACAGGAATCGCAATTTCTCTCGCTTTGTTTAGGTATTAGTAGCACTCATATTCCACTTTGGAGACTTTATCGCACGACCATTACGCAAATGTAAACAACTTTTAGCTATTATCAGCTGACAGTGTATTTGGAAGAGTATGTGCTTTTAATTTTAGTCAGACCTAATTTTTTGAAAGTTAATTAATTTATGGTTAATTAGGCGGGATTTAACTACTTAAACAAGCTGCTTAGCTTTTAATTCCAGGCTCAGCTCGTTGGTTGTTTTGGAAAGGAGGAAAAGCAGAGAGAAAGAGAGAGAGAGGACACTGTTAAATTACTGTAACCCCACACTAGGGACCAGAGGCCCGTCTGTACCCTAGGGCCTCGGAAAGCAAAAAGAGCCCGGTCTTTTTCTTCGTCCTTCCACGTCACCACGTGACTTCCTGTTCCGGTCAACACCCGAAACTTCCGCTTTCAATTCTCCATTCGGGGGGTCACGCCCCGGTCAAATTCCCGACAAACCGTTTTGTGTTCATCACTTTTTTTTAACCCTTTACTATCTCTTATTTCTTCTTCCTCCTCTCCTAATAGTAGTCCTCGCAAAACTCAGGATATTCACCATCTCGCTACAGTACGGCTATGGTCTGATTGCTCTCGATTCTTCTTCTGGTCTCCAGTTACCCCAATCTCTTTTCATAGCTTTTAAAGACAATTTCATAGAAATGTTTTATTTAAATAGTAGGACAGCCTCGGCTCCTCAAATTTGGTTTGGTAACCTGACTAGGAGAAAGAAATCAAATCATCAGCATCTGTTGAAAAATTCACATCCTGCTTGTGTCAAAGGGTTAGGTAAATACATATGCGTCCAGATTTCAATTTTAGCACGAGTTTTCAAAAAGAAATAAAAATAGAATATATATATTTACCACACGGGCAGGATGTCACACAAGGTCCATTTTTTAAGCGGAGTTCAATAGGTTTTAATTCAGAGTTTTCCTTCTCCTAGACCAGTTGCCTAATCAAGGTTAAAGAGCCCAGTCTGCCCTACTATTTATCAATATCTGGAGGGAGAGTAGGATTCATACCTTTCCCAAGGGTATTTGCGCTAAGTGAAATGCAATTACCACGCCCAGGATTTGAACTCGTGTTGACGAGTCCATTTCCCATGACTTTAAGCATTACACCACGCGCTTCCATAAAAAATAGAATATATACTTAAAATTATTTTTGGTAATGTCTCGGAAATGCTGAAGTTCAAATGAAATAGAAAAATGAAAGACAATCATACGTTTATTCCTCTTTTCATTCTTTCGAATTTGTAAGTAATGGGTACTTGTCTCATACCCCACTTGTATGGGCTGGGCACAAGGCCTCGTTTTAACGAGGACCCACGCACAAGCCGAAGCTGATGTGTGGGAAAGAACAAAAATTGTGTCGATCCCTTCGGCATTCCTCCTCAAGGAGGTGCCTCAGGCGCTGGGCAATACACCCAGCCCTGCCCCCTAGGGGACAGGTATTGCCTGGGGGGATAGCCTCCTGGGATCGACGCTATTAATTCAACACACCGGTCTAGTGGCCGAAGCACACCGGACCCCACCACGAAGGACGGGTTGTTAATGTGTTTTTTTCTAGAAGTAATGGGTCTTACAATTATTAGTGATGGTATTATAGCCGATTTTAACAGTGCTGTGGTCTGAATGGTCTCGATTCTTCCTCTGATATCCAGCTTATTGGAGATAACTCAAGGTGCTCCAACTAGGATTGGTATCACTGTCTCCCTCATGTTCCACAACTTTTTGTCAGTACTCTGGCAAAGTCATGGAATTTGTGCAGCATTTTTTCTTCAAGTTACACAAGTTTATTTTCCAAGCTATTGAAGACCATTCAGAAGGCTCCAAATAGGATATCACTGTCACCGTCATGTTCCACAAGTTTTCAGTACTCTGACAAGGTCTTGGTATATGTCCAACTTTTCCCCTTCCTTCACTTTCACTCTGTGGTTAACTAATCTCTGTGATCTGTGATAAAATTATGTTTATTTAAGTACCGGTTGATTCTTCTCTCTAATCTCTTCTGTCGAGTGCTTTTTAGACCTTCAGCAAGTTCCTTATTTCCTAATGATTTGACGGAATACACAAAAAAATCTCGTTTTCGTCTCCGGGCTCGCTTGCGTCACTGCGGTTTCGCCCGGGAAAGCAACGGGCTCCACCGACGACGACGACCGTAAAGGTCGCCGCTGCCAACAGCGTCACCACCCCCGGGCCCTCTCCGAGTCCGGGTTCGGGAATATTAACCCGATTCCCTTTCGACGGAGGCCGGTCGCTTTTGATTTCGAACGTGAATTTCTTAATTTTTGACGGATCTGGCGCTTTCGGGAAGACTTTCGCCCGCCCCTTAGGACGACTGACCGTACTCGACCGCCGTTGGCACGGAACCCTTCTCCACTTCGGTCTTCGAAGGTCTCGTTCGAATATTTAAAACGGCGATAATGATATTTGTCCCACAATCACCTCGGATCAATCAGCTGTTCATATCAAACCCTAGCACCTATATGATTGACCCGACCTTATTGCTTTTATGACTAGCCCCAACTTTTTAATCATATGGGTGCTAGAAGGCTATGACTGAGGGTCTTCATGTCCTGTGAATGACGTTAAAATCTATCTGATGGTGAGGTTCCAGTTCTAGAGGTTTGCAGAATGTGGAGCACCCCTCCATCACCATTGCTCCCTGGTCCACTTTGACCCGGAGTGGGACCACCCTTCCATCACCATTCATCACCATTGCTTCCTGGTCCACTCTGACCCGGAGTGGGAGTACCTGTTAGGGTCGCCTCTATAGGTTAAATAGAAAAATGTGTTTAGAAAAAGAAATTGAGAATCTATTAAGAATGAATTTATTTCAAAACATTGGCGGCATTAAATAACCCACTGAGGTTGTTATGTCGTAAAACAAAACAAAAGAAACACAACCCAAACCCACAATCACAGTAATTTATCTGCGGGCACAGATACTTCTTGTCAGTATTGTCGTTTTGATTGCTCTATCGAATCTCTTCTTTTGAGTGTTTTTTTTTAGAACTTCAGCAAATTGCTTGCTTGACAATAATTTTACATGAAACCTGCAAAAAAATTCTCTTTTTATTCCTTTGATAGAACGATCGCGATATTTGTTCTTCAATCGCATTCATTTATCTTCAGGAACAGCTACTTCTTGGCGGTATTGTCGTTTTGCCACATTTAAGCTGATTGAGTCGGAGAGTAATCCTTAATTCGACTTGTTATTTATTAAGTATTGCTTAATTTGACATACCAAACTTCGCATTGCTTACAGCACCTACGCTTTCTAAGTGGTAAGCCATCTTAATCCTGGAATTAACTTGCAAATTCAGGGATTAGAAGAGATTGATTTTTAGAAGTTCAAGGATTGAAGGGAACAGCTGAATCCCATTTTGCCTTCTCACGCACGCACGCACACACACACACACACACACACATATATATATATAATATATATATATATATATATATATATATATATATATATTATATATATATATATATGAGTAGATTTTTCCGAGATGAAAATAAGGAAATCACAGTGCTCAACTACAGTTGTAAGAACTTTATTTATTTATTTGATTATGTTTTTTGTAGGCATCTACCCAGGGTTTCAAGCTTTTTGCTCTCGTCAGGATACCTTTAATTCCTCTTGAGTTTCTGCAAAAACATTTTTTGCGGTTATGTTTTTGAAAAAATACATATATATATATTTTATTTATATATATATATATATATATATTATATATATATTGCAAAAAATACACACACAGACATACACACACACACACACACACACACCACACATATATTATATATATATATATATATATATATGTATAGCATAATATTTAAAGATCACTGCTGTCCCTCACAATCCTATAATCTCACCACCATAAACTTTCCTCTCATGAGCCCTCAAATAACTCATGAAACCCGCTACAGATCCACCAAGTCTGATGCAAATATGACATAGGAAGGACGTCCTACCAGTTGTATCAGATGGATCAGATGATAAAATTGTATGCTTTTGTCTCTTAAGACCAGAAGCTGACTTACAGACTTTGTTACAGATTGCACAAGACACACACACACACACACACACACACACACACACACACACACACGCACATATATATATATATATATATATATATATATATATATATATATATATTATATGTATGTATACACGTGTATATGCATTTGCTATAAAATACGTTACGATTAATATATTTATTCAAGTTTCATGATAAATGAATAGAACGCAAAATAGATGTAAAGTAATGTAAACAAAATAAATGTAAACAAAAATAAACAAGTAAAAATAAAATTAAAGATAAAAATAATAAATAAAAAATATGAATTAAATAATTAATTAATAATAATATGATAAAAACGCATAAAATTCTCTGGGACTTTGAAATAAAAACGGAACACCTAATCCCAGCAAGAAGACCAGACCTAGTGTTGATAAACCAAAAAAGAAAGAACTTGTCAACTGATGGATTTTGCAGTGCCAGCAGATCACAGGGTGAAGCTAAAGGAAAATGAAAAAATGGACAAATATCTGGACCTTGCCAGAGAACTGAAGAAGTTTATATATAGGGATTTAAATGGGGCATTCCGCGAGGATTCAACTCACAATTGAGTAATAATGGATCTGCGGGACTAACATTAAAAAATCCCCCTCTACCCAGGCGATGTCAGGTAGCATCTACTACTTAATTTTTTTAAAACTCATTTTTTAAACAACTTTATTCAAAACTCACTTTCTTCTATTTAGCCCAATAGATGGGACCCTACGAGGTACTACCACTCATTCTATGGGTTTGGTGCATTTTTATTTTTTACTGCCAACTGACGTTTTTTTATACCATCATTGATAAATATACATGCGAAATAGTGAATACACTGCCTTCTGATATCTTCAACTCCTCTGCTATATCACGTAACTTCAATTTACGATCGGTCAAAACGAGTTTGTGGTGTTTTCCGGGAAAACTGCGGAATTTGGACGAACTGAGCGTTCAGCATAATTTTGGTATGTACGACCGCGTTTAAAGTCAGCATACCACCTCTTAACGTTGTTTCCGACAGGACAGAGTCTTAATTACACTTATCACCATTTGTTTTGCATAAACAGTATTTCTTTTTTCCATCAGAAAGCAGTACTTTATCAACACACGAAATTCAGATTTTTCAATTGTTTTGAAAATTTCTAACAGTAACTCATTTAAATAACTGTAATTTGTAAACTAATAATCCGATTGGGCTCAGATTTTGACACGTGCCATCTGAAGGTTAATAGTTTATAAAAGTGATATGGATTTCTTTGCGGAAGAGCGTGGTGTAATGGTTAAAGTCATGGGAAATGCACTCGTCACCCCGAGTTCAAATCCTAGTTGTGGTAATTGCATTTCACTTAACGCTAAAACCCTTGGGAAAGGTATGAATCCTACTCTCCCTCCAGCTATGGGTAAATAGCAGAGAAGACTGGGCTCTTTAACCTTGTTTAGGCAACCGTTCGAGGAGAAGAAAAACTCTGAATTCAAACCTGTTGAACTCCGCTTAAGAAATTGACCTTGTGTCTCACATCCTGCTCGTGCGGAGGGGGTTGGTAAATATATATTTCTTAATAGTGGCGCCATCTATATGTCAGGCCCAGGATTTATTAAGTGATATGTCATTATAAAATGTATTAAAATAAATGGAAAGTATTTTCTTTTTTTTTTTTTGTCTTCTATAAAGAAAAGCCGAAATTTAGTGCCATTAAATTTCATATGCACGGTTATGCACCAGGGAAATGTTTTTAATGAAAGAAGCATACGTTACCCATGATGAAAAATAATGGTTTATTTATCCCCCCAAATGAACACACCAAATGGCCGAATGATTGTCTCCACATAAATCGACTCATCGGCGCCAAGAGACTAGTGACACTAAGTTAAACGTTTACTAAATTTCTTACTCCCCACCGGGGGGAGGTCCAGTGAGCTTCGGCCCCTGGATGAGATTTAGTAAAATAATAGCGTCGATCCCAGGGGGCTATCTCCCCAGGCAATACCTGTCCCCTTGACTTAAAGGGGAAGGGCTGAGTTTATTGCCCAGTGCCTGAGGCGCCCCCTTGAGGGGGAATGCCGACGGGATCGACGCAATTTTTCCACCTGCTACCCATGAGTCTCGGCTTGTGGGTGGTCCCACGTTAATAGGCCTGTGCCTAACTGTACAAGTGGGGTACGAGGTAAATAATCTAAGTTAAACGTTTATATTTCGATATCGTTTGCTAAAATACAAAGAACATGTTTCATGCAGTGTTCAAAATCTTCAGACGGAAATGGCGGTTCTTCGCACATGAAAACACTTCAAGTAACGGTCTTTTTTGCACATACACAGACACACACACACACACACACACAACACATACATGTATATATATGTGTGTGTTTTATATATATATATGTTTATATATGTTGTTTTATATAATATATATATATATATACGTATGAGGAAAAAAATGAGGTAAAGAAAAGAAAATAAGATGGATAAAAAGAATTTTATCGATATCACTTTAATCGATATCACTACACATGTTTTTCGGTCTGTTTAAAAATGTATACGGATTTACGTTATTATTATTATTAAAATAATCAGATGAAGTAAATGATGTATTAATAATAATAGAAAATGTATAAAATGTTCCGTACACAGAGAGATTTTGGACGACCTTCATCAGAGTATGATTTTTATTTTTTGAGTTGAGACAAGAATAGAATTTCATGTTCGAAAACAAGAATATTTTTTTAAAAATCGTTAGGAACGCAGAGGCCGTTAGAGGACAGTTAAAAAAATGTTGAAAGTTTTGGTGGAAGGGTATAATTTGTATTGCAAAGATTGAAATGTTATTAATAATTTAAAAACTTCGTTGATGTTTGAATGAAATGTGTTTTCAATGTTATTGTTGTGATAAAGAAAAAAAGGAAAGAAGAAAGAAATCGGTGAAACCGAAAAAGAGTTAACCCCTCAAAATGAGCGAATGGGTCAAGTATAGAAATATTGTGTTAAACAATGAGATTGAAATTAAAAAATGAAATGTAAATAAAGTGTTAATGATAGTGAGTAGGAAGATACGTAATATATATATATATATATATATATATATATATGTCTCACTATATATATATAATATTATATAAATATATATATGTTTCTTACTATATACATATAATAGTCTCAACTATATATACATATATATATACAAACACAATTTATATATAATATATATATATATATATATATATAAATATATATATATATATAGATATATATATATATATATTAACTATTCGCAAAATTACACTGAGCGAATCTGATGAGAAGGCGGCTTAATAATATATCAGGTCAACCGGTTGAACAGATATTAATGTCTCAAGACTTGAAATCTGCAAGGGATACTGGTGTAACATCACTAATGACCTCCCCTAGTTCATTTCGGGGATGTTTAACAGACTGTACAATGATTGATATTTGGACACCTGGATGAATGCCTTAATATTAAACTTCAAGTGTCCTCTACAGAACAATTTACGGTTTTCAATATTTGAATAAAAAAATGCTATTTTATTTTTTATTTATTTGGCAAATTGCCAGTAGACTTGTTGAGTACACCAATAAAGACCTCCTGGTCGAGTTTGAATAGGAAAAAGCTGCAACAAACCTTGTTTGCGACCTTGCAAGTGGGGTAAAAAAAGGGAACTGACACCTTTAGGGTCTCGTATAAATAGTCAGAAAAAAAATCCGAAGAGAGTCCTTCGTGAGTGGTGACAGGGTATTTATCTACCAATTCGACCAATCAAATAATAGTTGACACCAACCACAAGTATAAAATTCCTACGCATTTTTCATTCCTGCTTTTTCCCTCAGAAGATTTGCAGGTGAGTAGTTTTCATTTTTTCCAGATAATTAAAAATGAAACGAATTAAATATTATAATAGAATTCAATTGAAAAATGGGTCCCTAACCCAACCACTATTTCTAGGCCAAAGGTTGTAAAAAATAAGGATTTTTTTGTAAATTTTTGCATACCATCTGATTCTATTTCCTCAAACATGGTGCAAGTAAAATATCTAATTTTAGGTATCAGTTATTCAGTTGTACTAACACAACTTTCGCATACATGGACAAATTTGATATTTTAAGAAGTGAAAATCGAACCTACCCTAAAGTACATATACAAGAATAGATCAATAAATGTATAGGCATGCGTCATTATAGTAAATTGAATTTTAATCCAAACTTTTTCTGTACTAAATTCAATCTATGTAATATACATGACTGAATTTGGTTTTTAGAATGTATCCTACATGATTGAAATAATGTTTCTAATTCCTGTTCCTTTTCACTAAGTTCTGTTTTTTATCGCATGACCTATTGGCTGACAGAGGTGACACACTGGGAAAGACACGAGTATTCATCGTCTTTTTGTAATGATAACCTAATTGCTGATTTTCTGCCAAAGGCAATTTAACATCAATGAAGAAAGATGGTGTGAAAACATTTCTTTCTGTCTCTGTTGCTAAAAATGTGTCTCTTTAAATTCGACATTTCCTCTTTGACACATAAACGTTGAAACCAGGTGAGAGTCTTAAGAATTACACACGTAAGACATATCACTTTGTTACTGGTGACACGAGTTCCCATTTTCAATGTTTGACGTATACAGTGCACATTACAGCGAGAAAATTGTTTTTATATTAATAAAGAGCTCTGTTGGTTGGGGCTTTAGAATACACAGTACACCGCTGAAGATGGGTGAGACCGCCCTAATGGGCCACCTGGAATAGCTGTAGGCGGCGACCCGTTGATACTTAAAGGATGGAACCCATGTGCGCTGAGTAGTCCATAACTTGCAACACGCAACTTTAGTCCTACTAAGGCTTAGACGAGTAGTCGGGGAAGCCTCCTCCGATCAATCCAGTTAGTTGATCAAGATTCTAACACCTAATGTGATTGTCCCAACCCTATTGCACTTTTATATATATGCTAGAAAGTGGTGGCTGGAGGGTCTTAGTATTATGGATATAACGTTAAACTCTATCAGATGGTGAAAGCTCCTGTTCTGGACTATTATTTAATTTTTTATTAATGCGGAGTAAAAAAAATAAGTAATAATTATTATAATCTAATTTCATTTTTATTTAATTTGAACGTCTCCTTATGACTGTGCTTAAATGTTTATATATTTAATCTTCATTTTTGTTCATGCATCATTTACAGTAGAATATGCATGATAAATGATTTTTTACCCTCGAATTGCAGTGGCGACAATTATTTTTACATGAAAATGGCATTGGAAATGATCACCATGAAACTGCATTGGAAATGATTTTTACCATTGAAAATGCATGGAAATGATTTTCACCGCTGAAAATGCATAGAAATGATTTTTACTATAAAAATGCATTGGAAATGATTTTACTATGAAACCCGAAAGTGAGCCAACTCGCAAGTCAAGCACCACTGCCAATATTTTTCTTTGTTTAATAAAATTGGAACTATAAAATAATAAGATATAAAAAAATCACCTCCCAAGAAAATCCACCGTCAGGGATTTTAAGACAAACACACACACGCACCCACATTACGACACACACACAACCACACACACGCACCACACACACACACACGCACACACACACACACACACATCACACACTACACACACACACGAACACTCACGACACAACACACACACAATTTAATCTATTTGTGTTAGGAAAATTTATGAAAGACTGTTTAGTATTAATGACAACATATTTTGTGTCTGATGCTTTTATTTGCTGCTAAATAAGAAATCTAAGTGAACTCCGTTTTAGTGTGCTAATTCCAAATTTTAGCTTAGGGGAGTAGATGCGTGGATCAGCAGAACGCCACAGAAGCCGAAATCAAAATCTTACGTTGCAAACATTTCCGTAACGGATGATACATCATTACTCCCAATTTTATTGGCCTATAATTGATTTATGCTCCGACTTACGACTATCAAATAACCCATATATATATATATAATATTATATATATTAATATATAATATATATATAATAATAATAGTGTATATATATAATGCTCAATATCAGTTGGTAGTGCATATATAAAAATTATGAAGATAGCGTAGACAAAGAGTCTCTGCGTTTGGTCCCTGTGTGTACAGCATATAAGTGATCAAGTGTCATATATATATGTATCATGAATGTATATAATATATATATATATATAAATATAATATATATATATAGTAATATATATATATGTACTATGGATATATATATATATATATATGTGTGTGCTTAAATGAGAGTCGTACCTAATTTTGAAAATTAATTAAATTAATAATGAATTAGGCGGGAATGCCATTTTAAATGTATTGAGAAATTATTTCAAATTAGTACGAACTCTAATTTAAGCACAATTTCTCCCAAAAAATGTCGGCAAAAAAAAAGCCATTCCAAACATACCTTGTTTACAACTTATCGATAGTATATATATGTATAGATTTGTGGATATCTCTCTCTTTTT
>CM042169.1:11998876-12021376 GCA_023376005.1 Doryteuthis pealeii
TATAAAATGGGTGCAGAAAAATATTTTTAAATAAATGTGTATAAGTATGTAAATAAAGTCGTTAATGATATGAGTAGGAAGATACGATAATATATATAATATATATATAATACTATATATTATATATTATAATACTATTCGCCAAAATACACCTGAAGCCGAATTCTAGCGATAGAAGGCTGCTTAATAATATATCAGGTCAACTGGTTGAACAGAATATAATGATCTCAAGACTTGAAATCTGCCGAAGCGATACTGTGTAACATCACTTAAGACGCCTCCCCTAGTTCATTTCGGGATGTTTAACAAGAACTGTCACAATGATGATATTAGGACACCTGATAAAGCCTTAATATTAAACTTCAAGTGTTCCTGCTACAAAAGTTTACGGTTTTCAATATTTGAATAAAAAAATGCCTATTTTATTTTATATTTGCCAAATTGCCCAGTAGACCTTGGCCTTAGCCATACACCAATAAAGACCTCCTGGTCGCGGTTTGAATAGGGAAAAAGCTTGCAACAAACCTTGTTGCGACCTTGCTTAAGTGCGTAAAAAAAAGGAACTGCACTTAGTCTCGTATAAATAGTACCAGGAAAAAAAATGGTCCTTGACGAAAGTACGCCTTTCGTGAGTGGTGATGGATGGTATTATCTACAATTCGAGCCAATCAAATAATAATTGACACCAACCACAAGTATAAATTCCTACGCATTTTTCATTCCTCTTTCTCCCTCAGCAAGATTGCCAGGTTGAGTAGTGTTCATTTTTTCCCGACAATTAAAATGAAGAACGAATTATAATATTAATAAATAGAATTCAAATGAAAATGTTCCCTAACCAAAACATTTCTAGGCCAAATGTTGTAAAAATAAGATTTTTTTTGTGTAAATTTTTGTGCATACCATCTGGATTCTTTTCCTCAAAACAATGTGCCCAAGTAAATATCTAATTTTAGGTATCAGTATTCAGGTGACTAACACAACTTTCGCGATAAATGGACATGTGATATTTTAAGAAAGTGAAAAATCTACGCTACCCTAATAGTACATATTCTAAGGAATAGGATCAATAAATGCTTATAGCTGCTATATCTAGTAACTGAATTTTTAATCCCAAACTATTTTCTGTACTAAATTCAATCTATTGTAATATACATGACTGAATTTTTGGTTTTAGAATGTATCCTACATGATGAATTAATGTTTCTAATTCTCGTTCCTTTTCACTAAGTTCTGCGTTTTATCGCATAGACCTATTTGGCTGACAGAGGTGACCACACTGGCCGGAAAGACACGAGTATCATCTCTGTTGTAATGATTAACCTATTGCTGATTTTCTGCCCAAAGGCCATAACATCAATGAAGAAGATGTTGTGAAAACATTACTTCTGTCTCTGTTGCTAAAAAATGTGTTCTCTTTAAATTCGAGCATTCCTCGTGTTGACACATAAACGCTAAACCAAGGTGCAGAGTCTTAAGAATTACACACGTAAGACATATCACTTTGTTACTGGTGACACGAGTCCCATTTTCAATGTTTGACGTATTACAGTGCACATACAGCGAGAAAATTGTTTTAAATAAATAAGAGCTCTGCTTGCGTTGGCGGCTTTAGAATACACAAGTACACCGCTTGAAGATGGGTGAACCGCCCCTAATGGGGCCACCGTGGTAGCTGTAGGCGCGACCCTTGATACTTAAGGATGGAACCCATGTGCTTCTGAGTTAGCCATAACTTGCAACACGCAACTTAGTCCTTACTAAGGCCTAGACGAGTAGTCGGGGAAGCCCCTCCGAAAATCAATTCGGTTAAGTCAGATAAATTCTAACACCTAAGTGATTGCTCCCAACCCTATTGCAACTTTTATTATATATGCTAGAAAGTGGTGGCTGAGGGCTAGTATATGGATTATAACGTTAAACTCTATCAGAGTAAGCTCCTGTTCTGGACTATTATTTAATTTTTTATTTAATGCCGGAATAAAAAAATAACGTGAATAATTTTATAATCTAATTTCATTTTTTATTTAATTCTGAACTCATCCTTTATTGACTGTGCTTAAATGTGTTGTATATATAAATCTTCTATTTTTGTTCATTCATCATTTACAGTAGAAAACTATATGCATGAGAATATGATTTTTACCCTCGCCGAATGCATGCCGACAATTATTTTACCATGAAAATGCATGCGAAATGATTTTTACATGAAAAACTGCATTGAAATGATTTTTACCATGAGAAATGCATTGGGAATGATTTACCATTGAAAATGCATAGGAAAATGATTTTACTATGAAATGCATAGGAAATGATTCTTTCCATGAAAATGCATAGGAAATGATTTTTACTAGAAAAAGCATAGGAAATGCATTTTACTATGAAAATTGCATAGGAAATGAATTTACCATGAAAATGCATAGGAAATGAATTTTTACTATGAAAATGCACATTGGAAATGTTTTTACATGAAAATGCATAGCCGAAATGATTGTTTTACCATGAAAATGCATAGGAAATGATTTTTTACTAATGAAAATGCATTGAAAATGATTTTTACCAGAAAATGCATAGAAATGATTTTACTATGAAAATGCATTGAAAATGATTATTTACATTGGAAAATGCATAGAAATGATTATTTACCATTGAAAATGCCATAGGAAATGATTTTTACTATGAAATGCCCCATAGCGAAATGATTTTTACTATGAAAATGCATAGAAATGATTTTTACTAATGAAAATGCATAGGAAATGATTTTTTACATATGAAAATGCCCATAGGAAATGATGTTTACATGAAATGCATAGGAAATGATTTTTACTATGAAAATGCATGAGCGAAATGATTTTACTATGAAAAATGCAAGCGAAATGATTTTTTACCATGAAAATGCATTGAAATATTTTTACTTATTGAAAATGCATAGGAATGATTTTACGATGAAAATGCATCTGGAAATGATTTTACTATGAAAATGCCATAGGAAATTGATGTTTACTATGAAAATGCCATAGGAAATGATTTTTACTATGAAAATGCCCAATAGAAATGCATTTTACTATGAAAATGCCATAAGGGGAAATGATTTTTACATGAAAATGCCATAGAAATGATTTTACCATGAAAATGCATAGGAAATGATTTTTACTAGTGAAAATGCCATAGGAAATGATTTTTTTACTATGAAAATGCCATAGGAAATGATTACCCATGAAATATGGCCATTGGAAATGATTTTTGACTATGAAAATGCCATAGAAATGATTTTACTATTGAAAATGCCCATTAAATGATTGTTTACTATGAAATGCATAGAAATGATTTTACCATAAAATGCCCATAGAAATATTTTTACTATGAAAATGCATTAGGAATGATTATTTACTATAAAATGCATAGAAATGATTTTTACCAGAAAAATGCCAATAGGAAAATGATTTTTACTATGAAACATAGGAAAATGATTTTTTACTATAAAGCATAGGAAATGATTTTTACCATTGAAAATGCATAGGAAATGCATTGACTATGAAAATGCATTGAAATGATTTACCATGAAAATGCATAGAAATGATTTTTACCATGAAAAATGCATAGAAATGATTTTTACTATGAAAAATGCATGGAAATGATTTTTACCATGAAAATGCATAGGAAATGATTTTTACCATGAAATGCATTGGAAATGATTTTCACCATGAAAAAGCATGAAATGATTTTCACCATGAAAATGCATTAGAAATGATTTTTACTATAAAATGCATTGGAAATGATTTTACTATGAAACCGAAAGTTGAGCAACTCGCAAGTCAAGGCACCACTGCAATATTTTTCTTTGGTTTAATAAAATTGGAAACTATAGAAATAATAAGATATAAAATCACCTCCCAAGAAAATTCCACTCAGGTGATTTTTAAACAAACACACACACACACACACACACGCACACACACACACACACGCACACACACACACACACACACAATTTAATCTATTTTGTTTTAGAATAATTTATGAAGACTGTTTAGTTATTAATGACAACTATATTGTGTCTGATCTGTTTATTGCTGCTAAAAAGAAAGAAATCTAAGTGAACGTCCTCTTCGTGTGCTAATTCCATAATTTTAGCTTAGGGGAGTAGATGCGTGGATCAGCAGGATACGCACAGGAAGCCGAAATCAAAATCTTACGTTGCAAACCATTTCCGTAACGGATTGATATCATTACTCCCAATTTTATTTTGCTATAATTGATTTATGCTCGACTTATCTGACTATCAATAACTCCATATATATATTATAATATATATATATATATATATATATATATATATATATATAATGCTCAATATCAGTTGTAGTGCATATATAAACTGATGATAAGATAGCGTAGACAAGAGTCCTCGGCGTTTGGTCCCTGTGTGTTTTCAGCATATAATGATCAAGTGTCACATATATATGTATATGAATGTATATATATTATATATATATATATATATATATATATATATATATATATATATATGTACGTATGGATATATAAATATATTATATATAATTTTTGGATGTTTGTTTTTTAGAAGCATTGTTGAATAAAGTATATATTATTATTTATATTTTTGCTTGAAGGCAATCACAATGCATGTATCGCGTAAAATTCGATACTTTATAGAAAATAAACTTGACAAGTGTAATCCCGGCAAAAGGATCGCTCGGTGTGTAGAACATCGTACAGACTGTTTTGACTTTATTAAGTCTCATCAGCGAAGTATACTAACGATTTCCCTCCGACAGCAATCGAAACCGGGACCTTAGCAGGTATAGTCAGAGACCATATTGCCGCGGCCACGGTACACAGCGAACAATCGCTGCGAAATTAACCTTGTCAATGATACTTACACGCCTCTACCATAATATTTTAGAGGACAAACAACAAACCAGTCTTATGCTCTTCGGCGAAGTGAATAAGATTTTGGAAGTTTCTTTTGAGAAGCATTGTTGGATAAAGTATATTATTATTATATATTTTGCTTGAAGGCAATTACAATGCATCTATCGCATAAATTCGATACTTTAAAGAAAATAAACTTGACAGTTTAATTTCGCAGGGATTGTTCGCTGTGTACCGTGGCCGCAGCAATATGGTCTCAGACTATGCCTGCTGAGGTCCCGATTTCGACTTTAGGCCACCCGATGACTTTACTTACTTAACTTACTTATTGATGCTCATATGTGTGTCCTGTAACCATTCACATATGTATCTTCTATTCATAGTAGAATGTTTCTTCAACATCCATGCACATGAGTGTGGCATATTCTTACCTATATGTGTGTCCTATCACCATGCATATGTGTGTGTCCTATAATCTGACGTACATGCCGCATATTCATATAAATAAATGTGTCCATTAATTCTTTTTTGTGTGTCTTAGCGATTGCAGGATTGCTCGCACCTTGTGAAAAATCACTCCTTTGTCGATAAAAAAAAATCAACTAGAAAGATTCAATTAGCTTTTTTCCCATTGATTGAATTAAAAGCGAAAATCAATAATTATCTAATCTAAGTATCGATTGTTTCCATTTAAGGAATCAATCGTTTCCGGCAAGAATTTCCTGACTTTTATTACCGACGGACGAATGCCTCAGACGCCATTGTTCGAACGGGATAGGTGTTACTTAATGTCAGTTTGACATTTACTTATATGTGTGTGTGTGTGTATAGTTACATGGTGATATATATATATATATATATATATATATATATATATATATATTCACCTATGTATGTGTGTGTGCATGCGCGCGTATGTGTGTGTGTGTGTGTGTGTACGAGTATGTGTGTTTGATTGTGAGTTTATAACATGATATTGTGCGCTGGAAGACACATATATATATATATATATATATATTAGAGACAGGGAGAAAGAGAGAGAGTGAGAGAGAGATAGAGAGTGAGAGAAAGAACAAAGAGAGAGAGAGAGAGAAATAAAAAGAACAAAGAGAGAGTAAGACGAAGAAATCGAAAGAGACAGAGAGAGGGAGAAAGGGGACAGAGACAGAGAGAGAGAGAGAGACAGAGAGACAGAGAGAGAGACAGAGACAGAGGGAAGGAGAGAGAAAATAAAGAGAGAGAGAGAGATAGAGAGAAATAAAAAGAACAAAGAGAGAGTAAGACGAAGAAATCGAGAGAGAGAGAGAGAGAGAGAGACGAAGAAAGTGAAAGAGAAATAGTTACATAGATAGTTAATGAAAATACTGAGATAGACAGATTGATAGATAATAAACAGATTAATCCTCTATATTAATGGCAATTCTATGCATAACCATATATATATATATATATATATATATATATATATATATATATATATGGTTATGCATAGACCAAAATTGCACATATATATATATATATATATATATATATATATATATATATATATATATATATATATATAAGTATATGGGCGTGTGTATGTGATGAACATACTTATATATAGATAAATTGATGTAGGTTGATAAATACATATGTATAAAGTCGACTGAGATAGATTGATATAGAATGAACAGTAATACACACACACACACACACACACACACACACACACATATATATATATATATATATAATATATATATATATATAGGGAAAGGTATGAATACAAATAATCTCCCTCCAGCTATGGTAAATATTAGGTAGACTGGAATCTTCAACCTTGGTATGGCAAACAGTCTAGGAGAAGGTAAACTCTCAATCCAAAACTATTATACACCGGTTAATATATATATATATTTAATAGGTATTCCCGCCTAATTCATTATTAATTAATAATTTCTAAATTAGGTACGACTCCAATTAAGCACTTATCTCCAAAAAATTATCGGCAAAAAGCCATTCAAAACAAACCTTGTTTACAATATATATATATATATATATATATATATATATATATATAATATATATATATATAAATTCTCTTCGAACATTTCTAAAAGAATCTCCGTTTTCCCCAACGAATTTTTTTCATTCAAAATAAAATATCACTCTGATGAAGGTTGAATTTCTCTGTGTACGGAATATTTTCACATTTTTCTATTATATTATTTCATTTCATTTGTTTATTTAATAATAATAATAGTTTGAATCGTGTACACAAAGATGAACTGACCGAAACACATATGTAAGGGATATTGATTAAATTCATTCTTTTCTTTCTTTTCTTATTAATTCTTCCTCAAATTGTCGATTCACTTCCAATTCCATTTTTACATATATATATATATATATATATATATATATATATATTATATTATATATATATATATATATATATATATATTACAATCAGCTGGACCCTCACTGGATCAGCATTAAAATAACAAAAGTGTAAGAGATATATCATCTAATTGTCTCATCACGTTCTCTTTAATCTCGTTCACAGTCTTAAGTGTTCTTTTCTGTGGTGAATTTCTCTTTTGTAACTGTCATCGGCGCTAGAAAACAGAACTAATGGAGGTATATGGCTTACAAAAAACTCGATAATGAGATTACAAGTTGGGTTAAAAACGTTGCAAATCTGAATCTGAATTTAGCAAGAGATAAATGAATGATAAATGAAACGTTTACTTCTTTGAATTTTAAGATTAAAGCCTTTCAAGATTTTCTTTTTATGCTTCTCTCCTTAACTTATGTGAAGGATAATTATAAATACTAGTACAAAATAAAAAACACCCTCCGGGCGATGTAAAAATAGATTTTTGAAACATATTGCCTGAGGAGTGGGAGTAAAAAATTCAACGTCAGTGAGTTTGTACCCTAAGTAAGTAAAATCATCAAATTCATTAAAGGATTAAAAAATAAAACAATTTGAAATGTAAACTTTAAATATGTATTAAAATAAAACAAACTATATATAGATATATAATACCAGTCATGTATTTATTAAAACTTGTTTTAAAAAACAATGAGGACTTTCTAATGCTGCATGTTCAAATTTTCAGTCAAATTTTGACAATAATATGAAATGGCCAAGCGATCTGGTATTATTTGTAAATACCTTTGTAAATTTCATATCATTGGAAACTGTACATCACAGATTTCTCGGTTAAAAACAAAAAATAAAACAAAGTACCGCGAACAAAGTGAATTAGAAAACCTAACTGTCTGTCTGTCTGTCTGTCTGTCTGTGTCTGTGTCTGTGTCTCTTTCTCTCTGTCTCTGTCTCTGTCTCTTCTCTCTCTCTCTCTCTCTCTCTCTCTCTCTCTCTCTCTTCTCTCTCTCTCTCTCTCTCTCTCTCTCTTTCTATTATATACGAGATGAACTCTCCACGGATTATATACATCCGGGGAAAGGGGTAATTGTCACTATCAGATATGATGCAACAGTTTAGTTACGAGATTCGATCGATTTCGAAGGAGAGCAGACTGCGGTATCATGGGCTGAGAAATAAAACTTGATCAAGAAACAGAAAGTCTTGTTATTAATTTAATGTTAAGACAATGACCAGCCACGCCAAGTATGAAGAAAACAAGAAACAAAATCAACCCAGCCGAAATCCCTGAAGAAAAGAAGCCCAAGCAGATAAAATGGCGGCTAAAGAGTTAAATGACCTTGACGAAGAAGCAGTAAGAGACGTGCTATAAACAAGAGTTGAAACGTTAGTTTATTACTATTTCTCTGAATGTTTGAGATGAGGCCTGATGATTAATATTATCTGCGTTAATCGGACTATTGTCCCCATCTTCATTGTTATTTGTACAACGTTTTGGCCGATATACCCTCCGGCCTTTTTCAGGTATTTCTTGTCGGACTCGGGAACCTTCTTTTCGGACTCGGGAACCTTCTTTTCGACTTAACCCTTTATTCAGTCCACGGGGGTATACTGTTCTCATTCCGTTAACCATAGCTGGGGTAGGAGTTGTGTTAATTTTTTTTTTATATTACTGCCGCTACTCAGGATTGAACCCGGAATCCAGAGATAACTGTCACTTAGAACTGTCTTAACCTAACTACCTTATCCACTAGGCCATGTGTCCAATTCGACAAAGAAGGTTCCCGAGTCTGACAAGAAATACCCGAAGAAGGCCGGAGGGTATATCGGCCGAAACGTTGTACAAATAACAATAAAGATG
Organism: Doryteuthis pealeii; assembly: GCA_023376005.1. Classification (NCBI taxonomy): domain Eukaryota; kingdom Metazoa; phylum Mollusca; class Cephalopoda; order Myopsida; family Loliginidae; genus Doryteuthis; species Doryteuthis pealeii. Next base: position 12,008,011 of record CM042169.1, read on the forward strand.
AGGACGTTAGTTTATTACTCTTAAGAGTCTTAAGTGTTATTAGTCTTAAGAGTTTCCACATTTAAACTCAACCTCGGCATTTTTGTCTAAGCTTGGACTTTCTCTACCAGACAAGAGGAAATACTTCAAAAAGACGCAGGAGAAATCTCTAACCGCATCAGCGTGGATATGGCAGTTCTATATTGTGACATCAAACCGACAAAGTCTGGTGGTATCGTGAGATACTGCTGGGGCGCTCTGGGTTAGTGGTAATGATATTTCGTCCCTGAAACCATGCCTGAACCCAGAGTCATCATCTGATGAAGGCTTTGTTGGTTGCAATGCTACTGTGTAAATAGCAGTCATTGTATGAAGATTATTAGTCTTAAGAGTTTCAACATATTTCTGTTGAGTTTGTATCTTGATTTGATTACTCTATCCCCATACCTCAACTTTTCTGACTTTGAATATTTTAAACTTTCTTTTTCTTTTTATGAGATCTCCTATTTTCCGCGATTGCTGTAATATTGTGTTGAATCTACTGAACTTATATGATTAAATTTCATCAATTGTTTCACCTTTTTCTGCCCCGGCTGACATAAATCTCCGACTGGAAAAATCGATGTCTGCGAATTTCTTGATTTACAAATTCCAGAAAAGCAAAGAAATTTCTTTCAACTTTCTGTTAAGTGGAATTTTATTCCTTCCTACAATTCTTTTACTTAATAATAAGAAAAGTTTCCAACAATTAATTCACATGACGTAATGGTTAACAATCATCTAGCAGACAATTATAACCGGGGTCGATTCTCACTGAACACCCTGGTCTTGTTAGAAAACTAAGATAATATGATACAAGCAGGGCCTGTGGATATACCCCAGTATGATAATTTAATTATTACAACATTTGATATATTTACTTAAGAGCTATTGCTAAATACTTTAATATATAACAAAAAGTATAATAATCTATGTTTAATTATGAGCTATTGCTAAATACTTCAATATGTAAAAAGTATAATTATCTTGATTTAACACACACACTCTCTCTCTCTCTCTCTCTCTCTCTCTCTCTCTCTCTCTCTCTCTCTCTCTCTCTCCCTGCAATTATCTTGCTTAATAATGAGAAAGCTTTTCAACAATTAATTCACATGACGTAATGGTTAACAATCATCTAGCAAACAATTATAACTGGGATCGATTCTCACTGAACGCTCTGGTCTTGTTAGGAAACTAAGATAATATAATACAAGCAGGGCCTGTGGATAAACCCCAGTATGATAATGTGATTATTACAACATTTGATATATTTACTTAAGAGCTATTGCTAAATACTTAAATATATAAAAAAAAGTATAATAATCTATGTTTAGTTAGGAGCTATTGCTAAATACTTCAGTATGTAAAAAGTATAATAATCTTGATTTAACACACAAACACACACACACACACACTCTCTCTCTCTCTCTCTCTCTCTCTCTCTCTCTCTCTCTCTCTCTCTCTCTCTCTCTCTCTATCTCTATCTCTCTCACTCACTCTTTTTTCTTTCTTTCCTTCTTTTACAACGATTGATACATAAAAGTAAAGTCGTCGGGTGGCCTAAAGTCAATAAGCCAATCAGCGAGGGAGTCTATCCCCTTTTTCACTAGCGCTAGACCAAGGAGATTGTTTTTGCATCTGAGGTGGAGCAACACACCTACCATCAGCTCCTTACTTTACCGGACAGATCCCTGTGCTACTCATATGCTGAGTTGACGAGGGCCTGTATCGAACTAGGAACCTTATGGTTTCTAGCCAAACGCTCTACCGGCTGAGTTAACCCGGCCGGATTTACGTAAGAGCTATTGCTAAATACTTAAATATATAACAAAAAGTATAATAATCTATGTTATTTAAGAGCTATTGCTAAATACTTCAACATGTAAAAAGTATAATAATCTTGATTTAACACACACACACACACACACACACACACACTCTCTCTCTCTCTTCTCTCTCTCTCTCTCTCTCTCTCTCTCTCTCACACACACTCTTTTTCTTTCTCCTTCTTTTCTTCTTTTCGTTATGTTCGATTGAAACAAATTAGCGTTATCACTTCCGCACCGCCACCGCTCTCTCTATCTTTTCTCTACTCTATTTCTTTCATTCCTTTAATAAATTGTTAGAATTAAACTCAGTTTTAATTCATTTATTTGTTGCTGTTAGTCTTAGAATTAAACGCTATACTAACCCTAATAACTCTAAATGTGTTCATATGCCGTGAAACACAACACCAACCAACCAACCAACCAACATTCTGAACTTCATCGCTCGGTATTCTAACAGCACTCATGGTGTGGTCATGAGAGATCTTTGTTTTGTTTTTTTTTTAAATATATTTGGGATACAGTGCAGGAAGAGGTGGATTCGTGTCTTACCCCGGGGCATGCAGACCTGGTGAACGCACGCAGCTACTGCCGTCATAAAAATGCGTGTCGATAAGACTTTAAACGAGAGATTAGGTCAGGATTTTTTTTTAGCTTTACAAACAAATCAGTGATGTATTATGAACTGTTCAAAAAGTATCACGTCTCAAGCTGTATTTACCAAAAGAGAAATGAACAATAAAAGGAACGTTATTTTTCTTCAAATTGGTCCTGTTATCATTTAACATATTTATTCCAATGAGTTGAGCGTTCTATCTATTGGTTATCATGGTAGTCTCGCAGATCCATTACGATAGAATAAAGACTTTGATCCTCACTGGGTGCCTCATACTAGTGTCTCATCCTATTCGTGGCGAACTGAATAGAATGAGTTCTGAAGTGAATAGACTGTAAAATTAAAAAATATCCCACCATACAGGTGAAAATACCAAGAAAATTTGATAGAACCGCAGAGGAAATTTTGTAGGCAAAGAGTTAATTTAACATTCTTTTCGTAATAAGAAAAAACAAATGAAAGAATACCTTTTATTTTTCATTAGGACAGAGCCTAGACTTAACTGTTTGCCTACTTTAAACAAATAACAGCGGCTCTCCAACCACTGCGGTGGTTCGTTCCCTATCGGTTGGCAAAAGGACACAGATTACAACACCGCTCACAGCGGCTCTCCTACCACTGTATGCCACACCCAAGCAAAGTACAAAAACTGACGGCTAGTTCACTATAGTTGGACAAAAGGACTCAGGTTACAACAATAATAGGACTTTATGTGAATCGAATGAGTTTTGAGATGAATAGACAGTGAACTTTTGTTGAGATTTTTCTGTATATAAGGAGTGTGCTAGACGCCCATTGTTATTTATAGACTGGGCGATAATCATGTGACCATATTCTTGGCCAATCACTATTATTTTTGTTCTATTACTTCAATAATTAATATTTTTTTTTACAAAATAGGATTAGTAAAATTAGGTTTAGAAGTAATAGAACAAAAATACTATTACTATAAAATTTAAGTTTTTGTAAATGAAATGATTGTAAATTGTAAAATTCCTGAATGAAATGATTTAATATTTCTGAATGGAATCACCCAGTTATACCAAAAAAGGGGTGTGTTGAGATTTTTCTGTATAGAAGGTGTGTGCTAGACGCCCACTCTTATTTATAGACTGGGCGATAATCATGTGACCATATTCTTGGCCAATCACTGGCAGTACTCTTCTGCTGATATTGTTATTTATACCGGCTGTTCTGATCTTAGTCACTCAATTGCCTTCAACCTTCATGGACGACGGAACATAGGATTATATCACTAGACCTTTGACACTACGTAGGATTCCATAACTCAGGACTTATTCACTTACCAAAGGATTCTATACTGCAGGACTTACTTACTTTAACTCCTTTTCAACTGGCTAAAGATGGCGGTCAGAAACTTAACAATTTTAAAAATATCCCATCATATAGGTAAAAAATACCAAGAAAATTTAGTACAGCTACAGGGTGGGGGTTGGCAGGCGAAGAGTTAATAAATATATCGTTTATTTTGTTGATATTTTATCTTTATTTATATAATCAGCAATCTATGACGAAAATTGATTTATTTCCGTGATAAAATATAAATAAATAATAAATAAACAAGCAAAATAATCTGAAGAGATTATATTTTGTTTATTATTGATGATGTGTATTAGAGATGGTGAATGAAAACGAATCTCAAGAAATAGGTAGGTAAAAAGAATCAGCTTTGCATATTGAAAATATATGCAAGTATGCCACCCAGCCCCTTACTCTCTCCTTCTCCACCTCTCTCTCTCTCTATCTCTCTCTCTATCTATATATCTATCTATCTTTATCTCTCTCTTTTTCTCTCTCTCTCTCTATTCTCTCTCTCTCCATCTATCCGTATATTATAGATATTTACCACCACCCCTGCACGAGTAGGATTTGACACAAGGTCAATTTAACAGGTTTGAATTCAGAGTTTTCCTTATAATATATATATATATATATATATATATATATATATATATATATATATATATGTGTGTGTATATATATATATATATATATATATGATGGACTCTCCCGTCCATTTCAACGTATGAGTGTTCATAAAATGAACGTGCACACAGTGATTTGTTTATAGTGGTGAAGGCTTGTGTTGGACCATCCACACTTTTTGGCACAGTCGATAGGAAAGAATTGGTGCATCAAAGGTTGCCACAAACCCAATCAACGACCGACCCCAGGAATTTTGAATTCAGAGTTATCCCTCTCCTAGACTGGTTACCTAATCAAGGCTGAAGGGCCCAGTCTGCCCTACTATTTAACCCATAAAATATTTTCAGGGTGATATATATATATATATATATATATATATATATATATATATATATATCTTATATATCATCCAAATATAACTCAGGATTATTAAATGTATTATTCATTTTTTTCTAAAAGTTCATTATATGTACAAAGAAATATATGAATCCTCAGGGTGCAATTATTTAAGTTTTAATGTAATAAAATATCATATCAAATTAGAAGGGCTCATGAAATTAAAGGAGTCTGACGATAAAAAGATTTTAAATAGGGGTGGGGGGAGTATAGTCGACAAATAAAACAATTGAAACTTACTCTTCCATCACTCTCGTCTTTCATTGTCAAATCTTCCTAATTTTACTATTGAGTTAAAATAGGAGGTAAAGAATAAAATTAGTTATTTTTCTTGTTCACATGCTGTAAAACACAACACCAACCAACCAACAACCAACAACTCAACATTCAGAACTTCATCGCTCGGTATTCTAACAGCACTCATGGTGTGGTCATGAGAGATCTTTGTTTTTTTAGATATGTTTGGGATACAGTGCAGGAAGATGTGGATTCGTGTCTTACCCCGGGGCATTCAGACGAGGTGAACGCACGCAGCTACTGCCGTCATAAAAATGCGTGTTGATAAGACTTTAAACGAGAGATTAGGTCAGGATTTATTTTAGCTTTACAAGCGATGTATTATGATTTTACTATTGAGTTAAAAATAGGAAGTAAAGAATAAAATTACACTTATTTCTTCTTGTTAATGGATTTCTTTTAAAGATTTATCTCTGAGATTTTTGCTCATATTTATTAAGATAAAACCAAACAATAAGAAATCAATATTACCAAGCATATATTTATTGAAATCAATTTTTTAATACCAATATGTAAATTATCCTTCCCGTTCACACTGTAAACCGTTATTTTGTTGTATATATAAATACAATCACATGTTATTAGTATGTAGATATGGCCAACGCCGGGATTCCAGTGGCTTCGGCACTGGGTCATTACAAGTTAATAGCGTCGATCCCAGGGGGCTCTGCCCCCATGCAACACCTGCCCCCTCGATTTAAAGGGGCAGGGTTGGGTTTATTGCCCAGTGCCTGAGGCGCCCCCCTTGAGGGGGAATGCCGACGGGATCGACGCAATTTTCCCCCGCCACCCATGAGCTTCGGTTTGTGGGTGGTCGCACGTTAATAGGGCCTTGTGCCAGACCCGTACAAGTGGGGTACGTGGAAAATATCATGTAGATCTGGCCAACGCCGGGATTCCAGTGGCTTCGGCACTGGGTCTTTACAAGTTAATAGCGTCGATCCCAGGGGGCTCTTCCCCCAGGCAATACCTGCCCCCTTGACTTAAAGGGGCAGGGCTGGGTTTATTGTCCAGCACCTGAGGCGCCCCTTGAGGGGGAATGACGAAGGGATCGACGCAGTGTTTGTTCTTTCACACCCATCAGCTTCGGCTTGTGGGTGGGCCCTCGTTAAAACGAGGCCTTGTGCCCAGCACATACAAGTGGGGTATGAGGCAAATACCTGTAGATATGGTCAACAGAGTTAATAATCCAAACAAATATAATTAATAATTGAGGTTTAAATGAAATTATCAATAATGGAGAATGTGACGTAAATAACTAAGGGAATTTTTACTTGAGTAGTAATATACTTTCTGTTACAGACAGACACCCAATCTCCATTATAATAAGAGATGTACAATGAACGGAATTAAATAACCTCTTAGCATTGAATAACCCTGTAAGATTCATGGTTGATAATTGAATAACATACAATTCCGACACGTTGTGAGACAAAACATTTAATATATATAACCGCACATGGAAACGATAAGATACATAATGTACAGGAGAATAGAACATGTAAATACATATACAATATTTAGGTATAAACAAGATACCCAAATGTACGTAAAATATAAATGTTACAGACATGGAACTAAAGGATAGTCCATGCTGTATAAGGGACTTACAGTAATGTAAGGGGGGGGGGGCAAAAGCCCCACCGAGAAGGGGGTAGATAGACTCTAGCCCATAGCAGTTCGTTGAAAGATCTAGCTAAAAAGAGGAAGCAGCGTTTGAATGAACGCGCTTAACTACCAGAGGTCCCCCTAGTGGGAACAAACAGCAACGCAGCGAGAAGATAACTCTTCCGGCAAAAGGAAGATAATCCCCTACAACCCTGACATACCGTTAAAACCCATCAATTAATCTAATCAACTGGACGATTAGATTTTTGGAAATAACAAACAAGGAATAATCCCTTCCTTAAAAAAACACTTATTCCCGAGAAACCGCGCGAGAATCATAACGAATTATTAATGTCAACTTTAATAACATGTGACAGATAGTACTGAGTTACATGGTATCGCTTTCGGTCAAGTCACATATAAGGCACCGGTTCTCGGTAGGTCACCAAAGTTAAGTAGTGATGAGCCTGTTCAATACTTAATTGGTTGACTATATAAGCAACTGCAGGTATTGTAATGAAACTGATATCAAGATAACATGATTCGGTATTAAATGACCCAAAAGTGTTGATATGCCGTAAAACAAAACCACCAACCAACCAATTTTTTTTTTCTTTCTTTCTTTGTTGTCCGGGGATTACCTTTTTCTTTCTTTCTTTCTTTCTTACTTTCTTCCTTATTTTTCTTCTTTCTTTCTTTCTTTCTTTCTTTTTTTCTTTTACTGTAAGCAAACCAATATCAAACTGACTTGATTCGGCATTAAATGACCCGAAAAGGTTGATATGCCGTAAAATAAACCAACCACCCAACCAACCAAATGTTTGTCTTTTCTTTCTTTTTCTTTCTTTCTTTGTTGTCCGGAGACGACCTTTTCTTCTTTTTCTTCTTTCTTTCTTTCTTTCTTTCTTTTTTTCTTTACTGTAAAGAAACCAATATCAAAATGATTTGATTCAGCATGAAATGACCCGAAAAGGGTTGATATGCCGTAAACCAAACCAACCAACTAACCTACATGGTATTGAAATATTCAGAACTTCATCGCATGGCATTCTAGCAGCTCTCGTAGTGTGGACCTGAGATATCTTTGGGTTTTTTTGTTTGTTTTTTTAATGTTTGTTTTTTTTAATATTTGGGATACAGTGCAGGAAGATGTGGATTCGTGTCTTACCCCAGGGCATGCAGACGAGGTGAACGCACGTAGCTACTGCCGTCATACAATGCGTGTTGATAAGACTTATAAAGAAAGATTGGGTCAGGATTTCTTAAAACTTTACAAACAAATCAGCGATTTATTTGGAACTGTTCAAAATGTATCATGACTCAAGCTGTATTTACCAAAATGGAAACGTTATTTTTATTCGAACTGGTCCTTTTTATATTCAACATACTTATTCAAGTAAGTAGGCGTCCAATCGATGTTTAATGGTTAGCAAGCTCGCCTCGCACATCCATTCCCACGGAATAAGGAATTTTGTTCGAGAGACAGTTAGGGAACCATAACAAATCGTTCATACAACCTGTAATAACATTCGACGGATAGTACTGAGTTACATAGTATAAGTAACAAGGAAATATTCAAAACATAATCCCACGGCATTCTACCAACTCTCATGTTGTGATCATATTAAATCTATTTGTTTTTTAATATATGGAATACAGCGCAGGAAGATGTGGATTCGTGTGTTAGCCGAGGGCATGCAGACGAGGTGAACGCACGCAGCTACTGCCGTCATAAAAATGCGTGTCGATAAGACTTTAAACGAGAGATTAGGTCAGGATTTTTTTTAGCTTTACTAAGAAATCAGCGATGTATTATGAACTGTTCAAAAAGTATCACGGCTCAAGACAAAAATGAACAATAAAGAAAACGTTATTTTTCTTCAAATCGGTCCTGTTATCATTCAACTTATTTATTCTAGTGAGTTGGACGTTATATTATGGACTAATGGTAAGCAAGCTAGTCCTGCAGATCAATTACTGCTGAATAATAATAACTTTGATCCCCGCTGGGTGCCTCATACTAGCGACCTTGTGTCTCATCCTATTCGAGGCGAACATAATAAAATGAGTTCTGATTGGAATAGACTGTGAACTTTAAAAATATCCCACCATACAAGAATAAAAATCAATGATGTATTTAGAACTGTTCAAAAAGTATCACGGCTCAAGCTGTATTTACCAAGACAGAAACGAACAATGAGGAAAACGTTATTTCTCTTGAAATTGGTCCTGGTTATCATTCAACTTATATGAAACATCATCCACACTTATAACTTACGCTGTATGTAATATTTAGATTTTTCGGACTGTTGATCTCATCCTTATTGTTATATGGACAACGTTCCGGTCAATGTGCACTCCGCCGACCTTCTTCAGGTGATTCTTATCGAAACTCGAGAGCCTTCGGATTATTTGGATTATTCGGAGTATTGTACTCATCCTTATTGTTATCTGTATAACGTTACTGTTGCATACCCTTCTCATTACTTACTTCTTTCTTACTCTATTCTTCTGACCGTCTTTGGAATCTTATAACATCTTGTCTTGGTCTGGAATCTTCTAAGGTCTGGACTTTCTTCGGGACTTCGGGTCTTGTCTTCAATTGGGGATTTCTCTTTATCAGAAGCCCTGTGTCATTGTTAGTTTTTAGAGGTAATAACACAAGACTCCGATTTGCTTTGATCTTACTTTATTTTTAAATCCCCAACCAGACATCTGCGCAGATTAAGACGGGAGCGCGTGTAACGCGACTTACCCTTCCGTCGAGCTCGGCTGCTGGTCTCTAACTGACTGAAACTTACTTACTATCTAAACCGGAAGAGAGGGTCCCATCTACCGGTTCTCACGGCTATCCCCAGAAGACAGGGTTAGGACTGAGTTCAAGCTTGTCACTTAATCTTCAAGGCCGTCAGCAGCACTTAAAACGCCATCTCGTTTTCTACACTATTGCACATAAATATTAGGTATCTAATAAATATGTAATGTTACGACCTATGTGCCCTATGAACTTTTTCAGGTATTTCTTGTTGGACTCAGGAACTTTCTGGAACTCGGGAACCTTTTTGAACCCTGGAAACTTATTGTCGTAATCGGTAGTCTTCACAGAACACTGAACCCAATCCTTTATTCAATCCACGGGGCTACACTGTTCTCATTCGCCTAACCAAGACTGGGTACCATTGTTAAGCTGTGTTAATTATTATTCTATGTTACTTCAGTCCTGAAGAAGGTTTCCATTGTAAACCGAAATGTTCGAGCATCGACTATAAATTTCCATCCATCATAACATCGCGTGTTTGTTTCTAAATTTTCTCCATATATATCGGATTAATTTCCTCATCTTACTTCCATATATATATATATATAATATATATATATATATATATATATATATATATATATAATACAGCGCGGTAAGAGGTGGCTTCGTGTCTTAGCCCGGGCATGCAGAGGAGGTGAACACATGCAGCAACAGCCGTCGTACATTGCGTGTCAACAAGACTATTAAAGAGAGAGTAAGCCAGAATTTTAATTTACTAAAATCATTGTTGTATTTCGAAGTGTTCAAAATGTATCGCGACTGACGCTGTATTTACCAAGAGAGAAATGAACAATAAAGAAAACGTTATTTTGCCTTAAATTGGTCATTGTATCATTCAACATATTATTTCCAGTGAGTTGGGTGTATCATTGTTAATGGTTAGCAAACTAGTCTCGCAGATCCATTAATACTGAATAACGACTTTAACCCACGCTCGGTGCCTATACTTGCGACCTTGAGACACATCCTATTAGAGACGAACCGTTTTGGTGAATTCCATTTATTCCAATGAGTTTTCAAAAGGCTGAATTATCTGTGAAATTGTTCTTTTTATTTAATGTGAAGGTGTAGCGTCATATTTATTTTAATGGCACCCTCAAAACGTATTTTATATACCTTCTTATTTAAGTTCGTTTTTTTTATTTAATATATTTCATTATATTAAAACTTAAATACTTATATCCGACAGAGAGCCCATACGCTTATTAGGTTATATAAAGAATATTTACCCGAAGAAAATATATATATATATATATTTACCAACCGTCGCCACGAGCAGGATGTTACAGAAGGTCAACTTCTTAAGGTGTCCAACAGGTTTCAATTCAGAGTTTTCCTTCTCCTAGACCAGTAGCCTAAACAAGGTTAAAGGGCCCAGTCTGTCCTACTATTGATCCATATCTGGAGGAGAGTAGGATTCATACCTTTCTCAAGGGTATTAGCGCTAAGTGAAATGCAATTACCACATCCAGGATTTGAACTCGGAGCGACGAGTCCATTTCCCATGACATTCCCATGATTCTATATATGTGTCGCAAGAGGTTTAACGTTTTAGGTTTTAAAAAAAAAGTAGTTTGTTAAACCTGCTGCGTATTCCTAGGCTTTTCTTTTGACCCCATCTTATTTATGTTCCATAATCTATGCGGTGCATAAGATTATTGTCAAACCCCTGTATTTCTGAAGGGATGGCCCCTTTTCATATCACGGGCGGGACTTTCCATGGAATATTACAGAAAGCCCGCGAAATAGGTGAAGTCACGTGGGACCTGGTTGGGTCCTCAGTTTCAGCTTGGACGTCAGGCAGATAAGGTATTTCTGTCTTAGCTGAGGTTCAACGCGCGTTATGTTAGTTACACGAAATGTTTAGTTAAGTAAATAAAAGCTTACATAAATAATATGGTTTTGTGGTTGATGAATGTCTTGGCAATAAGACTGATCTAGAAGAAGAAAGGAATCAATGACGACCAAACAACAAGACGAAGTCCAGACGCTAGAAGAGTGGCTAGAAGAATGTAAGATACCAAAGATGAACAGAAGAAAAATAATAGAAGTAAAAAGAAAGGTATGCAACATTTAGTGGTCGCGCTAAAAAGGAATTCAAGGGGAAAAACGAAGAGAAAAGGAAGAGACAAAGACAACATGTAGTTTTATGATTTTGGATTTATTCTCAGGTCATAGCCACTCCACGGTAAGGAAATTCCTAACCGACTAGTAGTCATGTCTCGTCCCAAATAAAGTCTAAGTCCTATTGGCCGAGGGATTCTCTTGGTGTTCGGAAGTAGGTCCTTTTCCCCAAACATGCTCGGAGGATTCATCTGGTGTGAAGGCTCATGGGTGTTTGTTATTTTTTACTTTTATATTTTATTTTTATTTTAATCATCTGGTTACGTTTGGTTGGTTGGTTTAATGGCATCTCAAACCTGGTTGGGTTATTTTCAACCGAAGTAAGTTTAGCAGTTTTGATATCCAATTAAAAAAGTAGAGTCGTCGGAGCGGCCTAATGCCAAACAGCGAGGGAGTCTATCCCCTTTTCACTAACGCTAGACCAAGGAGATTGTTCTGAGGTGGCCTAAAGTCGGTATCAGTCAAAAGTTTTGATAGACCACAGATTCGTGCACTTCTATATGATCAAGATTTTATCAGAAAGATGAATGATAAGTATCATGGGAGCATGGGTTTAATTTATACTGGTTATGGATATTGTAATAAAAAGGCCAAAACTATGAAACCCTTCTAACATATTTGCTGTCAGTATTTTGTCTTGTTTTGTTTTACGGCATATCAACCTCAGTGGGTCATTTAATGCCGATAAATTTTTACTGTCAGTTTTTTTTTATGACCATGGATGAAACATAAGTGTTAAACTCCATTTTCTATGCAGACATTGTGGACTAGAAGATTCCCTACCCCAAAGAAATAAGTACGACCGTCTAACCAGCACAAGAGGGGGGAGGTGCAGTGGATGACTACAGATATTGAACTTGCAACCTCCTTATTATTTGTATTGATAATACTTAGTTATGATTATAGTTGTTTACATAATAGTATGATTAATTAATTGAAACCGACATTAACAAAAAAAAAAAAACAAAAAAAAAACAATGAACAATTTTGAAAATAACTAACTAATCAAAGGTTGAAATATCGTAAAAGCAGCCAACCCCAACCACAAAATCAGTCAGTTGTAAAGAATATTCTGAGTAAATTATCGAATTCCAGTTTCAGTTGCAGAAGGTGAAGGCATCTTGAGATTTACTGGCAGTTATCATGACACTACGGACAGATAGTAATCACTCCCATGTCTGAATGCGATAAAAACAACAACAGGTTTTGAGACGGACACTTGAGAAGTCAGTATATATATATATATATATATATTATCATAATAGTACACGGTAATAACGTACTCGAGTTTCACCATAAGGATGTTCAGGGTTAAATCCACTAGATTAATCAAGATATTGATTAATTGCAGTCGATTTCACGTGAAATCGACTGCAATTAATCAATATCTTGATTAATCCAGTGGATTTAACCCTGAACATCCTTATGGCGAAACTCGAGTAGGTTATTACCGTGTACCATTATGATAATAAATTTGCTCTACTAATGTATTGAGCATTTTATATTTGTTATATCGCTGTCTTACCTTTCCAAATTTGCATCAACTAACCATTGTGACCATTTCACCGGTAAGTCACCTTTTCCACAATTACCATATATATATATATATATATATATACACACACACACACACACATATATATATATTATATATATATATATATATATATATATATGCAAGCTGATATAGATAGACAGAGATATGAATAGGCT
>CM042169.1:12026376-12031376 GCA_023376005.1 Doryteuthis pealeii
ACGCATATTCATACGCACACACGCGTGTGGATACGATCCTAACATCACAGTCCTGGTGATAGTCCTGGTGATCTGAGGGGACTTGCTGTCACTCAGTCCCTAGAGAAAGACCATCAGTTTCTGCTGGTTTGAAAAACCCTCGAGGAGTGAAACAACAACAACAACAAAAACAAAAACAATAATAATAATAATAATAATAATAATAAGAAGAAGAAGAAGAAGAAGAAGAAGAAGAAGAAGAAGAACTGAAATGAGAGGAAGAATTCAGACCATCCAGACATTATTGAGATCGGTTAGAATACTCAGAAAAGTCCTGAGGGAACTTGCTGTCTCTCAGTCGCTAGTGAAAGACCATCAGTTTACATTAGGAGTAAAACAAGAAGAAGAAGAAGAAGAAGAAGAAGAAGAAGAAGAAGAAGAAGAAGAAGATGATGAACAACAACAACAACAACAACAGCAGCAACAGCAACAACAACAACAGCAACAGCAACAAATAATAATAATAATAATAATAATAATAATAATAATAATAATAATGGACCTTGCCAGAGAACTGAACAAGTTATGGAATATGAAAGTCAAATTTATACCAATTGTAGTTGATGAGTCCTGGAGACTTGCTGTCACTCAGACTCCAGTGAAAGACCATCAGCAAACGCTGATGTGAAAACTCAAAAGGAATGAATGAATAAATGAATAATAATAATAATAATAATAATAATAATAATAATAATAATAATGCATTTGTCTTCGATTTTTGTAAACTTGACCGAAACGAAAAGTGAAGCAAATGTCACATCAAATCTGAAGAAAACTGACTAAATAAACTAATCGCATAAAATCCTTTGCGAATTTCAATGTTGGATTTTCTATTCTTCATCTGCAGATGGCGATTAGTGTTGGATGGAAATCTGAAACGCGTCTTTTCCTATCAAATTCGGACATCTTGATGGAAAATCAACTGAACAGCAGAAAACGATTGGATCCAGTTCCGACTGGAATTATCCATGAAATAAATTGGGTTAAAGCAAGAAAAAGGCGCTAGTCGCGTAACGGTTATCGTCATTGAAAATGGACACGGCGACTCGAGTTCAAATACGATACGTGGCTGTTTCTATTTATTACAGCGCTATTACAATTGGGAAATGTTGGGATATTTTGCTGATATAAGGTGTGCTACAATACACCACTTAAATTCATAGACTACGCGAGGTCACGTGGTTTAAACCTCAGCCAATCACCTGCCCGAATACGTGGCTGGTTAACTACTTAATCGCTTCTACTGAGAGACGTCCATTTGCACTCATTGACGAAGGACTTGCAAGACTGAGGGACACCAAGGAACAACCAAAGGATTCTTCGCTAAGGATCGCACTCTGTTTAACACGAAAGATCTCCGCTGGACAACTGCTCTTCCATGGAGCCTAAAGGATGGCCAATAAAATCGTAACAGTATTTCGTGTAGTGTTTGTACTTGGCTTATCGTGTCCACTTTACATTGGTTGGGGTCTCAAATATTCCCCTGATAACTATATCCCGCCTCCAATGCCACAACCCCAAGATGAATTCCCTGGGGGACCTGAAGTGACAGAAATGGAGGATCCGACCCCCGAGCAAGAAGCATCACTCTGGGCTGCACTGCAAGCTAAAGGAGAAGAAGAACTGGAAGAAGCTGAGGAAGAGGATGAGGAAGAGGGGTAAGTTGTGGGTGACCCCCCTCAAAAACGAATTGCTCTGACCTCCCCTAATTTCAAGGGACGTTGCAGTGACACCCTATTTTTTTATCCAAACTTTATGAACACTTATAAACGTCATCCCGTATTTGGGCCTTTTATTTTCTGTTTTTTTTTAAACGTTCTAATAGTATGGGCTATTTTGAAGCAAATCTAAGTCAGATTTTCATAGACCTCGTTAATATATAACATTTATTCGTTTCTATTAATGCTTTTAACAATAAATCAAATACTCATTGATAAATTTACACAATTACTGAGGGTATTATGATGTAAGCTGATATGTAGTTTTAGTTACAGACTGATAGACACGGAATCTCTATACTGAGATATAAAATGTTTCCGTTGTATATTCAGTCACTATACTGTAAAATATTTAGATGAAAAGAATATTTTCAAAACTTTCCGTTACATATTTCTTTCTTTTATGCTATAAAATTTACCTTACCCCATTAAAATGTAACAACATTAACTAAGATGTTTTAACACTGGTTATCTTTTTTTATGAAGAGGTACTCCACATTTCCCAGAGTTCCAGAATTTGAACCTTACCACTAAATGCAGTTTAGCCAGAACACCTGTAAAAATCATTTTTATTAACTTAATGTTTATTAATAAACTGGTAGTTGCCCCTCATTCAGTGCCTTTTAGCAACTTGAAGGGTTGGGTGTGTCTGCCATGAAAGAATACTATCAGGACTTGATCATATCAGTGTTAGCACTTGACATGACCAGCCAATTGATTGGATCTGGCCTTTCCAACTGCCTGTCGAGCATGAGTAAGGACAAAACATTCAGATAAGTTACTATTTAATGAATAATATTACTTCAAGAATTTAACTGCATTGAATGGTTTGGTTGGTTCTTGGGAGAATACTTTGTCACATCCCCACTTACCAAGATCCAATGATATCATATCCAATGATACAGTAATATTGAACTAAATATAAGGTAAGACAACCTTATTTACACATCGGAACACTTAATACATACATAATAAACATACAAGAAATATTAAGGAGAATATAAAAATGTAATCCAACAGATAAAATCTAAATTATGCATATCTGTGTTTCCTTGGTGTTTTGTAAGCGACTGAGTTAAAAAAAATGATTTAAGACTGACAGATTAAAACAACAGAAAATTCCGTTTCTACTAGATCATTAGGTACCACCAAAATACGTCACGTGATCAGTTTAGGCCATATTGAAGGAAGAAACGTAAATATTTTTGAACTTCTAAAGAAAAAAAACTCACAAAAAAGAAATAACAAACATAAATGGTAATTTAAAACTCCTTCAAGTTATCTGAAAACTGAAACAGTTCTGAAGCCAAGTGCTCACATCTCGGTTCGACCGGGGTCCGGTGGCTTTGGCACTGGACCGTATAAGTTAACATCCTTGATCCCAGGGGGCTATCCCCCAAGTCAACACCTGCCCTCTCGATTTAAAGAGGCAGGGCTGGGTTTATTGCCTGGTGCCTGAGCCTCCCTCCCTTGAGGTAGAATACCGACGGGATCAACGTATTTTTGCACCCGCCTCCCACGATCTTCAGTTCGTGGGTGGTCTCATATTAATTGGGCCTAACCCGTACACATTCGGTACGTGGTAAATATTAATTCGGTACTGAACACATGGGGAAGATAAAGTATGAGAGAGAGAGCCTGCTGGACAGAGGAGGGGCTAAACTTATTAAAGACAGCTTCTAGGCTAAGTTAATATGACAAATAAAAATTCAAATTCATTTTTTTAAAAACTGAAAAATAAAGAACAAAGCTTGATGTTTTTTGTTGAAATTTTTGAGGAAATTATGAAAATTTTCCATTTAACTCAATATACAGCGCCTCCCTCCCCCGACCCCCCCCCCCAAAAAAAAACAGAGACCAAATTCTGTTTTTTGTTTTTTTTGCTGGGTGGAGGGGTCACCCTGTATATATACTATAAACTCTAAGAATCTGGACAATTTATTGAAAACCCGCCCGTGAAAGAAAAAACTTGCCCAGCTAAAAACGTTTTCTCATCCTCCTTAAAGTATTCCTTTATAGGAATAAGATTGTAACTTTTGCGTTAATTGGGTTATTCTGATTTAAAAACTCGCTATACCCTTAACCATACACATCTGAGTGCTTTTTTCTTCCACTGATACCAGAGTTTTTTTTAGGCAAAATCCAATTTCCAGAATTGCAAGTTCACTTGCAAGAATTGTACCATCATAAAACACTCATTACACACTCATATCTATGCAAGTGATCTTCCTCCAATTATTCTCCCACCAGCTATGGGTAAATAGTAGGGCAGACTGGACTCTTTAACATCGTCTAGGACAGGGAAACTCTGAATAAAAACCTGCTAAACTTTGCTTATGATATTGGCCTTGTGTTGCACATTGGTCAAGCGGAGTGGTTGTTAAATATATACAGGATAAAAAGGATTGGGACATTAGTCTTGGTGTAAGAGCTTGCCGTGACCAGCCAACTGATCAGAGGGGCCCTCTCCGACCGCTTATCTAGAACTGAGGCTGTTCAGTTTTTTTCTAGTGATGCTAGATTTGGTGTTTTTTATTTTTTTAGGTGAAATCCAATAGTTCAAATACCATTCCCATAAAAGCAAGACAGTTCACCTGAAAGATTTGGTTTATTTTGTTTTACGGCATATCAACCTCAGTGGGTCATTTAATGCCGATGAAATTTTGAAATAAATTCATTCTTAATGAATACTCAATTTTTTTTATAAATACATTTTTCTATTAAACCCATAGATTGGACCCTAACATGTACTACCACTCTGGGTCAGAGTGGACAGGGGAGCAATAGTGATAAAGGGTGCTCCACATTCCTAAACCTCCAGAACTGGAACCTCACCATCAGATAGAGTTTAACCAGGACATGTAGACCCTCAGCTATCGCCTTCTAGCACCCATATGATAAAAAGGGTTGGGGCTTGCCATAAGGGCAATAGGGTTGGGGCAATCATATAGGGGCTAGAGCTTGACATGACCAGCCGATTGATCGGAGGGGGCCTCTCCGACGGCCCGTCTAGCCCAAGAAAGGACCAAAGTGGTGTATTGCAAGTCATGGACTGATCAACCACCGGGGTCTGTCCTTAATCATCACAGGTCGCCACCCACGACCAACAGGTGGCCCCATTGGGGGAGTCTTACCCTCTGCAGAGGTGCAGTCGGTGCATTCTAACACCGCAGCCGACAGGGAAGTAACCTGAAAGAATTGTACCATCTTAAGTCTCACATTACAGACTCATCTGTTTGCAAT
>CM042169.1:12038876-12047532 GCA_023376005.1 Doryteuthis pealeii
AAACAACACAAGTTTCATAAACGAATAATGTTTACTACGCCTTCGTTGCAGTGTTTCGGTCTGTTTAGATCGACATTCATCAGGGCTTTCGTTGGTCTAAGGAAAATATAAATTATTACTGAAAACATAAAATCTGCGAGTTTCTGTTTTTTTGGTGTGTTGGGCTTCTTCTTGTTCATCTGCAAACGTGAGGAAGAAAAGATCTAAACACCGCAACGTTGGTGTAATACACATTATTATATTATGAAACTTGTGTTTTTTCAATTTTTACAATGTTACATACTGTCGGATTCACTTCTATTTTTTCATACACGACCCACACCCCTCTGTCCACCAAACCCAGCGTATATGACACATTGTCGACCCCTTTCTACACCAAATCATCCCAATTCTACTATATGACCTGACTAGCTACACCTAAAAACCATAACTCCCACTACCACCCTAAACATTTCCAGTGGCATCAGCAACTGACCATCCCCTCCCCATTCATGACCTTCAGACACGTCAGTATTTTAGTGGGTAAATGCCGACTTGAGTGTCTAATACTTCGATGGTGATCCACCCGTAGATCGCAAAGGTAATAAGGAAAAATTGCACGATACTCAAAAAAAAAAAAAAATTTAGAGGAAAAGTACCCAAACATGAAAAAACGTGCTACCTCTTAAACTGTATTATTTAGTTCTATTTATGCGACCCAGTCGGAGTCGTGTAAATAAAAAGTAGTCAACCAACAGGCTTCCCCCAGGAAACACCTGACCATTCTCTTAAAAAAGAGAGTGGGCTGGGTTTATTGCCTTGTACCCGGGACGTCTCTGAATGAAATTGCCAATGGAACCATTCTTTTTTTTTGTAAACGCCACACACTTGTTTCGATTTATGCATAGCTCGCCAACAGTAAAAGGATTCCGTGCCTATTTTATTGGGAAGCCGGAAAAATAAAACCTATCGTCGAGGGAATTCGACACGACAAGACGATTCTAAATGCTGAAGATTGCTGGTTGCATTTTACATAGTGCTAATACCTTTGGGAAAGGTAAGAATCCAACTATTCTCCCACTTGATAGGGGTAAATGGTAGGACATACTGGGCTATTTAACCTTTTTATGGTAACTGGTTTAGAGAACTGAACAAACTCCGCTTAAAAATTGACTCTGTGTCACATCCTGCTCGTGTGGAGGGGGTCTGGTAACGGCCGGTTTAGCTCAGACGGTAGAGTGTTCGGCTATGAATCACAAGGTTTTTGGTTCGATACCGGCCCTCGCCAACTCAGCCAATGAGTAGCACAGGGATCTGTGCGGTAAAGTGAGGAGCTGATGTTAGGTGTGGTGCTCCTCCTCAGATGCTAATATAATCTCCTTGGTCTAGCACTAGTGAAAAGGGGATAGACTTCCTCGCTGTCTGGCCGATACCGACATTAGGCCGCCCCGACGACTTTACTTTTACTTATATATATATTTGGGAGAATAAGTGCTTAATTGAAGTCATTACCTAATTTGAAAATTAATTAGTTGATAACTAATAAATTAGGCGAATATATCTGTTCAAATGTAAAGCATAAACAAATCGAGTAAAAGTCATTCTCTGTATGTACATTTCGGTCTATTATGCCTCATCAGCAGAGTTATAGACTGGAAGCCGCTTTGTGAGTGATTCGAACCATAAATGCCTAGCTGAGAGGCAGGGATTCTAACCGTTACACTAGCTGGTCTTCCCAGATTTCTCACTTTGTTTATAAACTGATATATCCTACATTTTTGGAGATTTGCTGCACGGCAAATCAGACACTTGCATATCTGCTTTTAAAGTAATTAAGAAATTAAGCAACAAACCCATTACACCTGACGTGGTCCCTGTTTCTTTCAGACGTCCCGAGTATAATGCAAATGCCTGACTGTGTCTCTATATGAGTATATCAGTATGAGAACGGCATCCTTTACCACAAGAACTCAGGCCACTGTCCTGAAGAAGGGCTAACAAACTGAAACGTAATAATATCGACATCACTGCATCCCGTGTTTGTCTACTTTTCTCCATCATACTGTCGAATTGATTTCATCTCTTAACTCCCATAATATACATACGTACATATATCAATAAACACGTAGGCATTTCACGTGTTGAAATGGTTATTGTTTTGTTAGTTAGTACTGTTCTCATTGGGTACCCCATACTTCTGGCCTTGTGCCACAGTAAGCTAAACTTATATATATATATATATATATATATATATATATATATATATATATATATATATATAGTTTAGCTTACTGTGGCACAACCATAAAAGAAAAAATTACAGAAACACGCACAACGTATGTATATATATATATGTATATGTGTATATATATATATATGTATATCAATATATGTATTGATCAAAGCCTGAAGAAGATACCAGAATATCTGAAACACGTGTTGCGTATATAAAATAAAAAGAATGAAACATTTTTTCTGAGAACAATACATTTTGCGTACCTTCTTCTTTTCTTATAAAATATTAAATGTTCTCCCGTTGGAACCAGAACAACATTTTATATATATATATATATATATATATATATATATATATATATATATATATATATATATATATATATATATATAGTCGTGGTAATTGCATTTCACAGCGCTAATACCCTAGGGAAAGGCATGAATCCTACTCTCCCTCCAGCTATAGGTAAATACTAGGGCAGTCTGGGCTCTTTAACCTTGGTTAGGCAACTGGTCTAGGAAAAGGAAAACTCTGAATTCAAGCCTGTTAAACTCCGCTTCAGAAATTGGCCTTGTGTCGCATCCTGCTCGTGCGGAGAGGTTGGTAAATATATATTGTATGTGTGGCGGATGTTCTATCAACTAGGCTAATTTTCCTTTCCTTTTTTTAATTCATGGACTGAATAGAAAATGTGGTAATAAGAGACACTTAACGAATTTATATTTTTCCTAAATTATTTTTCATAAAACCGACGTCATCAATATTAGACAATTGTTTAAAGACATTTTATTTTTAATTGCTTCTTACTTTACGTAGGCGTGTCTTTGTCGTTAGAAAAAATAAATAGTTTAAGAGTAAAATTTGCCTTTAGCGTTGGAAAGGTCAATGGTAAGAATGCTGGTCTGTCTTGGCGAGGATTACAGACATCTAACAATGAAACTAATTTTCATAAAATACAAAAACAGTTTTTAGTCAACATAAAAAAAAAATATATTTATTTAGTCATTACGAATAAATTAAAAGACATCCATCTTGCTTTGTCTTAAATTTGACAAGTAGTTTTACTTTATTATTATTTTTTTTATTATTCTATTGTTTTACTAATAAATAGAAATTACTATTATAAGATGTCCACAGAGTGTTAACTCTGGTTCTTATAAAACATTGGGCTACTTAAAGGATAAGTTCCCAATGCGGAATACTTCAGTTAGGAAAACAACAAACGCGTTAGTTACATTTATATAACCTTTATTATAACATATTAGGTGAACAAAGTTCCCCAGGCTATTTAATGTCACAAGTGTCCAAACATACACAATAGGTGTCTGCTGGAGAGAGATGACAAGCACGTCCAGGCTTGTTCAGTGGCATCGGAAGAAGAGGGTTCTTTCCTTGCGTTCCTGTGTCACGTGACCATAAATAGCGTTTCCTGACACGGAAGATTCACCAAAACCCTCAGACAAGAGAGACTGCCCTTACACTGTCATATATATATATATATATATATATTTTTATTAGTCTTCCTGTTCCTTCTTCTCTCTCTCTCTCTCTCTCTCTCTCTCTCTCTCTCTCTCTCTCTCTCTCTCTCTCTCTCTCTCTCAGCCTTTGAAAGATAAATAGTTTGTGCATGTTTTATCAGATTAAGACTTCCTACTTGATTAAAATCTATACCCACCCCCAGATATTATGCATTTGATGGAAAACAATTGATTCCTCTTTTTTCTCTATTTTAAAAAAAATTTTTTTTTTAATTCCTCATTTTCGTAACTTTCTGTGAATTTGTTGGCAAATTATTCTAGGCCAACTTTTTTTTTTGTTTTTTCTCTCCCATTTCTCATTTTCAGCTGTTTTATTCTGACCATGTTAAAACTGACCACTTCCTATGACACAAATCTTGGTTCATTTACGGTTTTTCTATCATGTTTCCCTTTTAAATTATAATCCATAGGCCTTTTCATTCTCTTTAAAATTTAAAAAAAAAATGGCATTTTGAAAAACTTTATGGTATAATAAAAATTAGCCAGTCTGTTTTCAATTATACTTTTTTAATACAATCTTTGTTTACTGATAATCAATATCTTTAGAATTATCAGGAGTTTTTTTTAATGATTTATCAAATATTAGTTTTTTATGTTTTGCAATACAAACCTGATTGAAGTGTATCATAATTGTACAATGATAATAAACTCTAAAGAATAATTATACAAAGTACTAGTTCCCGCTAAATCACAGAAGTTAAGCATGACACTGTTCAATGATTAATTGGGTGACCAATTAAGCACCAGCGAGTACTGTTAGCAATCTGACTCGCTAGTTTATCAAAATGACTTGATTCGGCATTAAATGACCGGAAAATGGTTGATATGACATAAAACATAACAATCAAACCAAACCCTAATGAATAAAAAAATTCAAACTATAACTATGTTTATTTAATTATGGTTACTTTGTTTCTCCCAATCGCTGATATATATATATTATATATATATATATATATTATAAATATATATATGTGTGTGTGGTGTGTGTGTGTGTGTGTGTGTGTGTGTGTGTGTGTGTGTGTGTGTGTGGTTAAAGAAAGGAAATGAATCCGACAGTATGAGTATGAAAAGGTGGAATGAAAACATCACACAATGCTGTTAAAGAGAATATTTATATTATAAATTGTTTTCTCTTTAACAGCATTGCGTGATGTTTCATTCCACTATTTATATATATATATATATATTATATATATATAATATATATAATATATATATATATTATATATATGTGTGTTGTGTGTGTATGTGTGTGTGTGTATGTGTGTGTGTGTGTGTGTGTTAAAAAGGAAATGAATCCGACAGTATGAGTATGAAAAGGTGGAATGAAAACATCACACAATGCTGTTAAAGAGAATATTTATATTATAAATTGTTTTCTCTTTAACAGCATTGCGTGATGTTTTCATTCCACTATTTATTATATAATATATATATATATATATTATATATATATATATTTAATATATATATATGTGTGTGTGTGTGTGTGTGTGTGTGTGTGTGTGTGTTTGGGCAGCATTCTTTCATTTATACATGTAGAATTAAACAAAAGACACATGTTCTGTTTAACAATTTTCTTTTGATCTTTTCGAGTTTTCTGGCCAACTTTTTAATATTTGGGTGGAATTCGTGGATAAGTCCACCAAAGTTCAGGTCCCGAGTACTTTCGGCACTTCGAAGTACCATCATCAGGGGTGATGTGTTCCATTTTTTAAACAAAAAAACTGGAACACATCACCCCTGATGATGGCACTTCGGAGTGCCGAAAGTACTCGGGGCCTGAACTTTGGTGGACTTATGCACGAATTCCACCCAAATATGCTGAATTTTTGCCTGTGCAATTATTTATATCTCTATAGATTAAGCGGTAAATTACAGCTCTGTGGATTCTGATTTACAAGTGTTTGAACTGAGTCAAGTGTGAGATGGAGCCTGTTGAGTGTCGACAACTCGCGTGTCGCCAGATCAGAAGCACAGGCGGGCGGCTATGAACTACTCCCCCATCCCCCGACTCTCCTGACCTTGCACCCTCTGACTTTCACAAGCCATTAAGTTGTTTTTTAAGGAAAGCGTTTCCTAGATGATGCAGTCTTGATTTCTGAAGTCACGTCGTGGTTGGAGGACCAACCTGGGGTGTTCTACCAGAACGGTCTCCAGAGCTGCACCAAACGATGGGAGAAATGCGTAACTCTGGGTGGTTCCTATGTAAAAAAAAAAAGAAGCCTAATACCTGTGACAAGTTTCGTTGCTCTACTGCTATGGGAAGTGGGTCAGGGTCATTACTTATTGAACGTCCCTCCTACCGTAAAATTCAACCAACCAACAATACTACAAACACACAGAATGTAGGAAATTTTTAAACCGAGTAAAACGGTTTTGAAATCAATTCTTTCTTACTTAGACTATCTAAGAAACCTGTTTTCTAACGAGTTAGAGTGACTCGTGTCTGGTTTACAATGTAAAAGAAATTAAGATATATTTTATCCCAAAACATACGATATACAGCAGCAGTAGCAGTAGCAGTAGCAGCAAAAGCAAAAGCATTGTCTTCATGCTCAACACATCAGCCCATGAGAGGATGTGACACAAGGACAATTTTGTATGCCGAATCTGATCTGGCGACAACTGGAAGTGGGTCAGGGGCATTACTTATTGAACGCCCCTCGTATATCAACCCTTGTTGGGTTATTTCATGCCGAAGATGTTTTGTTTCATTTATCCTTGATGTCATTATATTAAAAAAAAAGAACTTAAACTCTTTAAACACATTTTAACTCATCTTTTTAATCGATAGGAACTACTTTCTCCCCGATGAGTTGGGTATATACATTTATTAACTAATAAACTAAACTAGAATGCCATTAATTTTTGCCTGTCATTTTGCCAAAATATTTACTTCGAAAAGTCTTTATCTAAAAATAGCGAGACCTTAAACAATAATAAACGTTTTTCTTATTCATGAATTGAATAGAATGTATTGTGATGAGAGACACTTAATGAATTTATGTTTTTCCCAAATTATTTTTCATAAAACGTACGTCATCAAAATTAAACAATTGTTTAAAGAGATTTCCTTTTTAATTGCTTCTTGCTTTGCGTTGGTGTGTCGTCGTCGTCGATGGGAAAAAATAAATAATTTAAGAGTAAAAATGGCCTTTAGTGTTGAAAAGGTCAGTGGTAAGAAGGCTGTTCAGTCTTGGCAAGGATTACAGACATATAATGAGGAAACTAATCTTTAAAAACTATGTTCATTTAGTAAGTAAGTAAAGTCGTTGGGGCGGCCTAAAGTCAGTATCCGCCAGTCAGCGAGGGAGTCTATCCCCTTTTCAATAGCGCTAGACCATGGAGATTGTTTTGACATCTGATTTGGATCGCCACATCTACCATCAGCTCCTTACTTTACCGCACAGATCCCTGTGCTACTCAAACGCTGAGTTGGCGAGGGCCGGTATCGAACTAGGAACCTTATGGTTTCTAGCCGAACCCTCTACCAACTGAGCTAACCCGGCCCTCTTTTAGTAGTCTTGAATAATTTAAGAGATATTCGCCTCATTTTATTGGTTTGAATCTTTGAAATGAGACAATTAATATTAAATTAGATAGTCTAATGAAGGTAAATAAAAATTCAAATGAAAATATTTGAAACAGAGGGGGTGTTTAATCGAAAACTGAAATTTACTCTTCCCTTAATCCCGTCTTTCATTGCTAAATTTTCCTAATTTAACTATTTAGTTAAAATATGAAGCAATGAATAAAACTAGTTATTTTGTCTTGTTAATGGATTTCTAAAAAAAAGTTATCCCCGAGACTTTTGCTCATATTCATCAAAATAAAACCGCACTATTAGAAATGAATAATAATAAGCACATATTTAGGAAAATAAAATTGTTGATATCAATATGCAAATTAGACTTCTCGTGCACATTGTAAACCACTATTGTGTTGTATATATAAATACAATTGCATGTTAGTATGTACATATGGTCAACAGTGTTTATAATGTAAAATAATTGTATTAATAATTGAGGTTTAGATAAAAAATAAAATCATAGAGAATGTGAAGTAAATAACTAAGGAAATTGTGACTTTAGTAGTAATATAGTTTCGGTTACAGACAGACAAACACTCAACCTCCATTATAATAAAATAATAATTTTATTTCTATCGCAATATAAGTGTCTCAGATATTTCGAATATTTAGACAATTTTTAATTGCTCGCTGTATATTAATAAGAACATGATTAATTTCACATCACAGGCGCGAACATTGTTCATACGTAAGGAAATTGTGACTTGAGTAGTATATATATATATATATATTTACCAACCCCTCCGCACGAGCAGGATGTGACACAAGGTCAATTTCTTAAGCGGAGTTTAACTGGTTTGAATTCAGAGTTTTCCTTCTCCTAGACGAGTTGCCTAACCAAGGTTAAAGAGCCCAGTCTGCCCTACTATTTACCCATAGCTGAGAGAGAGAGAGAGAGAGAGAGAGAGAGAGAGAGCAGAATTCATACCTTTCCCAAGGGTATTAGCGCTAAGTGAAATGCAATTACCACGTCCAGTATTTGAACTCGGGTCGACGAGTCCATTTCCTATGACTTTAACCATTACACCACGTGCTTCCTACTTGAGTAGTAATATAGTTTCGTTTACAGACAGACAAGCGCGCAATCTCCATTATAATAAGATATTTCGCCAATTAAACATTTCAAAATTCAATATGCTATACGTGACTTATTTGGCATTTTAAAAATTCTTCTAGTATAAGGAGCGGTGCATTTTCACTGTGAAACTTTATATGCACTGAAACTAAATTAATATTTCACCATAATCAATAAAACTTTATAAAATGTCTGAGCAATGAAGAAAAAGAAACGGGTTTATCTCTCTCTTT
>CM042169.1:12047632-12075132 GCA_023376005.1 Doryteuthis pealeii
GAGAATACATCCTTTCACAAAATCTATGTCAAATAGTGTATTTCTACCTCATAGTCCAGAGCTAAACATACAGCTAAACAAACACAACCCCTATTTATGTTATGACTATATGTCATAGAAAACCTGTCTGTCACTCACCCTCCTCCACTCCATCATACCTAAACTCTTCTCTTCATCTACTCTCAATCTCTCTCTCTTCTCTCTCTCCGCTCTCTCAAAACAAATAAAATAACAATACAAAACCACCACAATATAAAAAAAAAATACTCACAATAAAACCATAGCTCAAAATCAATTGTATATTTAAGAAAACAATATTACACTCAATATTTATTTGCAGATCGAACAAAAAGAGATATTAAGACTAACTTATCCACTTTAAGCAAATACATTACCTCAAAACCAATTAAACCAAAAAACATAAATAAAAATAAATGTGTTTAATGCGCTCGCCAAATACACCACGAATCTAGAAACACCACCCACACACCACTCATATCACCGATTTCTTCGCTTAAAAACCCAATCAAAACGCCAAAACCCCACAAAAAAGAAAAAATAGCTCCTCCACGAACAACACACCCCCCCCAACCCAAAAAGCATAGTTAGCAAACTTGTTTCTGGCAAATAAATATTATTAAATATTTTATTTATTTTTATTGACGCCCATATCACAGATATAGATCAATATCCTAATAATACTGTAAGCGCGCTCAACTCAATATACCTCTAGATTGCACGACCTGAGTAATAGTGCCAACCATACAGCGCCAACTCATACACACATACACACACACACACACACACACACACACATATATATATAATATATATATATATATATATATATATATGAGAAGTAAATACACAAGCGATGTGTTTTTTTGATATGGCTTTTTTTTTAGCCGAAAATGTTTGGGTGAATATATGCTTAATTGAAGTCGTACCTAATTTTGAAAGTTAATTAATAATAATTAATTAATTAGGCGGGCATACCTATTCAAATGTAAGGATGTACATACAGAGATTGATTTTTCTCGATTTGTTTAGCCTTACATTTGAATAGGCATGCCCGCCTAATTGATAAATTATTAATTGATTAACTTTCAAAATTAGGTACGACTTCAATTAAGCACACATTCTCACAAATAATATATAAATATATATATATATATATATATATGGAAATAAATCCGATCGTATGTAAGTATAGAATTTTTAATAGTGCAACCATGCGCGCACACATACACACACACATATATATATATATATACATATGTGTGTGTGTATGCATGTATATATATATATGTATATGTTATATATGGAATTAAATCCGATCGTATGTAAGTGTAGAGTTTATTTTTTTAAAAGACAAATATTCAGAGTTATTTGCCTCATACCCCACTTGTATGGGCTGGGCACAAGACCTCATTTAACGAGGGCCCACCCACAAGCCGAAGCTCATGGGTGGGAAAAGAAAAAATTGCGTCGATTCCTTCGGCATTTTCCCCTCAAGGGGGCGCCTCAGGCGCTGGGCAATAAACCCAGCCCCGTCACGAAGAGGGCAGGTATTGCCTGGGGAGTTGGCCCCCTCGGATCGACGCTATTAATTGTACCTTACAGGGCGGACGGGGAAGAACCAGAGCATAGTAACTGGAACAGATACTACACTTTGATATTCAGATGATTTATTTATTTATGGGTTCTAACGCAGAATAGCACGCAAGAGATAATATCATTAGATTACGAATAAACATCATTACATTTCTTATCATGGAAACACCCGAAATTTTGAAACGCAAGCATTAGGGTTAGGGTTAGTGTGTGGGTATAAAAAGCTGCAGAGAACTGTTTCTCTACTTTTTTATTAACTATTTCTATAACCATTGCATTTCTATCATCATTGCATTTCTATAACCATTGCATTTCTATAACAATCTATTGCAGGCCCATGTTTAATGCAAACAAATATTTTGACAGCTGTTATTGAACTTTCTCAGATAACTGATGATATTTTTAAAGGCTTTTCACTCCCTACAACGATTTGCAATTGCAGATATAATGACACCATTGATTTCTTTATTAAGAAGACATTGTGGTGTTGGCCGATCTGACTAAAACTCTTTCTTATCTAAACCGGAAGAGGGTCTTCTTTACCGATTCTCACGGTATCCACCGGAAGGTGGATCAGTACTGAGGTCAAGCCTTGTCACTCAATCCCTCAAGGCCGCCGGCTGCAACTTATAACAGCCATTTTCGTTTCTACACTACTGTACATAAGTATTAGGAATCTAATAATTATGTAACACCTTGACAAAAAATGTAGTTGCTGCATGTCGTGTGTTTTGACATAAGAAAGCTGTCATTTTTTATATATTTTGATATAAGACACTGTTATGAGGGGTAAAGGATTGGGTAAATCTGAAAATAATGCGGTTGAAAATCGAGGAAAAAGTGGATATAACAACACAGCAACTAAATTCAATTGATATTTCGTCTCTGTATTCAGTAATGGTTCCTCAGAATTTATTTTGAAAACAAATGTTCTTTAACCTTGGTATGGCTACCAGTCTAGGAAAATGGATCTTCTGAATTTTGACCAGCTAAATTCCCTTTAAAGAATTGATCTTGAATCACCTCATACTCGTGACGAGTTGACAAATACATATAAACCTAGCTACAATTTTCTCTTTCACTCTTTCGAAATCAAATCAAAACTCAACAAAACACGTAACAAACAAATAACACATTTCTAAAATGATGACAGATCAGGGGAAAGAAAACAGAAATGATTAAATAATGTTTTATTATTCTTTTTAAAAATATTAATTTGAAAACTAAAAAGATGAAATTACTATAAAAATAATGGCGATCATTATTATTCCTGTTTTTCATAATTTATCATTTATACAACAAAAAACAAACAAACAAAAAAGAACCACTACAAAACAATTGATGGGAAATTAGACAAATCTTTTAAAAATTTATATTCTTTTTTTTTAGAATTGATAATAATTTAAAAAATTGTTTTTGTATTTTGTATTGAAAATAATGATTTCCCTATCCAAAAGGTCTATTAAAACAAAATATATTCTATAACAATGGAGATTCAGTGTTTGTCTGTCAGTAACCGAAAGTACGTTACTACTTACATCACAATACCCCTAGGACTTGCGTATGTTTATCGATGAGTTTTTGATTTATAGTCATAATCAAAATACATAGAATAAATCTTATTATCTACGAAAATCTGAGTTAATTTTCCCATTTCTTGCAATATCATAGAAATAAAGGTTTACCTAAAGTTTACCTAATACATGGCGTGGTTAATTTGCATACTGGTTTTAACAAAACCGGGTTTAATAAATAATTACTTGGTGGTATTGATCTCTCATATTTATTCTCAAAGATATTAAAATGAATCCTATGAATGATTTTATATAGAAAACAATTAAGATATAAATAAAATAAGTGTATTTGACGGTATATAGTACGCACGGGTATATAAGACGCGCCCCATTTTAGCAGGTCATTTTCAGGAAAAAAGGTTTTAGTGTATTTAAGCATATATTTTTGAAAACAGTCTAGCTGTGCATTACACAAACATAAACATAGCTATATAAAAGCAATTTGGCAGTATAGGCAAGCAATAAGCATACACAAGACATCTCAATAGCAGGAAATAATAAATAATAATAATAATAATAATAATAATAATAATAATATGCGATTGTAGGAAACTAGCACAACGGGAGTAGAAAACTAGACACGACTGAGTTGGGAAGGTGATCCACTGGGAATTATGCAAAAAATTAAATTTTGACCATACAACAAAATGGTATATGTTCTTGAGAACGAAACGCATAAAATTCTCTGGGAGTTTGAAATAAAAACGGATCACCTTATCCCAGTAAGAAGACCAGACCTAGTGTTGATAACAAAAAAGAAAGAACTCGTCAACTGGTGGATTTTGCAGTTCCAGCAGATCATAGGGTGAAGCTGAAGGAAAATGAAAAAATGGACAAATATCTGGACCTTGCCAGAGAACTGAAAAAGTTATGGAATATGAAAGTGAAAGTGATACCAATTGTAGTTGGTGCACTTGGAACAGTCCCAAAAGGATTGGAAAAGGGTTTGAAAATCTGGAAATCAGAGGAAGGATTGATACCATCCAGAACACTGCACTGCTGCAATCTGCCAGAATACTCAGAAGAGTCCTGGAGACCCGAGTAGACTTGCTGTCACTCAGACTCTGATGAAAGACCATCAGGTAACTCAGATGTGAAAACTCAAATGAAGTAAATAATAATAATAATAGTATTAGTAATGATAACAATAAAAAGGGTAGGTAAAACTACTGAGTGTAAGCTGGGTTAGTGAGCCTCGTAGAGAAGATTAGCCTAGGCCTTCGGGTTTTCTCAAACTTCACCTACGATGTATAATATGAAGGGTAATTTTTTGAGAAAAAATTTTGGAAAAAAAGTGCGTCCTTTATGCCTTCAAATACGGTAAATATGTGACAAATAAAGTGAATATCCCATCGTGGTGTTATGGTTAGCAAACTAGTCTCGCTGATCTATTACTACTGGAGAGGTACTGTAAGCAACCTGAGTAATTTGTAATCCAAATGCCTTGATTCAGCATTAAATGACCCAAAAGAGGTTGATATGCCGTAAAAATATAAACCAATCAACCAACAACTGAATGGTGGGTTCGATTCTCGCTGGCTGTTCCATATTTACAACCTCGTGTCACATCCTATTCCTATCTCCGAATAACGGTTTAGCTCAGTCGGTAGAGCGTTCGGCTAGAAACCACAAGGTTCCTAGTTCGATACCGTTCTTGCCAACTCAGCGTATGAGTAGCACAGGGATCTGTGCGGCAAAGTAAGGAGCTGATGGTAGGTATCAGACTCCACCTCAGATGCAAAAAAAAAATCTTGTTGGTCTAGCGCTAGAGAAAAAGGGATAGACTCACTCGCTGTCCAGTTGATACCGACTTTAGGCCACCCAACGACTTTTAAATAACTACCAATTTCTTGTCGGACTCTGGAACCTTCTCCAACTCGGGAATCTTCTTGTCGTAATCGGGAGCCATCACGAAGATTGAACCCAACTCTTTATTCAATCCACGGGAGTATCCTGTTCTTATTCCGCTAATCATAGCTGGGGTTCAAGTATTATTATTCTGTTACTGTCGCTCTTGACCAGAATTGAACCTTCACCTTCAAGATAACTTTCACTTAAAACTGCCTTAACCCAACCCCTTTATCTACTATGCTATGTGTCCAATTGGAGAAATAGTAAAATTGATGTTACTGTCGCCCTTGACCGTGATTGAACCTGCAGCCTAGAGATAATTCTCACTTATAATTATCTTAAGCCAACGCCTCTCGTAAATATATATAATAGAACATTATTATACTGGTATTTACGATGTTTTCCCCTCCAACCTGGCAACGCCGGGTAGCCCTTCTAGTTTATCTTTTACTTATAAGCATCGCTATTTATAAATGACAAAATGTTGTTTACTAATTGCTGTCTAAAACCCATTTACCATCGTCAGATATAAATAGCACTTACTTTAAAAATATCTTAAAGTAGATTTCGTTGAAAAGTGAGGATTATTAAATTGAACTGTTTTTTTAAAAAAAAACAAACAAAACGAAAAAACAAAAAAACAACAAATCTAAACTTGCAAAATATGTGGATTCCTTCGTTCGTGTTGGATAATCCTGGGTGGGTATCCGCAATAGAAAACTTCCTGTGTGAAAAATATAGCAATGACGTTGCTTTCTGGGAAAATATGGATTATAATCACATAATCTACTAAACATATACGGGCCATTTAATTTCAATTTAGTCTGCAAAGAAGAGCAATTTTATGACTGTAAATTCCGAAAAAAATTGGATTTGAATGTTGTAATGTAATATTCCACAAACACACACAAAAACTATTTCTCCCCCTCCCCTCTCTCTTTCACCCTCTCTCTCTCACCCATTTGGTCTGACTATATATATATATGGTCATCCACAGACAGGCGTGTTTCGACTTACAAGTCTCCTCAGTGTGGCTAGAACATTTGTAAGCTACCTACAGCCGGAATTGAAATCCGATCGGTTGCGGTATCAGTCCGGCACCTTAACCATTAGGCTGTCTTCACATACAGAATGGCGAAGGGATTTTAACTGTTTTTAATACACAACATCGCTTTGCGTGTAAAGGCCGTCACAAGATGCTCCATTCCTTAGAAGGGGCAAATATATACTATATATAAATATATATAATATATATATATATATATATAATATATAGTGAGCACGACTTGATGACTGGACAGGCTTTGGGATTAGTAGCGTGTCTAACTATTATATCTCTCTGCATCAAAACCCTCTATCTTAAATCTACAAAACGTGTTGACTAGGTCCTTCCACTCGACTTACAACCTTGTCTGATTGTATCCCCTTTTAAGGACACAATGCGCACCACACACACACACACACACATATAATATATATATTTTGTAATGGAATAGTCCACTCTCTCTCTCTCTCTCTCTCTCTCTCTCTCTCACCACACACACACACACACCACACAAACACACACACCACACACACCACACACACATATGGTGAGCACCGCATTATGTGCGCTGGCTTCGAGGATTAGTAGTGTGCCTCACTATTCCTTGTCTGCCTTATTGTATCTCTCTGAAATAAAACCCTCTATATTAAATCTACGAACCTGTGACTGGTCCTTCCACTCGACTACAACCTTGTCTGATTGTTTCCTTTTCAAAGACACAATACACACACACACACACACACACACAAACACACATATATATAATATATATATATATATATATATATATATATATATACATATATAAGGCGGTCTTCCTATCTAAGCTCTGCTGATGAAGCCTAATAGGCCGAAATGTACATACAGAGATTGATTTTTCTCGATTTGTTTAGCCTTACATTTGAATAGGTATGCCCGCCTAATTAATTTATTATTAATTGATTCATTTTCAAAAATTAGGTACGATTCAATTAAGAACATATTCTCCCAAAAAAAAGCCATATGAAAAAAACTCGCTTGTGTATTTACTTGTCATATATATATATATATATATATATATATTATATATATCATATTAATTATATGTGCTGTGTGCTGTTGTGTGTGTTGTAATGGAATAGTCCAAACACTCTTTACTCTCTCTCTCTCTCTCTCTCTCTCTCTCTCTCACACACCAATGTGGTGAGCACGGCATTGTGTGCGCTGGCTTCGAGGATTAATAGCGTGTCTCACTATTCCTTGTCTGTCCATTGTATCTCCTGCAATAAAACTCTGTTTCTTAAACCCACGAATGTTTGACTGGTCCTTCCACTCGATTACAACCTTATTTGATTGTTTCCTTTTCAAGGACACAATACACACACACACACACACACACACACAGATATATATATATATATATATATATATAATATATATTTATATATATAAGTTAAGAGAAAAGGAAATGAATCTATACTCATTATATATATATATATATATATATATATTATGAGAGTAAGTAAACAATTGTGTTTATTTATTGTATGCTTTTAGCCGACAAATTTTGGAGGATATGTGCTTAATTGAAGTCATACCTAATTTTGAAAATTAATTTTTTAATAATTAATGAATTTAGCGGGCATATATGTTGCAAATATTATATGTTGTAATGGAATAGTCCTCTCTCTCTCTCTCTCTCTCTCTCTTCTCTCTCTCTCTCTCTCTTCTACCCATGTGGTGGGCACAGCATTATGTGCCCTGGCTTCGAGGATTAGTAATGTGCCTCACTATTCCTTGTCTGCCTTATTGTATCTCTCTGCAATAGATCCCTCTGTTTTAAATCTACGAAAATGTTGACTGGTCCTTCCACCCGACTACAGCCTTATCTGATTGTAACCCTTTTTAAGGACACAACAGTGGCTTCGAGGATTAGTAGCCTCACTATTCCTTGTCTGTCTTTATTGTATCTCTCTGCCAATAAAACCCCCTATATTAAATCTACGAACGTGTTGACGTTGTCCTTCCACTCGACTACAAACTTATTTGATTTGATCTTTTTTACAGCAACACAACATTGAATAATATTAACTAGAGACCAGATCCCAAATATTTTTAAGTTTACAAGTTTTGTACTCTATTGCCGTTTAATGTTTGGTTTGGTTTGTTGGATTTTACGGCAAGTCAACCATTGTTGGGTTATTTCATTCCGAAGACATTTTGTTCTATTTATACTTTTTGGGTAATTATTTATTTTCAAACTTAGTTTTTTTAAATATATTTCGGACCATATGACCTTTAGGCAATCCTTTTGGGATCTTGTTTCATAAGGATTTTTTTTTCATTTACACCGTCAAAATCCGGTTGTTTGTTAGGGGTTAGGGTTAGCAGTTAGGGTTAGGGGTTAATTTTATATTTAAAAAAAACCCTCTAAAAATCGTCTGTTAACAAACAACCGGATTTTGACGATGTAAATGAAAAACATGTCCTTATGAATCGAGATCGCAAAAGGGGTGCCTAAAAGTCAAATGGTCCCACATTTAGAATTCTCATTTATTATCTATTTAACCCATAGGTGGGTTATCTTATGCCAAACACATTTTGTTTTATTCATTTAACCAGCATATTTATTTTCAAAACATTATCCAATGACGTAACATTCAAATACCGTCGGCGGGCCTGATAAAATAACTTTGCGGACCGAATCCGGCCCGGGAGCGGTAGTTTGGTAACCCCTGGTGTAAGGCCTTATGCATCGTCATCAATTTCATTGTTTGATTCTCCATATTTCTTGCGAGTTCAGCTGTAAGAAAATTACAACGCTTTTCTTGAAAACGTTACCTTTTCCTAGAGCAAGGCCGATTTAGAAACACGGAAGAGATTCGCGCGAAAATGTTCACACTTGATTAATATAAATGAGATGAACAAGAGATTCGTGAAGCTGATTGTCTTACAACAAACGGTGATATGAGCTTAACAAGATGGAGACTGAAAGATTTTTACAAAATAATCCTCTCAAGAAGAAGAAGAAGAAGAAGAAGAAGAAGAAGAAGAGTGAACTTTCAGAGGAATCAACGACTCTTTCCGTGACTGTCAATCAAATATTGATTACTTACATCTATGTCTACCTTGGTGGTTTCTGCTTTAAAACTGTCTGAGAGTAAATGGTACCAGCATCCCATCTCCCCAGCCTTATATATATATATATATATATATATATATATATATATATATATATATATATATATATATATATATATATATAATTGTTCCTGAGCCATCATTTTGAAAAGCTAGAGATTAAATAGACAGTAGAAAACAGTTATCTAAATAAAGGAAGCATTGAAACATTTGCAAATTCCTCATATATATATATATATATATATATATATATATTAAATTTTTACTTGAAGGCACTTACAACGCATGTATCGCATAAAATTCGATACTTTTTCTTATAGAAAATGAACTTGACACGTGTAATCCCAGCAAAGGATGGTTCGATGTGTAGAATACCGTACAGACTGTTTCGACTTTATTAAGTCTCATCAGCGGTATATACTAACGTCTGCTGAAGTCCCGGTTTCGATTTCTGTCGGAGGGAAATCGTTAGTATATACCGCTGATGAGACTTAATAAAGTCGAAACAGTCTGTACGGTATTCTACACATCGGGCCATCCTTTGCTGGGATTACACTTGTCAAGTTGATTTTCTATAAGAAAAAGTATCGAATTTTATGCGATACATGCGTGTAAGTGCCTTCAAGTAAAAATTTAATATATACTTTATTCAGCAACGTTTCTAAATAAACAAACATCCAAAAATATATATATATATATATATATATATATATATTATATAATAAAAATAAATATATAAATGTTTTATATATTTAATCTAATGACATAGGAACAGTCACGACCAATGGTTTCATGCATGCGTGCGAAACCGCAAACTATATATAAGCTCTGTATTATTATTTACTCCTTTTGAGTTTTCACATCAGCATTAGCTGATGGTCTTTCACCGGAATTGAGTGACAGCAAGTCTCAAGACAGGTCTCCAGGACTCTTCTGATTATTCTGGCAGATTGCAGCAGTGCAGTGTTCTGGATGATATTACTCCTTCCTCAAACTTTCCAGACTTTTCAATCCTCTTGGGACTGTTCCAAGTGCACCAACTACAATTGGTATTACTTTCACTTTCATATTCCATAACTTTTTCAGTTCTCTGACAAGGTCCAGATATTTTTTCATTTTCCTTCAACTTCTCCCCTGATCTGCTGGCACTGCAAAATATTATTATTATTATTATTATATTGATATTATATATATATATATATAATATATATTATATATATATATATATATCTTATTATAATGGAGATTGTGGGTTTGTCTGTCTGTAACCGAAACTATATTACTAATCAAGTCACAATTCTTTTTGTTATTTATACCACATTCTCCATGATTTTATTTTTAATTTAAACTTCAATTATTAATAAAATTATTTTACTTCATTAAGACTGTTGACCATATCTACAAACTATTAACATGCAATTGTATTTATATATACAACAAAATAGTGGTTTACAGTGTGAATGGGAAGGCTAATTTGCATATTGATCTTAAAAGTTTGACTTTAATAAATATATGCTTAATGTTACGTAGCCGTTCGTCACAGTACCCAATAGATATATTTGTTACGTACTTTCTTACTGCTTCTTACTCTGGTCTTCTATTCTTCCGGCCGTCTTCTGATCGTCTAGTCTTCTGTCTTCTATCTTCTAATGGTCGGTATATCTTCTACATTATCTGGGGATTCCGTGTCTGGTTCTGCTATTTCTTATCAGAAGCCTTGTGTCATTGTTAGCTTTTAGTAATAACAACAAGACTTCGATTACCTTTGATGTTATTTTATTCTGGATCCCCAAGATCAGACAACTGCGCAGTCAGCTCACATCTTCCTAGCTTCAGTCCTAACTCTCAACTGACTAACTCTAACTCTCTCTGCAACTGACTAAGTTGCTTACACCTTAAACTGGAAGGGGATTTCTATCACTTCCGATTCCACGATCATCCAGAACGCAAGGTGAGAGTGAGGTCAAGCATTGTCACTCACTCTCAAGGCCATCAGCTGTACTGATTGATACTACCTTAAAAAGTAATAGATTCAATTAATATGTAACATCCTCATAATCATACATTTTAAATTCATAATTAATTATGAATTTACTTTTTACTTGCCTCTCCATTTTGAGGCTCTACCGTATTCTGGTACTTTCTAGATACTTCGAATTCTATTCTCTCTTTCTGCGCGGTTGTCTGGTTCCCCCCATGCGTACATCAATTTTACATGATAACAAGTTTTCAACAAAAAATAACACTGCAGGCCATTTACAATATCC
Organism: Doryteuthis pealeii; assembly: GCA_023376005.1. NCBI lineage: Eukaryota > Metazoa > Mollusca > Cephalopoda > Myopsida > Loliginidae > Doryteuthis > Doryteuthis pealeii. Next base: position 12,059,104 of record CM042169.1, read on the forward strand.
TGACAAAAATCAAAACACAACTGGACCAATTGGTCCCAAAATCCTGGTCACGGCACCAAATCGATATAATGTTACGTAGCCGTTCGTCACAGTACCCAATAATATATTTGTTACGTACTTTCTTACTGCTTCTTACTCTGGTCTTCTATTCTTCCGGCCGTCTTCTGATCGTCTAGTCTTCTGTCTTCTATCTTCTAAATGGTCGGGTATATCTTCTACAGGTCTCGTCTGGTCTTTCTTATCTGGGGATTCCGTGTCTGGTTCTGCTGGGACCATTTCTTATCAGAAGCCTTGTGTCATTGTTAGCTTTTAGTAATAACAACAAGACTTCGATTACCTTTGATGTTATTTTATTCTGGATCCCAAGATCCAGACAACTGCGCAGTCAGCTCACATCTTCTAGCTTCAGTCCTAACTCTCAACTGACTAACTCTAACTCTCTCTGCAACTGACTAAGTTGCTTACACCTTAAACTGAAGGGGATTTTCTATCACTTCCGATTCCCACGATCATCCCAGAACGCAAGGTGAGAGTGAGGTCAAGCATTGTCACTCACTCTCAAGGCCATCAGCTGTACTGATTGCCATAAGGATTTCTATACTACCTTAAAAAGTAATAGGGATTCAATTAATATGTAACATTAGTATTATTGATTTCTAATTGTTTGGTTTTAACTTATTCAATATGAACAAAAATCTTGGGATAAATCTTAAAAGAAATCCCTTAACAAGAAGAAATAACTGTAAATTTATTCCTTACTTCCTATTTTAACTAAAGGGTTAAATTAGGAAAATTTACCAATGATAGACGGGAGTAATGGTAAATGATGGAAGAGTTAGTTTCGAAGTTGTTCTATTTTTAAATCATACCCCTCTGTTCCAAATCTTTTTATCTGCATACTTATTCAGTTTCATTAGCCTTTCTAATTTAATATGATATTTTATTATATTAAAACTTAAATACTTGCGCCCGGAGGGTGCATATATTTGCTAGTATATTTAATAGTCGATTTCATAGTCTTTCCCAGTCGTCACTGTAACTCGAACTTTCCTCGAAGTAATTAGTAAATAATGTTAAATCCATTTTTGCAAACAACTCTTCGACAGCAGCATATACTTACAAGGTTTTCGTTTGCAAACTTCTTTCCATGTAAATGAATATAAGTCGGAGCGGCCTAATGTCGGTATCAGCCAGACAACGAGGGAGTCTATCCCTTTTTCAATAGCGCTAGACCAAGGAGATTATTTTAGCATCTGAGGTGGAGCGCTACACCAATCATCAGCTACTCATTTTTTCGCCATGCTACTCATACGCTGGGTTGGCGAGGGCCGGTATCGAACCAGGGACCTTGTGATTCCTAGCCGAACGCTCTACCAACTGAGCTAAACCGGCGAGTTAAATAAAGCAACTCGAGACAGACAGGTGCTAATCCTGTCTAATTCTAGCCAATGAAAATTTCACACACATCTTCGTATTCTAAATATAAAGGATATTCTTATTACTTTCTTTGTACGCAACATTAATTGTCCTTGTGAAAATACGTAGTCATTCATTATTATAATTAGAAGATTATTATAATTAGTCGTAAACATTGAACTATATATAACAATCCCCGTAGAAAATATGGATCTAATCTTGTTGTCTCTACAAAATAGAGAATAAATCAATATACACGTATTTAAAGCCTCCCTTTAGCTATATATAGCACCTGTCTATTTGATGAAGGCTTTGTTGTCTACGCAGCTGTTGCTTTGTTTGCAAAAGTGTTCTTATTTACTGACATCCCATAATGACAATCAAACATAAGAATCGATTAACGTAAGGAGTCACGCCCGAACCTAAGCTCATGTGTGCAAAGCGCTATTGCGTGTGTCTCTTTACCATTCCTCCCTTGAGGCGCCACAGGCACTGGGCAATAAACTCATCCCTACCCCTTCAAATAGAGGGTGTGGTGATACCGGTGTTGTTATAGCCATAGTCCGTCTATTGTCAAGAACACGCACTCACGCACACGCACACACACACACACACACGCACACACACACACACACACACACATATATATATATATATATATAATAACATAAAGGTACACGGTAATAACCTACTCGAGTTTCAATATAAGGATTCTTCAGGGTTAAATCCACTGGATTAATCAAGATATTGATTAATGGCAGTCGATTACACGTATCGCTGCCTTATCATTGTGAAACTATGATAATGAATAAAAGAGGCTGCCTTAATGTAACTGATAGAAAATGAAATCGCAAACCCGGGTTCAAATCCTGGACCAGGCTGTTTACGTTTCACTTATTATTTCCGTTTCTGTTTTTAGTTAAGCATACAAGAGAAAATAATTATTTATCCAAACCATTCGTCACTGTTAGGATGTGACACAAGTATTGGAAATTCAGCGAAGATTGAATTTGCTATTGGATCAGTGAAACTAGCCTGATTGCCATGGTTACAATGTATAGTGTCATAAATTGTTGACAGACCCTGTAGCTGAATATGGCGGCCATTGACTTTGAGATTAGAGAGTGGAAATTTACCAGTAACGGTTATAGCTCTCTGACCGCAAGAGGCACGGATTTTCGCGCGCCACGAGAAACACCTGACTGGTTAGTTTAGAGAATTAGATACAACCTAGCTTTTGAGCAGAGAGGACGTGCTTCTCTCTGCTAGGGTTGATATTTCCCCGCATGGGAAAACATTGGCTAAATTAAAGCTTGATTAAGAAACAAATGTCTTGTGAATTTAATTCATTTCAATGACTAAAATAAGCCCAACAGAAGAAGCCCTTAGAAGAAGTCAAGTAAAAGGGAAGATCAAAGTGTAGTATCTGTTCCAGATTCTATGCTTTGAAACTTACCTTCTATACCCGGCCTCGGCTGGGGGTCCAGTGTGCTTCGGCCTCTGGACCGGTGAAGTACAGTTAATAGCATCGATCCAGGGGGCCATCCCCCCAGATCCTTGCAATTTTTATGTGCCCACGTAAAAACGAGACCTTGTGTCCAGCCCTCATAAGTGGGATGAGCAGGCAAATACCCTTACCTTTTTATACCCGGTCTCGGCGGGGCGTCCAGTGTGCTTCGGCCTCTGGACCGGTAGAGTACAATTATTAGCGTCGATCCGAGGGGGCCATCCCCCCAGGCAATACCTGCCCCCTTGGGGCATGGCTGGGTTTATTGCCCAGCGCCTGAGGCACCCCCTTGAGGGAATGCCGAAGGGATGGACGCAATTTTTGTTCTTTCCCACTCGTGAGCTTCGGCTTGAGGGTGGGCCCACGTTAAAACGAGGCCTTGTGCCGAGCCCATACAAGTGGGGTATGAGACAAGTACCTTCCCTCTAATCTCTCTCTGTCTAATCTCTCTCTCTCTCTCTCTCTCTCTCTCTCTCTGTCTCTCTCTGTCTCTGTCTCTCGCTCTCTCTGTCCGTCTCTCTCCCTCCTCTCTCTCTCACCGAGTACCCTCTGACGTCACTCTCTCATGTATATACCCAATGACGGTATATAACACCATTACTCTACGATGGGATGCTCATCATACAAGAGAAACAATGTTTAAGAATATTTTATTAGACATAATTGCATTTATTTTTTATTGTTAAATTTCAGATGGTAATAATTGCCCTTTAAACAGGGTGTAGAATACACTGTATCCCCTGCAGAGAGGTAAGGCCTCTCCCTCCCCCTGAAGAAATGTGGTGTTCTAGCTATGACACTAAATTGTATTTGATTGTTAGGCACTAGTTCTGGAGTACCCCCTTATTGCCAGGTCCCCTCTAAGCTGAGATGGTAGTACCTGTTAGGGACCCAGCTATAGGTTGAATAGATCTATTTGTACAACAACAACAACAACAACAATAATAATAATAATAATAATAATAATAATAATAATAATAAGTGATACTAATTGTAGTTGGAACAGTCCCAAAAGGATTGGAAAAGGGTTTGGAAAGTCTGGAAATCAAAGGAAGAATTGAAACCATTCAGAACACTGCACTGCTGCAATCTGCCAGAATACTCAGAAGAGTCCTGGAGACTGAGGAGACTTGCTGTCACTCAGACTCCAGTGAAAGACCATGAGCTAACACTGATGTGAAAACTCAAAAGGAGTAAATGATAATAATAATATGCGAATGTAGCAAACTAGCACAACGGGTATACAAAACTAGACATGACTGGGTTGGGAAGGTGATCCACTGGGATTATGCAAAAAAATTAATTTTGACCACACAAAAAAATGATATATATGTAAAAATCAGAATTTGTTCTTGAGAACGAAACACATAAAATTCTCTGGGACTTTGAAATAAAAACGGATCCCTTATCCCAGCAAGAAGACCAGACCTAGTGTTGATAAACAAAAAAGAAAGAACTTGCCAACTGGTGGATTTTGCAGTGCCAGCGGATCACAGGGTGAAGCTAAAGGAAAATGAAAAATGTACAAATATCTGGACCTTGCCAGAGAACTGAAAAAGTTATGGAATATGAAAGTGAAAGTTATACCAATTGTAGTTAGTGCACTTGGAACGTTCCCCAGAAAGGATTGAAACCATTCAGAACACTGCACTGCTGCAATCTGCCAGAATACTCAGAAGAGTCCTGGAGACCTGAGGAGACTTACTGTCATTCAAATTCCAGTGAAAGACCATCAGCTAATGCTGATGTGAAAACTCAAAAAGAGTAAATAATAATAATAATAATAATGAAATGAGTTAAAAGAGAATAGGAAAATTAAAAGCGGTCCCCAAACCCAACATACATATCCCGGTCAGAGGGAGCAGATGCCCGCAGATTTTCAACAATCGCAGTGACAAGTACGCTAAAAGCCGTTGATTCCTGGCGATGATGAGAATCCCTTTGGATTTTTACCAGAGCCCCTTTGACCCGGTTGCAGCCCTAATAACTCGAGGTGTCAGACCTGTCCGCCTTGGGTGACCTTACCAGGCACAAGACCTCGATACCCTGGCTCTGACACTACTAAGTTTACACAGCCACATGTTCTCACCGTCCAGCTATGTAGACAAGATTGGGTTATTTCATAATCAAACGAGTCTCTCATAGATACAAATACAAAGCCATGCATAACACCTCATAGATGTGCACGCAAGTATTTTATTAAAAAAAACTTGCGCAAATTAACCAGCAATTCTTTTAAGTTACACATGCGCAGACACAGTTACTAGCGAATTCGAATGCCTGCACATATATAAATACACGGAAGCGCGTGGTGTAATGGTTAAAGTCATGGGAAATGGTCTCGTCCCCACGAGTTCAAATGCTGGAAATGGAAATTGCATTTTCACTTAGCGCTAATATCCTTGGGAAAGATATGAATCAAATTCTCCCTCCAGCTATAGATAAATAGCAGGGCAGACCGGACTCTTTGACCTTGGTAAGGCAACCGGTCTAGGAGAAGGAAAAACTCTGAATTCAAACCTGATGAACTGCGCTTAATAAATAGACCTAGTGTCACATCCTGCTCGTGCGGAGGGGTTGTTGGTAAATATATATATATATATATATATATATATATATATATATTACCAACCCCTCCGCACGAGGCGCGTGGGCTAGGGGTTAGAGTAGTGGAAAATGGACTCGTCGATTCGAGTTCAATTCCTAGACGAAGCTGTTGGCATTTCAAATAGCGCTAATACCCTTGGGAAAGGTATGAATCCATATATTCTACCTCCAGCTATGGGTTAAATAGTAGGGCAGACTGAGCCCTTCAGCCTTTGGTAGGTAACCAGTCTAGAGAGGATACTCTGATTCAAAATTCCCTCCAGCTATGGGTTAAATAGTAGGGTAGACTTCAGCCTTGGGTAGGAGTCTAGGAGATAGATTCTGAATTTCTGAGGTCGGTCGTTGATTTGGTTTGTGGCAACCCTTGATGCACCAATTCTTTCCTATCGACTGTGCCAAAAAGTGTGGTTGGTCAAGCCTTCACCACTATAAACAAATCACTGTGTGGGTGTTCATTGTGTGTGTGAACCATCATGCGAAAATCGACAGAGATATATATATATATATATATATATAGATAAATATATTACATACTATATATATATGTCGATACTTAATATCAAGATAACAATAATAAACGTTTTTCTTATTCATGAATTGAATAGACTGTATTGTGATGAGAGACTTAATGAATTTATGTTTTTCCCAAATTATTTTTCATAAAACGTTCGTCATCAAAATTAAACAATTGTTTAAAGAGATTTCCTTTTTAATTGCTTCTTGCTTTGCGTCGGTGTGTCGTCGTCGTTGATGGAAAAAAATAAATAGTTTAAGAGAAAAATGGCCGTTAGCGTAGGAAAGGTTAGTGGTAAGAATGCTGGTCTGTCTTGCGAGAATTACAGACATCTAACGATGAAACTAATTTTCATAAAATATACAGACAGTTTTTCGTCGACAAAGAAAAAAAAACTCTTTTCATTTAGTTGTTTTGAATAAATTAATAGACATCCATCTTGTTTTGTTTGAATTTTGACAAGTACTCTTACTTATATTCTTTCATTTTTTTACTAATAAAAAGAACAATTAAACTATAACAATGTAAATTTAGCTGAGTTGCCTATCTAATCGTTTTTTTAACTATAAGATTGAAATAAAGACTTTTGCAGTATTGTGGTGTTTCAGACACTTGTGGTGACAGACAAGTTAGAGTTAAACACAAACTTAGAATTCGAATAGACATGTATTACGGACATACATAACAAATTGTTGCAAACTTAGGCTTGTCTGCGGGAAGAATAATAGTTCACTTAGCTGAAATCCTGAGGTAGGGTGAGTTATCGAAGCCCTTAGCTACGGCTATCTGCTCGCTCTGCTGGATATAAGAGACGCCTTTTTTGTCGTCCGACTCCCGTGGTTGGTTGGTTGATAGCGAAGCTCGTAGAACAAGGACGATAACACCTACCTCAGATATTTTTAGAGTACCGTATATACCAGAATAATTAACGACTTTGTATTATGATTATATCATATTATAAAAGTATAAGATTGATATACTAGTATTATTTGTATATATATATATTATATATATATATATATATATAATATTAATAATTAATAAGTAATCCACAGACACGTGTTTCGGCATATCATGCCTCTTCAGTGTGGCTAGACAAAACTATATATATATAATAATATATATATATATATATATATATATATATATATATATATATGTTAGTTGAAAACGAAAATGAATACGTGAATGTGTTGAAAATTGACCGTTTTAACTTCAAATATCATTTTACCCCGAAGAAGGCCGTTTTTCTTTGTATGCCTAAATATTTTATAATTTTCAATTATTATTATTATTATTATTATTATTATTATTATTATTATTATTATTATTATTATTATTATTATTATTATTATTAATATTATTATTATATTATTATTAATATTATTATTATTATTATTATAATAATAATTATTATTCTTATAAGTGATTATTATTATTATTATAAGTGATTATTATTATTATTATAAGTGATTATTATTATTATTATTATTAATATTTAAGATAATTATAAATAGAATTCATGTGTACATGAACAATCTCTTCGCCGAAACACATGTTGGTAACTCAAATTAAATCTATTTTTCTTTATTTATTTATCCTTTCAATATTATATATATATATATATATAAAAGTAATTGGTAATTTGCTTGAAGCATTGTTAAGTATGTTATAAAATAATAAAATTCGAAGGCAATACAATGCGTAAAAAATAAAGACAAAAAGATGTTTTATATGTCTAATCGATTTCAAAGCAAAGCTTTATCATCAGAGTGGATTTTCACTCTGATGATAAAGTTTTGCTTTGAAATCGATTAGACATATAAAACATCTTTTTGTCTTTATTTTTTACGCATTGTATTGCCTTCGAATTTTATTATTTATATATATATATATATATATATATATATATATATATATATATGAAAGAAAAAATGTTCAGCAAGCAGATGTCAAAACCCTACTTAATGTAATATGCTCACGCATACACACACACACACACACAAACACACGCACACGTTCTCTAGACACACACACACACACACACACACACACACATATATATATATATATATATATATATATATTATATATATATACTTTGGTGTGGTACCAAGTTTCTTGGTACAAGGTGATTCTAGGCTGGTCCTATTCTCTACCAGTATTTGTTGTAGAGTTCAGGTTGCGTATGAGAGCTCAATGTTTAATGTTTATAATCAGAACAAAGTTATTTGTGAATAAAAAGGCCTTAAATATTCTGGTTATGGACCATTTCCACTTGTGGGTATCTAGATATTCTCAAAATATATATATATATATATATATATATATATATATATATTATATATATTATATATATATATATATATATATATATATATATGTATATGCATATAAGTGTGTGTGTTTGTATGTGTCTATCAGTCTGCCTGTGTGTATTTGTGTGTGAAATCCAATTTCATGAAGAAAAACTCCGCTTTTTCGCCATATGTTTCGTAGATATGTATATTTGCAACACGTGTTTTCAGTATTTTCAAGAACCTCTTCAAGCAATAAAATAGTTGGTTATGGGCGGAATAATTTTATAGAAATATTATATATTTCTTCTTACGGAGACGTTGTTGGCACTGTTGCCGACCTCTCATATCAAACTATCTACATAAGTTGTAAAACACGTACATCTACCCTGATATTAAGAATGGCTGCCTCGTCTCCGCAAGATACATTGATGATATATTCATGATCTGCATTAGTGGAGCCGCAAAACTGAACAATTTCCTTACCGATGCACAAATCCATAAATTTAACCACGAAAAGGCGACACAAGAAATCGGATTTGGAAACATTCTAGCATTTATTGACTAGAACAAGCGCGTTATTTAATGGTTAGTGTCGTAGGAAATAGACCCGAGTTTAAATCCTGGACGAGGCTGTTTGCATTTCACATAGCGCCAATGACATTGTAAAAGGTATGAATCCAACTATTCCCCCTACAGCTATGGGGAAATAGTAGGGCAGACTGGGCTCTTTAACTTTGGTTAGACTAGGAGAAGGAAAACTTAGAATCCAAGCCTGTTAAACTCAGCTTTAGAAACTATCCATGTGTCGTAGGGTGATATATATATATATATATATATATATATATATATTATATATATATATACTAGCAAAAACGGGTGCAAGTATTTAAGTTTTAATGTAATAAAATATTGTATTAAATTAGAAAGGCTAATGAAACTAAATAAGAATACAGATTAAAAGATTTGAAACAGAGGGAGTATAATAAAAAATGGAACAACTGAAACTTACTCTTCCATCACTCTCGTCTTTCATTGTTATTTTTTCTAATTTAAGTATTTAGTTATAAGAGGAAGTAAAGAATAAAATGACAGTTATTTTTTCTTGTTAATGGATTTCATTTAAGATTCATTGAAGAGATTTTTGCTTATATTCATTAAAATAAAACCAAACAGTTAGAAATCAATAATACTAAGCACATATTTATTAAATTCGATTTTTTAATATTAATATGCAAATTAGCCTTCCCGTACACACTGTAAACCGCTATTTTGTTGTATATATAAATATAATTGCATTTAGTCAATATGTAGACATAGTTAACAGTATTAATAATGTAAGACAATTTTATTAATAATTGAGGTTTAGATAAAAATAAAATCATGGAGAATGTGATGTCAATAACTAAGAGAATTGTGACTTGAGTAGGAATATAGTTTCGGTTACAGACAGAAAAACACACAATCTCCATTATAATAAGATATATATATATATAGTAAAGAAAAAAACTTAAAAATTGGCTATTATGCGGTTATGGTACCATTTCCACTCACAGGCATCTGAATATAACCATGAGCTTCATCAGACCGCTATCTTTATTTAGAATAATATACAGATAATTTCTGAGGTTCCTTTTATATATTTTCTCTTGATCCCTGTGATGGTATCGGGTTTAAACAGTATATAAACACCCACACACAGACACACACACACACACGTACATACATATACGTCAACAAGGACATTGACAACTTCAAAAAACAATACAATAAACTCGTCAAAAACAACAAAACATGGACCGCCTTCATAGAACACCACCCCACAATCCCCACACTATATGGCCTCCTCAAAACCCACAAAGAAAACACCCCCTACGACCCATCATATCCAGCATCGGAAGCGTCACTCACAAAATTGCCCGAGATATCACCAAAATCCTAACCGACAAGGCTTCTCTTATCAAACTAATATACAGAAAGAGACTACAACGCCTGTGCGAATCTGCGATCATAGCCCACACGGAAACTATAAACTCATAGTTGGATGAGCTCTCTGGGGTAAAAATTTGATTTTCGCTCGTAAATTAAGCTAAAATGGATGTGAGCTCTCTAACGGCTGTAACATATATACCTATGTATGTAATTAACAGTTACGATCTACCCCTTCCATGCAGGTGGCTGATGGCCAATTGATCAAGACACCGGACTGACGGAAAATTAGTCGGGTGTCTATACCGGCTGGACGTAGGTTGCATAGTCTAGCCACACTGAGGACACCTAATACGTCGAACCACGGTGTCTGTGGATTATATATATATATATATATATATATATATATATATTGTTGGCATTTCAGTCTCGGAAGACTATAATAAAGTTGTTGTGCCCCTGAAGTTACAGCGCCTCCTGTGACTGAAGATGTTGATGTGCCGATGCTTTGTTGTCGCTGTTTTCTTTTAGACCTCTTAGCTTCATAGTGTAGTGTCAGGGTGACTTCTGACATGAACAGTCCTCTACGGAGATTCTGCCGCCACCGAGGCCGGTCCTGAGCCAAATTTTCACAGCTGGTAGAGGAAATGCCAAAGCACCTGAGATCATTCTTGCCGACACCTTTGAATCGAATTTCCCTCCTTATTTCTCCCAACTGAGTGGAAAGAGCATAAGAAAGAAAGTGCAAGATATTTTTTTAAAAAGCCACTCATACAAGCCAAGATTTTAGGTATCAGACAAAAAAAAATGGATAAAACTTTCCAATAACTTTGATCTTATCACAACGATAGTTGCAAGGTCAAATCTAAAGAAAGATATTTTTTTTAAATGTAAGGCGTAAACAAATCGAGGAAAGTCAATCTCTGAATGTACATTTCAATCATATATGTGTATACATTATTACCCATAAGTAAATACACCCAAAACCATAATAAGAATTTTAAAAAATAGATAGATAAATAAAAAGTTAGATTTCTTCCAAACTAAAATTACCAGGAGTTCATGATTTCTAGCAGAACTAATCAATACGAAAATTATTAGGTATTACAATGATATTGCAAGAAAATCTTTAAAGAAAAAATATGAATATGTAACAATTCAAAAATAAGTATATATCATATACATATCAATTCAATTTTACTTTTTGCCACGGAGATGATAAAATTTTATTTCTGGTTACAAAATTTAATCAACTTCGCTAAGTATGAGTTTCTCCGTAATTTACTGGGCACGTAAAACAAGTAGATATTATTTACTCCACCTGTTCGATGGGGCATTGAGCGAGGAGAGAACTCGCTATTCAGTAGTAATTGATCTGTGAGATTAACTTGTTAACCATTACACCACTATGGGGTGCCCATATTTGCTGTAGAAGTTTGTAACCAAGGACTCCAATAGAAAATGCATGTACAGGACAGAAATGTCAAACCATTTCAAATACACTGACTTTGCAGAGGGATAAAATCCCCCGGACCATATGACCGTTAGGCACCCCTTTTGAGATCTCGTTTCGTAAGGACATTTTTTTTATTTACACCGCCAAAATAGTCATTAAGAAATGAATCAACGAGAAGCCTATGTTTGAGGCTTCGAGTTTGCTAACTGAATAGAGTGATTCATTTATTTTCGTTTTTGCACTAGTTTCTTGTAAAGCTACTTAAATTGGACTTAGCGAGTACACCCACCGTGAGAGGACTATGTATATCTGGAATATATTAGTCCAATTGTAACATAGTTTATTTAGTAACTTAAACTAGTAGGTATTTATCGGGAGAAAGGGTAAAAGTAATAGAAAAGAAAAAAAAAGAAAAGAAAGAAGAAAGAAAAGAAAGAAAGAAGAATAAATAAAAGAAATTAAAAGAGAAATAAAATTAGAAAAAAAAAAAAGTAAGAAAGAAAAGAAAAGAGAGAGAAAGAGAAGAGAGAGAGAGAGAGAGAGAGAGAGAGAGAGAGAGAGAGAGAGAGAGAGAGAGAGAGAGAGAGAGAGAGAGAGAATTTGCTAACCATGTAATATTAAGAACAATCAATCTGCAAACAAAAAAAAAACAATTCCCTGAATAAAAAATATTTATCTTGAATCAAATTTCAGAATCAAAAATTTACTGGATTGCACATCGTGCCAAGATATGTTGGAAAATCGAAATGGGCATTATATTTTAGACAATATAATATATATATATATCTTTAATTTAACTAAGAAATTACATCGATTTAGTTAAACGTAGGTTAGGGTCCTGATGAAATCATTTCAATTTGATTGAAACAATAGTAAACCCTTTATTTTTCCTCTATTATTTACTCCTTTTGAGTTTTCACATCAGTATTAGCTTATGGTCTTTCACTGGAGTCTGAGTGACAGCAAGTCTCCTCAGGTCTCCAGGACTCTTCTGAGTATTCTGGCAGATTGCAGCAGTGCAGTGTTCTGAATGGTTTCAATACTTCCTCTGATATCCAAACTTTCCAAACCCTTTTCCAATCCCATTGGTACTGTTCTAAGTGCACCAACTACAATTGGTATCACTTTGACTTTCATATTCCATAACTTTTTCAGTTCTCTGGCAAGGTCCAGATATTTGTTCATTTTTTCATTTTCCTTTAGCTTCACCCTGTAATCTGCTGGAACTGCAAAATCCATTAGTTGACAAGTTCTTTCTTTTTTGTTTATCAACACTAGGTCTGGTCTTCTTGCTGGGATAAGGGGATCCGTTTTTATTTCAAAGTCCCAGAGAATTTTATGTGTTTCGTTCTCAATAACAGATTCTAGTTTATGCATATACCATTTTGTTGTATGGTCAAAATTTAATTTTTGGCATAATTCCCAGTGGATCACCTTCCCAACCCAGTCGTGTCTAGTTTTGTATTCTCGTTGTGCTAGTTTGCTACATTCGCAGAGTATATGGTTACAGTCTCATCTCTATTACCACAAAGTCTATATTTATTATTTTGTTGGGTTTTATCTATTTTCGCTTTTATATAGTTTGTCCTTATGGCATTATTTTGTGCAGCAATTATTAATGATTCTGTTTCTCTTTTGAGGTTTCCTTTTCTTAACCATGTCCAAGTCTTTCCATTGCAACCTCTTCGATTTGTCATTTGAAGCGTCCGTATAATTGTTTTTCTTCCCATTTTTGTTTTCTAGTCTTTGTCGTTTTTCTGTTTGTCCATCTGCCGTTTCTACTATTGTTGGCCGCCATAGGTAGTTTGTCTTTGCTCTTCCTTGTGTAATCTTCAAGTTGTTGGATTGTGGTTTCTACGCATTCGTCTATGTTGGCAAGACCTCTCCCCCTTCCTTTCTTGACACATACAATCTGTCTCTATCATCTCTAGGGTGGAGAGCCTTGTGCATGGTTATTATTATTATTATTATTATTATTATTATTATTACTGCTCTATGTTTTTAATATATTGAGAACCTTTGGATCATATCATATAATATTATATAATATTATATTATATTATATTAAGGGGTATGGGGGCTGGAACTAGGTAAATTGGTAGGAAAAGTTATAGACATTTTAAAATATGACTACTATATTCAAAATTAATCTTATTCAGGGACGGTTTGGATTGTTTGAATTATAAAGCTTCTAATATTTGGAGATTTTGTTTGTTGTTTTCTTTGTTCATATATATATATATATATATATATATATATATATATATATATATATATATATATATATATATATATATATATATATATATATATAGTATGGACAAAAAGTAATAAGACAAACAGGAATATTTTTTATATATGTTATTTATTCTCAACTAGTTTCGACCTTAGGTCATCGTCAGGAGAAAATTTCTTATTTGAAGAAATTGTTTTTAGATTTTTTGAAAGGGAGCATTATGGAAGAACTATAAAAATTGGAGTATTTGTGAGGGTTTGGCATGCTATTAAATATATATATATATATATATATATATATATATATATATATATATATATATAATGTTTAGAATTGAATTACTATAACATGAAGCACATTTCCTATCGGTGATGTAATGACTTCCCCCGAACAACCGTCAGTTTGCTTGATGTGAAAGGGTTTCGTAAATACAACAATTCATGTTATTACAAACGTTTTTTTTTGCTTCTAAATATAACGTAAAGTGCGGCAAATCGATTCCATGTTTTTTCTAATGAAAAATTGCAAGTTGTTATTTTTGTTTCTGTAAATATATAAGACATCCTGCAAGCTAGCAGGAGAGAGTTTTTTTCTGTCTTCTTTATGATAGAATACACATACACACACACACACACACAACAACACATATATATATATATATATATATATATATATATATATGTCATGCAAACGCGCATGACATCATACACATACGCACAAACAAAAATACGCACACGTAGAAGAAAAAAAACATTCCGCATCACGTAAACACGCAAACACGAGAATACAGTTAAAAAAAACGCACACATTTGACCACTTACACAATTTCTGTCATTTTTAAAGGAACTTTTCGTATTACCCGATGAATGCTCTAGGCAAGAAACCGCTGGTTGTAATACCGTTCCCGTAATTAAATAAATAAAAGCAAAAACTTTTATTTGTTTTGATTTCTCATTGAACTATATATATATATATATATATATATATATATATATATATATATATACAGTCATATTTATAAACATTTATAAACATACACACATATTTATATACAATTATATATGGGAGTGAATATGGAAATAAATCCAACAATATTAAGAAATTTGAAAAAACATGTGTTCCAAAAATAAGATGAATTTATTTATCGACGCTTAAACGTTTCGGTTTCTTTAAACCTTTATCAGGATGTATTAAGGGGTGAAGAAATTGATGGATGTTTTATAAATGACAGGAGATAAAAAAATCTTTATAAATTTTTTGTTGTTCAGCGTTATATTTTTGAAAGACGAGTCGCGATCCGCACACGCGAAGATGAACAAATACAGTTACTCACAAAAAAAAATTATAAAGATTTTTTATCTCCTGTCATTTATAAAACATCCATCAATTTCTTCCCCCCTCCCATAATACATCCTGATGAAGGTTTAAAGAAACCGAAACGTTTAAACGTCGATAAATTCACCTCATTTTTGGAACACTTGTTTTTAAAATTTCTTAACACTTATATATGCAAACACATGCAAACACATATATATGCAAACACACACACAATATCAACTACACATGTGTTTCGGTCAGTTCATCTGTATGGAAATATTCCGCACACAGAGAAGATTCGACCTTCATCAGAGTGAAATTTTATTTTGAATGAAAAAATTCGTTGGGGAGAATTTTTAGAAATGTTCGAAGAGAATTTTAAAAAAATCCTTTTGGAACGCTAAAATAAACCGTTAGAATTTGGATATTTGATTTCTCTATTATGGTAGAAATAATTTTGTATTGCAAAAATAAAGTGTTATTATTTATCCCTAACATGTTGAAAATTTCTCGGAACCTAGTTATTGTTATGTTATTGTTTTGAAAAAAACCCAAAAAACCCGAAATCATTAAAAAGGTATTCGTTCATAAAAAGAACCTAACTTTGGTAATAGATAATTTTTTATGTTATTTTTTATTTTAATGTTTTCATAAGATGGTCATATTTGGTTGTATATATGTTTGTATTTACAGAATATGTTAAGTTTAAAGTTACGGTGTATATTAGAATGAAGAAGATGTGATTTTATT
>CM042169.1:12080132-12085132 GCA_023376005.1 Doryteuthis pealeii
TCTCTCTCTCTCTCTCTCTCTCTCTCTCTCTCTCTCTCTCTCACACACACACACACATACGCATCTTATTATAATGAACCCGTCCTTCGGGGCGGGGGTCCAGTGTGCTTCGGACACTGGACCGGTGTGTTTAATTAATAGCGTCGATCCCAGGGCTATCCCCCGGGCAATACCTGCCCCCGCCCCCTTTTGGGCACGGTTGGGTTTATTGCCCAGTGCCTGAGCCCCCCCCCCTTGAAGGAATGCCGATGGATCGACGCATTTTTTGTTCTTTCCCACCCATGAGCTTCGGCTTGTGCATGGGCCCCGGTAAAACGACACCTTGTGCCCAGCCCATACAAGTGGGGTATGAGGCAAATACCCACATCTTATTATAATGAAGATTGTGTGTATTTCTGTCTGTAACCGAAAATATATCACTACTCGTGTCACAATTCCCATAGTTATTTACATCACATTCTTAATGATTTCATATTTATTTTAACCTTAATTATTAATAAAATTGGCTTATATTATTAATATCGTTGACTATATCTACATACTGTAATAAAATATATTAAATCAGAAACACTAATGAAACTAAATAAGAATGCACATAAAAAGATTTGAAATAGAGGGGGATATAATCGAAAGATAGAACAACTAAAACTTACTCTTCCATCACTCCTGTCTTTCACAACTGAATTTTCCTAATTTAAGTATTTAGTTAAAATAGAAAGTAAAGAATAAAATTACAGTTATTGTTTTTGTTAATGGATTTCTTTTAAAATTTGTCGCCAGGATTTTTGCTCATATTCATTAATATAAATCCAAACAATTAGAAATCAATAATACTAAGCACATATGAATTAAAATTAAAAAATTTAAAATCATATGCAAATTAGCCTTTTCATTTACACTGTAAACCGCTATTTTGTTGTATATATGAATACTATTGCATGTTATTAGTATGAAGATATAACCAACAGTATTAATATTGGAAAGCAATTTTATTAATAATTGAGATTTAGATAAAAAATAAAATCATGGAAAGTGTGACGCAAATAAGTAAGGGAATTGTGACTTGAGTAGGGTAAATAAGAATGCAAATAAAAATAGTTGAAACAGAGGGGGTGTATAATCGAAAACTGAAACTTACTCTTCCTTTACTCCCGTCTTTCATTGCTATATTTTCCTAATTTAACTATTTAGTTAAAATATGAATAATAATATAAAAAATTATCCCCGAGACTTTTGCTCATATTCATTAAAATAAAACTGCACTATTAGAAATGAATAATAATAAACACATATTTATGAAAATAAAATTGTTGATATCAATATGCAAATTAGACTTCTCGTGCACACTGTAAACCACTATTGTGTTGTATATATAAATACAATTGCATGTTAGTATGTACATATGGTCAACAGTGTTTATAATGTAAAATAATTGTATTAATAATTGAGGTTTAGATAAAAAATAAAATCATGGGGAATGTGAAGTAAATAACTAAGGGAATTGTGACTTGAGTAGTGATATAGTTTCAGTACAGACAGACAGACAAACACTCAACCTCCATTATAATAAAATAATAGTTTTATTTCTATCGCAATATAGTTTATAAGAGTCTCAGATATTTCGAATATTTAGACAATTTTTAACTGCTCGTTGTATATTAATAAGAAAATAATTAATTTCACATCACAGGTGCGAACATTGTTCATACGTTATGGAAGAAAATATAAGTTTTTATCGCTCGAACTTTTAAGCCAAAGTAGCCGTAAGTAATAAAAGTTATAATGAATTTTTTAATCCAAGTCACGAATAACTTTGATAAGTCACTCCTTAGAGTTTACACAATTCTAAAGACTGAAGAATTGTTCTGCTGTTATTTTCATTACGATTAATTGCTATCACAAGTCCGGGATGGTCATCCGTGGAGTGTCTAGACTTTCCTTGCTCAGTGAAGAAATTAACAGAACTATTAAGTGTTATATAGAAATACAAACATTGAAAAAATGTCTTTTTATCGAACTGAAACAATTTAATCAGTGGAGATTAACCAATCAGGAAAATAAATGGAAGCACAAATAAAAAAATAAAAACAAAATTCAAAATTTGATTATATAATACTAGCTTTCTCCGTCGAGATCTACGTAGGCATTCCTAACCATTCAGTTTACTTAGGTTAGGCGGAGTGGTAGTACCAGTTAGGGTCCCATCCATGGGTTAAATAGAAAAATGTGTTTATAAATAATTGAGTATCCATTAAGAATTAATTTACATGTAAAACAAAAACAAAAAATATCAAAATTTGATTATATAGTACTAGCTCTCACTGCTCTCTCTGCCATGCTCTATGTGGGCATTCCAAACCATTCAGTATTCTTCGGACTGTCCACTCTGACCTGGAGTGGTAGTACCTGCTAGGGTCCTATCCATGGGTTAAATAGAAAAATGTACATATACAAAAATGTACATATACAAAAATTGAGTATCCATTAAGAATGAATTTATGTCCAAACTTTATCGGCATTAAATGACCCACTGAAGTTGATATGCCGTAAAAGAAACCAAACCAAAAGAGGGATAGTAGATGGTCTTTAGATGTGTACATGAATTAAGCTTTGTTGTAAGATCTGTAAAAAAATACTTTTGATATTATCTAATCGATTTAGGGAATAGAATGTAATAAAAGTAAGTAAAGTCGACGGGGTTGCCTAAAGTCAGTATCAGCTAGACCGAGGGAGGCAGTCACTCTAAGCATTCCCTTTTCACGCGCTTCCAAGGAGATTGTTTATATGCCGTAAAACAAAAAGAATTCCAAATTTGATTAGCTCTTCTCGCCAGACTCTACGGGCATTCCTAACCATTCAGTATTCTTCGGGCTGTCCACTCTGACCTGGAGTGGTAGTACCTGTTAGGGTCCCATCAATGGATTAAATAGAAAAATGTTTTTATAAAAAATTGAGTATTCATTAAGAATGAATTTATTTCAAAACTTTGTCGGCATTAAATGACCCAGCGTGGTTGATGTGCCATAAAACAAATCAAACCATTCAGTTTAAGATGTTAGCCGCTAGATTTAAAATATAGCAACGGTGTTCTTCCATAGGAAATAGAATTGGTATTTTTTAATTCATTGATGAGGTACCAAACTGCTAAGATTCATTTAATGTGTTTGGTCTGGTTTGTTTTACGGCATGTCAACCTTAGTAGGTTATTTAATGCCGACAAAGTTTTGAAATGTATTCATCCTTAAATGGATACTGAATATTTTATAAACACATTTTTCTATTCAACCCATAGATGGGACCCTAACAGGTACTACCACTCCGTGTCAGAGTGGACAGCCCGTCTAGCCTAAACAACCTGAATGGTTAGGAATGCCACATTCCCCATACAGAACTGGAACCACTCCATCTGATAGAGTTTGACGCCATTCCCAAGATATGAAGACCCTCTGCCACTGCCTTCTTGCACCCATATAATGGTAAGGGTCTAAGTGCGGTGTTGCATGTCATTTAATGGGAATAATATAGACATAAATACGAGGTGTGTCAGAAAAGTTCCAGTATGTCAGAAAACTTCGATGTGTGGGGCATCGTCCACTACGAGTTCTTGCCACAGGGCCAGATGATCAACCAGCATGTCTACAAAGAAATATTGCGGCGTTTCCTTGGTTCAGTGTGCGAGAAGGGGCGAGATGGGACAGGACAACTCGAGGGTGCTTCACCATCAAAACGCAGCTGCCCACAGACCTACGGAGAATCCCGGAAGAATCCCTCCATGACTGCATGCAAGCATGAGATAGAATGATGGGAAAATACAATAGACTCCAGGGGGATTACTTTGAAGCGGATGACTTGTAGTTTGTAGTTGGGATTTGAAATAGATATTTGTTGACACTAGTTCTGGGACATTTCTGGCATAAGTACACCTTTACCATCTTTTTTTATTTAAACATTATATAAGCAAAACGGATATCGTTAGGAATTATTTATTACCCAAATCTACAGAATTGAAAACATGGAACTGATAAAACATGCTGTTGATATTTTCTTTAAATCCTGCATAGTAAGTAAAGTCGTCGGGGTGGCCTAAAGTTGATATTAGCCAATCAGCGAGGGAGTCTATCCCCTTTTTACCAGCGCTAGACCAACGAGATTGTTTTTTTTTGTTGCGTCTGAGGTGGAGCGCCACGCCTACCGCCAGCTCCTTACTTTACCGCACATATCCCTGTGCTGCTGATACGCTGAGTTGGCGACGACTGGTATCGAACTAGGAACCTTGTTGTTTCTCGCCGAAGGCTCTTATAGAATAAGGTACGTCTAATACTCTGGGAAAACACTGTCTAATAAAACGCATCGAGGAAGAATCACATATCAATTTCGGTTGATGCTTTTCGCGAAAATAAAAGATAATTCAACGGAATTCTGGGAACCTGGAATAATTCTTAGAAAGGTCTTGTCAATAAATGAATAAATAATGTGCAGTGTAGAAAAAATCCGGCCAAGAATTATATGCACTACATTCAATGGGAATCCCTGTACGACAGTGGTCTCGTGCGATACCCAACTAGTGTCAGCAAAGAAATCGGACATAACAAAGTTGTACAATGAGCTATCTTCCCTATGCAGACAGATTCCAAAACACAACGTCCTAGTCATTTGGGGGGGGGATATGAATGTGCAGATAAACAAAAACGAGAACAAAGATACTGCTTACATAACACCCCAAATAGAAACGGCGAACTCCTAGCAGTTCCCTCTTGAGAAAAGGCTTGTAAGATTAAATACCAAATAGCAAAAATTTTTAAAGAAATTATACGAATGTGTGATTTGTTGGTGGTTAATTTATTAATTTGTTAATAAAGTCGTTATAGTGATTTTTAAATAAAATTGTTGTATTAGTCAAATCAAAATGAGTATTCAAATATGTTAGAGAACATAAAACAAATTTGCTATTTCATATTAATAGGAGGAGAGTAAAACAATATTATGCAAGGATGAAGTCG
>CM042169.1:12092632-12117508 GCA_023376005.1 Doryteuthis pealeii
AACTCTTATCATAACGACTCAAATGCGATGGGCTGGTCATGTTCTGCGTATTTGTGATGTTAGAATGCCAAGGTAACCCCTTTCCGATCAGCGGCATGATGGAAAAAGGCCACAGCATAAGCCTTGGAATAGGTATAAAGATTGCTTAAAAAAAACCTTGTAAAAATAAAATTAAATCCTGACATTGGAAAAGCTGGCATTGAAGAGAACTGACTGGGAATTCATGTGGATGATGGCTGTACCAGTTTTGAGAGTGAAAGAATTGAGCATGAAAATCTCAGGCGTCAACTTTGAAAGGGATAACTGTTATAGAGAACATGGAGGGTTGGAAATGTCAAACATGTGGTCGAATTCTGCTTTCTATGGTTGGATATGTCAATCATAGGAAATCTCATCAGGGACAATTCATGCAAACTCGATGTTCATATATTGAAAAGGTGGAGTAAAAGTGAGAAAAGGAGAGGGTGGATGCGTCGGAAGGTTGAGGAAAAATGCGATGAAGAAAGAGGAAGCGTCAACAAGTATACAGTGGCCTGTCAGTTCAAAGAGGTGTGGTCAGGGTAATTGAATGGCTGGGGTCGAGAACAGCACTAAATAGTGTCTGGCATCTGTCTGGGATGGGAAATCAGATTTTTTTATGTGTTTCAGAGATTCTGTGATTCTTGGTTTTTGTGTATTATTTCCTCAATTATACTTTGTCTATTCTAATTTTTAACTTGATTTATGATTTATGACATATATACACATAATCAACTTTTGTTTCCGATGTACTTTTTCTGTTTAGTTTAATGATACGAAAATTATACTAAATTATTCCTTACTTTTAGGTTTAAATTATGGTAGAAAAAACTTCCGTTTTAATTAGCAATTAAAAAACTGAATAATCTCTTGCTTTACTTTCTGTCTATCATTTTCTTCCCATCTATGTATCTCTTGATTACCTTCTTGTTATATAATGTTAATTTCTAAGGGAGATTACAAAGAGAGGGGGATATATATATATATATAGAGAGAGAGAGAGAGAGAGACAGACAGACAGACAGACAGACAGAGGGAGAGAGAGAGAGAGAGAGAGAGAGAGAGTGTGTGTGTGTGTGTTGTGTGATTGAGAAAGAGAGTGTGTGTGAGAGAGTGACTGGAGAATTTGAAATACATTTCTATCTTAAATTTCACAAGGAGGTTACATTAGGTCAAACATTCGCTTTCTCACAAAGCTTACAAAATGCTTTTAATGTTTTGTCCGGTCATATTTATTATTTTTTTAAAATTTTATTCACATTTCCCTAATCTCAATTATCTACCCAGAGCTGAATGGATGACCCACGTTTTGTTTTATATATATATTATATTATGTCTTTTATGTTGAAGTTGGGCGTTATTATGAAGCATTTAAAAATAAATGAATGAACTCGATGTTATGGAGTATTGGATTCACTTATTTTTTATTATTTGTTATCATAAATTTTCGGGATCGTTAGATACCCTTTTTCAAATGAATGTTGCTCCGGTTCAACGGATCTTTTGTCTTTGTTGTTATTGACAGGCAGCGTCTGTAAAGTATTTATAATAACGGAGTATTCCGATGTCGGCGTTCAGTCCCCTCACGTGAGTTTGTAATTTTAGAATCCATTTGGTTTCTGCTTGTTTTCGAGAATGCGTTGTTGGAAATGCGTGTTCTATTAGAATGCATTTGAGGTGTGTAAGGTTGTGTGGTAGGGTATTAAAGTGAAGTGCTATTGTACTATGCGGGGATTTGAGTTTTATTGTGGATTTGTGGTTATTTAATCTTAGTCTAAAAGATGTAGATGTTTCTCCCACATATCCGCTATTTGTGCATTGTGTGCAGTAATGTAATATACGATATTAGGGCTATCGCATGTTAGGTGTGGCGGATGGATTGTTATGTTCGTGTACGGTATTTTTATTTCGGTTTCCGTGTGTATATGGCTGCAAATTTGGCATCTAGGCTTGTTGCATATATATATATATATATATTAGCAGGATGATTCCATATTATACCAGTTTAATTCTGGTTTCTAATAAATATCAGGCAGCGTTTGTTCGAGCCGGCAAATTCCGTAAATTTTATTCATGTATAAACTTTTCTGCGATGATCAATTGTTAACCTCAAACCTTTTTCTGTTAACAAGAAAAAAAAAGAAAGAAAATATCTTGATTATTACCGTTTTCAAAACATCTATAAGTAGATTGCAGATCACATATAATGGGAACAGGGTTCAATCCCATGTGAGCTTTTCATACATTTCTGTCTGTAACCGAAACTATATTACTACTCAAGTCACAATTGTCTTAGTTATTTATGTCACATTCTCCGTGATATAACTATTTATTTAAACCTCAATTATTAATAAAATTGTTTACATTGTTAATACTGTTGGACTTATCTACATACTAACAACATGCAACTGCATTTATATATACAAAAAATAGCGGTTTACAGTGTGATCGGGAAGCCTAATTTGCAAATTGATCTTAAAAATTGATTTTAATAAAGATTTGCTTGGTATCTAGCAAATATATGCACCCTCGTTGCAAGTAATTTAGTTTTAATGTAATAAATATTTATAAATTAGAAAGACTAAATGATACTAAATAATGATAATGAGGGGTTATATCGAAAAATAGAACAGCTTTAGATTTACTCTTCCATCATTCTTCGTTTCACTCGTTTTATTTTTCCTAATTTATATTTAGTTAAATAAAGTAAATAAAATAGTTATTTTCCTTGTTATTGGATTTCTTTTAAGATTTATGAGATTTTTGCTATATTCTTTAAGAAAAACCAACAATTAGAAATCAAAATACTAAGCAATATTTATTAAATCAATTTTAATTATAATATGCAAATTAGCCTTCCGTTCACTGTAAACGCTATTTTGTTGAATATATAAATATATTGCATGTTTTAGTATTAGATATCACTAAGTATTAATAAGGTAAACAATTTTATAATAATTAAGGTTTAAATAAAAATAAATATCATGTGAATGTGAGTCAATAACTAAGGGAATTTGACTTGAGTAGTATATAGTTTTTTTACAGACAGAAAACACACAATCTCTCATTATAATAAGATATATATATATATATAATATATATTATATATATTGTGTTGTGTGTGTGTGTGTGTGTGTGTAGTATTTAAGAAATTGAAAAAACACAGGTTTAAAATGATGTAGCGGTGAGTTTATTGGCCGACGCTGCAGTGTTTCGATCTATTTATTAGATCATCTTCAGGGCATTTTTTGGTATAAAATGGAGGTAATACGAATTTTTTTATCACAGAATAACGATAAAAGCGAGTGGATAGTCTTGTTTATCGTTTTGTCTGTAAAGATTAATGAAAAAGTGAGACGTTTGAAATATGACGTCAAATATTCTCTTTTACGGTGTGATATGGATTGTGTAAGTGCGTGTATGAAAATAAAGCATGTGGCATTTTTAGGTGTGTGGTTGCGCGTGTTGTATAAATCATTTGGTAGTTTATATATATATATATATCATATATATATATATATGAGGAAAAATGAGTAAAGAAAAGAAATGTAGATGGATAAAAATGAATTTTATCGATATCACTTTTAATCGATATCACTTACACATGTGTTTCGGTCTGTTTATCAAAATGTATACGGATTTACGCTAGTATTATTATTAAAATAATCAGATGATGTTGAAATGATGATAATAATAATAATAATAGGAAAATGTAAATCCGTATACATTTTGATAACGAACGAAACACATGTGTAAGTGATATCGATTAAAGTGATATCGATAAAATGTATTTTTATCCATCTACATTTCTTTTCTTTACTCATTTTTTCTCATATTGTCACAATCAATTCCCTTTCCATTCGTACATAACACACACACACACCACACACACACACAATAACATATATATATATATATATATATTATGTTGTGGTGTTGTAATATATATATAATATACTAATATTATTCAAATGTGAAATAATTACTGTCGTTCGAGCATAAAAATCCCTTAATATATAAAAACATTCCTCTTTGAAGTGTTTGCTTTGATTATTTTGGTGATATAGTTATTTACTGAGCTTAGCTAGATGTGGCACAAGGCCAGAAATCGAACTCATTAACAATGGACTAGCGAATCTACTTTGCTAACCATTACACACAGTGAGGTACCCTTATTTTGGTGATATAAAGTGTCCTCCAAATACACCAATTAAAATTTATAAGACCAATCAACAGCCGAATACGGGTTAGTTAACTACTTTTAGCTTCAAGCAAGAGCGTTGTCCAGCGGAGATCCTTTGTGTTAAGCAGAGTGTAGTCCTTAATGAAGAATCCTTGCGTTCCTCCTTAGTGTCCTCAATATTGGTATAATCCTTTGGTTGTTCTTGGTGCTCCTACGTCTGGCTGGTGTTCGTCATGAACACAAATGAACGTCTGTCAATATCAGCTGATTAGGTAGTTAACCAACCAGCGTATTCAGGCTGTTGATTGGCTGAGTTTAAACGCACATGATCTCGCTTAGTCTATAAATTTAAGTGGTGTATTGTGGCACATCTTATATATCAAAAATATTTCGACAATAGTACCTCTACAAATACTGGTTCGACATCAATTAACCAAAAAGGTTGATGTGTCATTAAATATAGAGAAACATACATCATTCTAAGGTTATGTATGTTTTTAGCTCAGATGGGTAAAACACTCGCGTATGGAATCGCAAGGTCTTGCTCCATACTGGCCAACAACGCGCATGAGTAGCACAGGGATATGTGCGGTAAGTGGGGAACTGATGGTAAGTGTGGCGCTCCACGCTCAGATGCAGAAAGAATCTCCTGGTCTAGAAAAAGGGGTAGATCTCCTCGTTCTCTGGATGAACCGACATTAGGTCACTCATCGACTTTATCATCTAAATAAAAGAAGTATTAGCATAGTAGCCTATTTGTTCGCTGACAGGCAAGGGAGTCTATCTCTTTCCGCTTAACCTAGGACGATTGCTGTTGCTGAGGTAGATCACCACACTACCATCAGCTCACCGAATTTGCACGCAAAGATCAGTTACCCAATATGAGCTATACGAGCCCTGGGTTGGCGAGGTCGGTATCGAACCATAAAACCTGATGATAACTAAGCCGGTTTTACCGACCGAGTTAAACGGCTAGCGACTTTACGTCAATTCCCGAATTTGTAGCAAATATCAGATTACCCAATCTGCTATACGAGCGCTGAGTTGCGAGGATGGTATCGAACCAGAAACCTGGTGGTAACTAAGCGAGTGCTCTAGCGACTGAGTCAAACCGGCGCGTTGCTTTACTTAAGTTATCTAGTTTCATAACTGACTATTTTGGTTCTACTTCAACGAGAGAATTCTACTAAGGATGAATAATAATCTATATATTTTTTGTCTTTTAGGAATTAATTTAAGTTTTGTTTCTCTTCCATTGTCTCGCTCGTCTTTTTTTTCTGTTCTAAGTGTAAGCCTCTTACCGAATGTAACGCGAAGGTTTCCAGTTAATTCGATTATTCTAAGTTTTTTATTATTCATTTTCTTTTTTGATCATAAGTGAACTGCTCGAACTGAACCATGACAACTGCAAGGGAAAGACGCACGGAGAAGAGTAAGCAAACATGGTTGGACCACTGTAGTGTAAGAGACTTTAGGATATGGCAGTCGGTGGAACCTGCATGACAAAAAATAAAAGCGGGAAATCTAGAGTATACAACTACATACACACTAACTAACGTAAAATAATATGAATACACACAGATGTGTACACGGTTATACAAACAAATAAGCAAACGCATTTTCGTACACATAACAAAAAAAAATAAAAAATACGCCAGGAAAAAATATAAAACTATTTTATGAATACAAATAAGCGAATAGAACCCACCCCACGGCCCTGAATTAATCGCATAAACAAATATAACAGGTGGTGTCAAGAAAGTTTCGAAATCTTTTGGACATTTTGGCACACCTTGTATTCTGAAAAAAACAACAACATTCCATTTATTAATCTTTTGAGAACACAAGGTGTGTCAAATGTACTAAGTTTAAAACTATTTTACACAGATAGAAGTGAAGATGAATGAACATTATTTTTCAGAATAACAAGGTGTGTCAAAATGTACCAAGTTTAAAACTGTATTTACAAGATAGAAGTGAAGAATGAATGGAACGTTTTTTTTTCAGAATACAAGGTGTGTCAAAATGTACCAGAGTTTAAAACTGTAATTTACCAAGATAGAAGTGAAGAATGAATGGACGCATTACTTTTTCAGAATACAAGTGTGTCAAAATGTACCAAGTTTAAAACTGTATTTACCAAGATAGAAGTGAAGAATGAATGGAACGTTATTTTTTCAGGATACAAGGTGTGTCAAATGTACCAAGTTTAAAGCTGTATTTACCAAGATAGAAGTGAAGAATGAATGGAACATTATTTTTTCAGAATACAAGGTGTGTCAGAAATGTACCAAGTTTAAACTGTATTTACCAAGATAGAAGTGAAGAATGAATGGAACATTATTTTTTCAGAATACAAGGTGTGTCAAAATGTACAAGTTTAAAACTGTATTTACCAAGATGAGAAGATGAAGAATGAATGGAACGTTATTTTTTCAGAATACAAGGTGTTCAGAAAAGTATCGAAATTTTATACTTTGTTACAACATCTTGAATTCTGAAAAAATAACGTTCCTTTCAATATTTTTTCAGACAAGGTGTATATATATATATATATATATATATATATATAATACTATATATATATCTAATACACTAATCACAGCAACCTTCGAAAAATATAGACTCTTCTAATTTAAAAACAAAATAGATTTTAAAAAAAATGAATAAATAATATATTATAATATATTTAAGAGAAAACATTTATAATATAATCATAGCTGATACTGATCAATATTTCGATTTCGATCAGTATCAGCTACGATTATATTTAAAATTGTTTTCTCTTAACAGCATTGTGTGATGTTTTCATTCCCTTTTCATTACTCATATTGTCGTGCATTCTTTGTATTTATAACTATATAATAATATAATTCATATGCTCTAAACTAAGTCAATGCGCTTGTATCTGTCAGTTTCTTCTTATGCGTTCATCAAAACACATAATAATGTATATTTTCATTCACATACAGTGGTGTTTTGCTATTCAGTGCAGCTAGACATAGAGGCTGCCTCAGGCTGGTCAATTTTTCGTGCGTCAGAATATCTACCAGCCAGGCCATCATCAGAACCTTTTACAGAAAAAAAAGTAGATAACAAAAAGTCGCCATTTTTATCCACCCCACCAAATTTGGGAGCAAAATATCGACATACCTCCGACAAGTTTTGGGAATTGAAGATCAAATTGGGGATTGTCTAACTTTAACATAGTGCACACAAAAACATTGAAGAGGGTACTTGAGAATTTTTCTTCTGGATGATTGACATGGAATTACACAACTGTTATTCGGCCTGAGTGGATATACAGGGTCAGAAAATGATTGAACCATTTGTTAGGTTAATAAAATGCAAATGAAGTAAGAAACAATGATGAGCATCGACGCTTTCATCGTGGAAACGTTTATCAACATCATTTGTATGGGTGCATTTGAAGATCATTTTGAGAATTCTTCGCAAACTTCTTTCGGAAAGTCTAAGAGCCTGGCGCGTTTAAATGTGGAATGGAATGGAGACTGTTGAATTATCTAGTCGTTCCCATCCTCAGATATATATATATACTATATATATTATATATATATATTATATATATATAGAGAGAGAGAGAGAGAGAGAGAGAGAGAGAGAAAGAGAGCAGACATATAGAGTACGTGTGCATATGTATAGGCTCTATATATAATGAGCTACGGAATCTATATATTTGTTTATGTTGTCCTATCTGTCTATCTGTCTCCTTCTCTCTCTAACTTACACACACAGACATACTGACACACGAACACATAAACAATTTATATAATATATATATATATATATATATATAGAGAGAGAGAGAGAGAGAGAGGAGAGAGATGAGGGGATGAGATAGAGAGAGGGAGAGAGAGGGAAGTGCGTGGGTTAATGGTTAAAGTCATGGAAATGGACAACGGTCGCCCCGAATTCAAATACTGGACGTAGTAATTGCATTTTTAATTACGGGTTAATTACCCTTGGGACAAGTATGAATCCTACTCTCTCTCCACGCTATGGGTAAATAGTAGGGCACACTGGGCTCTTTAACCTTGGTTTGGGCAAACCTGTCTAGGAGAAGGAAAACTCTGAATTCACAGCCTGTTAAACCCTCATGTTAAACCCCTTATATATATATTGTGTGTGTGTGTGTGTTGTGTATGTGTGTATGTGTTGTGTGTGTGTGTGTGTGTAGTGTGTGTTCTTGTGTAATGTTTCTTGAATATTATATTCATGGAATATATGTTGTCGAGGGTATTAGGGATATATAGTATAATTATATATTTATGAGTATATCTATTGGGTGGGCAATTTCACAGCGTAAACCACAGACACACACACACCTATATACATATGTATGTATGTAGGGTACGATATGTATGTATGTATGTATGTATACAAGCATGACGCATTCTATATATATAAACAGTTGGTGCCCAAATTAATCTGATACAAAGCAAAGTTTTAATCTAAACAGAGCCTCAAATGTGACAGACATTTTGACCAAACTCAGGTTTCGTTTTTCTTAACGATTAAAAATATTTTTCTTATTCGGTATCAATATTATAATTATATTATATTCTGTAAGTTTTGAGGGTGTAAGTAAGTAATAGTCGTCGGGGTGGCCTTGTGGTATCAGCAATCAAGCCAATCAGCCGAGGGAGTCTAATCTCCTTTTCACTAGCGCTAGACCAAGGAGATTAATCTTAGCATCTTAAGGTGGAGGACCCCACCTAACCATCCACCAGCTCCTTACCTTTACCACAGCGTTCTCCTGTGGCTATCATACGCTGATTCCGGCGAGGGCCGGTATCGAACTAGGACCTTGTGGTTTCAAGCCGAACAACCCGGCCACCACTAAGTATGAATATTTATCTCTAAACATCGAATACCTTCTCACACAATATTCATCTCTCTTTCTCTTTCTCTTTCTTTCTCTATCTCTGCCTCTGTCTGCTGCTCTCTGTCTCTCTCTCACACGCACACGCAACACACGCAACTCATTAGAATCATCCCGAAAAATGGTTATAATTTGTAGGAAGTTTGGACACTACGATCCCAAGTTCAAAGCACTAATAATTTCTTTGAAATAATGGGTTCAATGATTAATTTCAATGGTTAATTAAATGTAATAAAACCGTAACCCAAATTCGCAAAAATTTAAATTCAGTAGACCTGTTAAATCTGTCATAGGGGACCATCCAAAAATTTCCATTTAATTTTGAGACCAATTTGCAAGTATAGCCTATTTTTTATTTATTTATTTGCATACACATAATAACTATATATATATTAAAGTTTTATATAGCACCCATGATATTGAAGTGTATAAGGACAAGCCCTTAAAATATGTGTTATGATTTTTGTTAAGAGATTATTAAAGGGAAATACTATTCCCTCAAGAAAAAATGAATTAGAGCATTTCTAATGGAAAAATAAATATGCGTACAATATTAGGCCAAGAAACTAATATTTACCAAGCGCTGTTATCTTTTGTATGTTCATTGAACATCTTTGATTATAATGAGATTGTGTGTTTTAAGAAGAACGACTGAAAGAAGAAGAAAGAAAGAAAGAAAGAAAGAAGAAAAGAAGAAGAAGAAGAAAGAAGAAGAAGAAGAAGAAGAGAAGAAGAAGAAGAAAGAAGAAGAAGAAAGAAGAGAAGAACGAAAAGAAAGAAAGAAACGAAAACGAAACGAAAAAATAAAGAAGAAGAAGAAGAAGAAGAAAGAAGAACGAAGAAAGAAGAAGAAGAGAAGAACGACTGAAAGAAAAAGAAAGAAAGAAAGAAAGGAAGAACGAACGAACAACGAACGAACGAAATAAAAAGGAAGAAAGAGAAGAAAGAAAAAGAAGAAAACGACTAAAGAACAGACAGAAAGAAAGAAAGAAAGAAAGAGAAGAAGAAGAAAAGAAGAAGAAGAAGAAGAAGAGAAGAACGACTGAAAGAAAGAAAAGAAAGAAAGAAAGAAAGAAGAAAAAGAGAAGAAGAAAACGAACGAACGAACGAACGAAAATAAAAAAGGAAGAAAGAAAGAAAGAAAGAAAGAAAAAGAAGAACGACGAAAAGAAAGAAAGAAAGAAAGAAAAAAGAAAGAAGAAGAAGAAGAAGAAGAAGAAGAAGAAGAAGAAGAAGAAGAAGAACGAACGAACGAACGAACGAACGAACGAACGAAATAAAAAAAAGAAGAAAGAAAGAAAAAGAGGAAGAAGAAACGAATAAAAAGGAAGAATAAAGAAAGAAAAAGAAAAAAACGACCGAAAGAAGAAAGAAAGAAAGAAAAAAGAAAAAGAAGAAGAGAAGAAGAAGAAGAAGAAGAAGAAGAAGAAGAAGAAGAAGAAGAAGAAGAAGAAAGTCCAGTGTAATCGTTGAAGCAGCATCACATCTGCACCGAAAATGGCCGACTTGATCTGGTTACTCTCTCATTTTTTTTCTATTTTAGCTTTTATTCTTAAATTTGGTGAAATCTTATTTTTGTCTCACGCGATGTTGTTTCTCTCTCTCTCTCTCTCTCTCTCTCTCTCTCTCTCTCTCTCTCTCTCTCTCTCTCTGTCTTTCTTTCGTTTTAATTCTTTGATGTCTGCAATAGGTACCTTTCCCTTGTGAATGCCTTTCCTCTGGGATTTTCACTGTCTGGAAAACATTTTACAGACAAAGCATTCGTTAAAAACCCGCGTCTGTTTATTTCTAGTACAAAAAAGAGCTAAATAAAATCAGGATTGTTTTTGGTAGACAATCTATATTTGATAACAAGGACGCGTGTGGTGTAATGATTTGAATCGTAGGAAATGGACACGTTGACGTGAGTTAAAATCCTCGACAAGTCTGTTTGCATTTCACATGGCGCTGATAAACTTGGGAAAGGTATGCATTCAACTACTCTCCCTTTAGCTATGGGTAAATAGTAGAGAAAACTCGGCTCTTTAACTTTGGCTAGGTAACAGTCTAGGAGAAGGAAAACTCTGAATTCAAACCTGTTAAACTCCGCTAAAGAAATTGACCTTGTGTCGCATCCTGCTCGTGTGAAGGGGTTGGTATATATATATATTTGATAGCATTACTGATAGATTTGGATTATTTTATAATTCTTTATAGCTATCTTCACAATATATCGGCCGATGTGTCCTCCGACCTTCAGGTATTTCTTGTCGGAGTCGGGAAACATCTCGAACTCGGAAACCTTATTGAACTCAAGAACCTTCATGCCGTAATTGGGAGCTTTCACGGAACTTCGAACCGAACCCTTTATTTAATCCACGGCGATATACTCTTCTAATTCCGTTAACTATGACCGGGTACAAGCTCTGTTAATTATTCTATGTTACTATCGCCCGTGACCAGGGTTGAACACACAGCCTAGAGATGACTGTTAGAACTGTATTAACTCAACAACCTTATCCGTTGGGCCACGTGTCCAATTAGACAATTCAGAGTGAATATTTGGAACCTAAAAACCAAATGTACTATTTTACCCAGAATATTTATCTTTATATTTATGTATAGTTCGAGAAGGTACCCAAGTCCAACAAAAGTCTGAAAAAATGATCAACTAGTAAAAATATTTTCAAGTCATGATTTAAATAAATAACTGAAATGCAAATCTGAAATAATTTCTGCCGTTCGTGCATAAAAATCCCTTAATAATAAACACGTTCCTCTTTCAAGTGTTTATTTTGTTTTTTGCTTTTTATTTTAATTCCTTTTTAAATAAGGTGAATTATTTATTCTTATATATATATATATATATATAAAAGCATGGGATCATCAGGAGAGAATGTGCAACCGTTTCGGGGCCTTCATCTCAACGGTTTTAAAAGCAACATCGTCCCCCCCCCTCACTGATGTGAGGTCCCTCGGATTATCTGTATCGACCGCATGTGGATCGGTCTTCAACAAAAAATAAGACGGGATGAAATGACCGTTAGAAGAAAGAATGAGAATCAGTGAGGGGGGGCCATGTTGCTTTTAAAACCGTTGAGAGGAAGGCCCCGAAACGGTTGCACATTCTCTCCTGATGATCCCATGCTTTTGTAAACATCTTTTGTTTTTTCAACATATCAATTTCACACACACACAAACACACACACACACACACACACACACACACACATATATATATATATATATATATGTGTGTGTGTGTGTGTGTGTGTGTGTGTGTGTGTGAGTGTAGTATATTAAGAAAGATTGAAAAAAACACAGGTTTAAATGATGTGAGTTTATTGGCCGACGCTGCAGTGTTTCGATCTATTTATTAGATCATCTTCAGGGCATTTGTTGGTATATGGAAGGTAATAAGAATTTTTTTATCACAGAATAACGAGAAAAGCGAGTGGTAGTCCTTGTTTATCTGTTTGTCTGTAAAGTTTGAAAAAAGTAGACAGTTTGAAATATGACGTCAAATATTCTCTTTTACGGTGCGAGTATGGGATTGTGTAAGTGTGTGTATCGAAAATAAAGCATTGTGCATTTTTTAGGTGTGTGGTTGTGCGTGTGTGTATAAATCATTTGTAGTATATATATATATATATATATATATATATATATATATATATATATATATATATGAGGAAAAAATGAGTAAAGAAAAGAAATGTAGATGGATAAAAATGAATTTTATCGATATCACTTTTAATCGATATCACTTACACATGTGTTTCGGTCTGTTTATCAAAATGTATACGGATTTACGCTATTATTATTATTAAAATAATCAGATGATGTTTAAATGATGATAATAATAATAATAATAATAGGAAAAATGTAAATCCGTATACATTTTGATAAACGGACCGAAACACATGTGTAAGTGATATCGATTAAAAGTGATATCGATAAAATTTATTTTTATCCATCTACATTTCTTTTCTTTACTCATTTTTTCCTCATATTGTCACAATCAATTCCCTTTCCATTCGTACATACACACACACACACACACACACACACACCACACACACACATATATATATATATATATATATATATATAAACTACAAATGTGAAATAATTACTGTCGTTCGAGCATAAAAATCCCTTAATAATAAAACACATTCCTCTTTGAAGTGTTTGCTGGATTATTTTGGTGATATAGTTATTTACTGAGCTTAGCTTAGATGTGGCACAAGGCCAGAAATCGAACTCATTAACAATGGACTAGCGAATCTACTTTGCTAACCATTACACCACGTGAGGTACCCTTATTTTGGTGATATAAAGTGTCCTCCAAATACACCACTTAAATTTATAGACTAAGCGAGGTCACGTGGTATAAACCTCGGCCAATCAACAGCCCGAATACAGGGTTAGTTAACTACTTTTAGCTTCAAGCAAGAGCGTTGTCCAGCGGAGATCCTTTGTGTTAAGCAGAGTGTAGTCCTTAATGAAGAATCCTTGCGTTCCTCCTTAGTGTCCCTCAATATTGGATATAATCCTTTGGTTGTTCCTTGGTGCTCCTACGTCTGGCTGGTTGTTCGTCAATGAACACAAATGAACGTCTGTCAATATCAGCTGATTAGGTAGTTAACCAACCACGTATTCAGGCTGTTGATTGGCTGAGTTTTAAACCACATGATCTCGCTTAGTCTATAAATTTAAGTGGTGTATTGTGGCACATCTTATATATCAAAATATTTGGACAATAGTACCTCTACAAATACTGGTTCGACATCAACTAACCCACAAAGGTTGGTGTGTCATTAAATAGAGAAACCATACATCATTCTAAGGTTATGTATTTTTTCGCTCAGATGGTAAAACACTCGCGTATGGAATCGCAAGGTCTTTGGCTCCATACTGGCCAACAACTCAGCGCATGAGTAGCACAGGGATATGTGCGGTAAAGTGGGGAACTGATGGTAAGTGTGGCGCTCCACCTCAGATGCAGAAAGAATCTCCTTGGTCTAGTGAAAAGGGGGTAGACTCCCTCGTTATCTGGCTGATACCGACATTAGGTCACTCCATCGACTTTCGAAATGAAGTTAGCATAGTAGCCGGACAGCAAGGGAGTCTATCCTCTTTCCGCTTAACCTAGGACATTGCTTTTGCTGAGGTAGATCACCACACTACCATCAGCTCAGGAATTTGCAGCAAAGATCAGCTTACCCAATATGAGCTATACGAGCCCTGGGTTGGCATCGAACGGGATCGAACCATAAACCTGATGATAACTAAGCCGGTGCTTTACCGACCGAGTTAAGCCGGCTCATGCCTTTATCGTCAATTCCCGAATTTGCAGCAAAGATCAGATTACCCAATCTGCTATACGAGCGCTGAGTTGGCGAGGATCGGTATCGAACCAGAAACCTGGTGGTAACTAAGCGAGTGCTCTAGCGACTGAGTCAAACCGGCGCGTTGCTTTACTTAAGTTATCTAGTTTCATAACTGACTATTTTGGTTCTACTTTCAACCGAAGAATTCTACTAAGGATGAATAAATAATCTATATATTTTTTTGTCTTTTAGGAATTAATTTAAGTTTTGTTTCTCTTTCCATTGTCTCGCTCGTCTTTTTTTTCTGTTCTAAGTGTAAGCCTCTTACCGAATGTAACGCGAAGGTTTCCAGTTAATTCGATTATTCTAAGTTTTTATTTATTCATTTTCTTTTTTGATCATAAGTGAACTGCTCCGAACTGAACCATGACAAGCTGCAAGGGAAAGACGCACGGAGAAGAGTAAGCAAACATGGTTGGACCACTGTAGTGTAAAGAGACTT
The DNA here is from genome assembly GCA_023376005.1 of Doryteuthis pealeii. NCBI lineage: Eukaryota > Metazoa > Mollusca > Cephalopoda > Myopsida > Loliginidae > Doryteuthis > Doryteuthis pealeii. Next base: position 12,107,551 of record CM042169.1, read on the forward strand.
TAGGATATGCAGTCGGGGAACCTGCATGACAAAAAATAAAAAAGCGGGAAATCTAGAGTATACAACTACATACACACTAACTAACGTAAAATAATATGAATACACACAGATGTGTACACGGTTATACAAACAAATAAGCAAACGCGTTTGCGTACACATAACAAAAAAAAATTAAAAAATACGCCCAGGAAAAATATAAAACTATTTTATGAATACAAATAAGCGAATAGAACCCACCCCCACGCCCTGAATCTAATCGCATAAACAAATATAAAAGGTGTGTCAAGAAAGTTTCGAGATCTTTTGGACATTTTGGCACACCTTGTATTCTGAAAAAAACAACAACATTCCATTTATTAATCTTTTTGAGAACACAAGGTGTGTCAAAATGTACTAAGTTTAAAACTATTTACCAAGATAGAAGTGAAGAATGAATGGAACATTATTTTTTCAGAATACAAGGTGTGTCAAAATGTACCAAGTTTAAAACTGTATTTACAAGATAGAAGTGAAGAATGAATGGAACATTTTTTTATCAGAATACAAGGTGTGTCAAAATGTACCAAGTTTAAAGCTGTATTTACCAAGATAGAAGTGAAGAATGAATGGAACGTTAACTTTTTCAGAATACAAGGTGTGTCAAAATGTACCAAGTTTAAAACTGTATTTACCAAGATAGAAGTGAAGAATGAATGGAACATTATTTTTTTCAGAATACAAGGTGTGTCAAAATGTACCAAGTTTAAAGCTGTATTTACCAAGATAGAAGTGAAGAATGAATGGAACATATTTTTTCAGAATACAAGGTGTGTCAAAATGTACCAAGTTTAAAACTGTATTTACCAAGATAGAAGTGAAGAATGAATGGAACATATTCTTTCAGAATACAAGGTGTGTCAAAATGTACCAAGTTTAAAACTGTATTTACCAAGATAGAAGTGAAGAATGAATGGAACGTTATTTTTTTCAGAATACAAGGTGTGTCAGAAAAGTATCGAGAATTTTTATACTTTGTTACACATCTTGAATTCTGAAAAAAAAACGTTCCTTTCAATATTTTTTTCAGAATGCAAGGTGTATATATATATATATATATATATATATAACTAATACACTAATCACAGCAACCTTCGAAAAATATAGACTCTTCTAATTTAAAAACAAAATAGATTTAAAAAAAAAATAATAATATATTATAATATATATTAAAGAGAAAACAATTTATAATATAATCATAGCTGATACTGATCAATATTTCGATTTCGATCAGTATCAGCTACGATTATATTATAAATTGTTTTCTCTTTAACAGCATTGTGTGATGTTTTCATTCCACCTTTTCATACTCATATTGTCTGATTCATTTCCTAACGCTTTGTATCTGTCAGTTTCTTCCTTATGCGTTCATCAAAACAATATAATGTATATTTTCATTCACATACAGTAGTGTTTTGCTATTCAGTGCAGCTAGACATAGAGGCTGCCTCAGGCTGGGATCAATTTTTCGTGCGTCAGAATATCTACCAGCCAGGCCATCATCAGAACCTTTTACAGAAAAAAAAGTAGATAACAAAAAGTCGCCATTTTTATCCAACCCCACCAAATTTAGAGAGCAAAATATCGACATAACTCCGACAATTTTGGGAATTGGAAGATCAGATTTGAGGGATTGTCTAACTTTAACATAGTGCACACAAAAACATTGAAGAGGGTACTTGAGAATTTTTCTTTCTGGATGATTTGACATGGAATTACACAACTGTTATTCGGCCTGAGTGGATATACAGGGTCAGACAAAATGATCTGACACATTTGTAGGTTTAATAAAATGCAAATGAAGTAAAGAAACAATGATGAGCATCGCGCTTTCATCGTGGAAACGTTTATCAACATCATTTTGTATGGGTGCATTTGAAGATCATTTTGAAGAATTCTTCGCAAACTTCTTTCGGAAAGTCTAAGAGCCTGGGCGCGTTTAAATGTGGAACGGAATGGAGACTGTTGAATTATCTAGTCGTTCCCATCCTCAGATATATATATATATATATATATTATATATATATATATATAGAGAGAGAGAGAGAGAGAGTGAGACAGACAGACAGACAGAGACGTGTGCATACGTATAGGCATGTATAATATAATGAGCTAAGAATCTATATATTTGTCTATGTCTGTCTATCTGTCTCTCCCTCTCTCTCTAACTTCACACACAGACATACTGACACACAAACACATAAACATATACATATATATATATATATATATAATATAGAGAGAGAGAGGGAGAGAGAGAGGAAGTGCGTGGTGTAATGGTTAAAGTCATGGGAAATGGACACGTCGCCCCGAATTCAAATACTGGACGTAGTAATTGCATTTTAATTAGGGTTAATACCCTTGGGAAAAGTATGAATCCTACTCTCCCTCCAGCTATGGGTAAATAGTAGGGCACACTGGGCTCTTTAACCTTGGTTTGGCAACCTGTCTAGGAGAAGGAAAACTCTGAATTCACACCTGTTAAACCCCTCCTGTTAAACCCCTATATATATATATATATATATATATATATATATATATGTGTGTGTGTGGTGTATGTGTGTGTGTGTATGTGTGTGTGTGTGTGTGTGTGTGTGTGTGTGTGTTCTTGTGTGTGTTTCTTGAATATTATATTCATGAGTATATGTGTCGAGGGTATATAGGGATATATAAGTATAATGATATATTTATGAGTATATCTATTGAGGTGGGCAATTTCACACGTAAAACACACAGACACACACACACCTATATACATATGTATGTATGTAGGTACGTATGTATGTATGTATGTATGTATACAAGCATGACGCATTCTATAATATAAACAGTTGGTGCCCAAATTAATCTGATACAAAGCAAAAGTTTTAATCTAAAACAGAGCCTCAAACGTGACAACATTTTGACCAAATCAGGTTTCAGTTTTCTTAACGATTAAAAAATATTTTTCTATTCGGTATCAATATTATAATTATATTAATATTCTGTAAGTTTTGAGGGTGTAAGTAAGTAAAGTCGTCGGGGTGGCCTAATGTCGGTATCAGCCAATCAGCCAATCAGCGAGGGAGTCTATCTCCTTTTCACTAGCGCTAGACCAAGGAGATTATCTTAGCATCTAAGGTGGAGGGCCCCACCTACCACCAGCTCCTTACTTTACCGCACAGTTCCCTGTGCTACTCATACGCTGATTCGGCGAGGGCCGGTATCGAACTAGGAACCTTGTGGTTTCAAGCCGAACAACCCGGCCACCCTAAGTATGATATTTATCTCTAAACTATCGAATACCTTCTCACACAATATTCATCTCTCTCTTCTCTTTCTCTTTCTCTTTTTTTCTCTATCTCTGCCTCTGCCTCTGTCTCTCTGTCTCTCTCTCTCTCACACACACACACACACACTCATTAGAATCACTCCCGAAAAAATGGTTATATTTGTAGGAAGTTGGACACTACGATCCAAGTTCAAAGCATATAATTTCTTTGAAAATCGCATAAGCAAGAAACTAACATTTATTTTATCTTTTGTATCATTTTATTATAATGGAGATTGTGTGTTTTTCTGTCTGTAACCGAAACTATATTACTACTCAAGTCACAATTCCCTTAATTATTTACGTCTCAGGGTTTCATTCTTTTAAACCATTTTACATTATTAATACTGTTGATCATAACTGTGTTCATTAGTGAAAAAATTGCCAATAAACCCATTATTAATACGCTGTTATCATATCTACGTACTAATAACATGCAATTGTATTTATATATACAACAAAATAGCGGTTTACAGTTTGAACGAGAAGGCTAATTTGCATATTGATATTTAAAATTTTATTTTAATAAATATGTGCTTGGTATTATTGATTTCTAATTGTTTGGTTTTATCTTAAGAAATATAAACAAAAATCTCGTGGATAAATCTTAAAAGAAATTTATTTACAAGAAGAAATAACTGTAATTTATCCTTTACTTCCTATTTTAACTAAATAGTTAAATTAGAAAAAATAACAATGAAAGACGAGAGTGATGGAAGAGTAAGTTTCAGTTGTTCTAATTAGTATTTCCCCCTCCGCTCTGTTTCAAATATTTTTATCTGCATTCTTATTTAGTTTCATTAGCCTTTATAATTTAATACGATATTTTATTGCATTAAAACTTAAATACTTGCAACCGGAGGGTGCATATATTTGCTAGTTTTAATAATGAATATAGCAAACTATATAGAGGGAGTTCGGGATAAATTTGACATATTTATATTTGTCTATTTTTCTCCATAGTTTGGAGGCATTGACGCACACTACGCCTCATTTAAAATCTTGGCCCCTTCTTCATATACGTGATGACAGATAGAATTTAGTAGTCACACACGGAGCAGTCTCCCATGTCTATAACCTTGCTGATGAGACATAATAGGTCGAAATGTACATTCAGAGATTGATATTTTCTCGATTTGTTTAGCCTTACATTTGAACATATATGCCCCCCTAATTAATTAATTATTAACTAATTAATTTTCAAAATTAGGTATGACTTCAATTAAACACATATCCTCCAAAAATTGTCGGCTTAAAGCCATATAAAAATAAACACATTTGTTTGTTTACTTAACCTCATACTGTCGTGTAAGAAGTCAATAAAAAGTGGAATATAAATAAGTTTCAAAACATACGAAGAATGTGGGAATGGCAAGCTAGTGTAACGCTTAGAGACCTCACCTGTCAGCTTGACAGTCCAGGTTTCGAGTCACACACGGAGCAGTCTCGCATGTCTATAACCTTGCTGATGAGACCTAATAGGTCGAAATGTACATTCAGGGATTGGCATTTTCTCGATTTGTTTAGCCTTACATTTGAACATATATATATATATATATATATATATATATATATATATATATATATATATATATGGAGGCGGGTGGGCTTGTGGCTAGAGTCATGGAAAATGGATCCATATATTCTCCCCCCCCCAGCTATGGGTTAAATAGTAGGGCAGACTGGGCTCTTCATCCTTGGGTAGGTAACCAGTCTAGGAGAGGGATAACTCTGAATTCAAAATTCCTGAGGTCGGTCGTTGATTGGGTTCGTGGCATTCCTTGATGCACCAATTCTTTCCTATCGACTGTGCCAAAAAGTGTGGATGGTCCAACACAAGCCTTCACCACTATAAACAAATCACTGTGTGGGTGTTCATTGTGTGTATGAACCCTCATACGTCGAAAATCGACGGGAGAGTTCATTTTTTAATATCTATATATAGCTCGATACCCGCCCTCGCCAACTCAGCGTATGAGTAGCACAGTGTTCTGTGCGGTAAAGTAAGGAGCTGATGGTAGGTGTGGCGCTCCACCTGAGACGCTAACATAATCTCCTTGGTCTAGCGCTATGGAAAAGGGGATAGATGCCCTCGCTGCATGGCTGATACCGACATTAGGCTGCCCCGACGACTTTACTTACTTACTTACTTATATATATATGTGTGTGTGTGTTGTGTGTGTGTGTGTGTGTGTGTGTTTTTACATATTACAATATGTATTTTTATAATATATATATATATATATTATATATATATGCGTATACATATATCTACATGTCAATATATTTATGTATGTATGTATGTATATATATATATATATATTTATTATATATATATATATATATATATATATATATATATATATATATATATAATGATTAATATTACGTATGTATTTTATCTATCTTGCGTCGTTTATCATTTATTTTATCGCATACACTGATGTTGTACGAATACGAATAGAAATGTCATATTTTTCATATCATGTTTTATAGATTAAATACAACCAGTAGAATATCAAAGATGGCGGCCAGTTGTGCCTCTGCACTCACAGGTTCAGTGAGTGTGCACAAATACTACAAATGGCTTAGGAAGCTTAAAATGTGTCACTGTGATCTTTTTGGGTAATCTTCGCTCCGAATAGAAACCACTTTGAATAATGTTCCCGGGTTTTGTTTCCTATAATCAATTATTCGACAGCCTTGATCCTCACCGGGTAACCCATACCTGTAGCTTTAGTCTACATTTAATCTACGCTTGGAAAAAAAAGGGGGAATGAATATTTTGAATGTATTTATTAGCATGTTAGGCTAGCAAACCATTATTAATGTGTTCTGCACTATAACAGGGTACGCAAATAGCCACGGTGTGTGACTAGATAAGTTATAGACAAAGAAATGAGACAGCAGGAGATAGACGAGCTGGCAAAGTGCAACGTTAGGCTCGCTGAAGTAGGATATGTAGGGACCTTTGTGGTGTGTAGTTGAGGATTGAAATTATGGGTCCCCACAATTTATATGTATAAGGACTACAGAAAATGTAGTTTCCATAGGTAACAAAAGAAGAAGACAAAATTGATGATAAAGGAAAAAACTTTATATACATTAATTTACAATTGATATATTCAATTGTTCTTTAAGCGATATTGCCGACTGTATGTGTCTGTACATAGTTGTGTGTGACAAGTGTGACATGTATTGTTTATATTTGTCTGTACATTGTAGTAGTTTTGTCCGTGATTGAAAGTTGTGATTGAAATTTGTTGTTGTTGAGCGAGAGAGAGAGAAAATAAAAAAACGAAAAAATAGACGGACCTGTTCAGTCGTATTTTATGTTTTCGGACAGCGTATTCTTCCCATTGTGTCGAGTTGGGAGCATCAGCCCCAACTCTGTCGAATTGGGAAGAGCGTAAGCTCCCACTGTTTCTCTCTCTGGTCTTTCAGCACTATGGGCCTTTGTTACATATTAATTGGATCCCTATTACTTTTTAAGGTAGTATAGAAATCCTTATGGCGATCAGTACAGCTGATGGCCTTGAGAGTGAGTGACAATGCTTGACCTCACTCTCACCTTGCTTCTGGGGATAGAATCGTGGGAACGGAACCCCGATAGAAAGCCCCCCTTCCGGTTTAAGGTAAGCAACTTAGTGAGTTGCAGTTAGTCAGTTGAGTTAGGACTGAAGCTAGCAAGATGTGACTCTCTGCGCGCATTTTGTCTGGTTCTGGGGATCCGGAATAAAATAACATCAAAGGTAAATCGAAGTCTTGTTGTTATTACTAAAAGCTAACAATGACACAAGGCTTCTGATAAGAAATGGTCCCCAGCAGAACCAGACACGGAATCCCCAGATAAGAAAGACCAGACGAGACCTGTAGAAGATATACCCGACCATTAGAAGATAGAAGACTAGACAGAGAAGAAAAGAAAAGGCGCTACGTAACACCTTTTTATAATTTTGTTACTGTCATTGTCTATTGTGATCATTAAGCTAAAATATTCATCAAATATCAAGTGATTTGCAATGCTGCAATATCGAATGATTTTGGTACACGTGGAATTCTGGTGACATAATTTATCGGATGAATTTAAACCATTGTTTCTATTGTTTCTAAAATATTTCTAAACTAATATTCATTCGATTCTCTTTTGTTTACCTAATTCTAAACTCATGACATACAATTGTAAAACTAGTTATTTAAGAAAACTTAATTATTTTAATTTGGTCAATTCCACATGCCGTAAAAATATAGGGGCCAATCCCTATAAAAATATAGGGGCCAATCCCTATAAAAATATGGAGCCCATCCCTATAAAAATATAGGGGCCAATCCCTATAAAAATATAGGGGTCAATCCCTATAGATATGCTTTATCTAGGGACTGGCAAACGGAGCCTAAAATGCGTTTTTGACAAAATGACTTAAGCCCCCCCCCACACACACACACAGAAAATAATTTACCAAAAATCAGGATATTATCTGATTTTAATGAAATTTTCAGTGTTTATGTATCAATGAATGATCTTTATAATGCATTATTTATTTTATTTCAAAACTTTCTAATTTTTTTCAGGTCACTTAATTTTGACTCCCCTTATGTTGGGGGCGTAAAATCTTTTGCAAGTTGATCATTTTTTATATTAATTACAGTATAAATAATGAGATAAAAGACCGAATTTATGAATAGAAACAAATTTTTTTTTTTACGGTTGCGCTTCTATGAGAAAATAAGTACCGAAAATCGAAAAATAAAATGTAAAAAAATAATAAATAATTATTATTTATATTTTGCTTGAAGGCAATTATAAATGCATGTATCGCATAAAATTCAATAATTATAGAAAATAATCTTGACAAGTAAATCCCGCAAAGGATGGCTCGCTATGTAGAACACCGTACAGACTGTTTCGACTTTATTAAGTCTCTTCAGCGATGTATACTAACGACTCCCCTCCGACAGGAATCGAAACCGGGACTTCACAGGCATAGTCAGAGACCATATCCGTTCGGCCGCCGGTACATAGCGAACAATCCCTGCGAAATTAACCTTGTCAAAGATAAATAATTAATTTTTTGGAGATTTCTTTTTTACTCATTTCGATAATTATTTAATTGGCTATTATTTTATAAAAGAAAAAAAAATGCATCGATGTTTTTTCTGCGTACATTTTCAATCGAGTTTTCTTCAAAACTTATTATTTTGGCGCATAAAATAAGTTTTGCATTAAGTAGATATTTATTTTTAGAATCTAAAAATATAACATTTTAAACTTAACATCAGGATTTTCATATTTTAAATGAATTTTATATATTAATGTTTCATAGCAAAAATACTAAATTAAAGTTTTGAAATAAAATAACTGATGCGTTATAAAATTCATTAATTGTTAAATCAATACTGAAAATTTCATTAAAATCGGATAATTACCTGATTTTTGGTAATTTTTTTTTCATCCCAAATGTTACGTTAAAATTGTAAACAAGCGCCTAAAACCATTGAAAAACAGCAAAAATACCGTATCGCGTCGAAATTTAGCAAAACAAATAGTTTTAAATCTTTTAAAAATAAACTGCATATGTAATTATATTTTTCTTTTTTTAATGATAGTTATTATGCTACTACTTATCGATTTACACAAAGTTTAACCTTAAATATTAGATTTAATTATTCTTAATTCGCTTTTAAAACTCTTAGTATCCAATTTGTTTTTTGCCAGTCCCTAGCTTTATCTAATACACCGAACTGAAGTGTCCTGGTTATGACGTTAAACTGTATCTAGTGGTGAGGTTCCAATTCTGGAGCTCTAGGGATTGTGGAGTAACCCTACATCACCATTATTACCAGGTCAACTCTAACTCGGAGTGGCAGTACCTGTTTAGGTCCCATCTATGTGCCAAATTGAGCTTCAACTGTGGAGCGTCTTGGTGTACTGGGTGTGACGTTAAACTATTATCCAGTGAGAAGGTTCCAATTCAGAAGTTCTAGTGAGTGTGGAATACTCCTACATCTCAAATTCTCCAAGGTTTACTGGCCTGGAGTGATTATTTCTATATATATATATATATATATATATATATATATATATGAGGTTAAGTAAACAAACAAATGTGTTTATTTTTATATGGCTTTACGCCGACAATTTTTGGAGGATATGTGCTTAATTGAATTCATACCTAATTTTGAAAATTAATTAGTTAATAATTAATTAATTTAGGCAGTAATATATGTTCAAATGTAAGGCTAAACAAATTGAACAAATGTCAATCCCTGAATGTACATTTCGACCTATTAGGTCTCATCATGTCTATAACCTTGCTGATGAGACCTAATAGGTCGAAATGTACGTGTTTACTTTTCAAATTGTTTTATTTTTTAATCCTTTAATGAATTTGATGATTTTACTTACTTAGGATACACATTCGCTGACATTGAATTTTTCACTCCCACCCCCCATAAAAATCTATTTTTATATCGTTCGGAGGTCGTTTTTTTTATTTTGTACTAGTTTAATTAAAAAATAAAATTCTGATTTCAGACCCGTTAAACCCCGCTTAAAATTCACCCTGTGTCACATCCTCTCGCGTGGAGCACCTTTATCTGGAATCTCTCTCG
>CM042169.1:12117608-12132207 GCA_023376005.1 Doryteuthis pealeii
AGATATAGTCATAGATCTAAGTATCATGAAAGAGAGAAAAAATCTAAACGTATTGACATCCATATACAACAAAAAGGCAAACCAAACAATCAATTATGTAAACATCAAACCTTCTCACTTAAAAACATCCGCGTAAGAAATCACCAATTAAAACTCATGAAATGTGGTTCAGTAAATAATATAAAGAAAAAAATCAAAACAAATCATATATCAAGGTACGAAACAAAACCAATACAGAATCAAATAAAGAAGAGGGGGTTAAAAAAAAGGGCTTATATCCCCTTATTACCGGATTAAATTCTTTTTTACGAAATAAATAACAAGGCTATCCTTATAGCCAAAAATGACAATTAAATTTTCGTATTGGTAATCCTTTCACACACACACACACACACACACACACACACAGACAGACAGAGAGACAGACAGACCACACACACACAACACACACACTCACACACAGACAGACAGACAGACAGACACACACACCACACACACAAGACACACACACATATAATATATATATATATATATATATATATATTATATATGAGGTATCCAAAACTTGGTAGTGAGATGTGATTTCTAAGATATACTGTATTATTATTGTATGATCCAGTGTGTATAAATACACTGAATCTTTAACCCTAAAGAGAGCTCAATGTATAATAAACTTATATACAGAGCAATCTTTTTTAATCTTTTTTTTTATTTTTTTTTAAGAAGTATAATTTTCAGTTCTGCAATTCAAATAACCTGATCTTCCATCTGATGAGACTGCATTTTGGGGAGCTATATAATTCATCTTAGATTTATATACGCCCCAATTGGTCGAATTAATTTATTATGGAATTACGGTGTTCAGTTTTTCCTTCCTTTCTAAGATATATTAATTATATATATAGTATTATAATAAAATAAGAGAGAGAGAGAGAGAGAGAGAAAGGAGAGAGAGAGAGAGGGTGGGAGATAGAGTGGGGAGAGAGAGTCAGGGCCAGAGAAAGGGAGGGGGTGAAGGACCGAAAGAATTACACACAGAGACAGTTAAAGAGAGAAAACCGTGAATGAGTGAGAAATAGAAAGAGAGAGAGAGACAGAGAGACAGAGAGAGACAGAGAGAGATACATAGAGAGAGAGAGAGAGAGATAGATAGATAGATAGATTGATAGATAGAGAGAGAGAAGAGAGAGAGAGAGAGAGAGAGAGAGGAGAGAGAGTAGCTTACATATTCATCAAGTAATTCTATTCCTGTAAAATAAAATACATTTTCCGGTTTGAAATTGGTCTAAAAAAAATCTCATTTATTTCAAAATATTATTGGTGAATTGAAATAGGTTTCTAGGCCGACAATAAAGACGATGAATAAGGAAAGCAAAAATATCTCGTCTTTCATTTGAAAAGTAATTGTTCATGTCTATTTCATTGATTGAAATCATGGACAAATGTCTCAAAACAAGAATAATCGCTTTTCTCTTTTGAATTCATTTCTTTTTTAAAGATTTCAATTTTTCTATATTTTTGTCATTTATTCATTTCAATAAATACGAACAAGAAAATATACTAATTTTAACTCATTTTAGAAATTCTTTTCTTATTATAACACACATACACACACACACACACACACACACATACATACATATATATATATATATATATATATATATATATAATATATATATATATATATATATATAATATATATATATATATATCATATATATAGTATATATATTATATATAATATATATATATATATATATATATATATATAATATATATATATATATACATACCTTTGAAAGAAAGGAAAAACTCAATCAGGAGACACAGTTAAAAATAAAAATAAAAATTTAAAAAAATAAAAATAAATGTTGCTCTGTGTTTAATCTAAATTATAGATTATTATACATTGAGCTCTCTCCAGGGATTTATAAATCTCCCTGGCAAGCTGAAGCGACAGTTCTTCCAGGCTGTGGTTGTGTCGGTGCTGCTGTATGGCTGCACCACCTGGATCCTGACAAAGCGTCTTGAGAATAAGCTAGATGGGAGCTGCATAAGAATGCTGCGTGCAGTCTTGAATAAGTCGTGGAAACAGCACCCACAAGGAACAGCTGTACGGTCACCTGCCCCCATCTCACAAACTATCGAGTGAGACGGACAAGGCATGCAGGACACTGCTGGAGAAGCAGGGATGAACTCATAAGCGACGTTCTCCTGTGGAAGCCAACACATGGACATGCAAGTGTGGGCGCCCAGCAAGGACATACATTGACCAGTTATGTGAAGATGCTGGCTGCTCCGCAGAGGAGCTTCCAGTGTAATGAATGATAGGGAGGGTTGGCGAAGGATTGTCATGGATGCCGTGGTGCGTGCGCGACATGATGAATGATGATGAAAACATGCAATATAATTATATAGTGATATTTTGAAGATCCCATGTAGAATCACCCCTTACTACCAGTTTTGGATACCTTACACACACACACACATATATATTATATATATTATATATATATATATATGTGTGGTGTGTGTGTGTGTGTGTGTGTGTGTATATATTTGATATGTATTTTTGTATCTGTATCCGTTGTTGGAAATACATATACCAGGTTTGGGCATAGGTGTGAAGCATTAACGTACTATATTATGCTAATGTTGTTACCATAATATGTTAGTCAAGGAATAAATATCAGAAAACTCTGTAGTTTCTTTTAGTTTCTTTATTCATTTAGACGCAGTGGAAAAATTTCTGGACAGTCACGTCCCTTATATATATATATATATATATATATATATATATATATATATATATATCTTTTTCCAGTAGGAGAAAGGTAGACAAACACGGGATGTTGTGCAAGATGAATATTTGATATAGGTAGTGATGTCGACATTATAAAGTTTCGGTCTGTTAGACCTTCTTCAGGGCGTTGTATTGAGTTATTGCTTCAACAGTGGTCATTCTCATAGTGATTAGTTAGGAGGACGTGAATAGGGGAAAGGTGATCAATAGCTGGTGCTACTAGAAGTGTTTAAGTTGTTAGTGGGAGTTCTATTTTTTCTTATGCGGGGGTGTAATTAGTAAGGTTCTCTTATTGAGGCCATTGGTGTTTGGTGTAGAATGAGCTCACCCGAACTGCTCTTAGTAGCACCAGAGATTGACCACCCCTCCCCTATTTACGATATCACCAGTATGAGAATGACCACCGTTGACGTAAGAACACAATCCAACGTCCTGCAGAAGGTCTAACAGACCAAAACGTTATAACGTCGACGGCATTACATACAACAAACATCATTCTTGCACTACATCCCGTGTTTGTCTACATTTACCATACACACACACACACACACACACACACACACCCACATATATATATATATATATATAATATATATATATATATATATACATATAAATATATTATATATGTGTGTGTGTGTATTTAGGCAGCATTTTTTCTGTAGGCATATATTGTTAAATAAAGCAGCCATTTTCTGTCTGCAAGTCTTATCCTTTTTTTTCATATTGCCGGATTATTGTTTTAATATCTGGCGAGAATTGGCTGATGTATTCGCCATATGTCATAGACCGAATACTTTCTGCCCTGTCGTGGGCCATCTTCAAGGTATTTTTAACCGTACAACAATGGGATATTCCATTTACCATTTATATAGTGTGTTATTATTGTTGTTATTGTTTATTATTATTATTTTTTGCTATTATAATTTATAGTAATTATAGGCATTTTAGAATGTTGGTGCTATTATCAAAGTTTATTTGTTTAGTTTTGGATTTTTGTGTCTAATATGCAGTGCTTCTAAGATTTTTAATCGTTTTACATGATTGGTGTTCTATAATGGTAGTGTTATCATTAAGTATTTCCGGAATTTATTGTTGGGACATGAGTGTGATTTTAGGTGTTGGGCTATTGAGCTATTGTCTGTAAAGATGCATTGTAAGTCTTCTAGAAAGGGTAGTTGTGGTTACACCAATGTATATCATTTTGTTAGAGATACATTCTCCTAATGGACATTTAAATAGATATACCACATTGGTTTTTTGTAACGGTGCAATTGAGGGGGAGGAATTATTTTAAGGATTAGGTTTGATGTTTTAAATTTTTATAGTATACTATAAGTTTGATTTTTTACTAGGGTCATTAGGGAATATATTATTTTTAATTAATGTTTTATTATGTTTTCGTCTATTTTATAATTTTGTGCATTTGGTTACGATAATATAGATTTATATATGAGTGTTTAGTGGTTGGATTATTGTTGTCTTTAGTTTTTTGTTGATTGTAGTTTTTGATGGTGTGTCTGATTTCATTATCAATTAAATAATTGGGGAATCCATTATTATTCAGTGTTTGTTTAATGTTTTTTAATTCTGTGTAAAATATTGTTTTTGAAGATGAGATTAACTTTGCACGGGTTATTAGATTATTGATAATTGCTTTTTTATACCGGTAAGGGCATTCACTCTGGAAATTTAAAGTGGATGAGTTTTTATTTACAGGTTTTTTATAGGTAGAGGTAGTAAATTTATTGTTGTTGGTATCAATAAGAACATCTAAAAAAGGGATTCTATTATTTTTATTTAATTCTACAGTGAAGTTAAGTACAGCATTTTTTTGAAATTCTTTTTTGAAGTGTGGTAATTTCTATATATATTATATATATATATATATATATATATATATATATATATATATATATGAAGTAAATGGAAGTTAATCCGACAGTATGAATTTAACATTTTTTGAAAAAAACAAATGATATTAATAGTTTGCTGACAGAATCTGTTTCGACCTTTTTAATAGAGCGATCTTCATCAAGAGCAACCTATGAAGGAAAGACGGAGGTACAAACGAACGCTGGTTTTCGATATTGGAATTTTAAAAAAATGCCTATTCTGTGTTAAAAATAAAAATAAATTTTATTTTTAACACTACAAATTCTTTGAAATTTTACATTTTCTTCAATTGTGCTGTGGACTTTTAACTTACTTTTTGTAGCTGCAATATATCATGGACATTTTTGATACTTATTATACACTTTTTTATATATTTTTACATCAAACTCTTTTGAGTTTTATTATGGATTATAATGCTTCTGATTTTTTAAAATAAAATCTATTTTATTTTTAACACAGAATACGCATGTAAAAAAATAAATAATAAATAACTAGCGTTCGTTTGTACCTCCTTTTAACGGTTATTTATTCGGTCTTTCCTTCATAGTTTGCACTTGATGAAGACCGCTCTATTAAAACGGTCGAAACAGATTATGTCAGCAAACTATCAACATCATTTGTTTGTTTTTTCAAAAAAATGTTAGATTCATATATATATATATATATATATATATATAATATATATATATATATATATATATATATATACGTCCAAACAGGTGTGTTGATGACTGTTATATACCCCGGAGCCAGTTATAGCTCTCTTGAGGCGACTTTATCAAGCTTTCACCTGTTTAGCATAAGGCATTACTCGTCTGTTGTTACACACTCGAGTTCTCTAGGTGATCGTAACCTACATCTATCGACCTATGTATTTACCAGTTAAATGTTGCTTCTTACTAACAGCTATGGACGGCCGAGAGGGAAGATGTCGGACTGCTGAAAGACAGTCAGGTTTAGCTCTACACTAGAAGTAGTTGTTAAATCTAGTCACACTGATGAGACATAAACGTCGAAACACGGTACCTGTGGGTGACTGTTATATATATATATATATATATTATATATATATATATATATATATATATACGCGCATGTGTGTGATGTGCGCGTATATATATTAAAGCTGAGTGAATCAATGATTGTTTTCTAAAAGCTTTTTTCCAGTTTAGATTAATGACATGAACTTTATACTAAAATATTCCTTAGTTTTAGGATAGAGTTTATTTTGATTACCTCCTTGTTATGTATGTTAGTTTCTCAGTGATTGTAAAGAAAGTTATATTTGTATGTTTCATAAACAGCCAGAATTAGGTCAAACTTTTCCCATCTTAGAAATCTTACCAAATACTTTGTAAGTATTCATTTTTTTTTCACTTTGCAAATTTCTCCGGGCGTTTTTTTTTTCACTTTGCAACCTTTCCTTATTCCCAATTATCCACCCAAAGCTCATTGGGTGACTCAACGGGGTACGTTTTTTCTAGAATATATATAAATTGATATCTTAGTACAGATATAAATTTATTTCGGCATTTCTTTATCTCTTTTGTCTAGCGCTAGAGAAAAAGGGATAGACTCCCTCACTGTCTGTCTGATACCGACTTTAGGCTACCCCAACGACTTTACTAATACATCATTACACACATAGATGACCTTCTCATATAGATTAATGTTTAGTAAGCTAGTTGGTTGTTGGCTGGTTGGTTGGGTTTTACGGCATGTCAACCCTTTTTGGGTCATTTTATGCCGAAGACGTTTTTGTTTCATTCCTTCTTGATGGTTTCTCAATTTGTTTTAAACACATCTTTTCTATTTATCCCATAAATGGGACCCTAACAGGTACTACCACTCCGGATTAGAATGGACCTGGACGCTATGGCGATAAATGAGTGCTCCACATTCCCCAGACCTCCAGAAATGGAACCCCACCGTCAGATAGTTTAACGTCATACCCAGGACATTACCAGACCATTGCTATCGAGTTTGCTTTTCTCTGGATGCTCAATTCTTCGGGCCTTGAGCCACACCCAAGCTTAGTAAATCGCTATTATTAAACACACAGATACGTTTCTTATCTGAAAGCTGTTTATATAATTAATCTATAAAAAAATACTTTGTATCTTGTTTTATTAAAGAGTAATGGAACGTCCATTATAGTCAGACGAGGCATTATCAGCCGTTAGCTTGTCGGCTTTTATAAACAAAGATATTCATTCCATCATATTTTGGCAATGGATTTGGAAACTAGTTCCATTATTGAGTGATGAAAAATTCTATTGTTATGGTAAAATATTTTGTATTCGTATCTAACTTTCTTTTATTAATAATGGATATTGGGTGTATTTCTGTCGGTAACAAAAACTACGTCACAGCTCTACGTCACAGCTCTACGTCACAGCTTACATCAGAACCTACTTGTGTTATATACACTCAAAATCTGAATAAGCAATTTTAAAAATTGTTTTTTTACGCTCACCCTTTTTTTTCAGTAACAAGAAGTTAACTAAAAATTTATAAATAAATAGATACCTAACATTTTGTGGAAAATTTATGTGGAAAATATTCAAAATAATTATTTGATTAAGAATTGATATAAACATGCAACATTTTATTGAGGGGGATAGAACTAAGTTTCCATTTCAAATTGTTTTATTTTTTATTGCTTTTGTTGCATATCGTACGGATTTTCCGTTTAAACCGAAACAAAGAAAAGACGACACAAATGACAAACCGGAAAAACGGTTAACGCGAACAAAGAAAATAAATATAAGAAAAGAAATGGCGTGGGCGGTTTATATACATAAAAAGAAAGTCAATAGCAGAGGAGGGGTAGTCAGACAGAAGACTCGGGACAGAGAACAAGTGAACCGACAACCGCCACATACCCGTTCACGGTCGACAGGCTGTGAGACACACCTAGCCACCCATTTACCTCACCAACGCTAGCCATCCCAACAACAGATTGTCAACCCTCGGACATTTCCATTGTGAAGCTCTACGCCGCCCTCACCCCCCACAAGCCGAAGAAAATAAAGACGGGTCATATTTTTGTATATACGTATCTGTTGTTTATTGGAGTCCAGTAGCCGGTAGTAACCGCCTACTACATATATCGCTTTTGGTACTGTGACCATGCCCGCTACTTTACTTATACGATTTAGTGTAGTGAAAAAGGCACTACGTAACACTTTAATAAATATGAGTGTTTTGCTTAAGTATGAGATAAACCCTCGGTTATTGAATTGTTAACCCCCAACCTTAGGCAATATCTTTCAAAAAATAATCTTTACACCACCCAGAGGGACTTTTTTTGTTGCTAGTTATTATAATGGGGATTGTGTATATTTTTTCTGTAACCGAAACTATATTACTGATATGAAAAATTTGATTTTGATAAATATCAGCTTCGTATCATTCATTTCTAATTTTGGGGTTTTATCTTAATGAATATGAGCAAAGATCTCAAGTTAAAATCTTAAGAGAATTCCATTAATAGGAAGAAATAACAGTATTTCTATTCTTTACTTCCTATTTTAACTAAATACTTAAATTAGGAAAATTTAGCAATGAAAGACGGGAGAGATGGAAGCGCAAGGTTTAGTTGATCTATTTTTGTACTTTATCTCCCTCGGTTTCCAATCTTTTTATCTGCATTTTTTATTTAGTTTCATTGTTGAGAAATTTCTAATATAAGGTGTGTGCTAGACGCCCGCTCCTATTTATAGACTCGGCGATAACTATGTGATCATACTCTTGGCCAATCACTGACAGTACTCTGCTGGTGAGACAATACTTAAACTGAGCATACTAAGCATACTGGCCATAATTACTTTGAACCTTCGTGGACGACGGACATAGTGATTGAATCACTGGACCTTTAACAATACGCAAGATAGGACTTATACACTTACCAAATGATTCAATAACTCAGGACTTACTTACTCTAAGCCCTTTTCAATTAACCAAGGATGGCATTTAAAAACTTAATATTCATTAGCATTTCTAATTTAATATAAGGAGGCTGTATATATTTGCTAGTTATAATAATCGAAATTATGTATCTGTTTGAAACTGAAACTACCTCACTACCAACGTTACAATTACCTTTTTGATTTACATCTAATTTTCCTTGATTTCATTTTGATTCAACTTTCAATTATCATGGAAATTGTTTTATATTATCAAAACTTTCGACTCTACTTTCATTAAATTGATAACATCCAATTTTATTTATATATGAAAGCAAATAATGGTTTACAGTATGAATAAAAAGAATAATTTGCATATTGATCTTTAAATTTTCATTTTCTCCCTGTCCCTTGCGCCCTCTCTATGTACATCTTCTTATATATGTTTTGTTTCTCTGCGAGGGTAGAGAGTGAAAGAGATGGGAGAGTCTGAAATATATTTGTATGTTAAATTTCATAAGCCTGTAGCTTAAATTAAGTCAAAGTTTCCCTTTCTTAGAAATCTTACGAAATGATTTTCTTTTAATTGTCCGGCTTATTTATTTAAAAGAAAATGATTCGCTTTGCAAACTCACTTTTCCCTGATCTCATTTATTTACTCAGAACTTATATATATATATATATATAAGTCATCCACAGACACCGTGTTTCGACGTTTCACGTCTAGCTAAACACAGTAACTACCTCGGAGCAGAAGCGAAACCCGACTCTTCCTCAGACCGATTCATTAACCTTCCCGGTCATTTGATAGCTGCCATTAAGGAGCGGTGTTTAAACTATTAAATACATACATTTGTTTATATATTTTATGATCACCTGAGAGATCCAGTCTGTAAACAACAGACGATCATTGCTTTATGCTGGCAGTGAAAGGTAATTTAAGTCATCCCTAGAGAGCTCTACCAGGTTTTGGGAGCATATGATAAGTCATCCACAGACACCGTGTTTCGAAGTTTCAGTTATATACTATATATATATATATATTATATATATATATATATATATATATATATATATATATATATATATATATATGAGAGTAAGTAAACAAACAATGTGTTTATTTGATATGGCTTTTAGCCGACAATTTTTGGAGGATATGTGCTTAATTGAAGTCATACCTAATTTTGAATATTAATTAGTTAATAATTAATGCATTTAGGTGGGCATATATGTTCAAATGTAAGGCTAAACAAATCGAGAAAATGTCAATTCCTGAATGTACAATTCGACCTATTAGGTCTCATCAGCAAGGTTATAGACATAGGAGACTGCTCCGTGTGTGACTCGAAACCTCGACTATATAAGTGTATTTTGGCAGCATTTTTTTTCTTTTAAACATGTTCTTTTAAACTCTACTGACAATTCTTGTCGGACGAGTTTTTGTTCAATCCTTTCTAACTGTCTGGACATATTTTTAATGTCAGGATGGAACAGAATTGTCAGTAGAGTTTAACAAAACACAACACACACACACACACACACACACACACACACACACATATATATATATATATATATATATATATATATATATATATATATATGTATGTGTGTGTGTGTATTTGTGTGTGTGTTAGTGTATTTGTGTGTGTGTTTTTGTATATTGAACAAGACTATTAATTGATATGTACCGTTAACCATTTCCAGATATTCTTGGAATTCACCCGCACCTCCGCCAAAAAACAAAACACAAGGGTTAAGCATTTCTATCTTATTCCATTTTTAGATTCTGCTAATCTCTGATCTCTTTCAATCGGCCGTTCTTTATTGACAAACAGGGAATAATATTTGTCAAAAACGGTTACAAGGATTTCTTTCCAGTCTTTGTTAAACTCGGATAACTAAATCCGATTTGATCAACTATAAATAAACATGACTGGTAAAAAAGAAAAAGAAACAACAAAAGGATATTAAAGAACAACAATGCGCGGAAAAAATAATGGAATCATTTTCAAATTATTCATCTTTTTGTTCAGCATTAATAATAATAATAATAATAATAATAATAATAATAATAATAAACTTGGCAACTGGTGGATTTTGCAGTGCCAGCAGATCACAGTTTGAAGCTAAAGGAAAATGAAAAAAAATGGACAAATATCTGGACCTTGCCAGAGAACTGAAAAAGTTATGGAATATGAAAGGGAAAGTGATACCAATTGTAGTTGGTGCACTTGGAACAGTCCCAAAAGGATTGGAAAAGGGTCTGGAAAGTTTGGAAATCAGGGGAAGGATTGAAACCATTCAGAACACTGCACTGCTGCAATCTGCTAGAATACTCAGAAGATTCCTGGAGACCTGAAGAGACTTGCTGTCACTCAGACTCCAGTGAAAGACCATCAGCTAATGCTGATGTGAAAACTCAAAAGGAGTAAATAATAATAATAATAATAATATATTTTTAAAGAACTAGGAACCATGGTACAAACCATTAGAATATACAGCCAAGATATAGGGATGGAATTCAGAATCGGAAAATGAGCTTAGAGATTATGTACGTGCCTGTAGTTAGAATATCTAAATAAGGTCTGTTAGATTAAAAATGACAATGTCCCTGGAAAGTAACTGGGGACAATGAGGGACAACGGTGATATTCCAACTGATCTCACGTGGGCGTTAGTTTAGTTTATCATATGCAAGCCGACACCCTGTACAGATGTCTCTTAGGGTTCGCAACTCACTCGCGGTGGAATCAAGTGTGCCGGGTTCAAATAACAGCTTGATCAAGAAACAATCAAGTCTTGTTTCGTTAATCAAATATTAAAGACAATGACCAGCCCAGCACGAAGAAGAATGGACCCCAGTAGAAGCGCAACCAGAAAACATGATGAGTAGACGAAGAAAGCAGAATGGGAAGTAAAACTATGGACTATGATCTCTACTCAAATCTAATCTATCCATCTCTCTCTCTCTCTCTCTCTCTCTCTCTCTCTCTCTCCTCTCTCTCTCTCTCTCTCTCTCTCTCTCTCTCTCTCTATTATATACTCGATTACGCTTAAGGGTTATATTACATTTTCCCTCAGTAGAATCAAACATATTGCTAATGATTTACGAGAAGAAGAAGAAGAAGAAGAAGAAGAAGAAGAAGAAGAAGAAGAAGAAGAAGAAGAACTATACTGATAAATAGAGACGCCTGGTGTAATGGTTACAGTCCTTGTAAATGAACTTATCGACCCGAGTTCAAATCCTTGACGAAGCTGGTTGCATTACACAAAGCGCTAATAAAACCCATGGGAAAAATATGAATCCAACTACTCTCCCTCAGGCTATGGGTAAATATTAGGACAGACTGGGCTCTTTAGCTTTGGCTAAGTCACCAATCTAGGTGAAGGAAAACTCTGAATTAAACTCTGTTAAATTCTACCTGTCTCTCTGCCTCTCTGTCTCAATTATATACCCGATGTCGTATAAGGGTGTATTACAATTTCCCTCAGTAGAATCAAACATATTGCTAATGATTTACGAGCCAAAGAAGAAGAAAAAACTATAATGATAAATAGTGAAGTCACGTCCGATATTTTTTAAAGAGATTTTCTTTGTCCATTCAACAAAACTTAATGACTTTTTGATCTTTGTGGATTTAATTAATAAAACGTCAATGTTATTAATTCTATTAATTAAAATGTTGTTTTTTTTGTTGGTCTCTTCTCTCTCTCTCTCTCTCTCTCCTCTCTCTCTCTCTCTCTCTCTCTCATTGTGACACAACATTCAATAATGTCTAATTATCAAGTTGATATTTCAATTCATTCGTGAAATAAATCAATTTTTAATTCCACAATTAAAGATGTCGAATGCGGATATACACAATCGTTTCATCAACACATTATTTAGATTTTTTAAGATTCATTTTTAGATTCCTCGATTAACTGTTGCCTTAGTAGCCGGATGTTAGAAAGACATTTTTCTACCAGAACAAGAAAAGGTGATTGCTCAAAAGGGACGAACGTTGATTCATTTGTTTGGTTTGGTTTGGTTTGGTGGATAAGCAACACCAGATAATCAGGATGTACATTTTTGCATTTCATCTTGGACGATTTAGACAGTCTCACTTTTAACTAGAGGGTGTTGCAGTGATTGCTCAGAGGGACGAACGTTGATTCATTTGTTTGGTTTTGGGCGGATAACCGACACCGGATAATCAGGATTTGCATTTTTGCATTTCCCCTTGGACGCTTTAGACAGTCTCACTTTTTAACTAGAGGGTGTTGCAGGATGATAACGGACAAAAGATTTAGGAACACGCGTATTCATATAGAGGTCTCGTTACTAAGGAGTATAGCTATCTTAGTTACTTGTCTATTCCCCCCTCATACCGACAATAGGCCAATCCGCAGATTATTTGCCAACTATAAGTAAAGTCGTCGGGTGGCCTAAAGTAGGTATCAGAGAATCAACGAGGGAGTCTCTCCCTTTTCACTAGCGTTAGACTAAGGTGGAACTCCACACCTACCATCAGCTCTTACTTTACAGCACATATCCCTGTGCTACTCATACCCTGAATTGGCAAACTGATGTAATTGACATGGAAACATAACAGGTACTATAAATCTGATTTGGTTTGTTTTGTTTTACGGCATATTCAACCTCGGTGGGTCATTTAATGCCGACAGATCTTTGAAATGAATTATTCTTAAGAGATACTCAATTTTTATAAACATATTTTTTTCTATTTAACCCATAGATGGGACCCTAACGGATACTACCACTCCATGTCAAGTGGACCAGGGGCAATGGCGATGAAGGGGTGCTCCACATTCCCAGAAATCCAGAACGAGAACCTCACCATCAGAGTTTAACGTCATACCCAGAACATGAAGACCCCCAGTCACCGCCTTCTAGCACCCATATAATAAAAGGGTTTGGGGCTCGACATAAAGGCAGTAGGTAGAGGCAATTATATGTGCTAGGAATTGACGTGACCAGAAGATTGTTCGGAGGGGTCCTCTCAGCTCGCCCTCCCTTCTAGCCTAAGTATGGGGTGTTGCATAAAACCAACAACTAACCACATAAGCAAAGAGTTTCTTCACGTTTTATCTAATATTCCCGTATTTAGACTATGATACAGTGACACTTACAAAAAGTAAACGAAGATGTCCAACAGAACGATTTCTATAGAACCATCTTATTGTATCTCATTATCCATTCTGCAGACATAGTCTTCAGGAATGATTCAATGTTTTCCAAATATGTTTATTGTGTAGCCGTTATTTTCGTATTTCGCCTGGAGAGTTGTATGCCGTTTAGTTCGCTGGTTCCCGCTAGGGGCCGTTTTATATTTAAGCGGCTGGTTTGAACGTCTCTGCCTCTTTTCCGGTTGCTCGACCAAAGACACCACCATGGGTTAGACTCTGGTCTACCGCCTCTTGTTGGGGCTTTGGCCCCCCTTACATTACTGTAAGTGATTCACATACAGCATGTCTTAGTCTCATGTCTGTACTTTTATGTTTTTCCCTTTTACTTTTGTATGTATGTTTATGTACTCCTCTATGTATTATGTACCCTGTTAATTCTTGTGCTGTATATTGATGTTTGTCGATCAATCTTTGTCGGAGTTTATCTTCAAGTATATTCACTTTGAATCTTTACAATTGCAATAACTTTTTGTTGCTGTTGTATTGGTTTTCATGTAATCTTCAAACAATAATCTGAGATGATGCTATTGAATTGTACCAAGTTGTTTGATTTAATACAAAGTCAGTTTCACTACAATAAATCATACAAACGTACAAACATTTTTCTGATTAATTTGTAACGTCAATCAAGTTCTGTTTTTATCCACGCTTTCTATGTATCAGCTCTTGGCCCACATATCATGAAAAACTCATTTGGAAACCAAAAACTTAAACGCAAAACTCAGCAGAAATAACCAGCCTAATAAGAAAATAACATAAATAATAATGAACACAGCTTAACGCTCTTAGAAATA
>CM042169.1:12132307-12139807 GCA_023376005.1 Doryteuthis pealeii
CGCAGAGAGAGTATATTTTTCTTTCTTTCGTTTTGCTTCTGTTCTTTCTATCGAGCATATCTGGTACTGTTATTCTTTTCTTTCTTTCTTTTTCGCTTAATCAGTCTTCATACTTCGTTAGCAGGCAAGGCTTGTGTATGCGTCGCAGCGGTAATGTGTACTGATGACACGACTTTGCTTTATTTGTCGTTTCTATTCTTTCTCCAACTCCGATTTCAAAAGCTTCTCCTTGTATAGCAGGTAGTTGATATCTGATGAGGATCTGACTTCTCTCCTTCGCTGTCCGCTGATACCGCAAAACAATACTTTAGGCTTTCTTGCTTTTTCTGTTTTTTTGTTGGTTGACTCCATATGTCTTTTCTCGCTTATTATAATTATCAAACCAGTGTTCCCAATTTTGACTTTCTCTTCTCGTGGTCTTCTGGTATATCTATTCTTCCTAGTTGTCTTCTTGGCTTCCTGTCCATTTTGCTATTGGTATTTTCGTGTTCCTTGGTCTTCCCATCGTTTTTTTCTGGGGGTTTCTCTTTATCATAAGCCCTGGGTCATTGGTAATTTCCAAGACTACGATTTTCTTTAGATCATATTTTATTCCCAAATCTCCACCAGACATCTGCGCAGATTGAGTCGGCAGCGCGCTTAACGCGACTTACTCTGTCCGTGGTTTTGGCCAATACTAAACTAAACTCTGTTTCGAATCTAAACCGGAAGGGGCCTTCTCCACCGATTCTCACGGTATCCACCGGAAGTGGGATCAAGGTGAGATCAAGACGTGTCACTCAATCCTCCATGACATCGTACTCAAGGCCCCCGGCTGTAACTCATTCAGCTATTTTGGTCTCTACACTAACTGTACATAAGCGTTAGGGTATTAACAATTATGTAGCATTAGTACCCACATTTTATCACAAATTCTTTCATGTCCCTCAGCCATTAATTGTTTACTATGATATAACAACATCAGTTTTGAAGAAGTATAATATAACAAATTGTATCTTTCAAATAAAACTAAAGGATTTAACTTCAAATTTAATCAAATAAAATCCATTTTATAATGTGTATAATTGCGGGGGGGGGGCAACAGATGAAGAACTGCAAGTTAAATAAGTCAGAAGCCATGCATATAGCTGGTACCAGATGCACAATAAATTAGTGGGTGAACACTTAACTAGATTGCACAAGCTGTTGTGCTCAGTTAGGTTGTAATTACAATTTTACCCCATGAATTTATCATTTCTACCCATATAGAGAAAAATAAAAATATATTGATATTACTATATTTTTCATATTGCCCCATATTATTATGGAACCTCCCCCCCCCCAAGGGACGTTGGCTCTACGTTGGGAATCACTGATCTACAGTTACTGTTATGTAGGTTGCTCCTTCCACAATCTGTTGAAGATAGCATGTAATTCTCATCTAGCTTTATTCTCAAACACTTCAGTAAAAAAAACAGGTGGTGGAGCCATACAATAGTAGTAAAACAGCTGCAGCTTATAACAATTACGGCTTTATTCTATCAGAGAGATCATTGCCTTTCATTTCACAACCATCTATGAAAGACATGTTGGGTACGATTGGAGAAGCAAGGACGAACTTAATATCGACCTTCTCCTGTGGACTACCATTTATGGACACACCAGTGTTGGCCAAAGATTTGTTTTCATTAACTCTGATAATCGGATACACGGACATTGGATGCCGTCTAGAGGACATACCAAGAGCGTTGGCATATAGGGACGATCCGTGAGAGAGAGAGTCAAGGGAACGATTGGAGAAGCAAGGACGAACTTAATATCGACCTTCTCCTGTGGACTCCCATTTATGGACACACCAGTGTTGGCCAAAGATTTGCTTTCATTAACTCTGATAATCGGATACACGGACATTGGATGCCGTCTAGAGTACATACCAAGAGCGATGGCATATAGGGACGATCCGTGAGAGAGAGAGAGAGAGAGAGAGAGAGAGAGAGAGAGAGTCAAGGAACGATTGGAGAAGCAAGGACGAACTTAATAGCGACCTTCTCCTGTGGACTACCATTTATGGACACACCAGTGTTGGCCAATGATTTGCTTTCATTAACTCTGATAATCGGATACACGGACATTGGATGTAGGGACGATCCGCGAGAGACGGTCAAGGGAAACTGTGATATCTGCATGACGATGTTGATGATAAAAGGATAGAATCGTAGGAAATGGAAATGATGATATAAGTTCAAATACTGGACGACGCTGTTTCTATTTCACATATCAATAATACCCTTGGGAATGGTATGAATCCAAATATTCTCCCTCCAGCTATGAGTAAATAGTAGGACAGACTGGGCTCTTTAACGTTTGTCAGACATCTAGTCTAAAAGAGAGAAACTCAAACTTGTTAAACTCCGCGTGAGTAATTGACCTGGTGTAACATCCTGCTCGTGCATAGGAGTTAATAGTTTGATTGTAAAAATATACTACCAAACAACAACCAGGGAGAAAAAAATTTTTGAAAAAAAGAAAAGACCAAGATAGTCGTACCAACAAAAAATAATCTATTGGTACAGTATTTGGCCAAAAGAATAAACAATTTATATGTATATATATGTATATAAGATATATATATATATATTCATGTAACCGCTAGGAGAAAGCTAATAAGAGTCAGATCTTAGCCCTGAAGAGCATTAAGCGAAACTAATAGTAGGTTCGTCTGACTCATTAGATTTATCTTTATATATATTAGCAAATATATGCACCCTCCGGGTGCAAGAATTTTAGTTAAATTTTATAATAAAATATGATATTAAATTAGAAATTAGAAACTGAATAAGAATGTAGATAAAAAGATTTTGAACAGAGCGGGTATGATTGAAAAATAGAACAACTTTGAAACTAACTCTTCCATCATTTTCCGTTACTCCCGTCTTTCATTGGTAAATTTTCCTAATTAAACTGTTTAGTTAAAATAGGAAGTAAAGAATAATATTACAGTTATTTCTTCTTGTTAAGGGATTTCTTTTAAGATTTATTGAAGAGATTTTTGCTCAGATTCAATACGATAAAACCAAACAATTAGAAATCAATAATACTAAGCATATATTTATTAAAATCAATTTTTTAAGATCAATATGCAAATTAGCCTTCCCATTCACACTGTAATCCGCTATTTTGTTGTATATACAAATACAATTGCATGTTATTAGCATGTAGATATGGTCAACAGTGGCTTCGGCCTCTGGACCATTGATATAATTAACAGCGTCTATCCCAGGGGGCCATCCCCCCAGGCAACACCTGCCCCCTCGATTTAAAGGGGCAGGGCTGGGTTTATTGCCCAACGCCTGAGGCGCCCCTTGAGGGAGAATGCCGACGGGATCGACGCAATTTTTAATCCGCCACCCCATGAGCTTCGGCTTGTGGGTGGTCCCACATAAATAGGGCCTTTGTGCCTGACCCGTACAAGTGGGGTACGTGGAAAATATCATGTAGATGTGGTCAACAGTGTAAGTAATGTAAAACAATTTTATTAATAATTGAGGTTTAAATAAAAATAAAATCATGGAGAATATGATGTAAGTAACGAAAGGAATTGTGACTTGTATAGTAATATAGTTTCGGTTACAGACAGACAAACCCACAATCTCCATTATAATAAGAAGATATGTGTATATATATATATATATATATATATATATATATATATATATATATATTATATATATATATTTCATGGTAATATGTAGTTTACTGATAAATGGAGTTGTATAGAGGCATGACCCATTGGAAGAGACATGGCATTGTACATGAATTCATATATCTAGTTTATCTTTCAGAAATTACACACAGACACACAGACAGACACACACAGACACACACACACACAGACACACACTCATACACACACAATGGGATCAATGTCCTTGCATATTGATATAATTAAATGAAATATATAAATGATGCTATTTCTATGTAGTTGTGTTTGCGATTATAATATTCCTATCTCTTTCTCCGCCTCCCCCACACCCCAGCCCCCAACAACAGACCTATCGACAAATCGATTGCCTCCTGGGGGCACCAAATCCGTTTGCCTCTCTCACAGTTTCGGATAACACACAATACAACAAAAGCTTCTACAAATTTGATTCAAAAATTTTATTATTTGGGGAATCACCAACTGAATACCAATTGTTTGTTAGTAGGAATCTAAATCAGGCACAAGTGTTTGCAACATTTATTCGACTTACTTTGAGATAAACCCGTCCAGGCTTGACCTTCAACGAGAGCGTATCGCTGGTTTGCAAGAGGAAGTTCAGTCACGTGCCTCATAATACTTGTCTCTGATTGGTTTTGTTTGGTTTTGTTTTGTTTTACGGCATATCAACCTCAGTGGGTCATTTAATGCCGATAAAGTTTTGAAATAAATTCATTCTCAATGGATATTTTAAATTATATGCAGAAGAAAAAAAAAGAAAATATTCAAGGTATTATTGAAAGGTGGAAAATATTAGTACCTATGCCACCAGTAACACCTAAGCACATATTCAATAAATTGGTTTGGTTTGGTTTGTTTTACAGCATATCAACTCTGTGGGTCATTTAATGCCGACAAAGTTTTTAAATAAAATTAATTCTTAATGGATACTCATGTTTTTCTATTTAACCCATGGATGGGACCCAACAGGTAATACCACAGGTCAGAGTGGACGAGGAAGCAATGGTGATGAACGGGTGATCCACATTCCCCAAACCTCCAGAACTGGAACCTCACCATGAGATAGAGTTTAACGTCATTCCCAGGACATGTAGACCCTCAGTCCACTGCTTCTAGCACCATATGATAAAAAGGGATTGGGGCTTGCCATAAGGCAATAGGGTTGGAGCAATCATGCAGGTGATAGGGATTGATGCGACAGTTTATCGGAGGGGGTCTCTCTGACCGCCATCTAGCCTAAGTGATGACCGAAGTGGAGTGTTGCATGTCATAGAATGCTCAGCCAACGGGGTTCCACCCTTAAGCTCACCACTACCCACCACCAACAGGTGGCCCCATTGAGGGTGTTTTACCCTACTGCAGAAGTGCAATCGGTGTATTTTAACGTCCCCAGACGACTGGGTTGGCCACCAATTGGATTGTGTAACGTTGTCGTATTTTCACAGTACCAAAATGATATAAGTAACGCGGCGGCGGTGGCGGTATATATTCACCGTACTAAAAATGTCTTCGGGACGTGGCGGTCATCTTGTTGATAAAATTACAACGCGAGAAATATGTAGTCACAACTGCTAGCCTTTATTATCGTGCTCGTCTCGTGTGTTCGTATCAGACAGGAGGAAAGGCAGAGAGAAAGAGAGAGAGAGAACACTGTTAAATTACTGTGACCCCACACTAGGCCCTAGAGGCCCGTCCGTTCCCCTACGCGTCCGAAAGCAAAAAGAGACCGGGACCTTTCTTCGTTGTTCCACGTCACCACGTGATCCCTGGTTCCGGTCAACACCGGAAACTTCCGGTTGACACTTAATTCTCCGGTCAAACTGTTTTATGTTCATTACTCTTTTTAAAACCTTTACTCTCTCACTTATTTCTTTCTTCCTCCCCCTTCCATTAGTAGTCCTTGCCATTCAATCTTGCTACAATTGACTGAAAACATCACTCCACTTTAACCCTGATCTAGGCAGGAAGGATGGTCGGAAAGGTCACCCCTGACCAATCTGCTGGTTATGTCATGCACCAACACCTTTTATATTATCGCGACCCTATTGTTCTTATGACAAATCCCCAACGATCATGGAAAATCGAGGAGAAATACACAATATACTGACTGCATCCCCTCTACAGGGGCATGACCTCTCTTCACAAAAAAACCCCGGTTTCGACCGGGGTTCCAGTGAGCTTCAGCCGCTGGGCCGGTGTGTTGAATTAATAGCGTCGATCCAGGGGGGGGGGGGATACCCCCAGGCAATACCTGCCCCCTCGATTTAAAGGGACAGGACTGGGTTTATTGCCCAGCGACTGAGGCGCCCCCTTGAGGGGGAATGCCGAGGGGATCGACGCAATTTTTCACCTGCCACCCCATTCGGTTTGTGGGTGGTCCCGTGTTAATAGGGCCTTTGTGCCTGACCTGGTACGAGTGGGGTACTAAGGAAAATAAAACAAAATCCTCATTATGTTACTAAAGGGTTAATGGCACTAGGCCTTGACCCTCTATTCATATATCCTCTTAGATTTGTCATCACCCATCATCATGTCACGCAATTAACTCGGATATCCATGGCAATCTCTCGCCAGCCTTCTCTATCATTCATTGTTTCCTGGAGGTCCTCCACGCAGCATCCAATATCTGTGCAGAACTGGTCAATGAACGTCCTTGCTAGCTGATCCACATTAGCATATCCATGTCCTGGTTTCCACAGAAGAATGTCGCTTATGAGTTCGTCCTTGCATCTCCAGTAAGGTCAGCATGTCTTCTCCGTCTCACTCGGATGGTTTGTGAGATAGGGGGCAAGTGGCCGCTAAGCTACTTCCTTGAGGGGTGTTTTTCCACGATTTCTTCAAGATCACAAGCAGAATTCTTGTGCAGTTCCCATCTAGTTTATTATCCAGGCGCTTCGTTAGCGTCCTGGTGGTGCAGCCATAGCGGAGCACTGACACAACCACAGCTTGGAACAATTGTTGTTTTAAATTGTCAGTGAGATCGGATTTCCATATGACTGATAATCTGTTTTTTAACCGATCACGCCTTCCCTATTCGTACATTGACATCGCTTTTTTGCATGAGCAATGTCTATATATACTTTAAATAGATACTTCTCAGAAGATCACCTTTACAACTACAGCGGAGAGGATCAGATTCGAACTCACGCTGGGAGACCCTAATGAATTAATTTTTTACAACAGATAGATGAATATATGCGTGTTTTCGTGAATGACTGTATACCTCATGCGTGTCATCAAAAACAATCCAGAATTAATTAAAATGTTTTGATATTCGAAAACCTCTTAGTTTCATGTTTATATTTTTTACCAAATTTTTTTTTTTCTAATTAATAAATTTACAGTTAATTTAACGATGCACCCATGAAGATGTTGGTTTGCCTTTGTATAAATATTACAGCATTTAGGGAATTGTAATTAAAAACTGCTTTATCCATAAATATTATATATACTAGCAAATATATGCACCCTCCGAGTGCAAGTATTTAAGTTTTAATATAATAAAATATCATATTAAATTAGAAAAGGCTATAAACTGAATAAGAATGCAGATAATTAAAAAATTGGAACAGAGGGGTACGATTGAAAAATAGAACAACTTTGAAACTAACTCTTCCATCCTTTCCATCACTCCGTTTTTTCATTGGTAATTTGAAGTAAAAAATTAAATTACAGTTATTTCTTCTTGTTATGGATTTCTGATTTATCCCCGACATTTTTGCTCATATATAAACCAAACAATTAGAAATCAATAATACTAAGCATGTTTCGGTTACTTTCGACGCGACGACCCGAGTTCA
>CM042169.1:12144807-12152307 GCA_023376005.1 Doryteuthis pealeii
TGAAAGGATTTTTCATTTATCCCCCTCATTTCATTCATTCTCTTTTCATCTATTTATTCATTTTGCCATTGATTTTTAACTAAATAATTTAGAAACATACGCGAAAACTTAAATTATATATATATATATATATATATATATATATATATATATATATATGTGTGTGTGTGTGTGTGTGTGTGTGTGTGTTATATTTAGCTTTAAGTAACTATTCTAAATACAAATAATTTGAACTTAATTATATAGTTTCAAGTAACTAATCATAACAATAATACTTAGTAAACAATTTTAGCTTTAAGTTACTATTCTAAATATAAATAATTTCTACACTATTATATGCTTATATTCATATTTAGTACTAGTAATTTTGACCTATAGGCACAACCCTGACAGGTACTACCATCCTGGATCAGAGGGAACCTGGGGAAAAGGAAAATCATGGAGTGACTACACATTCAATTCTTCCAAGCTGTGGCTGTTCCAGTACTGCTGTATGGCTTCACCACTTGGACCCTAACGAGGCGCATTGAGAATAAGATAGATGGGAGCTGCACAAGAATGCTGCGAGCGATCTTGAACAAGTCGTGGAAACAAAACCCCACAAGATAGCAGCTGTACAGCCACTTGTCCCCCTATCCCACAAACCACCCGAATGACACGAACAAAACATAGTGGACACTGCTGTAGAAGCAAGAACGAACTCATAAGCGACATTTCTCTGGGGAAACCAGCACATGTACATGCTAATATGGGCCGCCCAGCAAGGAATTACATTGACCAGCTCTGCGCAGATACCGGATGCTACGCAGAGGACCTCCCGTGGACAATGAATGATAGGGAAGGCTGGCGAGAGATTGTCATGGATATCCGTACTAATTGCGCGACATGCTGCTGCTGCTGCTGCTGCTGCTGCTGATGATGATGATGATGATGATGCTGATGATGTTCTTGATGATGATTAATTAAATTACCATGGCTAGATACATATGGTTATATTAGGATCAAATACTACTAGCATACGGTCTCTCCACAGATTACAAACGGTTACCGCTATAATGATACTATACAAAGACACTAAAACAATGGCACGCTCACCTGATGATGACACAAATTTCTAGCTGCTGAAGTCCTACAAGGAGACACATTAGCACCATATACATTTATGATATGCCTAGACTACGCTGGTACTGGATGTTTCGCAGAGGACCTCCCAGGGACATTGAGTGACAGAGAATGTTGGTGTGAGATTGTCATGGATATCCGTGCTAATTGCGTGACATAATAATGAAGACACTCATGAGAGTTTCAGAACACGAGCCTCACCACCAGATTAGATTGTGCTATACCCGGTACAATCATAATCGCTGCTATTTAGAGAAAAAAAATGCTCTGAATACGAAAGAGAGAAAAAAAAACTAAAAGATTATTTGATCGACGTAATCGGATCCAGTTGTACGTTCATATAAGCTCACCCAGAGACACGGACACACAAACTCACATACACGACCGAACACGGGTGAAACAGAGATGCACGTATTCTGGATTATGTGTGTCTTCATTATCTCAGAAGATCCATTTCATTTGCAGTAAGCCTGATGAAAAAAAAAACAACTGACGCAGATATATTCGGGTATTTCCAACATGGATCCGATTTTTCCGAGGATTTATCCTCTTTTCTTCTCGGAAATTTCCATTCTTTGCCCTCTGATATTTTTTTCTTCTACTTCTTCCTTTTGATCTTTTTGGATATCTCTGACACAAAAGCCATCCAATGGATGAAGTTCTCTGTATGATGAAATCGGTCAGGCAATGTCATTCACGAAAAGAAAACTCCAAAATTGTCACTTATGAAACTAAAATAAAAATAAAAAAATAACGAAATTAACACATGATAATTTTAAATGCATTTCTGCTATTTCTCATCTAAAAAAAAACCAACAAAAAGCCAAAAAAAAACCAAAAACAAAAAGAAAAAGAAAACAATAAACGAATTGAAAAGGTGATAATCTTAAATATTGTTATATACCCCTAACATGATTTGTGTATATAATGAAGGAGACAGACTGACAGACAGACAGAGACAGAGAGACAGAGAGATAGACACAAAAGCCATCCAATGGATGAAGTTCTCTGTGATGAAATCGGTCAGGTAATGCCATTCACGAAGAGAAAACATAAAAATTGTCGAAAAAAAAGGCCCCCCCCAAAAAAAAACCCACAAAAAACAATTAACAAAATTAACGAAGGGAACACATGTTGATTTTAAATTCATTTCTGCTATTTCCCACCTCGAGGACAATGTGAAAGTTTATGCCAGGCAGTCCACACAACCGATTTTATATAGCGGCTGCCTCTTACAATCAGTGAATCTGGTGACCGGCTGTGTGACGGTCAAAAAAGTGTCGGTCAGGCAATGTCAATCTTGAGGAGAACAACCGGAAACTATAAAATAAAAAATAAAGATAAAAACAAATAACGAAATTAACGCATGATAATTTTAAATACATTTCTCACCTGAAAGAAAAAAAAAACAAACACAAACAAGAAAAAACAATTAACGAATTGAAAAGGTGATAATCTTAAATACTGTAATATACCCCTAACATGATTTGGGTATATAATGAAGGAGAGAGAGAGAGAGAGAGAGAGAGAGAGAGAGAGAGAGAGAGAGAGAGAGAGAGAGAGAGAGAGAGAGAGAGAGAGAGAGAGAGAGAGAGAGAGAGAGAGAGAGAGAGAGAGAGAGAGAGAGAGAGAGAGAGAGAGAGAGAGAGAGAGAGAGAGAGAGAGAGAGAGAGAGAGAGAGAGAGAGAGAGAGAGAGAGAGAGAGAGAGAGAGAGAGAGAGAGAGAGAGAGAGAGAGAGAGAGAGAGAGAGAGAGAGAGAGAGAGAGAGAGAGAGAGAGAGAGAGAGAGAGAGAGAGAGAGAGAGAGAGAGAGAGAGAGAGAGAGAGAGAGAGAGAGAGAGAGAGAGAGAGAGAGAGAGAGAGAGAGAGAGAGAGAGAGAGAGAGAGAGTCATCCATTAAGAATGAAATTCCTGTGTTGAAATCGGTCAGGCAATGAGAACAACCAGAGATTGTCGCTTCTGAAACTAAAAAAAACCCCCCAAAAACCCAAACAATTAACGAAATGAAATGAAATGAAAAGATGATCATTTCAAATACTGTTATTTACCCCTAACATGATTTGGGTATTTAATGGAGAAGAGGGTTAAATTGAACTTAACGTACATAAATTCCACCATCGTATGTCACCCCACCGAAAGAAATTTGAAAAAATACTAAAAATCAGGGAATTAACCAAATGTAATGAAATTTTCAGTGTTGATATATTAATAAATAAAAGATATAATGCACCAATTATTTCATTTCAAAACTTTTAAATTTTTCAGGTCAGTTAACTTTAAACCACGTATCTTTGATGCGTAACACAGATTCTCAAAGATATGTGGTTCAAAGTTAACTGACCTGTAAAAATGTAAAAGTTTTTAAAAAAATAAGTGGTGCATTATATCTTTTCTTCATTAATATATCAACACTGAAAATTTCATAATTTCGGTTAAATCCCTGATTTTTATGTATTTTCTTTTCTTTCGGCGGGGTCATATACGCTGGTGGAATTTAGGTTCGTTAAGTTCGATTTAACCGAGAAGAGATCGACAGAGAGATAAATAAGGTCTCACTTTTTTAACTTCTGGTTACTGATTCGTTGCTTACTGTTTCTACTTCGATCGCCATCTTCTCTGGGTTGAACTTCTATCAACCAAAAATTGACTTCTATTTAACCAAAAATTGTTAATTTCCAACAACCTGGTCTTACATTTTCATTCAGTGCTCCATATTCTATTTGTATGCAAAAATATAACAGAAACTAAAAGTAAAGTCGTCGAGGTGGCCTAAAGTCGGCATTAGCCAAACAGCGAGGGAGTCCATCACACTTTCACAAGCGCTAGAACAAAAAGATTCTTTAGGTGCCTGGGGTAGAATGCCACACCTACCATCAGCTCCTCACTTTACCGCACAGATCCTTGAGCTACTCGTACATAGAGTTGGCGAGGCGCCAATATCGAACCCAGAACCTTGTGGCTCCTAGTCGGACACTCTACCGACTGAGCTAAACCGGGCATAAATTGACAGATTTTCATTTTAAATAAACTTTTCGATACAGTAGCAGCTCGCCATGCAACCAGGCGACCCAGACGCAGATATATCTTCCAGAGAAATCCAAGTTCAACCAGTGCTAGTGATTGTAGCGACACACGGACAGACACCTATCTCTGTGAACTCAATAATTCACTTGTCAAGTAGGACCCATACCGCCAACACTGATTTCTCAAATTTTGGCAGATAATTCATAATTGCCGAACAAGTGTTGTGACAAAGATCTGTGCGATTTAAACGCGAAGCTATCAACCACAAACATGCAGTCATCTTCATTCGTCTCCAAATAAGAACTAAATAATTAACGTTTATAAATACGAGGTATGTCAGAAAAGTTTCTGCGAGTTCTTGACACCAGGCCAAACGATCAACCAGCATGTCTACAAAGAGATATACTGCGGCGTTTGCTTCAAACCAAGGGAGGTACGAAGTGTAATGGTTATCGTCGTGGGAAGTAGACACAGTATTACATAATTCATAGATAGCCTATGAATTATGTAAGTAGTGTAGTATTAATTTTGAAATTGAGAACGTTAGAGAATTCAAGTAGCAGTGTTGAGTGGAAAGTTACTGCCGATGATTGACAATGTGGTAACCACCGCTTGCCACACCCACTCCCGAAAAATCGCGCGGTAGAAATGTGTGACCGTTTTTGTTAGCTGCGGCCAGAAAGTCCATGTGAGCGGATGCAGAGGCCTGCTCGATCTGAAATGCCGTTTCTCACCGCGCGGTTTCGAGAGATCCTGGACAGGGCTTGTTTTTAATAAATACTAAAAGTCTTGCATCAAATCAAACAAGAAATGCACAGACACCCAGCCCTGTGTAGCATGTCCTTTTTCTTTCCTTTCTTTCTTTCTGATACAAACGAAATCATCCATTATCTAACTGAGGTGACGACATTCATAAAAAAAAAATACTTCGGCGGATAAGCAACACCAGATAATCAGGATTTGTATGTTTGCATTTCATCTTGCCTCCGAGCAACAACACACAGGTATGTGTCAAAGTACGCGCCCCTTGCATATAGGATGAGAAAAGACGCTAAGTATCTATTTGATGTTTCATGTGATTGTTTAAACCTTTTGTTCATAAAACTGTTCCAAGCTGATCGTAAAATTCTATCGAATTAAATCTATAAAATAATAGAAAGTCAAAATCGTTTTTTCTTTATGTATTGATATTTGTTCAAAATCAATGTTAATTGCTACAAAATATTTGACATATTTCACCTTAATTCCAGCATTAAATCATTGTTTAATTGAAAATCTTTTATAATTATTGTTATGGGGAAAATGTCTGGCGATATTTTTGGAAATAAAAAAAAGAAACTGTATCTCTATGACAGAAACAAAAGAACAATTATATTATGACATAAATGTAATTACATGGCCCAAAGTCATGTAGAAGCCAAAATAAAAAAAAAAAAAATCAGTGGGAAAAGACAAAGATAGTGAATAGTTTAGCTCAGTTATCTTTTATCTTTTATCTATTTATTAATTGTAAGTAAAAGGAAAGTCGTCGGGGCGGCCTAAAGTCGGTATCAGCCAGTCAGCGACGGAGTCTATCCCCTTTTCAACAGCGCTAGACCAAGGAGATTGTTTTTGCGTCTGCTCCTTACTTTACCATCAGCTCCTTACTTTAACACACAGATCCCTGTGCTACTCATAAGCTGAGTTGGCGAGGACCGGTATCGAACTAGGAACATTGTGGTTTCTAGCCGAACGTTCTACCGACTGAGCTAACCCGGTCCCTTATTATTAATTGTAATGTTCCTTAAAAGTACGACCGTTATCATTTTGCTGCATCATCTGGTTAAAAATGAAACCGTCCCAATCGTTCAATCTCAAGAGAATGGCGCCAATGTGTATGAGCATACACGTGGAAACAACACCCACGAGAAAACAGCTGTACGGCCACCTACCACATATCACCCAAACCCTCCGAGTAAGACGGACAAGACACGCAGGACACTGCTGGAGAAGCAAGGACGAACTCATAAGCGACGTCCTCCTGTGGAAGCCAGCATATGGACACGCCAGTGTGCGCCGACCAGCAAAGACGTACATTGGTCAGCTCTGTGCGGATGCAGGATGCTGCATAGAGGACCTCCCGAGAATGATGAGCGATAGGGACGGATGGAGAGAGATCGTCATGGATATCCGCGCTGACAGCGCGACATGATGATGATGATGAAAGTTTATAAGTTCTTAAAGTATCTGGATGTAATGGATAATAAAATGATGGAGAAAGAAGCTCTTGGTTGTAAAAATGACAATTTTATCTCTTCACTGCCTGGATAGGTGCTTAGCTCACAACCTAACCCCGAATTCCTATCATACATGGCTATGACAAATCCCGTAATGTCTTTAAACAAATAGAATACTCAGTTATGTAAAAAGCGTTACTTTCATTTTTATACAACCAAACAGATTACATTTTAAGTATTCCTTAATAATGGCCCCAAATGGGAAGTGCTTCTTTTTTAGTGAATATGGTCGTCTAATCTAATATTGCGTTTATGTTCATAAATGCATTTCTTAAGATTCCTGGTGGTTTCACCTATGTATTTTTCTCGCAGTTCGTGCAAGGAATCATATAACTGTGAGACAAGAATAACTTCTATCAAAAACTGTCTTATTATAATTATTGGGGTATTTCATATTCTTTTTATAGTGTAAGATTCTTTTGTCTGGTTTTGTGTGCTTGGCTTCTTCGTTTTTTGTTGTTTTTTTTGTCATAGTAATCTTAACTATTTTTCCTTTTGATTTGGTTTTGTTTGGTTTTGTTTTGTTTTACGGCATATCAACCTCAGTGGGTCATTTAATGCCGATAAAGTTTTGAAATAAATCAATTCTTAATGGAGAATACAATTTTTTATAAATACATTTTTCTATTTAACCCATAGATGGGACCCTAACAGGTACTACCACTCCGGGTCAGAGTGGACCAGGGAGCAATGGTGATGAAGGGGTGCTCCACATTCCCCAAACCTCCAGAACTGGAACCTCACCATCAGATAGAGTTTAACGTCATCCCCAGGATATGTAGACCATCAGTCACGGCCTTCTAGCACCCAGATCATAAAAAGGGGTTGGGATTGACATAAGGGCAATAGGGTTGGGGGCAATCATATAGGTGCTAGGGCTTGACATGACCAGCCGATTGATCGGAGGGGGTCTCTCCGACCGCCCGTCTAGCCCAAGAAAGGGTCAAAGTGGAGTATTGCAAGTCATGAACTGCTCATCCACCTTGGTTCTATCCTTAAGCATCATGGATCGCCACCCACGGCCAACAGGTGGCCCCATTGGGGGAATCTTACCCCTCTGCAGAGGTGCAGTCGGTGC
>CM042169.1:12157307-12164807 GCA_023376005.1 Doryteuthis pealeii
TAAGATTCTTATGTTAATGGCTCTCAACTCGTTTTCGAGTAAGACCATTTCCTGTTTTTTTTTCATCATAGTCAGGTGCCAGTAGCATTTGACACTGTATTCTTGTGTTTTCTCAGATGACTCACCAGGCCAGTTCTTTAAGATGCTTAACATACTCGGATATATAATGGAGAGAGAGAGAGAGAGAGAGAGAGAGAGAGAGAGAGAGAGAGAGAGAGAGAGAGAGAGAGAGAGAGAGATGGTCTTAATTTTACTTAATTTTACTTAGTTTTACTTACTTTGTCTACTGGTCGTCAGCCACCATGTTCTTCTCCTGTTAATAATCTGGTGGGCTTCTAGTAAGATCCTCATCAGAGCAAAACAGTTATGTAGCGAAGAAAACAGTTTTTTATTTTAAATATGACTAGTTGTAAGGGTTTTTCTTTAAGAATCTGTTAAGAATTTTAAATATTTTTTCTTTTAAAGTCCGTTATAAATTATTTCCCTTACAACTGGTCATATCTAAAAAAAAATGTTTTCTTCCGTACATAACGTTATTTCATGCTCAAATACGTTATGTACGTAAGAATTTTTAATATATTTTCTCTTTAAATATATTAAAAATTCTGAAAGAATTCTTAAAGAAAAAACACGTGCAAAACGTATTAGAGCATGAAATAACGTTATGTAG
The DNA here is from genome assembly GCA_023376005.1 of Doryteuthis pealeii. Lineage (NCBI taxonomy): Eukaryota > Metazoa > Mollusca > Cephalopoda > Myopsida > Loliginidae > Doryteuthis > Doryteuthis pealeii. The sequence continues at coordinate 12,157,978 of CM042169.1, forward strand.
CGAAGAAAATATTCTTTTAAAAATATGACCAGTTGTAAGGGAAATTATTTATAATTTTAAAAGAAAAAATATTTAAAATTCTTAACGGATTCTTAAAGAAAAACCCTTACAACTGGTCATATTTAAAATAAAAAAAACACTGTTTTCTTCGCTACATAACTGTTTGGCTCTGATGATGATCTTATACAGATTGAAATATTGAAATATTAGCCAATAAATACATTAACATCCGTGTGTTTTTTTTTTAGAAATTTTTTCTCTGATATTGAATGCCGGATTCACTTCCTTACATAAAACGATAAAAAATATTGTTAGTATCTAAATGTCTAATCGGTTGGCAACAAAAGTGATTTTATTATTCTACATTAAAAAGAAAGAAAGATTTATTGGCAGTCTTTCTGGTTTATTCTCCAAGATTAAAATAACCAAGTCAAAAAGTCTCCTTAAAATAGTTTTGATATTTTTTCTTCTTCTTCTTCCAACTGCCGAACATATTTACATTTAATTGACTTGCACATCGCTAATGATGTCTGTGATTTTCTTGGAACTGAAAACCGGAAAAAATTTCAAACAGAAATTTACAAAACAAAACGAAAAGGAAAATCTCTTAGCTTCATGTGAAATAAACATTTTGTAATCTATAAAAAGATTAACTTTATTCAAACGCGTCTGATTTAGAAAAAAATAGAACGGATCTGCAAGACCAGTTTATTAACTTTTGACCTAAGGTGAAGGGACCTCTCAAATATATGGGAATTAATATTTTGCTCTGTAATCCTCTTTGCCCGTTGACCTGCGTGCACGGTAGACGTGTTCTGGCTCACCGCTGTTCTTGTGGATTACTTGATTAAGTCGGCCACAAGATAATCAAAACGATGACTCATTATACTAAAGATAGTGGAAAAGCTCCTGCTGATGAGGTTCAGATTCATCGTATCCGAATTACCTTGACTAGCAGAAATGTTAAAAGTTTGGAAAAAGTATGTGCTGATCTCATCAGAGGAGCCAAAGATAAACAACTGAAGGTGAAAGGACCTGTACGTATGCCTACAAAGATTATTCGTATTACTACACGAAAAACTCCCTGTGGTGAAGGTTCTAAGACCTGGGACAGGTACCAGATGAGAATTCATAAAAGAATCAACGATCTTCAGAGCCCTTCAGAAATTGTGAAACAAATTACATCCATCAGTAATGAGCCTGGTTGTTGAGGTTGAAGTCACCATTGCAGATGCATTAACATTACACATCGCTGCAATAAATTTGTACTAGCAAATATATGCACCCTCCGGGTGCAAGTATTTAAGTTTAAATGTAATAAAATATTAGATTAAATCAGAAAGGCTAATGAAACTAATTAAGAATTCAGATAAAAAGATTTGAAACGGAGGGGGTATAATCGGAAAATAGAACAACTGAAACTTGCTCTTTTATCACTTCCGTTTTTCAATGCTAAATTTTCCTAATTTAACTATTTTGTTAAAATAGGAAGTAAAAAATAAAACTACAGTTATTTCTTCTTGTTAATGAATTTCTTTTAGGATTTATTGAAGAGATTTTTACTCATATTCATTAAGATAAAACCAAACAATTAGAAATCAATAATACCAATCACATTTTTATTAAAATCATTTTTTTTTTAATATCAATATGCAAATTAGCTTTACGTTTACACTGAAAACTGGTATTTTGTTGTATATATAAATACAATTGCATGTTATTAGTATTTAGGTAAGGCCAACAGTATTAATAATGTCAAACAGTTTTATTATTAATTGAGATTTAAATAGAAATAGAATCATGGAGAATGTGACGTAAATAACTAAAGGAACTGTGACTTGAGTAGTAATATAGTTTCGGTTACAGACAGAAAAACACACAATCTCCATTATAATAAGATATGTAAAAATCACGTGTACCTAAGTAGTGTAGGGGGTTATGAGAAAGTGTTCAATAATACTAGGATTGACGAATAAAAAAATGACACAGTTTAGGTAGAGAACACGGAGAAATGATAAAACAAATGCATATCTTATTATAATGGAGATTGTGTGTTTGTTTGTCTGTAACCGAAACTATATTACTACTCAATTCACAGTTCCCTTAGTTATTTACATCACATTCTCCATGATTTTATTTTTATCTAAACCTCAATGAATAATAAAATTGTTTTACATTATTAAGACTGTTGACCATATCTACATACTAATAGTACGCAATTGTATTTATATATACAATAAAATAGAGGTTTACAGTGTGAATGGGAAGGCTAATTTGCATATTGATCTTAAAAAATTGATTTTAATAAATATATGCTAAGTATTATTGATTTCTAATTGTTTGATTTTATCTTATTGAATATGAGCAAAAATCTCTGGGATAAATCTTAAAAGAAATTCTTAAAAGAAGAAATAACTGTAATATTATCCTTTACTTCCTATTTTAAGTAAAGAGTTAAATTAGGAAAATTTACCAATGAAAGAGGGGAGTAACGGAAAATGGTGGAAGAGTTAGTTTCAAAGTTGTTCTATTTTTCAATCATACCCCCTCTGTTCCAAATCGTTTATCTGCATTCTTATTTAGTTTTATTAGCCTTTCTAATTCAACATGATATTTTATTATATTAAACTTAAAAACTTGCACCCGAAGGGTGCATAAATTTGCTAGTGATTATAAAATAACAAATAAATTTATTCAGGAATAAATTTGTAATAATCAACAAAATGTGAATGTACAAAAGAGATAGAATGTGTATATATGACGTAGAAAGGTTTTCTATGAAAAAGGTAATGTAAAATGTAAAAGTTCGTATGTTAAGTTTGGAAAAGTTCGTTTAGATGTGGACAGAAATGAGAATCAAGTTTGTATATTCGACCTGCTGAAACAGATTCCTGGTGTTGAATGCGGTGGTACGATTGAATGGTAATTCTAGTAGTCAACTTGTGACTCAGAAGGGTGCCGTGATTGTCTTGATGTTAGTGAATCGTTCCCGCAGATATCTGTTTGTTTGTTGTTGTCCGTGCGTGTGTCCTGACGGCGAGACGTAGTCTGTGTGTCATTGTTGATTTCTCCTCTGTCTTTTATAATTAGAAGATGGGATCGAAAAGTAATTAATTTTTGGCGCAAACGCACGGACGTAGTAGTGAGCAATGCTAACCTAGACAATCGATTCTGATTTTTAGGTAAACATTTGTTTTAATCACTTTTCCTTAAATTTAGGAAAAGGATTTGTGTCCGTGTGTTTGCTTTAAACACTTTTCCTTAAGTTTGGGAAAAGGATTGTTTTGTGGGTTTGTTTTAATTTCTTTTCCTTAAGTTTGGGAAAAGAAATGTGTACGTGTATTTATGTAAAAATATAGAATTGTATTCTATAGTAGGTATGTATGTAACTGTTTACCCAGCGCTTCCTACATTATTCCAGTCTACCCTACTATTTGCCGGGGGGGGGGATATTTGGATTCATACCTTTCCCAATGATAGTAGAACAATGTGAAATGCAAATAGTATTTGAACTCGTCTCGCTGTGTTCATTTTCTATGACTGTAACCATAACACTACGCGGCACACACACACACGCACACACACACACACACACACACACATATATATATATACATATATATATACATATACATATACATATATATAGTCATCCAAATACAGTAATGTTTCTTTATTTCACGGCTCATCAGTGTGACTAGACATGGCAGGCAGCTTCAGGCTAGGTTTGAAACCCGATCGAAACGTCATTAGTCAAGTATCCTACCACGACTCTACCCACCCACTTTTTAAAAATGGAATTTTACTGTTTATAAATATACTAGGCCAATAGGGAGTGCTTTATCCGTAATGCATTTTTTGTTTAAATTAGCAGCCAGAAAATTCCATTTCCTGAGAGCTCAACCCACCAGGAGTGGAGAGCACATATATATTGTCCTTTACATACAGTCTTGTTTCGTCGTTTCACGGCTGATCAGTCTGACTAGAAAAGGCAGGCTACTCCAGGCTAGATATATAGTCATCCACATACAGTACTGCTTTGCCGTGTTTGATTTTTACTGATGCTTATAGCTTTTTGACTTAGTGCGTCCCGGGATACACATGCTTGCTTTAAATGAGTCTGCGGAAAAATGTATGGGTCTCAACTAAAGCCGTCTAACTCCGACCTAGTAACATGTTCTGTGTAATTCGTTTCTAAGAAACTATTGAAATGTATATACAGCATGCTTTCTTTAAATGAGTCTGCAGAAAAATTTATGGGTCTCAACTAAAGCCGTCTAACTCCTACCTAGTAACATGTTTTGCGTAATTCGTTTTTAAGAAACTATTGAAATGTATTTACAATTAGCTTGAAATGGAGGGTGAAGAAAAATGAAAAACACTTGGAGGCATAGGTACGATTTTACTGCGTCCTTTTAGATTTTTTCGTCAGTTTAAAATGTTGGGATATTTCTGCCACACCCTATATATCAATAACATAATAAGACATTAGCTAGATGGAGCTACCATTGCCACTTTCCTGGACTTTGCAGGATGCGTCAAGTCATGATCGAAACAATAACCATTACACAATCGCGTCTCCTCTGTTACCATCATAGAGAGTTAAATCAAATGATTCTTCTCTTACTTTCGTCTTGTGTTTATTTTATTATTCATTAGATGCTAAATTGCAGACTCATCTTGTATTCTAAAGAGCATGTCCATATTCAGCTATAATCCTGTCAAAAACAGTTTTGTTGATAGAATTCGTCGGCTCAAAATAAACCTATTGATATGCTACGGATATTCAAGAGTTGGGTTAGAATTTATATTTATGGAGACAGGTATATTATTGACTTTCTTAAACGGTTTCAATGTAATGCCAAAAAGGCCGGAAATTTAACGCTTTTTACGTTTAAAAGGTTATTGATGCTTGTAAAATCGGACCAACTATCCAATAGGCACCCCAGCTGGGAGCCCCCTCGAAAGGAATACCTTTTCACCGCTCACTTCCGGTTGTGTTATAATCGGCGCATGGAAAATAAACTTTATAAATTGTGTGATACCATTTCTGAACAACATCCTTTTATTTAAATAAACATAAAAAATATTTTGGAAATAAAAACTATTTTCATTTAAATAAACATATCTGCATTTCTCTTCTGATTAAACAAAAACTATTTTAATATAAAATGTGTCTTTCGTTTAAAGTTTTATAATTTAAAAAATCCTATTGAATAAACAACAACAACAGGAAATAACTTTTTTTTTTTAAATCGAAAACTATTTTAGTATGAAAACGTACCTTTGAGTTGTAAATATACGTGAACTAACTTTTAAAAAAGTCTTTCAGTGAAATTCTAATGCAAAAAAATCGTCTGTTGTTTGTAAACAAACTACGGTGAAAAGCAAAAGGTGTTCTTTTCAAAACAGATCCCAGCTGGGGTGCCTATTGATTACTTGGTCCATAAAATCTTATTGTTGTATATTGTACGAGCGGAAGTGGGATTTTCCGGTTGGATCGAAACAAAGAAAAGACGACAAAAATGACAAAGGACTTCTTTTCCCGGTAAAAGCAAACAAAGAAGTTAAAAAACAGAATCGAGGCTTTCCGGTCAGAGAAGCAGGGAGAAGATAAAGAAATATATAACAAAGGTCCGTTATCAGATCAAAAGATAAAGATGCATAGGAGTATCTATCGCTATAAAGGCCAGACGGCTCGAGCCGACAGTCAGTCAGTCAGCGGACGGCGGACAGAGAACAGTGAGTGACCGACGTTCACGGTCCGTCGCAGCCAAGGGCGGTGAGACACCACCAACCCTTTACCTCAACATCTCCAGTCATCGCAGCAGAAGTAGTAGTCATTGTCAACGCTCGCCACCCACCACGCGAGGAAGAAGAAATAAACTCAATTTTTTTACAGTACCCATGTGTTGTGATTTCATTAAGCGACTACTACATATATCGTCTAGTGGTTAGTGACGATACCCGCTACGTATACAGATACACGAAATAGGGCCGTGAATTTGAAGCCACTATATAACATATAGAATTTGATGCCAGTATATAACATTATGAGTTCCTTTTTAGCGATGTCGGACTGTCTAGGGTTAGCATTCAAAATGATAATCAATCCTTAATCACGGAATCAAAACCAACCAACACTTTAATAATGACATAAAAAAATATTTAGTTAAACGACATAATGGCAATAAGATATTGGTTGTTTAGTAAAGATTACCTATTCCATTTTCTTCCTTACTTAGGCTAGACGGGCTGTCAGAGAGGCCCCTCTGATAAATCGGACGGTCACGTTAAGCCATGACACCTATATAATTATCGTAACCCTATTGCCCTTATGGCAAGTCCCAACCCTTTTTATCATATGGGTGCTAGGAGGCGGTGACTGAGGGTCTTCATGTACTGGGAATGATGTTAAATCTATCTGATTGTGATGTTCTAGTTCTGAAGGTTTGGATAATGTAGAGCAGCCCTTCATCACCATTGCTCCTAGGTCCACCCTGACCTGGAGTGGTAGTACTTGTTAGGGTCTCATCTATGGGTTAAATAGAAAAATGTGTTTAGAGAAAAAATTGAGTATTCATTAAGAATGAATTTATATTAAAACATTGTCGGCATTAAATGACCCACTGAGATTGATATGCTGTGAAACAAAAAAAAATCACCCAAAAAACAAAGAAACAAAACAAATGATAGGTAAGAGAATATTTTAGCAATCTATTGTTATTAAACCTAAAATATTTTAAAGTGGGTGTGATTAACACACTGTTTACGGTGAAAAGGAAAAGGTGTTCCTTTCAAAGCAGATCCCAACTGGGGTACCTATTAGT
>CM042169.1:12169807-12184807 GCA_023376005.1 Doryteuthis pealeii
ATTTAATCTAAATTATTGATTATTATGCATTGGGATCTCTCTAGGGATTGATAAAAATCCTTGTATTTGCACCTACAAAAACATGCAGTATAATTATACAGTGAGATTTTGAAGAACCCATGTAGAATCATCCCTAACTACCAGTTTTGGATACCTGACACACACACACACACACACACATACACACACACACACACACACACACATATATATATATATATATATATATAAAGTAAGTCGTCGTCGGGGCGGCCTAATGTCGGTATCAGCCAATCAGCGAGGGAGTCTATACCCTTTACACTAGCGCTAGACCAAGGAGATTGTTTTTGCATCTGAGATGGAGCGCCACACCTACCATCAGCTCCTTACTTTACCTTAGATCCCTGTGCTATTCATAACGCTGAGTTGGCGAGGACCGGTATCAAACTAGGAACCTTGTGGTTTCTAGCCGAACGCTCTACCGACTGAGCTAACCCATATATATTTCTTTTCGCAGTTGGAGAAAAGTAGACAAACACGGGATGCTGTGCAAGATGGATATTTGATATAGGTAGTGATATCGACATTATAAGGTTTCGGTCTGTTATAACTTCTTCAGGACGTTGTATTGAGTTATTGCTTCAACAGTGGTCATTCTCATAGTGATTAGTTAGGAGGACGTGAATAGGGGAAAGGTGATCAATAGCTGGTGCTACTAGAAGTGTTTAACTTGGTAGTGGGAGTTCTATTTTTTCTTATGCGGGGGTGTAATTAGTAAGGTTCTCTTATTGAGGCCATTGGTGTTTGGTGTAGAATGAGCTCACCCGAACTGCTCTTAGTAGCACCAGAGATTGAACACCCCCTCCAACTATTTACGACTTCACCAGTATGAGAATGACCACCGTTGAAGTAAGAACACAATCCAACGTCCTGCAGAAGGTCTAACAGACCAAAACGTTATAATTACCTACAACAAACATCATTCTTGCACTAAATCTCGTGTTCGTCTACATTTCTCCATACACACACACACACACACACACACACACACACATATATATATATATATATATATATATAATAATATATATATATATGAAGTAAATGGAAGTTAATCCGACAGTATGAATTTAACATTTTTTGAAAAAAACAAATGATCTTAATAGTTTGCTGACAGAATCTGTTTCGACCTTTTTCATAGAGCGGTCTTCATCAAGAGCAACCTATGAAGGAAAGACGGAATAAATAACTGTTAGATAGGAGGTACAAACGAACGCTGGTTTTCGATATTGGAATTTTAAAAAAATGCCTATTCTGTGTTAAAAATAAAATAAATTTTATTTTTAACACTACAAATTCTTTGAAATTTTACATTTTCTTCAATTGTGCTGTGGACTTTTAACTTACTTTTTGTAGCTGGAATATATCATGGACATTTTTGATACTTATTATACACTTTTTATATATATATTTTTACATCAAATTCTTTTGAGTTTTATTATGGATTATAATGCTTCTGATTTTTTAAATAAAATCTATTTTATTTTTAACACAGAATACGCATGTAAAAAAATAAATAATAAATAACTAGCGTTCGTTTGTACCTCCTTTTAACGGTTATTTATTCGGTCTTTCCTTCATAGTTTGCACTTGATGAAGACCGCTCTATTAAAACGGTCGAAACAGATTATGTCAGCAAACTATCAACATCATTTGCTTTTTTTTTTTTTCAAAAAATGTTAGATTCATATATATATATATATATATATATATATATATATATAATATATATACGTCCAAACAGGTGTGTTGATGACTGTTATATACCCCCGGAGCCAGTTATAGCTCTCTAGAGGCGACTTTATCAAGCTTTCACCTGTTTAGCGTAAGGCATTACTCGTCTGTTGTTTACAGACTCGAGTTCTCTAGGTGATCGTAACCTACATCTATCGATCTATGTATTTACCAGTTAAATGTTGCTTCTTACTAACAGCTATGGACGGCAGAGAGGGAAGATATCGGACTGCTGAAAGACAGTCAGGTTTAGCTCTACGCTAGAAGTAGTTGTTAAGTCTAGTCACACTGATGAGACATAAACGTCGAAACACGGTACCTGTGGGTGACTGTTATATATATATATATATATATATATATATATATATATATATATATATATATATGCGCATGTGTGTGATGTGCGCGTATATGTATTAAAGCTGAATGAATCAATGATTGTTTTCTAAAAGCTTTTTTCCAGTTTAGATTAATGACACGAAATTCATACTAAAATATTCCTTAGTTTTAGGATTGAGTTTATATTTGATTACCTCCTTGTTATGTATGTTAGTTTCTCAGTGATTGTAAAGAAAGTTATATTTGTATGTTTCATAAGCAGCCAGAATTAGGTCAAACTTTTCCCATCTTAGAAATCTTACCAAATACTTTGTAAGTATTCATTTTTTTTTCACTTTGCAAATTTCTCCGGGCGTTTTTTTTTTCACTTTGCAACCTTTCCTTATTCCCAATTATCCACCCAAAGCTCATTGGGTGACTCAACGGGGTACGTTTTTTCTAGAATATATATAAATTGATATCTTAGTACAGATATAAATTTATTTCGGCATTTCTTTATCTCTTTTGTCTAGCGCTAGAGAAAAAGGATAGACTCCCTCACTGTCTGTCTGATACCGACTTTAGGCTACCCCAACGACTTTACTAATACATCATTACACACATAGATGACCTTCTCATATAGATTAATGTTTAGCAAGCTAGTTGCTTGTTGGCTAGTTGGTTGGGTTTTACGGCATGTCAACCCTTTTTGGGTCATTTTATGCCGAAGACGTTTTTGTTTCATTCCTTCTTGATGGTTTCTCAATTTGTTTTAAACACATCTTTTCTATTTATCCCATAAATGGGACCCTAACAGGTACTACCACTCCAGGTCAGAGTGGACCTGGGAGCTATGGTGATAAATGGGTGCTCCACATTCTCCAAACCTCCAGAACTGGAACCCCACCGTCAGATAGTTTAACGTCATACCCAGGACATTACCAGAACATTGTTATCGAGTTTGCTTCTCTCTGGATGCTCAATACTTCTGGCCTTGAGCCACACCCAAGCTTAGTAAATCGTTATCCACACATATACGTTTCTTATCTGAAAGCTGTTTATATAATTAATCCATAAAAATACTTTGTATCTTGTTTTATTAAAGAGTAATGGAACGTCCATTATAGTCAGACGAGGCATTATCAGCCGTTAGCTTGTCGGCTTTTATAAACAAAGATATTCATTCCATCATATTTTGGCAATGGATTTGGAAACTAGTTCCATTATTGAATGATGAAAAATTCTATTGTTATGGTAAAATATTTTGTATTCGTATCTAACTTTCTTTTATTAATAATGGAGATTGGGTGTATTTCTGTCGGTAACAAAAACTATGTCACAGCTCTACGTCACAGCTCTACGTCACAGCTTACATCAGAACCTACTTGTGTTATATACACTCAAAATCTGAATAAGCAATTTTAAAAATTGTTTTTTTACGCTCACCCTTTTTTTTCAGTAACAAGAAGTTAACTAAAAATTTATAAATAAATAGATACCTAACATTTTGTGGAAAATCTATGTGGAAAATATTCAAAATAATTATGTGATTAAGAATTGATATAAACATGCAACATTTTATTGAGGGGGATAGAACTAAGTTTCCATTTCAAATTGTTTTATTTTTTATTGCTTTTGTTGCATATCGTACAGATTTTCTGTTTAAACCGAAACAAAGAAAAGACGACACAAATGACAAACCGGAAAAACGGTTAACGCGAACAAAGAAAATAAATATAAGAAAAGAAATGGCGTGGGCGGTTTATATACATAAAAAGAAAGTCAATAGCAGAGGAGGGGTAGTCAGACAGAAGACTCGGGACAGAGAACAAGTGAACCGACAACCGCCACATACCCGTTCACGGTCGACAGGCTGTGAGACACACCTAGCCACCCATTTACCTCACCAACGCTAGCCATCCCAACAACAGATTGTCAACCCTCGGACATTTCCATTGTGAAGCTCTACGCCGCCCTCACCCCCCACAAGCCGAAGAAAATAAAGACGGGTCATATTTTTGTATATACGTATCTGTTGTTTATTGGAGTCCAGTAGCCGGTAGTAACCGCCTAATACATATATCGCTTTTGGTACTGTGACCATGCCCGCTACGTTACTTACACGATTTAGTGCCGTGAAAAAGGCACTACGTAACACTTTAATAAATATGAGTGTTTTGCTTAATCATAATACAAACCCTCTGATATTGAATTGTTAACCCCCAACCCCTTAGGCTATATTTTTCAAAAATTAATTTTTACACCACCCAGAGGGACTTTTTTCTTGCTAGTTATTATAATGGGGATCGTGTATTTTTGTTCTGTAACCGAAACTATATTACTGATATGAGAAATTTGATTTTGATAAATATGAGCTTCGTATCATTCATTTCTATTTTTTTTTTATCATAATGAGTATGAGCAAAGATCTCAGGGGAAAATCTTAAGAGAATTCCATTAATAGGAAGAAATAACTAATTTTATTCTTTACTTCCTATTTTAACTAAATACTTAAATTAGGAAAATTTAGCAATGAAAGACGGGAGTGATGGAAGCGCAAGGTTTAGTTGATTTAATTTTGTACTTTATCTCCCTCAGTTTCAAATCTTTTTTATCTGCATTTTTATTTAGTTTCATTAGCATTTCTAATTTAATATAAGGAGGCTGCATATATTTGCTAGTTATAAACATGGAAATTATGTATCTGTTTGAAACTGAAACTATGTCACTACCAACGTTACAATTACCTTTTCGATTTACATCTAATTTTCCGTGATTTCATTTTGATTCAACTTTCAATTATCATGGAAATTGTTTTATATTATCAAAACTTTCGACTTTACCTTCATGAAATTAATAACATGCAATTTTATTTATATATCTAAAAGCAAATAGTGGTTTACAGTATGAATAAAAAGAATAATTTGCATATTGATCTTTAAATTTTCATTTTCTGCCTGTCCCTTGCGCCCTCTCTATGTACATCTTCTTATATATGTTTTGTTTCTCTGCGAGGGTAGAGAGTGAGAGAGATGGGAGAGTCTGAAATATATTTGTATGTTAAATTTCATAAGCCTGTAGCTTAAATTAAGTCAAAGTTTCCCTTTCTTAGAAATCTTACGAAATGATTTTCTTTTAATTGTCCGGCTTATTTATTTAAAAAAATTGATTCGCTTTGCAAACTCACTTTTCCCTGATCTCAATTATTTACTCAGAACTCATATATATATATAAGTCATCCACAGACACCGTGTTTCGACGTTTCACGTCTAGCTAAACACAGTAACTACCTCGGAGCAGAAGCGAAACCCGACTCTTCCTCAGACCGATTCGTTAACCTTCCCGGTCATTTGATAGCTGCCATTAAGGAGCGGTGTTTAAACTATTAAATACATACATTTGTTTATATATTTTATGATCACCTGAGAGATCCAGTCTGTAAACAACAGACGATCATTGCTTTATGCTGGCAGTGAAAGGTAATTTAAGTCATCCCTAGAGAGCTCTACCAGGTTTTGGGAGCATATGATAAGTCATCCACAGACACCGTGTTTCGACGTTTCAGTATATATATATATATATATATATATATATGAGAGTAAGTAAACAAACAATGTGTTTATTTGATATGGCTTTTAGCCAACAATTTTTGGAGGATATGTGCTTAATTGAAGTCATACCTAATTTTGAAAATTATTTAGTTAATAATTAATGAATTTAGGCGGGAATATATGTTAAAATGTAAGGCTAAACAAATCGAGAAAATGTCAATCCCTGAATGTACATTTCGACCTATTAGGTCTCATCAACAAGGTTATAGACATGGGAGACTGCTCCGTGTGTGACTCGAAACCTCAACTATATAAGTGTATTTTGGCAGCATTTTTTTCTTTTAAACATGTTTTGTTAAACTCTACTGACAATTCTTGTCGGACGAGTGTTTGTTCAATCCTGTCTGGAGTGTTGTCAGGGTGGAACAGAATTGTCAGTAGAGTTTAACAAAAACACACACACACACACACACACACACATATATATATATATATATAATATATATATATATGTGTGTGTGTGTGTGTGTATGTGTGTGTGTGTGTGTGTTGTGTGTGTGTGTGTGTGTGTGTATTTTGTGTGTGTTTGTGTATTGTGAACAATACTATTAACTGATATGTACCGTTAACCATTTCCAGATATTCTTGGAATTCACCCGCACCTCCGTCAAAAAAACAAAACACAAGGGTTAAGCATTTCTATCTTATTCCATTTTTAGATTCTGCTAATCTCTGATCTCTTTCAATCGGCCGTTCTTTATTGACAAACAGGGAATAATATTTGTCAAAAACGGTTACAACGATTTCTTTCCAGTCTTTGTTAAACTCGGATAACTAAATCCGATTTGATCAACTATAAATAAACATCACTGGTAAAAAAGAAGAAAAATAAACAACAAAAGGATTTTAAAGAACAACAATGCACGGAAAAAATAATGGAATCATTTTCAAATTATTCATCTTTTTGTTCAGCATTAATAATAATAATAATAATAATAATAATAATAATAAATATGAAAGCGAAAATTGATTAGACCCAACAAAATAGTAAATGTAGACTATGCGGTGGTAGAGATGAGACTGTAAACCATGTACTAAGAGAATGTAGCAAACTAGCACAACGGGAGTACAAAACTAGGCACGACTGGGTTGGAAAGGTGATTCACTGGGAATTATACAAAAAATTTAATTTTGACCATTCAACAAAATGGTATATGCATAAACCAGAATCTGTTCTTGAGAACGAAACGCATAAAATTCTCTGGGATTTTGAAATAAAAACGGATCACCTTATCCCAGCAAGACCAGACCTAGTGTTGATAAACAAAAAAGAAATAACTTGTCAACTGGTGGATTTTGTAGTGCCAGCAGATCACAGTGTGAAACTAAAGGAAAAGGAAAAAATGGACAAATATCTGGACCTTGCCAGAGAACTGAAAAAGTTATGGAATATGAAAGTGAAAGTGATACCAATTGTAGTTGGTGCACTTGGAACAGTCCCAAAAGGATTGGAAAAGGGTCTGGAAAGTTTGGATATCAGAGGAAGGATTGAAACCATTCAGAACACTGCACTGCTGCAATCTGCCAGAATACTCAGAAGAGTCCTGGAGACCTGAGGAGACTTGCTGTCACTCAGACTCCAGTGAAAGACCATCAGCTAACACTGATGTGAAAACTCAAAAGGAGTAAATAATAATAATTAAAGAACTAGAAACCCCGGTACAAACCATTAGAATATACAGCCAAGATATAGGGATGGAATTCGGAAGTGAAAAATGAGCTTATAGATTATGTATGTACCTGTAGTTACTGTAGAGAGGGACAACGGTGATATTCCAACTGACCTCATGGTAGTTGCTTTAGACACGTGGGTATTAGTTTAGTTTGTCATATGCAAGCCGAAACCCTGTACAGAGAGGATGTCTCTTAGGGTTCGCAGCTCACCCGCGGCGGAATCAAATGTGCAGGGTTGAAAATAAAAGCTTGATCAAGAAACAACCAAGTGTTGTTTCGTTAATCAAATATTAAAGACAATGACCAGCCCAGCACGAAGAAGAATGGACCCCAGTAGAAGCGCAACCAGAAAACATGGCGTCCAGATGAGTAGACGAAGAAAGCAGAATGGGAAGTAAAACTATTGACTATCATCTCTACTCAAATCTAATCTATATGACTGTCTCTGTCTCTTTCTATATCTCCGTCTCCCTCCCCCGCCTCTCTCTCTCTCTCTCTCTCTCTCTCTCTCTCTCTCTCTCTCTCTCTCTCTCTCTCTATATACCCGATTACGCTGAAGGGTTATATTTACATTTTCCCTCAGTAGAATCAAACGTATTGCTAATGATTTACGAGAAGAAGAAGAAGAAGAAGAAGAGAAAAAGAAGAAGAAGAAGAAGAAGAAGAAGAAGAAGAAGAAGAAGAAGAAGAAGAAGAAGAAGAAGAACTATACTGATAAATAGAGACGCCTGGTGTAATGCTTAGAGTCCTTAGAAATGAACTTAGCGACACGAGTTCAAATCCTTGACGAAGCTGGTTGCATTACACAAAGCGCTAATAAAACCCATGGGAAAATATGAATCCAACTACTCTCCCTCCAGCTATGGGTAAATAGTAGGACAGACTGAGCTCTTTAGCTTTGGCTAAGTCACCAATCTAGGTGAAGGAAAACTCTGAATTAAACTCTGTTAAATTCTATCTGTCTCTCTGTCTCTCTGTCTCAATTATATACCCGATGTCGTATAAGGGTGTATTACAATTTCCCTCAGTAGAATCAAACATATTGCTAATGATTTACGAGCCAAAGAAGAAAAAAAATATAATGATAAATAGTGAAGTCACGTCCGATATTTTTTAAAGAGATTTTCTTGTCCATTCAACAAAACTTAATGACTTTTGATCTTTGTGGATTTAATTTAATAAAACGTCAATGTTATTAATTCTATTAATTAAAATGTGTTTTTTCTTTGTCTCTCTCTCTCTCTCTCTCTCTCTCTCTCTCTCACTCTCTCACTCTCTCTCCCCTCCTCTCTCTCTCTCTCTCTCTCTCTCTCTCTCTGTCTCTCTCCCCCCCCTCTCTCTCTCTCTCTCTCATTGTGACACACATTCAATAATGTCTAATTATCAAGTTGATATTTCAATTCATTCGTGAAATAAATCAATTTTTAATTCCACAATTAAAGATGTCGAATGCGGATATACACAATCGTTTCATCAACACATTATTTAGATTTTTTAAGATTCATTTTTAAATTCCTCGATTAACTGTTGCCTTAGTAGCCGGATGTTAGAAAGACATTTTTCTACCAGGACAAGAAAATTTGATTCATTTGTTGGGTTTGGTTTGGTGGATAAGCAACTCCAGATAATCAGGATGTACATTTTTGCATTTCATCTTGGACGATTTAGACAGTCTCACTTTTAACTAGAGGGTGTTGCAGTGATTGCTCAGAGGGACGAACGTTGATTCATTTGTTTGGTTTTTGGCGGATAACCGACACCGGATAATCAGGATTTGCATTTTTGCATTTCCCCTTGGACGCTTTAGACAGTCTCACTTTTTAACTAGAGGGTGTTGCAGGATGATAACGGACAAAAGATTTAGGAACACGCGTATTCATATAGAGGTCTCGTTTACTAAGGAGTATGGCTATCTTAGTTACTTGTCTATTCCCCCCTCATACCGACAATAGGCCAATCCGCAGATTATTTGCCAACTATAAGTAAAGTCGTCGGGTGGCCTAAAGTAGGTATCAGCGAATCAACGAGGGAGTCTCTCCCCTTTTCACTAGCGTTAGACAAAGGAGATTGTTTTTGCGTCTAAGGTGGAACTCCACACCTACCATCAGCTCTTTACTTTACAGCACATATCCCTGTGCTACTCATACCCTGAATTGGCAAACTGATGTAATTGACATGGAAACATAACAGGTACTATAAATCTGATTTGGTTTGTTTTGTTTTACGGCATATCAACCTCGGTGGGTCATTTAATGCCGACAAATCTTTGAAATGAATTAATTCTTAAGAGATACTCAATTTTTTATAAACATATTTTTCTATTTAACCCATAGATGGGACCCTAACGGGTACTACCACTCCATGTCAGAGTGGACCAGGGGGCAATGGCGATGAAGGGGTGCTCCACATTCCCCAGAAATCCAGAACGAGAACCTCACCATCAGAGTTTAACGTCATACCCAGAACATGAAGACCCCCAGTCACCGCCTTCTAGCACCCATATAATAAAAGGGTTTGGGGCTCGACATAAAGGCAGTAGGGTAGAGGCAATTATATGTGCTAGGAATTGACGTGACCGTTCTAGCCTAAGTATGGGGCGTTGCATAAAACCAACAACTAACCACATAAGCAAAGAGTTTCTTCACGTTTTATCTAATATTCCACCGTATTTTAGACTATGATACAGTGACACTTACAAAAAGTAAACGAAGATGTCCAACAGAACGATTTCTATAGAACCATCTTTATTGGTATCTCATTATCCATTCTGGAGACATAGTCTTCAGGAATGAATTCAATGTTTTCCAAATATGTTATTGTGTAGCCGTTATTTTCGTATTTCGCCTGGAGAGTTGTATGCCCGTTTAGTTCGCTGGTTCCCGCTAGGGGCCGTTTATATTTAAGCGGCTGGTTTGAACGTCTCTGCCTCTTTTCCGGTTGCTCGACCCACAAGACACCACCATGGTTAGACTCTGGTCTACCCGCCTCTTGTTGGGGCTTTGGCCCCCCTTACATTACTGTAAGTGATTCATACAGCATGGACTATTCTTAGTCTCATGTCTGTACTTTTATGTTTTTCCCTTTTACTTTTGTATGTATGTTTATGTACTCCTCTATGTATTATGTACCCTGTTAATTCTTGTGCTGTATATTGAATGTTTTGTCTATCAATCTTTGTCGGAGTTTTATCTTCAAGTATATATCACTTTGAATCTTACAATTGCAATAACCTTTTTGTTGCTGTTGTATTGGTTTCATGTAATCTTCAAAACAATAATCTGAGATGATGCTATTGAATTGTACCAAGTTGTTTGACTTTATACAAAGTCAGTTTCACTACAATAAATCATACCAAACGGTACAAACATTTTCTGATTATTTGTAACGTCAATCAAGTTCTGTTTTTATCCACGCTTTCTATGTATCAGCATCTTGGCCCACAATATCATGAAAACTCATTTGGGAAACCAAAAACTTAAACCAAGAACTCAGCAGAAATAACCAGAATAATAAGAAAATAACATAAAATAATAATTAACACAGCTTAACGCCTCTACCCCAGCTATGGTTAGCGGAATGAGAACAGCATACCCCCATGGACTGAATAAAGGGTTAGGTTCAAAGTTCCGTGAAGGCTCCCGATTACGAGAAGAAATACCTGAAGAAGACTAGAGGGCACATTTGCCGAAACGCTGTACAAATAACAATAATGATGAGGACAATAGTCTGAATAATACAAATAATACTTCTTAATACATATTATTAATTCTGTTATACTCGAGATTCTCTCCAATGTTATAGATTCTATTATCCTCTATCAATACTTCTATGTAATGCCATGAACTTTGTGAAGAAGAAAAACTAACAATAATAACCTTCCCCGTGAAAAATGAACTGTTTAAAAAACGACCTGAACCAATATCAAAATGTAGAGATGAAAATAAATTATTAGTCAACGTAAAACTAATGACTTCCCTGACTGAACAAATCCCCCAAAAGTAAATTTACATCAATTAATGAATAAACACAAAAGAAATAAGAATAAAAAACAATAAAAACAACATGGAAATAAAAACAACATGTATCAGCATCTTGGCCCACTAATAGGACTTAGATTTTTCAAAATTACCTGATTATTGTGAAAACCTTTAAACAACCTTTTATCAAAGTGACTTGATTTGGCATTAAATGATTCGAAAACTGTTTGTATGGACATTTTGTTGTTTTGTTACAAAGTATCCAGTGTGAGCGCATTCAATTTTACCTTAATATATGGAAGCCCACTTAAACAATATTTACTTAGGAACTTTTTAATCTAAAAGAAATTAAAACCTTCTATATACAATGTTTTTAACAAAGCAAGTTTAATGGAATTAATAATAAAGAAAATTAAACAATAACAACGTGAATAATTCTATATTTGTTTTTCAATGTTTTTTATTGTAAATCAACAAATAAATACACGAATTATAATCTTGTAAACAAACAGATATATCTTAATCGTGTGTTACAATTAATGAGAAGTCATGAATTGGGAACGCACCTATAGTTAGAATTTGAATTAAGGTTCGTTAATAAGAAGAATTAATAAAGAAGAAAAGAAGACCAATCCTTCACAGAAAACTCTAGATCGCTCCAGGCAAGATAGTGGCCAGACAAGAGTTACTTAATTGTGCCTCTGTTCGATTTTTGTGGCCATCCTTTAGGCTTCAAGCAAGAGCGCTGTCCAGTGGAGATCCTTAGTGTTACGCAAAACGCGAACCTTAGTGAAGAATCCTTTGGTTGATCCTTGGTACTCCTCAGTCTTGCAGGTCCTTCGTCAATGATTGTAACTGGACGTCTGTCTGTATCAGCGATTAAGGAGTTAACGAACCATGGTTTGGGGATGTTTATTGGCTGATGTTTAAACCATGTGACCCCGCTTAGTCTATACATTTAAGTGGTGTATTGCAGTATACCTTAAAATATCTTAATTATTGAATGACCTACTTCTTAAAGCAAAAACAAACAAACCAAACCAAGCTATGGGTAAATAGTAAGACAGACTGGCAAGGTGACCGTTCTAGGAGATGGAAAAACTCTGCAATTAAACCAAAGGGATTCTCTTCTCGTTAGTCATATATATGAGAAAAAGGTTTGGGGGTTTCCATAAGGGTAATAGGGTTGGGTCAATCATATAGGTCCAAGTGTTTGATGTGACCAGTCGATTAATGGGAGGCTGCCTTCTGACCCGCCGTCTAGCGTAAGTAAAAATCACAATGGAATGTTCCATGTCATGGACTGGTCATTAGGTAGGTCGATTTTTCACTTTAAAAAATATAAAATTGTCCATTTATGCAAAAGTTGTGTTTTAGTATACTGAATACTGGTGCCAAAAATTAGATCTTTAAATTACACCATTGTTTGTGGAAATAGCATCAAAAATCGTCTGTTAAAATTCCCCCCAAATCCTTGGTTTTTTTTACATTCTCTGATTTAAATATTGAAAACGGTGAATTGTCTAACCAATTACTAGGCCAAAAGCTGACGATCTTTGATGCTATTTCCTAAAACATTGGTACTATTTCCTCAAGCAATGGTACTGTAAGGTTCAAGGTTATAACTATGTTATAATTAGTTGAAACATAACAAACGCCAACACGTTTGTAGGACAACATTTTATATTTATAACAGCACAGGAATATGACGAGATACAGAAAATAATAACATACATGTACATAATATAAAGAGTAGAGATAAAAGCACTGGAGAGTCCGTTACATACAAAATCGCTTACTAGTGATGGGAGGCCTAAGCCCCCACGAGAAGGGGTCGCATAAGTCTAACCCATGTGCTCGTACAGAAGATGTAGCTAAAAAAGAGGAAGAAGCGTTTGAACCAGGCGCTTAAATACAATAGCCCCTGGTGAGATCAAGCGACAACCCAGCGGGAAGATAACTCTTCCAGGCCAATGTGAAGATAATCCCCACAGTACTAATTTTTGGTATCAGTATTCAGTATACTAACACACAACTTTCTCTTAGATGGACAATTTGATATTTTGAAAAAGTGAAACATCGACATACCTTAAACGTCATCCACCAGGATTCCGTTCTTAAGCATTTATTGAGGGGTGGTCTTATGCTATTGCAGATGTACAGTCGGTGTATTATATAAACCCGGGTGCCCGGGGAGCAGGTGCAGTGGATTAACAGTGGATTTTCTTTTTTCTATTACTCTCCTTTTTCCTTTATTCTCCTATTTCAATTGCTCTCCGTTTTCCTTTGCTCATCTTTTTTCTATTGCTCTCCTTTTTCCATTACTCTCCTATTTCAATTGCTCTCCTTTTTCCTTTATTCTCCCATTTCAATTGCTTTCCTTTTTCCTTTGCTCTTCTTATTTCTTTTGCTCTCCTTTTTCCTTTACTCCCTATTTCAATTGCTCTCCTTTTCCTTTACTCCCTTTTTCTTTTGCTCTCCTTTTTCCTTTATTCTCCTATTTCAATTGCTCTCCTTCTCCTTTTCCTATTTTACTCCCCTTTTCTTTGCTCTCCTTTTTACTCTCCTCCTCTCCTTACTCTCCTATTTCAATTGCTCTCCTTTTCCTTTCCTCTCCTATTTCAATTGCTCTCCTTTTTCCTTTGCTCTTATTTCTATTGCTTCCTTTTTCCTTTACTCTCCTATTTCAATTGCTCTCCTTTTTCCTTTATTCTCCTATTTCAATTGCTCTCCTTTTTCCTTTCTTCTCCCCTTTTTCTTTTGCTCTCCTTTTCCTTTACTCTCCTATTTCAATTGCTCTCCTTTCCTTTGCTCTTCTTTTCTTGCTCTATCTCCTATTTCAATTGCTCTCCTTTTTCCTTTACTCTCCTATTTCAATTGCTCTCCTTTTTCCTTTACTCCCCTTTTTCTTTGCTCTCGTTTTTCCTTTATTCTCCTATTTCAATTGCTCTCCTTTTTCCTTATTCTCCTATTTCAATTGCTCTCCTTTTCCTTTACTCCCCTTTTTTTTTCTCTCCTTTTTCCTTTATTCTCCTATTTCAATTGCTCTCCTTTTTTTTACTCTTCTTATTTCAATTGCTCTCCTTTTTCCTTTATTCTCCTATTTCAATTGCTCTCCTTTTTCCTTTATTCTCCTATTTCAATTGCTCTCCTTTTCCTTTATTCTCTATTTCAATTGCTCTCCTTTTCCTTTTCTCCTATTCAATTGCTCTCCTTTTTCCTTTATTCTCCTATTTCAATTGCTCTCCTTTTTCCTTTACTCTTCTTATTCAATTGCTCTCCTTTTTTTACTCTCCTTTGCTCTCCTTTTCCTTATTTCTCTATTTCAATTGCTCTCCTTTTCCTTTATTCTCCTATTTCAATTGCTCTCCTTTTTCCTTCTCCTTTTTCCTCCTATTTCAATTGCTCTCCTTTTCCTTTATTCTCCTATTTCAATGCTCTCCTTTTTCCTTATTCTCCTATTTCAATTGCTCTCCTTTTTCCTCTCCTATTTCAATTGCTCTCCTTTTTCCTTTATTTTTCTTTTGCTCTCCTTTTTCCTTTTTGCTCTCCTTTCCTTTACTCTCCTATTTCAATTGCTCTCCTTTTTCCTTTACTCCCCCTTTTTCTTGCTCTCCTTTTTCCTTTACTCTCCTATTTCAATTGCT
>CM042169.1:12189807-12214469 GCA_023376005.1 Doryteuthis pealeii
TTTCTCTGAATTTTTGTGATAAGGCTTGATGATTAGTATTATTTGTATTATTCGGACTATTATCCTCATCTTTATTGTTATTTGTACAATGTTTCGGCTGATGTGCTCTCCGGACTTCGTTAGGTATTTCATGTCGGACTCGGGAATGTTCTCGAACTCGGTAACCTTCTTTTCGAACTCGGGAACCTTTTTGTCGTAATCGGGAGGTATCACGGAAGTTTGAGCCTAACCCTTTATTCAGTCCACGGATGTATCCTGCTCTAATTCCGCTAGCTGGGGTAGATAGAGAATTTCAGTTTTGACTTTTTACCATAATCTACACTAAGGTACCCTATCAAAAGAGAGGTAAAGCCTTTACCTATGTTACCTCCAAAACTGTTAAAAAACAACCCTTGGGATCCACTGCACCGATCAGCCCACTGTCGAATTTTAGAGCCAGGAGATTGCTTTGGCGGAGCACCGCATCTACCATCAGCTCCTCACTTTACCGCACAGCCTATCTGATGAGACTAAGCTCATATTGAGTTCTGGTTGAATGAAATTAATAATAGAAAAACTTAACAAATCGTCATTTGGTTTTCGTATTGAAACCATACATATAGAGAGTATTATTAATGTTATAAAGATTCCATTCCATTTCCAGCCTCCGTTTGGTTATTTCTCATTTAGTAACCTTTATTAGGTTGTAACAACATGCTACAGAAAAAAATATAACAATAAAAAAAAGAGTAGGGGAAACATAGAGACAGGGGTGAGCGCGCAGAAGCGATAATGCTGATCTGTTTCCATCGAATATGATGAACACATGAAAAGGAAAGGCAGAAAAAGAGAGTGCGAGACTTAAATAATGATTTTAATAACTTTTACATATTGAACTATTTATCAATAGCTCTTAAGTAAAGGCAACAAACGTTGTAATAATTAAATTATCATACTGTGCTATATCCACAGGTCCTGCTACTAATGGTAATTCTTCATCTCCGAAATAGCACGCACTTAACTATAATAACTGTGCTATATCCACAGGTCCTGCTACTAATGGTAATTCCTCATCTCCGAAATAGCACACACCTAACTATAATAACTGTATATCCACAGGTCCTGCTACTAATGGTAATTCCTCATCTCCGAAATAGCACGCACCTAACTATAATAACTGTGCTATATCCACAGGTCCCGCTACTAATGGTAATTTCTCATCTCCGAAATAGCACACACTAACTATAATAACTGTGCTATATCCACAGGTCCTGCTACTAATGGTAATTCCTCATCTCCGAAATAGCACACACCCAATTATAATAACTGTGCTATATCCACAGGTCCTGCTACTAATGGTAATTCCTCATCTCCGAAATAGCACGCACCTAACTATAATAACTGTGCTATATCCACAGGTCCTGCTACTAATGGTAATTCCTCATCTCCGAAATAGCACACACCCAATTATAATAACTGTGCTATATCCACGGGTCCTGCTACTAATGGTAATTCCTCATCTCCGAAATAGCACGCACCTAACTATAATAACTGTGCTATATCCACAGGTCCTGCTACTAATGGTAATTCCTCATCTCCGAAATAGCACGCACCTAACTAGAATAACTGTGCTATATTCACAGGTCCTGCTACTAATGGTAATTCCTCATCTCTGAAATAGCACACAACTAACTATAATAATCCTGAATAGAACTGTAGTTCTACTATATCAGGTCACTGTACAACCCAGAAATTCGGATAAAAAACTAACTCTTGTGTAATGATTTGGATATTAGACGTCGCTCTTTGAACTGAAAATAAAATGAGGATAATTATTGATTATCTAAAAGAATAATCCACGCATGATGCGGACTTCAGTGACACGGATCGATGATTCACTCTAATTGCCGAAGTTTTGTAAAAAAAAAAAAAAAATAGAGAAAGAAAATCAGTCAGTGATTCGGTTCGAATTTCATTCGAAATTAATGAATATAAAACCGACAAACACTAGGGAAAGTCCTGACGAAGAAGGAGAAAATTAAAGATACTTCTCTGAATATCTTTTTAAAATTGGGACACGTCTTACCTCAATACATCAGTCAAGATTAAAAAAAGATAAAATTATCTAAATGTTTCTTATTGAATTTATAAAAGCGCTGGCTTGTGCATGTCAGGGGTAATGGAAAATTGCCGCATCCCAAAAAATCATTTGTATTGTGAATTAGTAAAAGACTCCAGATCGGTAGGTAGACCCCCACCTACGCTTTAAATATGTCTGTGGGAGAGACATGAGGATATGCCACATTGACAAAAACACATTGATGCAAAAAATCGAGCGGCCTGGCGCCTTAACTTTAAGCAACGTGCGGAGAGTGGTGAGGCGGATAGGAGAGTAGCCTTCTCAGCAAAGAGAGCCAGAAAAAACGAGAGAAAGACAACAGCCCCAGAAAGCATCACAGTTTGCGTGCAGTCAGTGCACCAAAGACTGTCACTCAGGAATTGGCCTGCACAGTCACTTGTGCAGATGAAGATAAATTATCTATTTTGTGGACACCACGCCATCGTCCTTGGTGGACGGAAAGGTGCCAACCAACAAAAAGCACTTCGTAGCGAGGTTTTGTAAGCGCAAAAAGCGTTAAAATGCTTTGAGAATAAAACTATTTGCGATTCGTTTTGCGGGAAACTGTCATTTACAAGGCGTCGTTGACTTCATTACCTTAACATAGTTTAAAAAAGAAAGAAAAAACTCATAAGCGATTCTGTTTAGATTTAAAATAAAAATCAATGAATATAAGACTGATAACCAGTTAGGAAAAGCCTCGACGAAGAGAGAAAAAAATGAAAACAATCGGAGTAATTAAAACTTGGGAATCCAAAATGTCAGAATTGCCGAATTCGAATTCAGTATGGAATGTTTTAATTGCCCAGGGTGTCGGCATGATTTCAAAATGGTATGATATATTGGCCAACGGCTTCTTGGTAAAAGTTTAATAAGTGCAACACACTGACACACATGCTCATATATTATATATATATATATATATATATATATATATATATATATTATATATTGGAAAAATCCGACAGTATGATGAAAAGAAATAGAAAAACAAATATTCAATATTATGCAGACAGATATCTGTTTCAACCTGTGGGGTTTATAAAATATAATTCAATGGAAATCATTTTAAAATTAAAATGAAGACAATTGTAAAAGATACTTTATAAACACCGGTCTTCGTCAGGTCACATATATTGTAGAATTAAAAGGAGGAGTAAAATTTAATAGTTTAGCATGAGAGGTTCAAATAACGCTTACGTTCTGATCCGGAATATCTTTTAAAATTTGTATAAAAAAGCGTATTTTGGAATAAAAATGATGTAAATTTTATTTTTAAACCTAAATATCTTTAAAATCAGTGAGAAAACCTCAACAAAATTTGAAAATTTGAAAAGTGTATACAAGATAAAAGGTGTTAGAAATCGTTCAGAAATAATCCAACCACGAAAACGAGTATATATGGGAGTCCACAGTACACTCAGAGAAGATACAGTATGATTCGGGAAATAAAGTCGCAACACCATGGATTTATTTACTGGATCATTCCGTATCTTCCTTGAGTATACTGCAGACAAGGATATTAGCGCTAGTCTCTGACTCTGCCTGCTGGACTCCCGGTTTCAATTTCTGTCGGAGGGAAATCGTTAGTATACATCGCTGATG
The DNA here is from genome assembly GCA_023376005.1 of Doryteuthis pealeii. Classification (NCBI taxonomy): domain Eukaryota; kingdom Metazoa; phylum Mollusca; class Cephalopoda; order Myopsida; family Loliginidae; genus Doryteuthis; species Doryteuthis pealeii. The sequence continues at coordinate 12,193,511 of CM042169.1, forward strand.
AGACTTAATAAAGTTGAAAGAGTCTGTACGATGTTCTACGCATCGCACGATTGCTTGCCGGAGTTTGCTTGTCATAATTATTTTCAATAATTATCGAATTTTATACGATATACACATTGTAATTGCCTTCAAGCAATATATAAATAATAATATATAATATATATTTCTTCTAAATATATGCATATATATATATATATATATACCAACCCTTCCGCACGAGCAGGATGTGACACAAAGTCACTTTCTTAGGCAGATTTTAACAGGGTTGAATTCAGAGTTTTCCTTCTCCTATACTGGTTACCTAGCCATGATTATATTACTAACTAACATACTGACTATGCCTGTGAAGTCCCGGTTTCGATTCCTGTCGGAGGGGAGTCGTTAGTATACATCGCTGAAGAGACTTAATAAAGTCAAAACAGTATGTGCGGTGTTCTGCATAGCGAGCCATCCTTTGCGGGATTCACTTGTCAAGATTATTTTCTATAATTATCGAATTTTATACGATACATGCATTATAATTGCCTTCAAGCAAAATATAAATTATAATTTTTCAACAATGCTTCTATAAACAAACAAACATCCAAAAATCTTATATATATATATATATATATATATATTATATATATATATATATATATATATATATATATATATATATATATATAGTGTGAGTTGGTCAGTTTCAGCATTTGCTGGAATGGCGTACCAAAGGCAGTATTAATTGGTAGAGTGCTCAATATAAAATAGAGCTGTTATATAATATAATAAGATAAATATATAAAGGTTTTACATATCTATTTATTAGGTGACAAATATAATATATATATATAAATAAAATATTCATTATTTTTGCTCCAAAATTGTAGCGAACGTGTATATATATTTACTTTGTCGTTAATTGTTTTATTTTCCTAGTTTCCTTCTGACATACATACACAGCAACGATACAGGTATATAGGGAAAGAGACAGACAGACAAATGGACAGAGGAGTTATAAATCTATTGATATAAAATTGTGGTAACCATAGGAACTTAAGAAAAAATACTGAGAGACCAATAATAGACGGAGTGACAAACTGCCATTTGTACTGATGTAGGCAATGGTCAGTTTAAATGAAATAGTGAATTGCAAAGGAAATATATTTTAAAGACTCAGTTTCATTCGACCTTTAATTTCGAAAAGTTTCTCTTGCTGCCATTTACCATTTTTTTGTTTCTAATTTCCTGGCATTTCTTTATATACTTTCTCCGGAAACAACTTAAATCTGGAAATTCATTTCAATTCCAAACTTACAAAAAAATCTGGTCTTAGTGGTCAGTATATATATATATATATATATATATATATGCTCACCATTTGGGTTCTGTCGCTCTCATTATCCTTCTCTACCCCCCTCTTTCTCGTTCTCCCCCTATCCCTCCGTTCCATTTTCTCTCTCTGTTCCATTTTGTTTTCTCTGTCTCTGTCTCTGTCTTCTGTCTCTCTCTCTCTCTCTGTTCCATTTTCTTTCCCCCCCTCTCTCTCTCTCTCTCTCTCTCTCTCTCTCTTCTCTCTCTCTCTCTCTCTCTCTCTGTTGCATTTTGTTTTCTCTGTCTCTGTCTCTGTCTTTGTGTTCCATTTTGTTCTCTCCGTCTCTCTTTCTCTTTCTTTCTCTCCCCCCTCTCTCTCTCTCTCTCTCTCTGTGTGTCGCTCGTTCTATTTTTGAGATGAGAATTATTATTCACTGTTGTACTGGGACTGGTATCTTTTTAACTAAATAAATAATTTCATTCTTAATGGATATTTAATTTTTTTATAAACAGATTTTTCTATTTAACCCATAGATGTGACCCTAACATTTACTACAACTCTGGGTCAGAGTGGACCTGGGAGTAATGGTAATAAAGGGGTGCTCCAATTCCCCAAACCTCAAAAACTGGAACCTCACCATCAGATAGAGTTTAACGTCATTCCCAGGACATGAAGACCCTCAGTCACCGCCTTCTAGCACCCATATGATAAAAATAGGTTGGGGCTTGCCATAAGGGCAATAGGGTTGGGGTAATCATATTGGTGCTTGGGCTTGACGTGACCAGCCGATTGATCGGAGGGCCTCTCCGATCGACCGTCTAGCCTATGCAAGGGTCTAAGTAAAGTGTTGCAGGTCATGGACTGCTCATCCACCAGGATTCCATCTTTATACACGGGACACCACCCACGGTCAGCAGGTGGCCCCGTTGTGAGGTGTTTGCCCCTATGCAGAGGTGCAGTCGCCGTATTCTAAAGGCTCAGCCGACAGGGTTTGAACTCGTGTCTCTGTGACCATTTCCTATGACAATAACCGTTACACACTTTATAAAATGTCTAAAAATCATCCAAATTTTGTCGCAGTCGCTACTTGTGCTACAATATCGGGCATAATCTATTTATTAATATTCGCGTTCTTTAATTGTACAACCGTTATCATCTTGCATACCATATTGTTAAAAAATGAGGTCGTCTATCTCGTTAAAGATGGAATTACCAAATGTAAATCCTGATTATGTGGTCTTGCTTATCCACCGATTTCTTATGTCTTATGAGTTGTCATCTCAGCTAAAAAAATGGATCATTCCGTTCATATTATAAAGAAAGAAAGGGAAGATTAAGACATGCTACACAGAAAAATAAAATTAGAATAAAGAAAAAGGGTTAGGGAAAGATAGGTGGAGGAGGTGAGCGCGCAGAAGTGACGAAGCTAATCTATTTCAATTGAACACACTGAAATGATGAAAAGAAGGAATGAAAAGAAAAGAATGAGAGAGATAGAGAGAGAGAGATTATTACACTTTTTACATATTGATCTATTACGCAATAGCTCTAAAGTAAACATATCAAACGTTGTAATACTTAAATTACTTAGCAATAGCTCAAATGTTGTAATGTGGTATATCCACAGGTCCTTGCTAGTATTGAACTATTTAGCAATAGCTCTTAACATGTTGTAATAATTAAATTATCATACTGTGGTATATCCACAGGTCCTTGCTAGTATTGAACTATTTAGCAATAGCTCTTAAGTAAACATATCAAACGTTGTAATAATTAAATTATCATCTGTGGTATATCCACAGGTCCTTGCTAGTATTGAACTATTTAGCAATAGCTCTTAAGTAAACATATCAAACGTTGTAATAATTAAATTATCATACTGTGGTATATCCACAGGTCCTTGCTAGTATTGAACTATTTAGCAATAGCTCTTAAGTAAACATATCAAACGTTGTAATAATTAAATTATCATACTGTGGTATATCCACAGGTCCTTGCTAGTATTGAACTATTTAGCAATAGCTCTTAAGTAAACATATCAAACGTTGTAATAATTAAATTATCATACTGTGGTATATCCACAGGTCCTTACTAGTATTGAACTATTTAGCAATAGCTCTTAAGTAAACATATCAAACGTTGTAATAATTAAATTATCATACTGTGGTATATCCACAGGTCCTCTAGTATTGAACTATTTAGCAATAGCTCTTAAGTAAACATATCAAACGTTGTAATAATTAAATTATCATACTGTGGTATATCCACAGGTCCTTGCTAGTATTGAACTATTTAGCAATAGCTCTTAAGTAAACATATCAAATGTTGTAATAATCAAATTATCATACTGTGGTATGTCAACAGGTCCTGCTAGTATTGAACTATTTCAATAGCTCTTAAGTAAATATATCAAATGTTGTATTAATTAAATTATCATACTGTGGCATATCCACAAGTCCTTACTAGTATTGAACTATTTAGCAATAGCTCTTAATTAAAAATATCAAACGTTGTAATAATTAAATTATCATACTGTGGTATATCCACAGGTCCTTGCTAGTATTAAACAATTTTCAATATCTCCAAAGTAAACATATCAAACGTTGTAATACTTAATCTATCATACTGTGGTATATCCACAGGTCCTTTCTAGTTATGCATATTACTTACACTTATAATAAAATTGTGAACGGAATAAAAGTTATGCAAATTATATTAGAGTCGGTACTAGTGCAACAATGTCGGCGCATGGTTATGTATATTACTTATATTAAACTTCACCATATGTATGTAGAGAATTATGCAATGTTACAACTGAGTGTAGAGTAAGAAGACTTAATCTAGGATTATGAATGAATACATTTTCGCTTGTATGGTGCAGTGAAATGTTGTAAAAAAAGGGCGTGAGTTGGTCGCTTAACAAACAGACAGGCCATCTTTCTTATTGGCTGGGCAAGATATATTCATGCCAATGTTAAGACCCCACAGACAAGATGAAATTCCACTATGACAAACACTAACGTAAAACGAAATGAATGGTATAGAATGATTTTATCATCTTTGACCGTTCAACGGAGAGAGAGAGAGACAGAGAGAGAGGGAGAGAGAGAGAGAGAGAGAGAGAGAGAGAGAAAGAGAGAGTACATAGTTGAAGAGAGAGCGAACGTGCGCGTGCAAGAGAGAGAGAGAGAGACAGAGAGAGAGACAGAGAGAGAGACAGAGAGACAGAGAGAAAGACAGACAGGGGGGAGAGAGAGAAAAAAGAGAAACAAACAGACAGACAGACAGACAGACAGAGTGAGAGAGAGAGAGAGAGAAAGAGAGAGAGAGAGAACATAAGTACATAGTGGAAGAGAGAGAGCGAACGCTCGCGTGCAAGAGATATATAGATAGATAGATAGATAGATAGATAGATAGATAGAGAGAGAGAGAGAGAGAGAGAGAGAGAGAGATTGACAGTGATGAGAGAAATATGCTGAGAAAAAGAGAGGATGATGTTTTTTATTGCCGGTAAAAAAAGTGAAAAGAGAGAGAGAGGGGAAATAGAGGGAGAGTGAGAGAGGGAGAGAGATAAATACAAACATAGGTGAGAGACAGACAGACAAACAGACAGAGACAGAGACAGAGACAGTGACAGTGTGTGTGAGGAGAGAAATATTCTGAGACAAAGAAAGGGAGATGTTTTTTCCACTGCCGATGAAGGAAGAGAGAGAGAGAGAGAGAGAGGGGAAAGAGAGAAAAGGACAGAGACAGAGAGAGGAGGAGGAGAATACAAAAAGAGAGAGAAAGTGAAATAAAGAAATACATACATAGATTATATATATATATATATATTATATATATATAGAGAGAGAGAGAGAGAGAGAGAGAAAGCGAGAGAGAGTAAGAGAGAAAGAGAGACAGAGATAAAGTGAAAGAGAAAGGAATACAAAAAGAGAGAGACAGAGAAATAAAGAAATATATACATAGATTAATATATATATATATATATATTATTTTATCATCTCTACCCATTCAGGAGAGAGATAGAGAGAGAGAGAGAGAGAGAGAGAGAGAGAGAGAGAGAGAGAGAGAGAGAGAGAGTTATATAGGGAAATAGACAGAGAGAAGAGAGAGAGAGAGAGAGAGAGACAGGGGGCTTTCTTCACTCCGAGAAATCAAGAGAAAGAGACAGACAGACAAACAGAGAGATCAGAGAGAGAGAGAGAGAGAGAGAGAGGAGAGAGAGAGAGAGAGAGAGAGAGAGAGACAGAAACAGAGACAGAGAGACAGAGAGACAAATAAGTTGATTGAAGTTTACGTTTTGACACACGGCAAGATTTATGGTAGCATACCATAAAGACAGGATTATCTCCCTTCTTTTGAGTGACTGAACCCGGGATTAAGTTATCTAGCATATACTTACATCATAGTCCCATAGATACGCACACATAGGAACTTATGTGTGAAAGTATATACTTATGCAATCACACACAAAATTATGAACACACAACCAACGCCACCTCCACCTTATATATATATATATATATATATATATATATATATATATATATATATACAAAACTTGTTGGTAAACTCTTGCGGTAAGAAAAAACCCGGCAAATAGTTTGATAGTAAAAATATACTACCAAACATCACATGGGAAAAAAATTGCTAAAAGAAAATACCAAGATAGTCATACTAAAAAATAATCGGTTGATACTATAATACTTGCCCCCCCACACACACACACAAAAGTTATATATATATATGAAAAATATGTATATATATAAACCGCCTGGATACCCTAAAGTTAAAAAGTAAAGAGTGCTCAATACCTAATACTTAGTGCTCTTCAGGGCAAAGATCTGACTCAGATCTTTGGCTTGAATAGTTCTAAGCGAAACTGTTAGTAGTATATCTAACTCACTAGGCTTAACTTTATATATATATATAATATATATATATATATATATATATATATATATATATGATGAACAAAAGGTGATAACCCAGGAATATTTCTTTTATGTTGTTTATTTTTCACAACTAGTTTCGACCTTAGGTCATCCTCAGGAGAAAATTTCATGTTGAAGAAATTGTTTTAGAGATTTAAAAAAAGTATTGGCCAGGCCATTATTATGTATTTTGACAGGCCATATACATATATATATATATATATATATATATATATATATATATATATATATAATATACATATATATATTAATGTGTATGGTTGGCACTAGTATACTAGAAAAAGTAATAGTAATCCAACGTACAGTGTTATTAGAAGAGTGCTCAATATCTGTGATAGAGCGTTGATAACACGCAAACACGAGAATACAGTTAAAAAAAAACGCACACATTTGACCATTTACACAATTTCTGTCATTTTCGAAGGAACCGTTTCGTCTTACCTGATGAATGCTTTCAGCAAGAAACCGCTGGTTGTAATACCTTTCCCGTAATTAAATAAATAAAAGCAAAAACTTTTATTTGTTTTGATTTCTCATTAAACTATATACATACATGCATATATATATATATATATATATATATATATATATATATATATGTGTGTGTGTGTGTGTGTGTCCGTACGTTGCGTCTGACTGCTGGATTTTCAGATGGGTCCGAGAGTTCTTGTTTGAAGTGGGACGGTCAGTTTTTGCTTTTTAAGGTGTTACTGACCCAATATAACCACTCAAGCAACAGGAGGTACTGCAATCAACCCGTGTCCCGTTTATCAAAATGTCTTGATTTGGCATTGAATGACCCCAAAAAGATTGATATGTCATTAAACAAGACAACCAAATTGTATGGAGGTGGGAAGGAACATTGGCGATGTATAGGCAGATTTGCTGAGTTTCAATAGAAATATTTCAATTGAATAAAATGAAAATGAAAAAAAAAAAAAAAGGTACCAACTGAATAAAAAAAAAATTCTTGTGAACATAAACATGGAAATGTTATAAGTGCAAAACAATGTTCATGTTTCTACGAATTATCCCAAATGAGTCCTCCAATCAGGTGGCATCCGTTAATGAGATCTTCAAAAGAAAATTATTTGGAAAAAATAAAATAAAATAAAATAAAATTTCAGCATATTTCTAGTAATCATATTCTGGAATATATCATAATGGTAAATGAGATTTTTAAAAGTTTTGAAAATTAAGCTTTATGTTCAGAACAACCCCCCACGCCCCCCCCCAAATCAGTCTCTAGATCAATAGAGAAAGTAGTGAGGAGAGAGAGAGAGAGAGAGAGAGAGAGAGAGAGAGAGAGAGAGAGGACAATCTTTTCTTTCTTTATTCTCTCTCATATATATATATATATATATATATATATATATATATATTTGATTAATTAAGCACCTGAAGAAGATATCAGAAGATCTGAAACACGTGTCGCAAATGTAATATAATAACATAAATAAAAAAATATAATACTTTTTGTGGATTTTCTTTCTTATAAAATATTTAATTATCTCTCATTGGACCCATAACAACACACACACACACACACACACACTCGCACAGATATATATATATATATATATATATATATATATATATAATATATATATATATATATATATGTATGTATGTATCTATAAGGTAAAAGCAAAGTCGTCGGGGCGGCCTAAAGTCGGTATCAGCCAGTCAGTGAGGAGTCTATCCCCTTTTCAATAGCGCTAGACGAAGGAGATTGTTTTGGCATCTGAGGTGGAGCGCCACGCCTACCATCAGCTCCTTACTTTACCGCACAGATCCTTGTGCTACTCATACACTGAGTTGGCGAGGACCGGTATCGAACTAGGAACCTTGTGGTTTCTAGCCCAACGCTCTACCGACTGAGCTAACTGTATAATGTAGTTTTGGTATATATATTAATACAGAATGTTTCATGTTGGTAATATGACATGTGTAGATCTAACTCAGGATAGTACAGACATATTGAAAAGCAATCGGTGACTCTCAGCTTCCCGTCTATGAGGTTATCTAACCAATACCAATTGGTATCACTCTATGTGATCTTCTACCAATTATGTAAGTGAGAAACTGACAATCACCAAGCGATATCCTAACTCAGATCTTACTCTCTCTCTCTCTCTCTCTCTCTCTCTCTCTCTCTCTCTCTCTCTCTCTCTTCATCTCTCTGTCGGTCTAGCTCAGTCGGTAGAGCGTTCGGCTAGAAACCACAAGGTTCCTTGTTTGATACCGGTCCCCGCCAACTCAGCGTATGAGTAGCACAGGGATCTGTGCGGTAAAGTAAGGAGCTGATGGTAGGTGTGGCGCTCCACCTCAAACGCCAAAATAATCTCCTTGGTCTGGCGCAAGTGAAAAGGGGATAGACTCCCTCGCTGATTGGCTGATACCGACTTGAGGCCTCCCCGTCAACTAACTAATATATATATATATAATATATATATATATGTATATATATTTAAACACAAGAGCACAAATAAATAAATACAAATACAAAGCCATACATAACACCAAATAAATGTGCACGCAAACAAAGTACTCTCTCTCCCTCCCCCTCTCTCTCCCACTTCTCTTTCTCTGTCTCTACCCCATATATATATATATATATATATATATATATATATATCTTATTATAATGGAGATTGTGTGTTTTTCTGTCTGTAACCGAAACTATATTCCTACTCAAGTCACAATTCTCTTAGTTATTGACATCACATTCTCCATGATTTTATTTTTATCTAAACCTCAATTATTAATAAAATTGTCTTACATTATTAATACTGTTAACTATGTCTACATACTGACAACATGCAATTATATTTATATATACAATAAAATAGCGGTTTACAGTGTGAACGGAAAGGCTAATTTGCATATTAATATTAAAAAATCGAATTTAATAAATATGTGCTTAGTATTATTGATTTCTAACTGTTTGGTTTTATTTTAATGAATATAAGCAAACATTTCTTCAATAAATCTTAAATGTAAATCCATTAACAAGATAAAATAACTGTCATTTTATTCTTTACTTCCTCTTATAACTAAATACTTAAATAAGAAAAAATAACAATGAAAGACGAGAGTGATGGAAGAGTAAGTTTCAGTTGTTCCATTTTTTATTATACTCCCTCTGTTTCAAATCGTTTTATCTGTATTCTTATTTAGTTTCATTAGCCTTTCTAATTTAATACAATATTTTATTACATTAAAACTTAAATACTTGCACCCGGAGGGTGCATATATTTGCTAGTATATATAAAGTTGAATGAAGTGAAAAATAAAAGTTTTAGCTTTTATTCATTTATTTGGAAACGATATTACTATGAATGGTTTCCTGCTCAAAGCATTCATCAGGTAAACCAAATAGTCTTTTATAAACACACACACACACACACACACACACACACACACACACACACACATATATATATATATATATATATATTTATATAAACAAGACGTGCAGAAATTTACGCAAAGGAACCAGCATTTTTCGAATGCATGCACATATATAAATTAACGCGTGGTCTAATGGTTAGAGTCGTAAGAAATGGACTCGTCGACCCGAGTTCAATTCCTGGACGAAGCTGTTTGCATTTCACACGGCGCAAATACCCTTGGGAAAGGTATGAATCAAATTCTCCCTCCAGCTATGGGAAAATAGCAGGCCAGACTGGGTTCTTTAATCAAGGCTTGGTAACCAGTTCAGGAGAAGGAAAACTCTGAATTCAAACCTGTTAAACCCGCTACAGAAATTGATCTTATGTCACATACTGCTCCTGGGGATGTGTTTGGTATATATATATATATATATATATATATATATATATATATATATATATATATATATATGGCATTTCTAGTTGAAGTTAATTCTCTCAACTAGAAATGCCATAAGACAACAACGACTTCAGTTCCAGTGATCTTCTGAAAAAGAGATTTTATCTCGAAATATCAAGAATAAATTACAGGTTAACACACAACACCATTGTTACCTTATTATTTTTCTTTACACTTGCAACCTCCAAACCTCCAAACCAATGTATACAAAATGCTTCCCTATATATATTTATCGGATCACATAAGCAAATGCCGAAATACAAGCAATGTACCGAACTACGCTGAAATACATACACAACCTTCACACAGTCTAACATACAGAAAAGCAGAAATATATGCACATGCTTGAAACACACAGGTGCACATACGCAAATACAGAAATACATGCTCAAACATAGAAATACGCGGAAACATATGCAAAACAAATAGATATAATACCTTCACCCCACCCATATATATATATATATATATATATATTAAGAAATTTGAAAAACACAAGTGTTCCAAAAATGAGGTGAATTTATTTATCGACGCTTAAACGTTTCGGTTTCTTTAAACTTTCATCAGGATGTAATGAGGGGTGAAGAAATTGATGGATGTTTTATAGATGACAGGAGATAAAAAATCTTAAAATATTTATAAATAAATTCACCTCATTTTTGGAACACTTGTTTTTTTCAAATTTCTTAATATTGTCGTATTTATTTCCATATTTACTCCCATATATATATATATATATATATATATATATATATATATATATATATTATATATATATATGTGTGTGTGTGTGTGTGTGTGTGTGCGTGTGTGTGTGTGTGTGTGTAATTACCAACTCCCACGAGTAGGATGCGACAGAAGGTCAATTTATTAAGCGGAGTTTAACAGGTTTTAATTCAGATTTTTCCTTCTCCTAGATTGGTTGCCTAACCAAGGCTAAAGAGCCTAATCTGCCCTACTATTTACACATAGCTGGAAGGATTATAGTTGGATTCATACCTTTTCCAAGGGTACTAGCGCTATGTGAAATGCAAACAGCCTTGTCCAGGATTTGAACTCGGGTCAACGAGTCCATTTCCTACAACTCTAACCATTACACCACACGCCTCCAACTATAAAAACTTCACATAGGGGCACATAAACACATGCAGAAATACACCGAAACACATGCAAACAAACACATATCATATCTTTTACACAGTTGCACATACACATGTACAGAAACACGAGCTCAAACATAGAAATACGCGGAAAAATGTAAACAAACACATATAAAATCTTTCACACCCACGGAAGTGCAGAAACACACACAAACGTATATACATAGGCGCACAAGGGTTAAAGTCATGGGAAATGGACTCACAAACACATATGATACATTCGCACAGATGCACATACATATGTGCAGAAACTCAATTTCACATTTAGAAATACGCGGGAACACATGTAAACACACACATACAGTAATGTCACACAGAACTACGCGGAAACATATGCGAAAAAACACACGCAGTAACTTCATGCGCACATACACAAATGAATAAACACACACACAATTATACATACATAAACTCACTGATATACATATTATACATATACACAGGAACACTTGCAAACACACACACAATACTGTAACGTCACACATACCTACACTTAAACATGTGCAAACTTCACATACGCGCACATACACAAAAGCATTAAAACACGTAAACATACATACATAAACTCACGGATATATATATATATATATATATCATAGATAAACCTGTATATACATTCTTCATTACTGACTTTTGTTAAATCATATTTGTATTTCTGTTTAAACTAAAACGTTTCGCACCAAAATCGATGAAATCTACGAACCGCGTTAAACCGACTGTTTTCTAAGAAGACATTTTGCCGCGAAATAAAGATTGTTGAAAGGTTTTATTGAGTTAGTTGCATAACCGTTGAATTGCAACACGTAACTTATACAAAAGATTTTACACTGGGATTAAAAATAGGAAATTTTTAACCGGAATTAATCTCGTTCTTTTTCTTCAATTCTCGTTTTTTCACGTTATCTTACTTTTCTTTTTTCTTTTTTTTCTTTCTTTCCTTTTTTCTTTTTTTTTCTTCTCATTCTTCAATTCTTTTTTCTTTTTCTCTTTTTTCATCTATTTCTTACGTTATCTCTTTTTTTATTTTTTTATTTCTTCTTTCTACCTTTTTTCCATATACATATTTTTTCCTGTTTTTGTTTCTTTAATTCTTTTTTCTTTATTTTTTTTCCGTTTCTTCTCCTATTTTTCATTAATTTCTTTTATTATCACTTTTTTCCATTTTTTTTTAAATTTCTTCTTTCCTTCTTTTTTCCATATATTTCTTTTTCTTCCTGGTTTTTCTTTCCATTTTGTTTCTTTCTTTTTTATTTATTTATTTTTCGTTTTTTTTCTCCTATTTTTCCTTAATTTTCTTTCATTGTATTTTTTCTCTTTTTTTTGCTTATTCCTTCCTTTTTTTCCATATATCGCTTTTTCTTCTGCTAGCTGTCTTTTTGTCTTTTCTTCTCTCTGTAAATCTTTCTTTCCTCCTTTTATACTCTCTCTTTCTTTTCTTTCTTATTCTCGCTCTTTTCTATCCACATTATTTATACTAGCAAATATATGCATCTATTTCTTACGTTATCTCTTTTTTCTTTTTTTTATTTCTTCTTTCCTCATTTTTTCCATATATTTCTTTTTATTCCTGTTTTTTTTCTGTATATTTTGTTTCTTTCTTTTATTCTTTTTTCTTTATTTATTTTTCGTTGTTTCTCCTATTTTTCATTAATTTCTTTCATTATCACTTTTCCCCTTTATTTATTTCTTCTTTCGTTTTCCCATATATTTATTTTCCTTCCTGTTTGTTCTTTTTCTCTCTTTTTCCTTTTATTTTTCTTTTTTTCTTTTTTTTTCTCCTATTTTTCATATATTTATTTCATTATCTCTTTTCTCACTTTTTTTGTTTATTCATTCCTTTTTCCATATATCACTTTTTCTTCCACTTTCATTCTTTTTTCTTTTCTTCTCCCCCGAAATCTTTCTTTCCTCCATTTATACTCTCTCTCTCTCTCTCTTCTCTCTCTCTCTCTCTTTTCTTTCTTATTCCTGCTCTTTTCTATCCACGTTATTTATATTTTTTCTTCTTTTCTTTCTTTCTTTTATACTTTTTATTCATTTATCATACTTTCTTTTTTTCTTTTGTCTATTTTTCATTCGTTGTTTTCTCTCTTTTTCGTTTATTTCTTTCAATCCTTTGTTCATTTATTCGTTTCTTTCTCTTCTTTTTGAATATATTTATTTCGTTATCTTTTCCGTTCTGTATTTTCTGTTTATTCTTACCTCTTTCTTCCTCTATATCTCTTTTTCTTCCTCTTTTTTTATTTTCTTCTTTTTTCTCTCATCTTTTTCTCCCCCTCTCCTCTCTCTCTCTCTCTCTCTCCCTCTCTCTTACTTTTCGTTTTTAATCTCTCTTTTTTATCTACTTTCTTAATAATTGTCTGTTTGTTTCTTTTTTTCTTTTATACTTTTGATTTATCTTACTTTCTTTTTCGTTTTTCTTTCTTTTATTCGTTCTTTTTCTCTCATTATTTTGACTATTTTTCGATTTTCCATTTTGTTTTTTGTATTTTTCTCATTTTCGTTTCTCCCTTTGATTCTCTCTGTTCTCTTTTTGTTTATATAAAAAGTGAAATTTCGCTCATAATTCTTTAATGAATGAATAGAAAAAATTTTTTGCATAAGTCATATTTAAAGTTTCAAAAAATCAGCACGCACAGTTCACCGATAATAAGAAGAAAAACTGCCAGGAAGAGGGAGAAAGGGGAGAAGAAAAAGAAAGAAAGGAAAGAGAAGGAAAAATGGAGAAGAAGAAAAGGGGAGAGAAGATAAAAAGGAGAGAATATAATAAAAAGTAGAGAAGATGAAAAAGGAGAGGAAAAAGGAGAGAAAGAAAAAAAGGAAGAAAAGATGAAAAAGAAAGAAGTAAAAGAAAAAGAAAAATAGATGTCAGTTTTTAGCCCCCGCGACACTTAAGCATACACTCATTTCTGCGATTTTCCCAACCCACTTCATTTCGCCAAAACTCAACTTTTACCCCACCCTCTTAAGCTTACACCCATCTTCTCTCCTTCTTTCGCCATTCCCTCTGCCTTTCGCCATATCTCAGCCTTTAGCCCACCCACTTAAGCTTACACTCATCTCTGCCATTTTCCCAACCCACTTCATTTCGCCAAAACTCAGCTTTTACCCCACCCTCTCAAGCTTACACCCATCTTCTCTCCTTCTTTCGCCATTCCCTCTGCCTTTCGCCATATCTCAGCCTTTAGCCCACCCACTTAAGCTTACACTCATCTCTGCCATTTCCCCAACCCACTTCATTTCGCCAAAACTCAGCTTTTACCCAACCCTCTCAAGCTTACACCCATCTCTCTCCTACTTTCGCCATTCCTCTGCCTTTCGCCATATCTCAGCTTTTAGCCCACCAACTTAAGCTTACACTCATCTCTGCCATTTTCCCAACCCACTTCATTTCGCCAAAACTCAGCTTTTACCCCACCCTCTCAAGCTTACATCCATCTTCTCTCCTTTTTTCGCCATTCCCTCTGCCTTTCGCCATATCTCAGATTTTAGCCCACGCACTCAAGCTTTACACTCATCTCTGCCATTTTCCCAACCACTTCATTTCGCCAAACTCAGTTTTTACCCCACCCTCTCAAGCTTACACCCATCTTCTCTCCTTCTTTCGCCATTCCTCTGCCTTTCGCCATATCTCAGCCTTTAGTCAACCACTTAAGCTTTCACTCATCTCCGCCATTTTCCCAACCCACTTCATTTCGCCAAAACTCAGCATTTACCCCACCCTCTCAAGCTTACACCCATCTTCTCTCCTTCTTTCGCCATTCCTTCTGCCTTTCGCCATATCTCAGCTTTTAGCCCACCCACTTAAGCTTACACTCATCTCTGCCATTTTCCCAACCAACTTCATTTCGCCAAAACTCAGCTTTTGCCCCACCCTCTCAAGCTTACACCCATCTTCTCTCCTTCTTTCGGCATTCCCTCTGCCTTTCGCCATATCTAAGCCTTTAGCCCACCCATTTAAGCTTACACTCATCTCTGCCATTTTCCCAACCACTTCATTTCGCCAAAACTCAGCTTTTACCCCACCCTCTCAAGCTTACACCCATCTTCTCTCCTTCTTTCGCCATTCCCTCTGCCTTTCGCCATATCTCAGCTTTAACCACCCACTTAAGCTTACACTCATCTCTGCCATTTTCCCAACCAACTTCATTTCGCCAAAACTCAGCTTTTACCGCACCCTCTCAAGCTTACACCCATCTTATCTCCTTCTTTCGCAATTCCCTCTGCCTTTCGCCATATTTCAGCCTTTAGCCCACCCACTTAAGCTTACACTCATCTCTGCCATTTTCCCAACCCACTTCATTTCGCCAAAACTCAGCTTTTACCCCACCCTCTCAAGCTTACACCCATCTTTTCTCCTTCTTTCGCCATTCCCCCTGCCTTTCGCCAAATCTCAGCTTTTAGTCCACCCACTTAAGCTTACACGCATCTCTGCCATTTTCCCAACCGACTTCATTTCGCCAAAACTCAGCTTTTACCCAACCCTCTCAAGCTTACACCCATCTTCTATCCTTCTGTCGCCATTCCCTCTGCTTTTCGCCATATCTCAGCCTTTAGCCCACCCACTTAAGCTTACACTCATCTCTGCCATTTTCCCAACCCACTTCATTTCGCCAAAACTCAGCTTTTACCCTAACCTCTCAAGCTTACACCCATCTTCTCTCCTTCTTTCGCCATTCCTTCTGCCTTTCGCCATATCTCAGCTTTTAGCCCACCCACTTAAGCTTACACTCATCTCTGCCATTTTCCCAACCCACTTCATTTCGCCAAAACTCAGCTTTTACCCAACCCTCTCAAGCTTACACCCATCTTCTCTCCTTCTTTCACCATTCCCTCTGCCTTTCGCCATATCTCAGCTTTTAGCCCACCCACTTAAGCTTACACTCATCTCTGCCATTTTCCCAACCCACTTCATTTCGCCAAAACTCAGCTTTACCCCACCCTCTCAAGCTTACACCCATCTTCTCTCCTTCTTTCGCCATTCCCTCTGCCTTTCGCCATATCTCAGCTTTTAGCCCACCCACTTAAGCTTACACTCATCTCTGCCATTTTCCCAACCCACTTCATTTCGCCAAAACTCAGCTTTTACCCCACCCTCTCAAGCTTACACCCATCTTCTCTCCTTCTTTCGCCATTCCCTCTGCCTTTCGCCATATCTCAGCTTTTAGCCCACCCACTTAAGCTTACACTCATCTCTGCCATTTTCCCAACCCACTTCATTTCGCCAAAACTCAGCTTTTAC
This sequence comes from Doryteuthis pealeii, assembly GCA_023376005.1. Taxonomy (NCBI): domain Eukaryota; kingdom Metazoa; phylum Mollusca; class Cephalopoda; order Myopsida; family Loliginidae; genus Doryteuthis; species Doryteuthis pealeii. The sequence continues at coordinate 12,210,020 of CM042169.1, forward strand.
CCCACCCTCTCAAGCTTACACCCATCTTCTCTCCTTCTTTCGCCATTCCCTCTGCCTTTCGCCATATCTCAGCTTTAGCCCACCCACTTAAGCTTACACTCATCTCTGCCATTTTCCCAACCCACTTCATTTCGCCAAAACTCTGCTTTTACCCCACCCTCTCAAGCTTACACCCATCTTCTCTCCTTCTTTCGCCATTCCCTCTGCCTTTCGCCATATCTCAGCTTTTAGCCCACCCACTTAAGCTTACACTCATCTCTGCCATTTTCCCAACCCACTTCATTTCGCCAAAACTCTGCTTTTACCCCACCCTCTCAAGCTTACACCCATCTTCTCTCCTTCTTTCGCCATTCCTCTGCCTTTCGCCATATCTCAGCTTTTAGCCCACCCACTTAAGCTTACACTCATCTCTGCCATTTTCCCAACCCACTTCATTTCGCCAAAACTCAGCTTTTACCCCACCCTCTCAAGCTTACACCCATCTTCTCTCCTTCTTTCGCCATTCCCTCTGCCTTTCGCCATATCTCAGCTTTTAGCCCACCCACTTAAGCTTACACTCATCTCTGCCATTTTCCCAACCAACTTCATTTCGCCAAAACTCAGCTTTTACCCCACCTCTCAAGCTTACACCCATCTTCTCTCCTTCTTTCGCCATTCCCTCTGCCTTTCGCCATATCTCAGCTTTTAGCCCACCCACTTAAGCTTACACTCATCTCTGCCATTTTCCCAACCCACTTCATTTCGCCAAAACTCAGCTTTTACCCCACCCTCTCAAGCTTACACCCATCTTCTCTCCTTCTTTCGCCATTCCCTCTGCCTTTCGCCATATCTCAGCTTTTAGCCCACCCACTTAAGCTTACACTCATCTGCCATTTTCCCAACCCACTTCATTTCGCCAAAACTCTGCTTTTACCCCACCCTCTCAAGCTTACACCCATCTTCTCTCCTTCTTTCGCCATTCCCTCTGCCTTTCGCCATATCTCAGCTTTTAGCCCACCCACTTAAGCTTACACTCATCTCTGCCATTTTCCCAACCCACTTCATTTCGCCAAAACTCAGCTTTTACCCCACCCTCTCAAGCTTACACCCATCTTCTCTCCTTCTTTCGCCATTCCCTCTGCCTTTCGCCATATCTCAGCTTTTAGCCCACCCACTTAAGCTTACACTCATCTCTGCCATTTTCCCAACCCACTTCATTTCGCCAAAACTCAGCTTTTACCCCACCCTCTCAAGCTTACACCCATCTTCTCTCCTTCTTTCGCCATTCCCTCTGCCTTTCGCCATATCTCAGCTTTTAGCCCACCCACTTAAGCTTACACTCATCTCTGCCATTTTCCCAACCCACTTCATTTCGCCAAAACTCTGCTTTTACCCACCCCTCTCAAGCTTACACCCATCTTCTCTCCTTCTTTCGCCATTCCCTCTGCCTTTCGCCATATCTCAGCTTTTAGCCCACCCACTTAAGCTTACACTCATCTCTGCCATTTTCCCAACCCACTTCATTTCGCCAAAACTCAGCTTTTACCCCACCCTCTCAAGCTTACACCCATTTTTCTCTCCTTCTTTCGCCATTCCCTCTGCCTTTCGCCATATCTCAGCTTTTAGCCCACCCACTTAAGCTTACACTCATCTCTGCCATTTTCCCAACCCACTTCATTTCGCCAAAACTCAGCTTTTACCCCACCCTCTCAAGCTTACACCCATCTTCTCTCCTTCTTTCGCCATTCCCTCTGCCTTTCGCCATATCTCAGCTTTTAGCCCACCACTTAAGCTTACACTCATCTCTGCCATTTTCCCAACCCACTTCATTTCGCCAAAACTCAGCTTTTACCCCACCCTCTCAAGCTTACACCCATCTTCTCTCCTTCTTTCGCCATTCCCTCTGCCTTTCGCCATATCTCAGCTTTTAGCCCACCCACTTAAGCTTACACTCATCTCTGCCATTTTCCCAACCCACTTCATTTCGCCAAAACTCTGCTTTTACCCCACCCTCTCAAGCTTACACCCATCTTCTCTCCTTCTTTCGCCATTCCCTCTGCCTTTCGCCATATCTCAGCTTTTAGCCCACCCACTTAAGCTTACACTCATCTCTGCCATTTTCCCAACCCACTTCATTTCGCCAAAACTCTGCTTTTACCCACCCTCTCAAGCTTACACCCATCTTCTCTCCTTCTTTCGCCATTCCCTCTGCCTTTCGCCATATCTCAGCTTTTAGCCCACCCACTTAAGCTTACACTCATCTCTGCCATTTTCCCAACCCACTTCATTTCGCCAAAACTCAGCTTTTACCCCACCCTCTCAAGCTTACACCCATCTTCTCTCCTTCTTTCGCCATTCCCTCTGCCTTTCGCCATATCTCAGCTTTTAGCCCACCCACTTAAGCTTACACTACACATCATCATCTCAGATTTTCATTCCCAATTCTTCCTTCATCACTATTAAGCCTTTGCCAGCGCTACACTCATCTCTGCCATTTTCCCAACCCACTTCATTTCGCCAAAACTCAGCTTTTACCCCACCCTCTCAAGCTTACAGCCCATCTTCTCTCCTTCTTTCGCCATTCCCTCTGCCTTTCGCCATATCTCAGCTTTTAGCCCACCCACTTAAGCTTACACTCATCTCTGCCATTTTCCCAACCCACTTCATTTCGCCAAAACTCAGCTTTTACCCCACCCTCTCAAGCTTACACCCATCTTCTCTCCTTCTTTCGCCATTCCCTCTGCCTTTCGCCATATCTCAGCTTTTAGCCCACCCACTTAAGCTTACACTCATCTCTGCCATTTTCCCAACCCACTTCATTTCGCCAAAACTCTGCTTTTACCCCACCCTCTCAAGCTTACACCCATCTTCTCTCCTTCTTTCGCCATTCCCTCTGCCTTTCGCCATATCTCAGCTTTTAGCCCACCCACTTAAGCTTACACTCATCTCTGCCATTTTCCCAACCCACTTCATTTCGCCAAAACTCTGCTTTTACCCCACCCTCTCAAGCTTACACCCATCTTCTCTCCTTCTTTCGCCATTCCCTCTGCCTTTCGCCATATCTCAGCTTTTAGCCCACCCACTTAAGCTTACACTCATCTCTGCCATTTTCCCAACCCACTTCATTTCGCCAAAACTCTGCTTTTACCCCACCCTCTCAAGCTTACACCCATCTTCTCTCCTTCTTTCGCCATTCCCTCTGCCTTTCGCCATATCTCAGCTTTTAGCCCACCCACTTAAGCTTACACTCATCTCTGCCATTTTCCCAACCCACTTCATTTCGCCAAACTCTGCTTTTACCCCACCCTCTCAAGCTTACACCCATCTTCTCTCCTTCTTTCGCCATTCCCTCTGCCTTTCGCCATATCTCAGCTTTTAGCCCACCCACTTAAGCTTACACTCATCTCTGCCATTTTCCCAACCCACTTCATTTCGCCAAAACTCTGCTTTTACCCCACCCTCTCAAGCTTACACCCATCTTCTCTCCTTCTTTCGCCATTCCCTCTGCCTTTCGCCATATCTCAGCTTTTAGCCCACCCACTTAAGCTTACACTCATCTCTGCCATTTTCCCAACCCACTTCATTTCGCCAAAACTCTGCTTTACCCCACCCTCTCAAGCTTACACCCATCTTCTCTCCTTCTTTCGCCATTCCCTCTGCCTTTCGCCATATCTCGCTTTTAGCCCACCCACTTAAGCTTACACTCATCTCTGCCATTTTCTCAACCACTTCATTTCGCCAAAACTCAGCTTTTGCCCCACCCTCTCAAGCCACACCCATCTTCTCTCCTTCTTTCCCCCATTCCTCTTGCCTTTCGCCATATCTCAGCTTTTGCCCACCCAACTTAAGCTTACCACTCATTCTCTGCCATTTTCCCCAATCCCCACTCTTTCATTTACGCCAAAACTTCTGCATTTACCCCACCCTCTCAAGCTACACCCATCTTCTCTCCTTCTTTCGCCATAGCTTCCCTCCTGCCTTTCGCCCTATCGTCCGCTTTAGCCCACTCGTCCTTTATATAACCAAATATGACTTAAGCCTTCTTCCTTTTGAACCACTATTCGCATTCCATTCAATTACCCTCCTGCCATTTTACTCAATCGTAGCGCGCAACTTGCAATTTTCGCCATAAGACATCTAGCTTTTTGCCCACGGACCTCATCAACGCCTTACAGCACCCGAGTTAATTTTTAACTCTACCACTCACTCCCTTCACATCTTACACCCACGCGATCTCTCCACTACCACGCCTCTTATCAACACACCACACCACACATATAACTCACAGCTTTTATAGTATATATATTATTAATAGTATCATATACCAATAATTAGCTATCAATACCACTTTAAGCTTACATCTCATATCTTCTGCCATTTTTCCCAACCCACTTCATTTCGCCTAAAAACTCTAATGCATGTTACTCCCACTCCTCCTCAAAGCTTTACACACTATATACTTCTATTGGCG
>CM042169.1:12214569-12267069 GCA_023376005.1 Doryteuthis pealeii
CACACACAACAGAGAGAGATCCTCTGCCTTTCGCCATATCTCAGCTTTTAGCCCACCCACTTAAGCTTACACTCATCTCTGCCATTTTCCCAACCCACTTCATTTCGCCAAAACTCAGCTTTTACCCCACCCTCTCAAGCTTACACCCCATCTTCTCTCCTTCTTTCGCCATTCCCTCTGCCTTTCGCCATATCTCAGCTTTTAGCCACCACTTAAGCTTACACTCATCTCTGCCATTTTCCCAACCCACTTCATTTCGCCAAAACTCTGCTTTTACCCCACCCTCTCAAGCTTACACCATCTTCTCTCCTTCTTTCGCCATTCCCTCTGCCTTTCGCCATATCTCAGCTTTTAGCCCCCACTTAAGCTTACACTCATCTCTGCCATTTTCCCAACCCACTTCATTTCGCCAAAACTCTGCTTTTACCCCACCCTCTCAAGCTTACACCCATCTTCTCTCCTTCTTTCGCCATTCCTCTGCCTTTCGCCATATCTCAGCTTTTAGCCCACCCACTTAAGCTTACACTCATCTCTGCCATTTTCCCAACCCACTTCATTTCGCAAAACTCAGCTTTTAGCCCACCCTCTCAAGCTTACACCCATCTTCTCTCCTTCTTTCGCCATTCCCTCTGCTTTCGCCATATCTCAGCTTTTAGCCCACCCACTTAAGCTTACACTCATCTCTGCCATTTTCCCAACCACTTCATTTCGCCAAAACTCTGCTTTTACCCCACCCTCTCAAGCTTACACCCATCTTCTCTCCTTCTTTCGCCATTCCCTCTGCCTTTCGCCATATCTCAGCTTTTAGCCCACCCACTTAAGCTTACACTCATCTCTGCCATTTTCCCAACCACTTCATTTCGCCAAAACTCTGCTTTTACCCCACCCTCTCAAGCTTACACCCATCTTCTCTCCTTCTTTCGCCATTCCCTCTGCCTTTCGCCATATCTCAGCTTTTAGCCCACCCACTTAAGCTTACACTCATCTCTGCCATTTTCCCAACCCACTTCATTTCGCCAAAACTCTGCTTTTACCCCACCTCTCAAGCTTACACCCATCTTCTCTCCTTCTTTCGCCATTCCCTCTGCCTTTCGCCATATCTCAGCTTTTAGCCCACCCACTTAAGCTTACACTCATCTCTGCCATTTTCCCAACCACTTCATTTTCGCCAAAACTCAGCTTTTACCCCACCCTCTCAAGCTTACACCCATCTTCTCTCCTTCTTTCGCCATTCCCTCTGCCTTTCGCCATATCTCAGCTTTTAGCCCACCCACTTAAGCTTACACTCATCTCTGCCATTTTCCCAACCCACTTCATTTCGCCAAAACTCTGCTTTTACCCACCCTCTCAAGCTTACACCCATCTTCTCTCCTTCTTTCGCCATTCCCTCTGCCTTTCGCCATATCTCAGCTTTTAGCCCACCCACTTAAGCTTACACTCATCTCTGCCATTTTCCCAACCCACTTCATTTCGCCAAAACTCAGCTTTTACCCCACCCTCTCAAGCTTACACCCATCTTCTCTCCTTCTTTCGCCATTCCCTCTGCCTTTCGCCATATCTCAGCTTTTAGCCCACCCACTTAAGCTTACACTCATCTCTGCCATTTTCCCAACCCACTTCATTTCGCCAAAACTCAGCTTTTACCCCACCCTCTCAAGCTTACACCCATCTTCTCTCCTTCTTTCGCCATTCCCTCTGCCTTTCGCCATATCTCAGCTTTTAGCCCACCCACTTAAGCTTACACTCATCTCTGCCATTTTCCCAACCCACTTCATTTCGCCAAAACTCTGCTTTTACCCCACCCTCTCAAGCTTACACCCATCTTCTCTCCTTCTTTCGCCATTCCCTCTGCCTTTCGCCATATCTCAGCTTTTAGCCCACCCACTTAAGCTTACACTCATCTCTGCCATTTTCCCAACCCACTTCATTTCGCCAAAACTCTGCTTTTACCCACCCTCTCAAGCTTACACCCATCTTCTCTCCTTCTTTCGCCATTCCCTCTGCCTTTCGCCATATCTCAGCTTTTAGCCCACCCACTTAAGCTTACACTCATCTCTGCCATTTTCCCAACCCACTTCATTTCGCCAAAACTCTGCTTTTACCCCACCCTCTCAAGCTTACACCCATCTTCTCTCTTCTTTCGCCATTCCCTCTGCCTTTCGCCATATCTCAGCTTTTAGCCCACCCACTTAAGCTTACACTCATCTCTGCCATTTTCCCAACCCACTTCATTTCGCCAAAACTCTGCTTTTACCCCACCTCTCAAGCTTACACCCATCTTCTCTCCTTCTTTCGCCATTCCCTCTGCCTTTCGCCATATCTCAGCTTTTAGCCCACCCACTTAAGCTTACACTCATCTCTGCCATTTTCCCAACCCACTTCATTTCGCCAAAACTCAGCTTTTACCCCACCCTCTCAAGCTTACACCCATCTTCTCTCCTTCTTTCGCCATTCCCTCTGCCTTTCGCCATATCTCAGCTTTTAGCCCACCCACTTAAGCTTACACTCATCTCTGCCATTTTCCCAACCCACTTCATTTCGCCAAAACTCTGCTTTTACCCCACCCTCTCAAGCTTACACCCATCTTCTCTCCTTCTTTCGCCATTCCTCTGCCTTTCGCCATATCTCAGCTTTTAGCCCACCCACTTAAGCTTACACTCATCTCTGCCATTTTCCCAACCCACTTCATTTCGCCAAAACTCTGCTTTTACCCACCCTCTCAAGCTTACACCCATCTTCTCTCCTTCTTTCGCCATTCCCTCTGCCTTTCGCCATATCTCAGCTTTTAGCCCACCCACTTAAGCTTACACTCATCTCTGCCATTTTCCCAACCCACTTCATTTCGCCAAAACTCTGCTTTTACCCCACCCTCTCAAGCTTACACCCATCTTCTCTCCTTCTTTCGCCATTCCCTCTGCCTTTCGCCATATCTCAGCTTTTTAGCCCACCCACTTAAGCTTACACTCATCTCTGCCATTTTCCCAACCACTTCATTTCGCCAAAACTCTGCTTTTACCCCACCCTCTCAAGCTTACACCCATCTTCTCTCCTTCTTTCGCCATTCCCTCTGCCTTTCGCCATATCTCAGCTTTTAGCCCACCCACTTAAGCTTACACTCATCTCTGCCATTTTCCCAACCCACTTCATTTCGCCAAAACTCAGCTTTTTACCCCACCCTCTCAAGCTTACACCCATCTTCTCTCCTTCTTTCGCCATTCCCTCTGCCTTTCGCCATATCTCAGCTTTTAGCCCACCCACTTAAGCTTACACTCATCTCTGCCATTTTCCCAACCCACTTCATTTCGCCAAAACTCAGCTTTTACCCCACCCTCTCAAGCTTACACCCATCTTCTCTCCTTCTTTCGCCATTCCCTCTGCCTTTCGCCATATCTCAGCTTTTAGCCCACCCACTTAAGCTTACACTCATCTCTGCCATTTTCCCAACCCACTTCATTTCGCCAAAACTCAGCTTTTACCCCACCCTCTCAAGCTTACACCCATCTTCTCTCCTTCTTTCGCCATTCCCTCTGCCTTTCGCCATATCTCAGCTTTTAGCCCACCCACTTAAGCTTACACTCATCTCTGCCATTTTCCCAACCCACTTCATTTCGCCAAAACTCAGCTTTTACCCCACCCTCTCAAGCTTACACCCATCTTCTCTCCTTCTTTCGCCATTCCCTCTGCCTTTCGCCATATCTCAGCTTTTAGCCCACCCACTTAAGCTTACACTCATCTCTGCCATTTTCCCAACCCACTTCATTTCGCCAAAACTCTGCTTTTACCCACCCTCTCAAGCTTACACCCATCTTCTCTCCTTCTTTCGCCATTCCCTCTGCCTTTCGCCATATCTCAGCTTTTAGCCCACCCACTTAAGCTTACACTCATCTCTGCCATTTTCCCAACCACTTCATTTCGCCAAAACTCAGCTTTTACCCACCCTCTCAAGCTTACACCCATCTTCTCTCCTTCTTTCGCCATTCCCTCTGCCTTTCGCCATATCTCAGCTTTTAGCCCACCCACTTAAGCTTACACTCATCTCTGCCATTTTCCCAACCCACTTCATTTCGCCAAAACTCAGCTTTTACCCCACCCTCTCAAGCTTACACCCATCTTCTCTCCTTCTTTCGCCATTCCCTCTGCCTTTCGCCATATCTCAGCTTTTAGCCCACCCACTTAAGCTTACACTCATCTCTGCCATTTTCCCAACCCACTTCATTTCGCCAAAACTCAGCTTTTACCCACCCTCTCAAGCTTACACCCATCTTCTCTCCTTCTTTCGCCATTCCCTCTGCCTTTCGCCATATCTCAGCTTTTAGCCCACCCACTTAAGCTTACACTCATCTCTGCCATTTTCCCAACCCACTTCATTTCGCCAAAACTCTGCTTTTACCCCACCCTCTCAAGCTTACACCCATCTTCTCTCCTTCTTTCGCCATTCCCTCTGCCTTTCGCCATATCTCAGCTTTTAGCCCACCCACTTAAGCTTACACTCATCTCTGCCATTTTCCCAACCCACTTCATTTCGCCAAAACTCTGCTTTTACCCCACCCTCTCAAGCTTACACCCATCTTCTCTCCTTCTTTCGCCATTCCCTCTGCCTTTCGCCATATCTCAGCTTTTAGCCCACCCACTTAAGCTTACACTCATCTCTGCCATTTTCCCAACCCACTTCATTTCGCCAAAACTCTGCTTTTACCCCACCCTCTCAAGCTTACACCCATCTTCTCTCCTTCTTTCGCCATTCCTCTGCCTTTCGCCATATCTCAGCTTTTAGCCCACCCACTTAAGCTTACACTCATCTCTGCCATTTTCCCAACCCACTTCATTTCGCCAAAACTCAGCTTTTACCCCACCCTCTCAAGCTTACACCCATCTTCTCTCCTTCTTTCGCCATTCCCTCTGCCTTTCGCCATATCTCAGCTTTTAGCCCACCCACTTAAGCTTACACTCATCTCTGCCATTTTCCCAACCCACTTCATTTCGCCAAAACTCAGCTTTTACCCCACCCTCTCAAGCTTACACCCATCTTCTCTCCTTCTTTCGCCATTCCCTCTGCCTTTCGCCATATCTCAGCTTTTAGCCCACCCACTTAAGCTTACACTCATCTCTGCCATTTTCCCAACCCACTTCATTTCGCCAAAACTCTGCTTTTACCCCACCCTCTCAAGCTTACACCCATCTTCTCTCCTTCTTTCGCCATTCCCTCTGCCTTTCGCCATATCTCAGCTTTTAGCCCACCCACTTAAGCTTACACTCATCTCTGCCATTTTCCCAACCCACTTCATTTCGCCAAAACTCTGCTTTTACCCCACCCTCTCAAGCTTACACCCATCTTCTCTCCTTCTTTCGCCATTCCCTCTGCCTTTCGCCATATCTCAGCTTTTAGCCCACCCACTTAAGCTTACACTCATCTCTGCCATTTTCCCAACCCACTTCATTTCGCCAAAACTCTGCTTTTACCCCACCCTCTCAAGCTTACACCCATCTTCTCTCCTTCTTTCGCCATTCCCTCTGCCTTTCGCCATATCTCAGCTTTTAGCCCACCCACTTAAGCTTACACTCATCTCTGCCATTTTCCCAACCCACTTCATTTCGCCAAAACTCAGCTTTTACCCCACCCTCTCAAGCTTACACCCATCTTCTCTCCTTCTTTCGCCATTCCCTCTGCCTTTCGCCATATCTCAGCTTTTAGCCCACCCACTTAAGCTTACACTCATCTCTGCCATTTTCCCAACCCACTTCATTTCGCCAAAACTCAGCTTTTACCCCACCCTCTCAAGCTTACACCCATCTTCTCTCCTTCTTTCGCCATTCCCTCTGCCTTTCGCCATATCTCAGCTTTTAGCCCACCCACTTAAGCTTACACTCATCTCTGCCATTTTCCCAACCCACTTCATTTCGCCAAAACTCAGCTTTTACCCCACCCTCTCAAGCTTACACCCATCTTCTCTCCTTCTTTCGCCATTCCCTCTGCCTTTCGCCATATCTCAGCTTTTAGCCCACCCACTTAAGCTTACACTCATCTCTGCCATTTTCCCAACCCACTTCATTTCGCCAAAACTCTGCTTTTACCCCACCCTCTCAAGCTTACACCCATCTTCTCTCCTTCTTTCGCCATTCCCTCTGCCTTTCGCCATATCTCAGCTTTTAGCCCACCCACTTAAGCTTACACTCATCTCTGCCATTTTCCCAACCCACTTCATTTCGCCAAAACTCTGCTTTTACCCCACCCTCTCAAGCTTACACCCATCTTCTCTCCTTCTTTCGCCATTCCCTCTGCCTTTCGCCATATCTCAGCTTTTAGCCCACCCACTTAAGCTTACACTCATCTCTGCCATTTTCCCAACCCACTTCATTTCGCCAAAACTCTGCTTTTACCCCACCCTCTCAAGCTTACACCCATCTTCTCTCCTTCTTTCGCCATTCCCTCTGCCTTTCGCCATATCTCAGCTTTTAGCCCACCCACTTAAGCTTACACTCATCTCTCTGCCATTTTCCCAACCCACTTCATTTCGCCAAAACTCTGCTTTTACCCCACCCTCTCAAGCTTACACCCATCTTCTCTCCTTCTTTCGCCATTCCCTCTGCCTTTCGCCATATCTCAGCTTTTAGCCCACCCACTTAAGCTTACACTCATCTCTGCCATTTTCCCAACCCACTTCATTTCGCCAAAACTCTGCTTTTACCCACCCTCTCAAGCTTACACCCATCTTCTCTCCTTCTTTCGCCATTCCCTCTGCCTTTCGCCATATCTCAGCTTTTAGCCCACCCACTTAAGCTTACACTCATCTCTGCCATTTTCCCAACCCACTTCATTTCGCCAAAACTCTGCTTTTACCCCACCCTCTCAAGCTTACACCCATCTTCTCTCCTTCTTTCGCCATTCCCTCTGCCTTTCGCCATATCTCAGCTTTTAGCCCACCCACTTAAGCTTACACTCATCTCTGCCATTTTCCCAACCCACTTCATTTCGCCAAAACTCTGCTTTTACCCCACCCTCTCAAGCTTACACCCATCTTCTCTCCTTCTTTCGCCATTCCCTCTGCCTTTCGCCATATCTCAGCTTTTAGCCCACCCACTTAAGCTTACACTCATCTCTGCCATTTTCCCAACCCACTTCATTTCGCCAAAACTCTGCTTTTACCCCACCCTCTCAAGCTTACACCCATCTTCTCTCCTTCTTTCGCCATTCCCTCTGCCTTTCGCCATATCTCAGCTTTTAGCCCACCCACTTAAGCTTACACTCATCTCTGCCATTTTCCCAACCCACTTCATTTCGCCAAAACTCTGCTTTTACCCCACCCTCTCAAGCTTACACCCATCTTCTCTCCTTCTTTCGCCATTCCCTCTGCCTTTCGCCATATCTCAGCTTTTAGCCCACCCACTTAAGCTTACACTCATCTCTGCCATTTTCCCAACCCACTTCATTTCGCCAAAACTCTGCTTTTACCCCACCCTCTCAAGCTTACACCCATCTTCTCTCCTTCTTTCGCCATTCCCTCTGCCTTTCGCCATATCTCAGCTTTTAGCCCACCCACTTAAGCTTACACTCATCTCTGCCATTTTCCCAACCCACTTCATTTCGCCAAAACTCAGCTTTTACCCCACCCTCTCAAGCTTACACCCATCTTCTCTCCTTCTTTCGCCATTCCCTCTGCCTTTCGCCATATCTCAGCTTTTAGCCCACCCACTTAAGCTTACACTCATCTCTGCCATTTTCCCAACCCACTTCATTTCGCCAAAACTCTGCTTTTACCCCACCCTCTCAAGCTTACACCCATCTTCTCTCCTTCTTTCGCCATTCCCTCTGCCTTTCGCCATATCTCAGCTTTTAGCCCACCCACTTAAGCTTACACTCATCTCTGCCATTTTCCCAACCCACTTCATTTCGCCAAAACTCTGCTTTTACCCCACCCTCTCAAGCTTACACCCATCTTCTCTCCTTCTTTCGCCATTCCCTCTGCCTTTCGCCATATCTCAGCTTTTAGCCCACCCACTTAAGCTTACACTCATCTCTGCCATTTTCCCAACCCACTTCATTTCGCCAAAACTCTGCTTTTACCCCACCCTCTCAAGCTTACACCCATCTTCTCTCCTTCTTTCGCCATTCCCTCTGCCTTTCGCCATATCTCAGCTTTTAGCCCACCCACTTAAGCTTACACTCATCTCTGCCATTTTCCCAACCCACTTCATTTCGCCAAAACTCAGCTTTTACCCCACCCTCTCAAGCTTACACCCATCTTCTCTCCTTCTTTCGCCATTCCCTCTGCCTTTCGCCATATCTCAGCTTTTAGCCCACCCACTTAAGCTTACACTCATCTCTGCCATTTTCCCAACCCACTTCATTTCGCCAAAACTCTGCTTTTACCCACCCTCTCAAGCTTACACCCATCTTCTCTCCTTCTTTCGCCATTCCCTCTGCCTTTCGCCATATCTCAGCTTTTAGCCCACCCACTTAAGCTTACACTCATCTCTGCCATTTTCCCAACCCACTTCATTTCGCCAAAACTCTGCTTTTACCCCACCCTCTCAAGCTTACACCCATCTTCTCTCCTTCTTTCGCCATTCCCTCTGCCTTTCGCCATATCTCAGCTTTTAGCCCACCCACTTAAGCTTACACTCATCTCTGCCATTTTCCCAACCCACTTCATTTCGCCAAAACTCTGCTTTTACCCCACCCTCTCAAGCTTACACCCATCTTCTCTCCTTCTTTCGCCATTCCCTCTGCCTTTCGCCATATCTCAGCTTTTAGCCCACCCACTTAAGCTTACACTCATCTCTGCCATTTTCCCAACCCACTTCATTTCGCCAAAACTCTGCTTTTACCCCACCCTCTCAAGCTTACACCCATCTTCTCTCCTTCTTTCGCCATTCCCTCTGCCTTTCGCCATATCTCAGCTTTTAGCCCACCCACTTAAGCTTACACTCATCTCTGCCATTTTCCCAACCCACTTCATTTCGCCAAAACTCAGCTTTTACCCCACCCTCTCAAGCTTACACCCATCTTCTCTCCTTCTTTCGCCATTCCCTCTGCCTTTCGCCATATCTCAGCTTTTAGCCCACCCACTTAAGCTTACACTCATCTCTGCCATTTTCCCAACCCACTTCATTTCGCCAAAACTCTGCTTTTACCCCACCCTCTCAAGCTTACACCCATCTTCTCTCCTTCTTTCGCCATTCCCTCTGCCTTTCGCCATATCTCAGCTTTTAGCCCACCCACTTAAGCTTACACTCATCTCTGCCATTTTCCCAACCCACTTCATTTCGCCAAAACTCTGCTTTTACCCCACCCTCTCAAGCTTACACCCATCTTCTCTCCTTCTTTCGCCATTCCCTCTGCCTTTCGCCATATCTCAGCTTTTAGCCCACCCACTTAAGCTTACACTCATCTCTGCCATTTTCCCAACCCACTTCATTTCGCCAAAACTCTGCTTTTACCCCACCCTCTCAAGCTTACACCCATCTTCTCTCCTTCTTTCGCCATTCCCTCTGCCTTTCGCCATATCTCAGCTTTTAGCCCACCCACTTAAGCTTACACTCATCTCTGCCATTTTCCCAACCCACTTCATTTCGCCAAAACTCTGCTTTTACCCCACCCTCTCAAGCTTACACCCATCTTCTCTCCTTCTTTCGCCATTCCCTCTGCCTTTCGCCATATCTCAGCTTTTAGCCCCACCACTTAAGCTTACACTCATCTCTGCCATTTTCCCAACCCACTTCATTTCGCCAAAACTCTGCTTTTACCCCACCCTCTCAAGCTTACACCCATCTTCTCTCCTTCTTTCGCCATTCCCTCTGCCTTTCGCCATATCTCAGCTTTTAGCCCACCCACTTAAGCTTACACTCATCTCTGCCATTTTCCCAACCCACTTCATTTCGCCAAAACTCAGCTTTTACCCCACCCTCTCAAGCTTACACCCATCTTCTCTCCTTCTTTCGCCATTCCCTCTGCCTTTCGCCATATCTCAGCTTTTAGCCCACCCACTTAAGCTTACACTCATCTCTGCCATTTTCCCAACCCACTTCATTTCGCCAAAACTCAGCTTTTACCCCACCCTCTCAAGCTTACACCCATCTTCTCTCCTTCTTTCGCCATTCCTCTGCCTTTCGCCATATCTCAGCTTTTAGCCCACCCACTTAAGCTTACACTCATCTCTGCCATTTTCCCAACCCACTTCATTTCGCCAAAACTCTGCTTTTACCCCACCCTCTCAAGCTTACACCCATCTTCTCTCCTTCTTTCGCCATTCCCTCTGCCTTTCGCCATATCTCAGCTTTTAGCCCACCCACTTAAGCTTACACTCATCTCTGCCATTTTCCCAACCCACTTCATTTCGCCAAAACTCTGCTTTTACCCCACCCTCTCAAGCTTACACCCATCTTCTCTCCTTCTTTCGCCATTCCCTCTGCCTTTCGCCATATCTCAGCTTTTAGCCCACCCACTTAAGCTTACACTCATCTCTGCCATTTTCCCAACCCACTTCATTTCGCCAAAACTCTGCTTTTACCCCACCCTCTCAAGCTTACACCCATCTTCTCTCCTTCTTTCGCCATTCCCTCTGCCTTTCGCCATATCTCAGCTTTTAGCCCACCCACTTAAGCTTACACTCATCTCTGCCATTTTCCCAACCCACTTCATTTCGCCAAAACTCAGCTTTTACCCCACCCTCTCAAGCTTACACCCATCTTCTCTCCTTCTTTCGCCATTCCCTCTGCCTTTCGCCATATCTCAGCTTTTAGCCCACCCACTTAAGCTTACACTCATCTCTGCCATTTTCCCAACCCACTTCATTTCGCCAAAACTCTGCTTTTACCCCACCCTCTCAAGCTTACACCCATCTTCTCTCCTTCTTTCGCCATTCCCTCTGCCTTTCGCCATATCTCAGCTTTTAGCCCACCCACTTAAGCTTACACTCATCTCTGCCATTTTCCCAACCCACTTCATTTCGCCAAAACTCTGCTTTTACCCCACCCTCTCAAGCTTACACCCATCTTCTCTCCTTCTTTCGCCATTCCCTCTGCCTTTCGCCATATCTCAGCTTTTAGCCCACCCACTTAAGCTTACACTCATCTCTGCCATTTTCCCAACCCACTTCATTTCGCCAAAACTCAGCTTTTACCCCACCCTCTCAAGCTTACACCCATCTTCTCTCCTTCTTTCGCCATTCCCTCTGCCTTTCGCCATATCTCAGCTTTTAGCCCACCCACTTAAGCTTACACTCATCTCTGCCATTTTCCCAACCCACTTCATTTCGCCAAAACTCAGCTTTTACCCCACCCTCTCAAGCTTACACCCATCTTCTCTCCTTCTTTCGCCATTCCCTCTGCCTTTCGCCATATCTCAGCTTTTAGCCCACCCACTTAAGCTTACACTCATCTCTGCCATTTTCCCAACCCACTTCATTTCGCCAAAACTCTGCTTTTACCCCACCCTCTCAAGCTTACACCCATCTTCTCTCCTTCTTTCGCCATTCCCTCTGCCTTTCGCCATATCTCAGCTTTTAGCCCACCCACTTAAGCTTACACTCATCTCTGCCATTTTCCCAACCCACTTCATTTCGCCAAAACTCTGCTTTTACCCCACCCTCTCAAGCTTACACCCATCTTCTCTCCTTCTTTCGCCATTCCCTCTGCCTTTCGCCATATCTCAGCTTTTAGCCCACCCACTTAAGCTTACACTCATCTCTGCCATTTTCCCAACCCACTTCATTTCGCCAAAACTCTGCTTTTACCCCACCCTCTCAAGCTTACACCCATCTTCTCTCCTTCTTTCGCCATTCCCTCTGCCTTTCGCCATATCTCAGCTTTTAGCCCACCCACTTAAGCTTACACTCATCTCTGCCATTTTCCCAACCCACTTCATTTCGCCAAAACTCTGCTTTTACCCCACCCTCTCAAGCTTACACCCATCTTCTCTCCTTCTTTCGCCATTCCTCTGCCTTTCGCCATATCTCAGCTTTTAGCCCACCCACTTAAGCTTACACTCATCTCTGCCATTTTCCCAACCCACTTCATTTCGCCAAAACTCTGCTTTTACCCCACCCTCTCAAGCTTACACCCATCTTCTCTCCTTCTTTCGCCATTCCCTCTGCCTTTCGCCATATCTCAGCTTTTAGCCCACCCACTTAAGCTTACACTCATCTCTGCCATTTTCCCAACCCACTTCATTTCGCCAAAACTCTGCTTTACCCCACCCTCTCAAGCTTACACCCATCTTCTCTCCTTCTTTCGCCATTCCCTCTGCCTTTCGCCATATCTCAGCTTTTAGCCCACCCACTTAAGCTTACACTCATCTCTGCCATTTTCCCAACCCACTTCATTTCGCCAAAACTCAGCTTTTTGCCCCACCCTCTCAAGCTTACACCCATCTTCTCTCCTTCTTTCGCCATTCCCTCTGCCTTTCGCCATATCTCAGCTTTTAGCCCACCCACTTAAGCTTACACTCATCTCTGCCATTTTCCCAACCCACTTCATTTCGCCAAAACTCTGCATTTACCCCACCCTCTCAAGCTTACACCCATCTTCTCTCCTTCTTTCGCCATTCCTCTGCCTTTCGCCATATCTCCGCTTTTAGCCCACCCACTTAAGCTTACACTCATCTCTGCCATTTTCCAACCACTTCATTTCGCCAAAACTCAGCTTTTGCCCCACCCTCTCAAGCCTACACCCATCTTCTCTCCTTCTTTCGCCATTCCCTCTGCCTTTCGCCATATCTCAGCTTTTAGCCCACCCACTTAAGCTTACACTCATCTCTGCCATTTTCCCAACCCACTTCATTTCGCCAAAACTGCATTTACCCACCCTCTCAAGCTTACACCCATCTTCTCTCCTTCTTTCGCCATTCCCCTGCCTTTCGCCATATCTCCGCTTTTAGCCCACCCACTTAAGCTTACACTCATCTCTGCCATTTTCCAACCACTTCATTTCGCCAAAACTCAGCTTTTTGCCCACCCTCTCAAGCTACACCCATCTTCTCTCCTTCTTTCGCCATTCCCTCTGCCTTTCGCCATATCTCAGCTTTTAGCCCACCCACTTAAGCTTACACTCATCTCTGCCATTTTCCCAACCCACTTCATTTCGCCAAAACTCTGCTTTTACCCCACCCTCTCAAGCTTACACCATCTTCTCTCCTTCTTTCGCCATTCCCCCTGCCTTTCGCCATATCTCAGCTTTTAGCCCACCCACTTAAGCTTACACTCATCTCTGCCATTTTCCCAACCCACTTCATTTCGCCAAAACTCAGCTTTTACCCCACCCTCTCAAGCTTACACCCATCTTCTCTCCTTCTTTCGTCATTCCCTCTGCCTTTCGCCATATCTCAGCTTTTAGCCCACCCACTTAAGCTTACACTCATCTCTGCCATTTTCCCAACCCACTTCATTTCGCCAAAACTCTGCTTTTCCTCTCAAGCTTACACCCATCTTCTGTCCTTCTTTCGCATTCCCTCTGCCTTTCGCCATATCTCAGCTTTTAGCCCACCCACTTAAGCTTACACTCATCTCTGCCATTTTCCCAACCCACTTCATTTCGCCAAAACTCTGCTTTTACCCCACCCTCTCAAGCTTACACCCATCTTCTCTCCTTCCTTCGCCATTCCCTCTGCCTTTCGCCATATCTCAGCTTTTAGCCCACCCACTTAAGCTTAAACTCATCTCTGCCATTTTCCCAACCCACTTCATTTCTCTAAAACTCTGCTTTTAGACTCTGGCCTGGATTTATGAGGGGGTCACTTGTTTATATATATGTTAGGAAATGCGAGAACCCCATAAAATATATAAACTTTCATTCTTATTGTATTTTTATTACGTAGAATCTTACATGGTATAAATAATATAAATATTGCAATACTAATTGCTTCATGTAAAATGTCTAATGAATATTTAAAAAAAAAGGTGCAACATTCTGTAATTAGTTGTCTATAAACATCTAATCTTTTTACATATACACAAAAGAATGATATATATTTCGTATATCTATCTAGTTTATATATCTTGTCTATATTCATATTTTTATTTAATTTTGATAACGTATCAGCCAAAGGCCGGAATGAACAAGGTGATTAGGTTTATACAAATGCGGAAAATATAATATTCTAATTAAGGAACTCAAAAATAATTAATCAAAATATTAATACAATCCAAGTAAAAAAGAGTTTTGAACGTGTTTTATTGAACTAGTTAATTCTTTCTCAGTTTCTCTTCATTTGATTTCTGCCAGCCCCCCCCCCCTTTTCACCTTCTTCCATATTTTTTTTACTTTTCTTTTTTCTTCTTTTTTCTTGTTTTTTTCCTTCTGTACTTTTTAACATTTTTTTTTATTCTTCTTTCTATTTCCTACTTCTTTTTCGTCTTCTCTCCCTTTTTTCCTCTTCTTCGTTCTTTTTCGCTTTCTTTTTCCTTTTCATCTTCCGTTTTTCATCTTTTCAACCTTTTTTCTTTCTCTCCTTTTTCCTATTCCTTCTTTTTTTTCTTCTTTGCTTTTTCTTTTTTTCACCTTTTTATTTTCTTCTCCTTTTCTTCTTCATTTTTCTCCTCTTCTTTCCTCTTTTTCTTATCTTTCCTTTTTTCATCTCACTTTTTGATCTTGTCTCCCCTTTTTTCTATTCCTTCTTTTTCTTCTTCTTCGCTTTTTCTTCTTTGTCATCTTCTCCCCTTTTTATTTTCTTCCCCTTTTTTACCTTCTTCTCCCCTTTTTTTTCTTTACTCTTTTTCTCCGCTTCTTTTTCTCCAGTTTTTCTTTTTCTTCACCTTTTTCATCTCGTTTTTTAATCTTCTCTCCCTGTTTTCTTTCTCTTCTTTTTCTTATTCCTTTTTTTCTTCTTTCCTTTTACTTCTTTTTCATCTTTCCCCTTTTTAACCTTCTCCCTTTTTCTCCTCTTTTTTCCTCTTTTCCTTTTTCTTTTACTTCTTTCTTTTTCATATGTTCTTCCTTTTTTTCTTTCTCTCTTTTTTCCTCTTCTTTTTCATCTTCTCTCCTTTTTATTATATTCTCTCCTTTTTATCTTCTCTCCCCTTTTTTTCTTCTCCATTTTTCCTTTTCTTAATTATAGTTTCGGGAATATAAAGAGATTATGGTTGCTGCCCAATGCTTCCTGAACACTGCAAAAACAATCAGGGATGAACTGGAGAATTGCAATGGAGATTACAAGGCTGTGGCTAGAAGAAATAAAAGACGATCTGATTGCGTACAACATTTTTTCTGAGAGGGTATCAGGTTGAATTTAGATGCCTACGTGGAGTTGATAAACACTGTACTCAAGCCCTGGATAATAAGAGTAGCCAATAGTAGGCCATATGTATGGCAGCAGGATTTAGCCCCTGCCACACCTTTGGGAAAAGTAAAAAATGCTTGTCGGCAAATTTGATGACTACACCAGTCCTAATGTTTGGCCTCCGAACTCCCCAGATCTTAACCCCATGGATTATTATGTATGTGGCACTGTTGAGAAAGACACCAATCATCATGCTAGTACTACTTGTTATGGTGTTAAGAAAAAAGTTGTTCTGTTTTAAGCCTGAAGAAAAATGTTTGGTTGGTTGGATTTTACGGCATGTCAACCCGTTGAGTTATTTTATGCCGAATATTTCTATTGGTAAAATAAAAGTTTAATGCTGACAAAGTTTTGAAATAATTTCGTTTTTAATGGATAATATAATTTTGTTTATAAACTCATGTTTTCTATTTAACCCATAGATGGGACCCTAACAGGTACTACCGCTCCGGTCAGAGTGGACCAGGGATCAATGATGATGAAGGGGTGCTTCACATTCCCCAAACCTCCAGAACTGGAACCTCACCATCAGATAGAGTTTAACGTCATTCCCAGGACATGTAGACCTTCAGTCACAGCCTTCTAGCACTCATATGATAAAAAGGGGTTGGGGCTTGCCATAAGGGCAAGAATAATGTTCACTTTTTTAATATACAAGGAGTGTAAATAAAAATATCGACATTTTTTGTACTTTTTAGACACACCTTGTATTCTGAAAATAATAACGTTCCATTCATTCTTCATTGGTGAATACAGCTATAAACCTGTTATGCCACAAACCTAATCAACGACTGATCTCAGGTTTTTCAAATCCAGAGTTGTCCTTCTCCTAGACTGGTCATATATCCAGGGTTAAAGAGCCCAGTCTTCACATCTTTTTTACCCCACTAAGAACTGTATTAAACAACGCCTATATTCACTAAGCTATGTGTCCAACTGGACTATAGAAAGATTATTATATTATACTAGCAAAGGTACCCGGTCCATTATTGGACTAAAAAAATTAGGAACATCAATGTATAAGTGAGGAGAAAACGGGAGCAAGAGAGAAAATAAGAGTAACATGATTTATCAAATAATAAAAAATCGCCGAGAATGTTTATTTATTTTAGGATGTCTTTTTCTTTTTGTTTACATTTAAGATATTATTTTTAAAAATACATTCCTAAACTTTATTAAAGATTTAACGATAAACAAAGCTAAGAATTAGTGAATTATCATCATCATCATCATCATCATGTCGCGCTGTCAGCGCGGATATCCATGACAATCTCTCTCCATCCGTTCCTATCGCTCATCATTCTCGGGAGGTCCGCTATGCAGCATCCTGCATTCGCACAGAGCTGATCAATGTATGTCTCTGCTGGTCGGCCCACACTGGCGTGTCCATATGCTGGCTTCCACAGGAGGACGTCGCTTATGAGTTCGTCCTTGTTTCTCCAGCAGTGTCCCGCGTGTCTTGTCCGTCTTACTCGGATGGTTTGGGTGATATGTGGCAGGTGGCTGTACAGCTGTTTTCTCGTAGGGTGCTGTTTCCACGTCTTGTTCAGGATCACCCGCAGCATTCTTGTGCAGCTCCCATCTAGTTTATTCTCTAGTCGCTTAGTTAGGGTCCAGGTAATATTTGTTTATTTTAAGAATAGTCTCCTTTTGTTTACATTTTTTAAACAATTTTATTTTCTTAAGCGAGAAATGAAATGTATTTGTTTAATTCCCTTTTTACCGTATTAAAATATAACAATTAAATGCTAAGAATTAAATGCTTACAATTGTTTATATTACAATTATTTTTCTTTTCCTTTACCTTTTTTTTCTAAAACTATTTTGTACATACGAAAAAAAATCAAATACTGATTAAAAATGGATATATTTTATTCTAAAATGAAAGTATTAATAATAAAAACAAAGTTGAGTTAGATTAAATGTTTTCGTTTATTATTGTTATTTACTTCGCTGTAAAAAAATAATTCAATAGATAAAATCACATATAAATTAGATATTAGGAAGATTATTTTATTTTCTTTCTAACCAAATAAATATTTCTAAGAATAGACTGGTGATATGCGAGAAATTCCGAGCTGAAACGATTACGGCACAAATTTGTCAACTTCAAATTACCAGCTGCGGCGCCATTTTAAATCCCTGCTGAATATGGGCAGCATCCAGCGATTTTTTTATATTAGCAGCAGCAGCAGTCAATGCCACGATTATCGCAAATCTTTTGATTTCGGTTTAATTAATTAATTAATTATATCCCTTAATAAGTAAGAATCAATAACCAAATTTGGTATGTTTCTCAGTTATAAGAATGTCAAGGTGTTGTATACTGTACGAGCGAAACAAAGAAAAGACCACAAAAATAACAAAGGACTTTTTCCCGGTAAAACGGTCAAAGAAGCAGGTAGAATATAAAGAAATATAGAACATAGGTCCGTTATCAGATCAAAAGATAAAGATGCGTATGCGTGTCGTCAATACAAAAGCCAGAGGTCGAGTCAGAGACAGTCAGACAGGAGACGGCGAACAGAGCACAAGGAGCGACCGTCGACACGGTCGATCGCTGCCAGCGGGCAGTGAGGAACGTCCACCCCTTTACCGCAACATGGCCAGACCATTCCAACAGTAGAAGTAGTAGTCATTGTCACCGCCGCCCAACACGTACAGTAGAAATAAAGTCAAAACTCCTTAAGAAATCATGTGTTGCGATTTCATCAAGCGACCACTACATATATCGTCTAGGGTTAGTGACGATACCCGCTACGATACGTACGCCGATTTAGCAGCGTGAGTTTGAAGAAGCGCTATATAACATATATAGATTTTGACGCCAATATGCAACAAAGATGTCAAATCTGAATAACATCTCGTTTCTGAGCTGTAAGTCGACACGTACATACCAAAGTTTTCTTTTATATATAGATAGATATCAAAACTCGATTTATAATTATGGAAGTCAGTCATCATGCAACATATTTCCATGAATCTAGTTATTTCTTCTCTTCTCGATGGATACCTCCTTATTGTTAAAGTCACACTAATCTAAAAAAAAAAACACGCCCTCTTTATGAAATATAGAATAAGAGAGAAAAGGAGAGAGAGAGAAAGAGAGAGAAAGAGAGAAGAGGGGGGAGGGGGACTTACGATTTTTGTGGCCATCCTTTAGGCTTCAAACAATAGTGCTGTCCAGCTGAGATCCTTTGTGTTAAGCAGAGCGCGACCCTTAGTGAAGAATCCTTTGGTTGTTCCCTGGTGCTCCTCAGTCTTGCGGGCCCTTCTTCAATGATTGCAAATGGATGTCTGTCTGTATCAGCGATGAAGTAGTTAACCAACCACGTAGTATTTACCGCGTACCCCACTTGTACGGGTCAGGCACAAAGTCCCTATTAACGTGGGACCACCCACAAACCGAAGCTCATGGGGTGGCGGGTGAAAAATTGCGTCGATCCCGTCGGCATTCCCCCTCAAGGGGGGCGCCTCAGGCACTGGGCAATAAACCCAGCCCTGCCCCTTTAAATCGAGGGGGCAGGTGTTGGCTGGGGGGATGGCACCCTGGGATCGACGCTATTAACTCGTAAAGATCCAGGGCCGAAGCCACTGGACCTCCGGCGTGGGCCGGAGCTACATTAACCAACCACGTATTCAGGCTGTTGATTGACTGAGGTTTAAACCACATGACCTCGCTTAGTCTGTAAATTCAAGTGGTGGTTTGCGGCACGACTTATATACTAAAATATTTTGGGCGCCTCACGTGGTGTAATGGCTAGCAAGCAAGATTCACAGACCATTGTTAGTGAGTTCGATTGTCATTGGGCACACAAAAAGCTGACCTTGTGCCACATCTAAGCTAAACTTACTAAATAAGGGCGCCTTATTTGGTGTAATGGCAAGCAAACAAGATTCGCAGACAATTGTTAGTGAGTTCGATTCTCAATGGGCGCCCCATACTTCTGGCCTTGTGCCATCTAAGCTTAGCTTGGCAAATAACTATATACTAAAATATTTTGGGCACCTCACGTTGTGTAATGGTTAACAATCTAGTATCCGCAGACCAGTATTAGTGAGTTCGATTCTCACTGGGTGCCTATATTTTTGGTCACGTGCCACATCTAAGGTAAGATTTGTAAATAAGGGGACATCATGTGGTGTAATACTTTGCAAGCAAGTTTTGCAGGCCATTATTAGTGAGTTCGATTCTCACTGGGTGCCCCATACTTTTTGCCTCGTGCAACATCTAATTTGGTGTAATGGCTAGCGAGCAAGATTCTCAGACCATTGTTAGTGAGTCCGATGCTCATTGGGCGCCCCAAAATCTGGCCTTGTGCCACATCTAAGCTAAGCTTAGTAATTAAGTATATCTAAAATATTCCACCTAAGGAATATTTTGAATATAATTGATAGATAAGATTTTAACTGATTAACCCTCGTACTTTCATGCCAAGAAAAATTCTTTCATCAAATAAAAACACAGACAGATGAATCTTAATTTTAATTGTCAGCTGTTTAGTCTAATCAGCAAATTGAACAGCTTTTTTTCTTTTCCACCATTAAGCACTTTCCGACAAGTCAGAAAGAAAAAAAAACAAGAAAAATAAAACAAAACAAACAAATACATAAATAAAAAAACTTACTGTATAAGTATTATAAGTTTTTAGTACAACCCAGACAGAAAATAAAACCAAAAACTAAAAAGAAAATGAGTATACCAATGAAAGTTAAGTTTAACTGTTGTTTCTCTATTAAACATAATTTAATCACCAAAACAAAAAAAGAAAAAGAAGAAAAGAAGAAACAAATAAATAAACAAAAATTGTTAAAGCCATATTGTCTCTTTGGTTATTTCCTATATACTCCAACATAAACAAAGGGAACCACTCTTGACTGATAAATTTATTTATTTGTTTATTGATCTACTAGGAAAAAAGAAGACGGGGTTAGGTTTAGGGTTAGGTTTAGGGTTAGGTTTAGGGTTAGTTTAATGGCAAAATAGATAACTAATTTATCAGTCAAGAGTGGTTCCCCTTTGTTTATGTTGGAATTCTAGGAAATAACCGTCTCTTTTATTATTTGGTTACACCAAAATTTTGTTGACCAATTTTTGAAAAGATATACACCATTTGATGACAAAACAATGAACTTTTTTGGCAGATAAATTTTATGGTTAAAAAAAAAACAATATTAGTTTATCGTTAGTGCAAAATTAATATTTCAGATATGCTAACAACAACATGAAATAACTAATTTGTTTTATCAAAAATAAAAAAAACTATTCATACATAAATCTAAAAATTTACTTTATAAGTATTCATTTTTAAGTTATCTATTTTTTACATAGGGATTTAAATGGGGCATCCCACAAGGATTCAACTCACGATTCAGCAATAATGGATCTGTGGGACTAACTTTAAAAAATACCCCCTACCCAGGCGATGCCAGGTAGCCGCTGCTAGTTCAATAATTAAGGGTAATATTTTTTACTATTATACAGGTTGTCCACAAAGTCCATGTGCAATTTAAAATTTAAAAATAATTTAAAGTGCACACGGATTTCATGGACACCCTGTATATATGAGGGTCATTCAATAAATAAGGGAACTTTTGACTGAGGGGAGACCTAATATATATATACAAGAGTCATTCAATGAACAAGGCGAACTTTTGACTAAGGAGGGACCTATTATATATACAAGGATCACTGTAACGTTGTGGTATATTCATGGTACCAAAAGGGATATACGTAACGTTCTAATAGCGATATTTGTTGTATAGCGGGTCTTGTAAAATTCACGACACTAAAAAGGTGTTCGGCACGTGGCGGTCATCTTGTCGATAAAAAAGTACAACGCGAGAAATATATCATCACAAGCTGCTTAGCTTTTATTTCCAGGCTAGGCTCGTCTCGTGGGTTGTGTCGGAGAGGAGGAAAGGCAGAGAGAAAGAGAGAGAGAGAGAGAGAGAAAGAGAGAGAGAGAGAGAGAGAGAGAAGAAGAGAGAGAGAGAGAGAGAGAGAGAGAGAGAGAGGGACACTGTTAAATTACTGCGATCCCACAACTGGGACCAGAGGTCCGGTCCGTACCCTACGCGCGAAAGCAAAAAGAGCCCGGTATTTTTCTTCGTCGTTCCACGTCACCACGTGATTTCCGGTTCCAGTCAACACCCGAAACTGCCAGTTGACATTCAATTCTCCATTCGGGGGGTCACGCCCCGGTCAAACTGTTTTTGTGCTCATCACTTTTTAAAAAAAAACTTTTACTATCTCTTATTTCTTCTTCCTCTCTTTTCTAATAGTAGTTCTCGCAAAACTCAGGATATCCCCATATTGCTACATCACTTAATAAATAAGGGGAACTTTTTTGACTGAGGGAAGACCTATTATATATACAAAGGTCATTTTATTAATAAGGGAAATTTTGGTTGGGGAGGGAGCTATTATATATATGTTGGTCATTCAATGAATAAGGGGAATTTTTTTGACTGAGGAGAGACCATGCTTTTCCATACACATCACACATTCTTCTGTGAATTTCCCATGATTTTCAGCCACCAAAATTTGATGTCAAACCTCTGTTCAAGCCTGTGATTTTTGCCATTTTGAATAGCCTCAATCATTAAGAACACCCAAGACAGAAAATAAAACAAACAAAACCTGGAAGAAAAATTCTGTACATTGATGAATCTTAAGTTTAACTTTAAAGTCTCTAATAAACATACAAGGTGTGTCAAAAAAGTATGAGATTTTTGTACATTTGACACACTTTGTATACTGAAATAAAATGAACGTTCCATTTAATGTTCATTTATATCTCGATAAATACAGCTTTAAACTCCGCACTTTTATGACACACATTATATTCTGAAAAAAAAATGAACGTTCCATTCATTTTCCATTTCTATCTTGGTAAATACAGCTTCATACTCGATGCTTTTATGACCCACCTTGTATTCTGAAAAAATTAACGTTCCATTTTTTGTTCATTTCTGTCTTGGTAAATACAGCTTCAATCTCGATAATTTTATGACACACGTTGTATTCTGAGAGAAATTAATGTTCCATACATTGTACAGTTCTATCTTGATAAATTCACCTTCAAACATAGTCCTTTTATAACACACCTTCTATTTTGAAAAAAAAATAACGTTCCATTCATTTGCCATTTCTATCTTGGTAAATACAGCTTCATACTCGATGCTTTTATCACACACCTTGTATTCTGAAAAGAATTAACGTTCCCTTCATTGTTCATTTCTATCTTATCTCGATACTTTTATGACACACCTTGTATAGATTTCAATCAACAAAAAAAGCTATTCTCTGATTTTTTTTGATGAGGTTTGATAATTAGTATGATTTGTATTGGACACATAGCCTAGTAGATAAGTGACAGTTATCTCTACACTGCATGTTCAATCCTGGTCAGGGGCTGAAGTAACATACAATAATAATTAACACAGATTAACACAGGCTATTATTAGCGGAATAAGAACATGATACCTCAGTGGCCTGAAAAAAGGGTTAGATTCAAAGTTCCGTGATGGCTCCCGATTATGAAAAGAAGGTTCCCGACTCCGAAAAGAAATACCTATAATTTAAGTTAAATTTTTAGTTTCTACTAAACAAAGAAAGATGCTTTCTACAAAAATTTCAAATCTAAATAAACCTCGATTTTCCTCGACATATTTTGGTGGCAAATTTTGGCACTATTATCAGCTGAAATTTGAAACATTTGTTCTTCTCGTTATTTAATGGTCCAATTTTGGGCATGTGCCCTTCCAATCTAATCCTGTTTTCTCTGTGTGTCTATGCATATTTTATAGACACAAAAAATCCGTTTATTTTCACTCAATTTAGTACACATATGCAGCTGACTTCTGGCAATATTTTGGAAAAATAAATTTCATATCTACTCCAAAATTTTTTTTAGATAACAATGAAGATGAGGACAATAGTCCGAATAATACAAATAATACTAAAATGAACAAATACATAAATGAAAACTTACTTTATTAGTCTTATGAGTTTTTATTGCACCGCAGACAGAAAACAAACCAGCAAAACATAAAACAAATTATGCACACTGATAAAACTTCAATTTAACTGTCAAGTTTCTATTAAACATATATTTTAATCAACAAATTGGCCTAAGTATTTTAAACTTTTACCTTTTTGGATGAGATTGTGAATATTTTTTTTTCTAAAATATAAGTATTCAAGTACTTACGAAATCGAAATAATACGAATAACAGACGCTTTAAATTCAGAAACTTTTTCCAATCAATCTATAAACTCCAATATAGTAATCGATAAGCATCAACCTTCGAACTTCTGCAGACGCTAAACACAAAGCAAAAAAAAATCTATATTATAATTTTGCTGATCTGTTTGTTCTTTCACACGTCACACTGATCCACATTACCTCCCCGCAGCCAAGTAGGATTTTCTGCCATCTTTTCCGTGGACCAATGTAGATGTTCTTCTACATCTCCTTCCAATAATCAAATAAGATATTTTTCCCAATCATCAATCACAAAGTATGGGGTACAAAGCATAAACTCTAAAAACACGCAACCAGAATATCCAGCTACTTTTAAACCATAAAACACCCAAACCTCATTATCCTGGCTCGCCCAGATTAGAATTCCCGTAGGAGTTGTGCCCCCTTACACCATATTATTTCCTTCTCGCTTTGTTTACATCTGTTGCTACTATTTCGCCACCGGAAATACGATCTTTCGGTTCCCAGCATTCCCTGTGAGTAAGCGGGCTTTTTAATTCCTTTCGACATTAGCTTACCTATCAAACGGGCGAGTCCCATCTTCCCTCTCGTTCTTCTCTCAGAGAACAGGTAAGACTAAACTCCCCCTCGGCCTATCTCCTCTTATTACTTATTAGACCTTCCTTGTTCCGCCGTATCATCTTTTCTGTCATGTTTTCTCACTTGAGTACATTATTTAACTGGTGAAACCGTGATTTTCTGTTTCATTGACTCTTCCCGTAAGGACACTGCTCTAACCTGTTTGTACTTTTCTTAACTCCTTACCCTGTTCGATAATATTGTTGTATGTGCTTGCTACCGTTGACTGCTTCCATATACCCACTTTAGCTATGGGTTTACTACTAAACTCCCTGTCCACTGTTTTACCTTGTTTGCATTTCCCGTGCAGGTTTTCCATCTTTATTATTACCCGTTGTAACCCCTGTATTTGTCGCATTGGTAATGTAAATTTGTTCTTTCATGTTTCAGATTCTTGCGCCTTTCTTGTGGACTGAATAAAAACGAAACTATTCTACCCATGGTTTTTCTTATTCTATACTTAAGGAGTTTAACTACGTGTAACGAAAAGCGGTGTATGCACCTTGGATAGGATATTCACTGTGAAGTAGAAGGCACGATACTCATCTTACCCCATACTAGTGACACCGACGTGATTTGAACACATAACCTTATCTACCACTAATTCATTTCTCTTTTTTAACTGTAAACCCTATTTAATTATTACGACGTTTGACATGTTTACTTAAGAGCTACTGCCAAATACTTCAATATGTAGAAAGTATCATTTTGATTTAACTCTCTCACTCTTTTTTTTTTCTTTCCTTCTTTTCAGCGTTTCATTATGTTTGATTGAAACAGATTAGCGTTATCACTTCTGTTGGTTCGTACACTCTCTCTATCTTTCCCCAACTCTCTTTCTTTCTCATTATATTTTCCCATGTAGCATGTCCTTTTTCTTCACTTTCTTTCTTTATAATATAATGTTGAATCTTACTTTGTTTCTAGGCATTACCTTGCTGACAAAACACATTTTTTGTGACTAGAAATTAAGGTTTGTTTATTACACAGGGTCGTTTAGGTAATCTGAACATTAGTTACATAAATGAGAGTAACCTTTCCTGTTTGTTTCACTTGAGGAAGCCGTATGTTTTGGTCGGCCATTTTCATTTCACCGTAAATCTATACTGAAAATACGAATTTGTTCGAATCAATTCAACTACATGTCTTAATACGAAAATATCATAAATTTGAGTCCATTTCATATGACTTTAACCGTTTCACCACGCGCTTCTCTCTCTCTCTTTCCCTCTCTCTCTCTCCTCTTTTTCGTTCTTTCCTTCTTTTCATCATGTTTGTTTGAAACCATTAACGTTATCGCTTCTGTGCTCTCACCCCTTCTCTCTATCTTCTCCCTAATCTCTTTTTATCTTTCTTTTTTATTATATATTTGCTGTGTAGCATCTGCTTTTTCATCCCTTTCTTTCTTTATGATAAAAACGGAATAGTCTATTATTTTTGCTGAGGTGATAACACACATTAGTAATAAGAATTCGGCGGTTAAGCAACACCAGATAATCAGTATTTACATTTTATGCATTGCATCTTGGACGATTTGGACTGTCTCATTTTTAAGCATTGGGTGTTGCAAAATGATAACCGACGTACTTTTAAGGAATAAGAGTATTGTATATATAGATGATGATAACCATTACACTGTGCGCACCCGTGAGTTCATTTAATGTGTGGAACCGCACCTTGAATTTCGTTAAATTAAGGAATTCGCCCCGAAAAACCTTCTAAAATGAATATATCCAATTTAATCAATTCACACTTGATTTAATTTTGGAAAATCTCGACAAAACAAAATGTGAAGGCAGAAAGTTTTAAATCTATGTAAAGATATATATATATATATATAAGAACCTTGTAGTTTCTAGCTGAATGCTTTACCAGCCCTTATATATATATATATATTATATATTATTATTTATATTTTGCTTGAAGGCAATTACAATGCGTATATCGCATAAAATTCGATAATTACAGAAAATAATCATGACCAGTGAACCTCGGCAAAGAATTGTGCGGTGTGTAGAACATTGTTTCGTCTTTATTAAATCTCATTAGTGATGTATACTAACGACTTCCCTCCGACAGAAATCGAAACCGGCATTTCAACAGGAGAGTCAGAGACTTTACTGCTTCGGCCACCGATATACAGCGGACCATCCATGCAAAATTAACCTGTCAATAATAATGATACGCCTCTACCATATGAGATACGGGGACGTTGAGTGAACAATAACAAACCAGGCCTATGCTTTACGGCGAAGGAAATAACATTTTTTTTTATGTTTGTTTTTTTAGAATCATTGTTTAATATAAGTATATATATATATATATATATATATATATATATATATATATATATATATAAGGGCCGGTTTAGCTCAGTCGGTAGCGCGTTCGGATAGAAACGACACAAGGTTCCTAGTTCGATAGCGGCCCTCTCCAACTCAGCGTATGAGTAGCACAGGGATCTGTGCGGTAAAGTAAGGAGCTGGTGGTAGGTTTGGCGCTCTACCTCAGATGCAAAAACAATTTCCTTTGTATAGCGCTAGGGAAAAGGGGATAGAGTTCCTCGCGTATTGGCTGATATCGACTTTAGGCCGCCCCGACTTATATATATATATATATATATATGTGTGTGTGTGTGTGTGTGTGTGTGTGGTGCAAAAGTAGGAATAGAACCGTATCACACAATGAAATTAGTAGCATATTATCTTAAGTGTCCTCATTTTGTAAAATTAGCCATATTTAACTGTGACTAATAATTAACAGCGATGTTAATACTCGAATAGCAAAGGCATGGGCGGCCACAAATATATTATCAGTCATATGGAGGTCCGATCTCCCTGGCAAGCTAAAGCGACAGTTCTTCCAGGCTGTGGTTGTGTCGGTGCTGCTGTATGGCTGCACCACCTGGACCCTGACAAAGCGTCTTGAGAATAAGCTAGATGGGAGCTGCACAAGAATGCTGCGTGCAGTCTTGAATAAGTCGTGGAAACAGCACCCCACAAGGAAACAGCTGTACGGTCACCTGCCCCCCATCTCACAGACTATCCGGGTGAGACGGACAAGGCATGCAGGACACTGCTGGAGAAGCAGGGATGAACTCGTAAGCGACGTTCTCCTGTGAAAGCCAACACATGGACATGCAAGTGTGGGGCGCCCAGCAAGGACATACATTGACCAGTTATGTGAAGATGCTGGCTGCTCCGCAGAGGAGCTTCCAGGTGTAATGAATGATAGGGAAGGTTGGCGAAAGATTGTCATGGATGCCCGTGCTACATGCGCGACATGATGATGATGATGAATAATTAACATGTTATTAATAATACTAATTAATGTTATTACACGTATATGTAATATTTGTTTGTTTAATAAATGCAATGAGTATTGTATGTGTTTTTATAACTATATTCCGAATTTTGCACCGCCTGTATATATATATATATATATATATATATATATATATATAGGTATATGAAAAAACAAATTTTTTTTGTGATGAAACAAAGAAAATACAGTGCTCAATCACAAATTGTGAGAGCTAATATTTATTTATTTTACAGAGTTTTCACAGATCAATGTGCATTATAAACAGCGACCCAGGTTTCATGCTAAGGGGCAATCATCAGGTTGTTGAGCAAGATCCCACGGTGTTTGTTGAAGATCTTTAATCAATGTCACATTTTGGACCGCAAATAACGTCGGTTAGTTCTGCGGACGCTATTATAGTTCGGATTTACTAAAAATAATTTTTTTCAAAATTTGCATTTTTTTGTAATAATGCCAACGAAGTTACCTCCCTTTATTCGTTAAAAATAGAAAATTCTCTATTTTGTAAAAAAATTTTTATTTTTAAATTAATTCCGTTTGATATATATATATATATATATATATATATATATATATATATTTTGTATGAAACCTTTTTGGAAATCCGAATCACTGTGTCTGTAATTTAGGGATTAATCACCGCATCCAACCAGATTAATAAATATAAATTACAGACACACACACACACACACACACACATATATATATATATATATATATATATATATATAAATTTGAAGGCAATTTACAGTGCAATTGAATAGGTGTTAAAAGATTAAATAATTTAACACCTATTCCATTGCCTTGTCAATTGCCTTCAATTTCAATTTTACACATACATACAATGCTTCAAACAAAATAAAAAAAACAAACTTATTTCACCACGCCTGAGCTAGGCTTAATTTATAGTATAAAAAAAAAACTAAAAGAATTTCGAAGAATCTGCACGAGCGCACGTACAAACGGACCGACATGCCATCACGGAAAACCCCGACCATTTTAAATGTCTGGCGTTCCATCAACTTAATAATAACAAACGATTTCGCCGGCGCCGTAGGATAAGTACTAAAAAACACAAGTACTTCTATGACCTCTGATGATGGGAATTTTCCCGAAAATATTTAGGGATAAAAAGGTAAATAAACATCATTTAACACCTATTCCATTGCATTGTAAATTGCCTTCAAATTTATATTTTACACATATATACAATGCTTCAAACAAACTATAAATATATATATATATATATATATATATATATATATATATATATATATGTATGTAAAATGTTGTATTTTAGAGGGGGTCTCCGTATGCGTCTCTCGATATATATTTTTATGTTTTTTTTATGTTGAAGTTGGGCGTTATTATGAAGCATTTAAAAATAAATGAAGGAACTCGATGTTATGGAGTACTGGATTCACTTAGTTTTTTTATTATTTGTTATCATAAATTTTCGGGATCGTTATATTCCCTTTTTCAAATGAATGTCGCTCCTGTTCAACGGATCCTTTGTCTTTGTTGTTGTTGACAGCGACAGCGTCTGTAAAATATTTGTAATAACAAGAAAATATACGATAACAAATAATAAAAAATAACATCGAGTTCCTTCATTTATTTTTAAATGCTTCATAATAACGTCCAACTTCAACATAAAACACACACACACACACACACACACACACACACACACACACATATATATATATATATATATATATATTGATGCACCAATTCTTTCCTATTGACTGTGCCAAAAAGTGTGGATGGTCCAACACAAACCTTCACCACTATAAACAAATCACTCTGTGGGTGTTCATTGTGTGTGTGAACCCTCATCAGTCGAAAATCGACGAGAGATTTCATTATATATATATATATATATATATATATATATATATATATACTACTTTCAATCAGCATGGAGGTGCGCTCGTATAACAATTATCATTATGGGAAATGAATGTGATGACCAGTGTTCAAATCCTGGACAAGGCTGCATTTCCTTTTCCTCTAATGCTTCTGGTAGTTACCCTGTACTCTGAAAAAGAAACATGACCACTTTGAAACGACGCTGCTAAAGGGTAAATTAGGATTAGCATATCCAAAAGAATTAAATATTCTTAATGTTAAATTGATAAAAATATCTTTGCGCTGTCATTTTAATGAGAAATTAGTTTAATGAGTAAGAAAATGGTTTGGAACAGAATTATAGGAATAATTCCAGATATTTTTAAGTCTTTCAATTCATTATCATTGAAATTATATTTAGATCGACCTGGTTTTATTTAAGGATTTTATTTCAATATTCGGCCGCATCGATCGTAATTTCTTTTAAAGAAACAGAATATTAATTATGCGCTGCGGATGTGAATAAATACGAAAAAAAGAATTATTATTGACGTCCTAAGTGGAACTGGTTTGCTTTGTCCTTGAAAAAAAAAGGATAGCAGAGAGAGAGAGAGAGAGAGAGAGAGAGAGAGAGAGAGAGAGAGAGAGAGAGAGAGAGAGTTGGGGTAGCGAGAAGGGAGAGAGATAAGAGACAAGTGAGAAGGGCCGGGCATTGGAGTGTGTGGGTTCTAATTGAAATCGTCACTCCATTAAGGAAATTGGTGAGAGTCTATGAACCGAATTGAACCAAAATCATTCGACGATATTAGAACATATTGAGCGTAAATTGGAATATTAAAAAC
Source organism: Doryteuthis pealeii (assembly GCA_023376005.1). NCBI lineage: Eukaryota > Metazoa > Mollusca > Cephalopoda > Myopsida > Loliginidae > Doryteuthis > Doryteuthis pealeii. The sequence goes on from CM042169.1 coordinate 12,244,707, forward strand.
CACCCAAAGAATCCAATGTGACAAAAATAGCGCAATTTCCCATGTTTTTATTTATATACCGTTGTTTTTGTATTCACTCGGCTTTTTTATTTAGTACGAATTTAGGGTGCAATATTTTATTTTTTTATTATATTATCTATTAATAATGGAGATTCGCTTCCGGTTTTTGTCTGTAACAAAAACGACGTCACTGATTACGCCACACTATCTAAAACGTCATAACGTAGAATAGATACACTCAAAATTTGAGCATGCAATGTTAGACAGTCCTCATTGGCTTTGTAAACTAGTTTTAATAAATACATACCTGGTATTATCTATCTATATATAAGTAAGTAAGTAAAGTCGTCGGGGCGGCCTAATGTCGGTATCAGCCAGACAGCGAGGGAGTCTATCCCTTTTTCAATAGCGCTAGACCAAGGAGATTGTTTTAGCATTTGAGGTGGAGCGCCACACCTACCATCAGCTCCTCACTTTACCACACAGATCCCTGTGCTACTCATACGCTGAGTTGGCGGGGACCGGTATCGAACTAGGAACCTTGTGGTTTCTAACCGAACGCTCTACCGACTGAGCTAACCCGACCCCTTTGTTTTATTTTAATATATATTTAAAGTTATCAGAACTAAGTTTCCATTTCAATTTTCTTATATTTTTTACTCCTTTAATAAATTTATTTTATTTTTTACTTTTTTAATAAATTTGATGATTTTACTTTACTTATGATACAAACTCTCTGATATTAAATTTTCAACTCCCATCCCCTCAGGCAATATTTATTTTACGTCGCCCAGAGGGCGTTTTTTTTATTTTGCTAGTATCTTATAATGGAGATTCAGTGTATGCCTGTAACGGAGACTATGCCACTACTGATTTTCTAGATTCCCAGTCGTTTTTCCAAGTTTTGTGGGACGGTTCCAAGTGCATCAACTTCAATTGGTATCACGTTGACCTTCATATTCCATATTTTTTCAATTCTCTAGCAAGGTCCAGGTATTTGTCCAGTTTTTCGTTTTGCTTCATCTTCACCTTGTGATCTGCTGGAACCGCAAATCCACCAGTTGGTACATTTTCTTTTCTTTTTTTTTTGTTAATCAACACTAGGTCTGGTCTCCTGGCTGGGATGGTGTGATCTGTATTTTGAGGTTTCCTCTTCTTAACCATGTCCAGGTCATTTTATGTTCAACCTCTCAGATTTGTCGATTGAAGTGTCTATATAATTGTTTTTCATCTCATCTTTGTTTTCTTGTTTTCGTTGTTTTTCTGTTTGTCCATATATTACATCTGCTTCGAGTCCATGGATTGTGGTCTCTACGCAGTCCTCTATATTGGCAAGACCTCTTCCACCTTCTTTTCTTGATACATATTGCCTATCTCTATCCTCTCTTGTATTATTATTATTATTATTATTATTATTATTATTATTATTATTATTATTATTATTGTTTTCACTCCTTTTGATTTTTCATATCAGCGTGAGCTGATGATATTTCACTGGAGACTGAGTGACAACAAGTCTCCTCAGGTCTCCAGGACTCTTCTGAATATTCTAGCCGATTTCAGCAGTGCAGTAGTATGGATGGTCTCAATTCTTCCTCTGATTTCCAGATTCTCCAGTCTTTTTTCCAAGTTTATTGGGACCGTTCCAAGTTCACCCACTATTATTATTATTATTATTATTATTATTATTATTATTATTATTATTATTATTATTATTATTATTATTATTATTATTATCTCCATTTGAATTTTTCATATCAGCGTTAGCGGATGATATTTTACTGGAGGCTGAGTGACAACAAGTCTCCTCAGGTCTCCAGGACTCTTCTGAATATTCTAGCCGATTTCAGCAGTGCAGTAGTATGGATGGTCTCAATTCTTCCTCTGATTTCCAGATTCTCCAGTCTTTTTTCCAAGTTTATTGGGACCGTTCCAAGTTCACCCACTATTATTATTATTATTATTATTATTATTATTATTATTATTATTATTATTATTATCTCCATTTGAATTTTTCATATCAGCGTTAGCGGATGATATTTTACTGGAGGCTGAGTGACAACAAGTCTCCTCAGGTCTCCAGGACTCTTCTGAATATTCTAGCCGATTGCAGCAGTGCAGTAGTATGGATGGTCTCAATTCTTCCTCTGATTTCTAGTTCCTCCAGTCTTCTTTCCAAGTTTATTGGGACCGTTCCAAGTTCACCCACTATTATTATTATTATTATTATTATTATTATTATTATTAATTAAAATGTGTCTTTTCTTTTCTTTCCTTTTGTTTATTTGTTTATTTTCTCTTATCTTTTCGGCATTTTTAACGAATGTTCGATCTATCAAGTGAATCAATCTTCAATAAACACTTTAATCGAATTGATAAGCCATTAATGAATTTTGGGGGATTTTATCGATCATCCACTTGGTTTTAATAGGCCGATACAACAGATCGATACTGTGTTAGTGATTGATATTCTGATTGGCTATTTTGTTTTCTCACTGTGTTTATTTACCGATAAGGAAATCCGTGATTGACGTCCAAATCTCAAAATATCATCCATCAATATTAAGGCCAGCATCCAGATAAAGACAAGATTGATTATCTAATTAATTAATTAGTTAAGAGTCTTCTTTAATTAAAAGTACCAGTAATCGAAATTAATGAATAGAATGAGATTGATCCATTCCAAAATTAGTAAACGAAATTTTGCAATAAAATCGAGGGGATGATTTTGATATTTCGAACTATTGCCCTCATCTTTATTGTGGTATGCATAAACACAATGTTTCGCCCTGTCGGTTGGGGCGTTAGAATGCACCGACTGCACCTCTGCAGAGGGCTAAGACTCCCCCAATGGGGCCACCTGTTGGCCGGGGGTGGCGACCCGTGATGCTTAAAGATAGAGCCCAGGTGGATGATCAGTTCATGACATGCAATACTCCACTTTGGCCCTATCTTGGGCTAGACGGGCGGTCGGAGAGGCCTCCTCCGATCAATCGGCTGGTCACGTCAAGCCCTAGCACCTATATGATTTTCCCAACCCTATTGCCTAACAGGTACTACCACTCCGGGTCAGAGTGGAACAGGGAGCAATGGTGATGAAGGGGTGCTCCACATTCCCCAAACCTCCAAAACTGGAATCCTACCATCAGATAGAGTTTAACGTCATTCCCAGGACATGTAGACCCTCAGCCACCGCCTTCTAGCACCCATATGATAAAAAGGGTTGGGGATTACTATAAGGGTAATAGGGTTGGGTCAATCATATAAGTGCTAGGGCTTGACGTGACCAGCCGATTGATCGGAAGGGGCCTCTCCAACCGTCCGTCTAGCCCAAGATAGGGCCAAAGTGGAGTATTGCCATGGAGTTTGTATTAAGAATAGTTATTTACCTTATCGTTATATAATAATTTATTAATAATCATTTTGAAGTAAATTTGGCATTAAATAACCCGACTAGTATTGACATGCCGTAAACCCAATCAACTATTTAAAAGTAAAAAAGAAATTTGCCTTCTGATAAGAATAGTTACGTGACTATATGATAATTAATAAGTAATTATTTTTAAGTAAATATAGCATTAAATATCCCGTCTAGTTTTGTCATGCCATAAAACCAATCAATTATACAAATTATTTAAATCCTGGACAATGCTGTTCGCATTTTATATATCACCAATAACCTTGAGAAAGGTACAAATACGACTATACTCAAGCCCTAGAGTTATATGATAGTTCCAATCCTATTTCTATCATATACAGGGTGTCCCAGAAGTCGCACACCATATAATTTGTTGTTGTTTTGTTTTGTTTTTTTGTTTTTCAGATTTTATTGGATATGGGTGAGAAATTAACAATTCAAGAAAGAGTTAAATTGTTTTTTATGTTTGGAAGAGATGGGGCTACATACCACTCTGTAGCTGAAGAATTCAACCGCACTCATCCCGAGCGAGAAAAACCACTGAAACATACCACTGTCTGCCGTTTGATAAAACGTTTCCAAGAAACTGGCTCAGTTGCTGACCGCGAGAGATGTGGTCAACGAAAGAGTGCAACTGATGAAGCAACATCAACTATGGTTTTGGCGAATGTTGCTAGAAGCCCCGTGAAATCAGTATGGAAAATAAGCCAGGAGCTTACGATTAGCAAATCATCAGTACATCGTATTCTTAAGACAAAGAAATTTCATCTGTACAAAGTGCATCTTGTGCAAGCTCTACATAAAGAGAATTGATGTATGTATCAATGGAGAGGGTGAACAATTTGAGCATCTATTATGATTATGATGAATAAAATTGATATTCATATGTCTTTTTATACTTTTTATATGTATTTTCATACATGGTGCGCGACTTCTGGGACACCCTGTATGTGTGAGAATGATGTTAATCTATCTAGTGGTAAAGTTCCAAACCTGGAGCTCTGGGGAATGTGAGGTTCCCCTTTATTGCCTTGACACCCAAGTTCACCCCCAATCATCTATAATAATCTAATAGAACAACAACAAAATACTCCCTGTATTAAGAATAGTTACTTGCCTATATAATGATTTATAAATAATTATTTTCAAGTATCTATGGCATTAAATATCCCGACTAGAGTTGTCATGCCATAAAACCAATCATTTATGTTTTTTTAAATGCTTGTATTACGAATAGTTACGTGACTATATAATGATTTATAAATAATTATTTTTAAGTGAATATGGCATTAAATATCCCGACTAGTGCTGTCATGCCATAAAACCAGTAAATTATTCAAAAATAAAAAAAATCTTTTTATTAAGAATAGTTTCTTGACTATATAATGATTTATGAATAATTATTTTTCAGTAACTATGGCATTAAATATCCCGACTCGTGTTGTCATGCCATAAAACCAATAAGTTCTTCATAAATAAAAAAAATCCAAATATTGAGAATAGTTATTTGCCTATATAATGATTTATAAATAATTATTTTTAACTAACTTTGACATTAAATAACCCGACTAGAGTTGTCATGCCATACAACCAATCATTTATTTTTTTAAATCCTTGTATTAAGAATAGTTACGTGACTATATAATGATTTATGAATAATTATTTTTAATTGACTATGGCATTAAATATCCCGATTACTGTGGTCATGCCATAAAACCAGTAAATTATTCCCCCCACCCCCCAAAAAAACTCTGTATTAAGAATAGTTACTTGACTATACAATGATTTATGAATAATTATTTTTCAGTAACTATGGCATTAAATATCCCGACTGGTGTTGTCATGCCATAAAATTAATAAATTATTCATAAATAAAAAAAATTCTTGTATTGAGAATAGTTACTTGACTATATAATTATTTATAAATAATTATTTTTAAGTGACTTTGACATTAAATAACCCGACTAGAGTTTTCATGCCAAAAAAACAATCATTATTTCTTTTTAAATCCTTGTATTAAGAATAGTTACGTGACTATATAATGATCTGTAAATAATTATTTTTAAGTAACTATGGCATTAAATATCCCGACTAGTGTTGTCATGCCATAAAACCAATCGATTATAATAACAAACTCCTTGCATTAGAAATAGTTACATGATTATATAATGCTTTATAAATAATTATTTTAAGTAACTTTGAAATTAAATAACCCAACTAGGTTGGCATGCCGTAAACCTAACCAACTATTCAAAAGTCACTGCGTTCCGATTACGCATTGTCATACAAGACTAATACACTCCTATATACTCAAACAAGAACAACAACCATAATGTGAAACATGTCATACACCTTTGACTGTTAAACACTTATTCATGGAATCCAGGTTCTTTGCTCACACAGAAACTATTATTTTAATGAAAAACAATATGAAAGATCTATTTGAAAATGTCAACATGGAGGACATTCTGTCCTTTTTGAGGGAAATAAAATTATACCATAGAATATAGACATGGACTTAATCAAAACCATACAACATAATCCCCAATAATGCTAACACATTGTTAAAACCAATTAATAAAAAGTATAAATATAAATTCAAAACATATATTACTTCATAACCGTTAGGCATGACATAAACCCAGATGGGTTGGTATTGCGTTAAAATCAATTTACCAACCAACCATCAAAAGTAAAAAACAAAACCTACGTGAAATTATCGTTAAGTAAACAACTGAATTCAACTGAAAGAACCTTATTGATATTAGAGGCTCCCATATAAAAATAATGTAATCATAGTAGATTCCTTTTAGAAAAAGCAACAACAGTAAATGAATAGGATGTAGATAAATAAAATTAAAGTAATCTCTCTGTGGAAAATAATCGAAGAAAGTTTATTAACTTAAAAAATGTAATTGTATTATTTGCAACTTTCTCCAACCGGTTTATTATTAATTAAGATTTTCGCGAACCAATCAATTCTTTTTTAACAAGATGTCATCGATAATCCATTTTTTTTATCTGAAATCGAACCAATCACAATCAAGATACCTCTGACGTATGGCTTTTATTTTTGTAGGAAATTTCGCTCGTTGTAAAATTACTACAGAGGCATAATACTTACTAAAAACCTTTGGGCACCACACGTGGTGGAACGGTTAACAGGCTAGATGGCTTTTATTTTTATAGGAATATAAAAAATTAAGATTTAAAATATGAAAGAAAATATTTATCTCAATTTTTGAGAAGAGGCTCGATAATTTGTATTCTTTAAATTTTTTGGACAGTTGTCCTCATCTTTATTTGTTATATACCAACAGATATAAGGTTTGAATTATTGCAATTCTAAGTGAAAATCACCTAGAGGTTGCAGGTTCAATTCTGACTACAGGTGAAAAATACATATATATAGAATACTTAATATAGCTTAACACTTGTACCCGGATCTGATTAACAGATTGAGAACAATCCACCCCAGTGGATTAGATAAAGGGTTTGGATCGAATTTCTGTGAAGGCTCCCGAGTTCGACAAGAAGGTTCTAGAGTTTGATAAGCTGAAGAAGGCCGGAGGGCACATCGACTGAAATGTAGTGTATATAACAATAATGATGAATGTAAAATTACTACAGAGGCATAAACTTACTAAAAACCTTTGGGCACCACACGTGGTGGAATGGTTAACAGGCTAGATGTGCAAATAATTTTTAGTGAGTTCGCTTCTCACTGTGTTGTAAGGGAAGATAGTTCCCCTACAAGAAACTTGGACTCGTCCAACGAAACACGTTACAAAATTACTTTAAAAAAATAAAGTCGTCTGGGTGGCCTAAAGTCGTATCAACCAATCCCTGAGGGAGTATATCCCCTTCTCTCTAGCGCTAGACTAAGGAGATAATTGTTGCGTCTGATATATATTAAGAGTTTATAGAGTCTAGTAGGAAGCGCGTGGTGTAATTGTTAAAGTCATGGGAAATGGATTCGTCGCCCCGAGGTCAAATCCTGGATGTGGTAATTGTATTTCACTTAGCGCTAATACCCTGGGAAAGGTATGAATCCTACTCTCCCTCCAGCTATGGTTAGATAGCAGGGCAGACTGGGCTCTTTAACCATGGTAAGGTAACCAGTCCAGGAGAAGGAAAACTCTGAATCCAAACCTGTTGAACTTCGTTTAATAAATTGACCTTGGTCGCATCCTGCTCGTGCGGAGGGTTGGCAAATATATATATAGTCTAGTATTCCCTATAGAGTTCTCCAAAGGGGAGTTAATCCTAAATTCACTCTCAATTACTTATTACATTCAGCCACTGATGTGTCCTCTGGCCTACTCCATTATTGAGATTTTTCAGACTTTTGTCCTCATCTTCATTATTAGGTACTTAATGTAATGACTAACGATAACACCGATAGACTTTGAAAAGTTGTATTCTACTTAGAATAACTGGTACACTTATTAAGAGTTTATATAGTCTAGTATTCCCTATAGAGTTCTCCAAAGGGGAGTTAATCATAAAGTAAGGGAGGTAACTCTCAATTACTTATTACATTCAACCACTGATGTGTCCTCTGTATATCTTATCGAACCTTGGGGCCTTCTTATCGGAATCAGGAGCCTTCTATGATATCCACTGGAGTAGATTGTTCTCATTCTGTTAATCATAAACAGGTATAAGTTTTAAGCTATGTTATTCCAGGCCTATTGAAAGGAACGCTGTGGGAATGCATTGTAGGTAAAACATGTGCCTAGCCAATCATCTATGATTTAATAATTAACTGCACGTAAATGCGTGCACCAGTGAATAGATAGCTCAAAAGAAGACATCTCTACAAAATTGTAATTTTAATTGGTGAATACCGATATTAATTTGTAAATCGAAATTTATTTGCGTTCTTCATTATTCACCGGTGTAACGATTTCATCACCTGCCTTTTGTGTAGAGTGAAAGGAGTATATCAATTTTATCAAAAAGCAAGAATATGATTTATGCTAGCATAATACCTGTCAAAAATATTAGTTGCCATAGTAACGTTAAAGAGCCGATTTGCCCTAAAATGTACTCATACCTTTCCCAAGGGTATTAACCTTATGTGAAATGCATGTGGATAAAATTTATCAAATGCAGAAAAAGAATTTGACATATATAAAAACACTAGGAATATTTTATCAAAAGAGCAAGAATAGCATTTATGCTAGCATAATACCTGTCAAAAATATTAGTTGCCATAGAAAAATGAAAGAAAGAAAGAAAGAGAAGGAGAGAAAGAGAGAGAGAGAGAGAAAAAAACGAGAGAGAGAGTGAGCCAGAATGATATGAAGTCGAGGAAAATGTAGAAATACCAAGAAAGAGAGAGATGGGAAGAGAGAGAGAGAGAGAGAGAGAGAGAGAGAGAGAGAGAGAGAGAAAGTAAGATAGAGAAAGAGAGAGAGGGGGCGGACTATGATATGTCGAAAAAATCAAAAGATAGAATAGAGAGAGAGAGAGAGAGAGTGAGAGAGAGAGAGGGGAGAGGGAAAGAGAGAGGGAGAAAGAAAGAAAGAAAGAAAGATAGCGAGAGAAAAAGAGAGAGGGGGATACAACGATATGTCGAAAAAATCAAAAGATAGATGGATGTATATATATATATATATATATATATATATATATATATAGAGAGAGAGAGAGAGAGAGAGAGAACGATACCGAGAGAAAAAGAGAGAGGGGGTGCAACGATATGTCAAAAAAATTAAAAGATAGATAGATAGATAGAGAGAGAGAGAGAGAGAGGAGAGAGAGAGAGAGGGAGAGGGAAAGAGAGAGGGAGAAAGAAAGAAAGAAAGAAAGAAAGAAAGATAGCGGGAGAAAAAGAGAGAGGGGGATACAACAATATGTCGAAAAAATCAAAAGATAGATGGATATATGCTCCCCAATTTTCAGGTTGAGCACTCTGTTTAGAAGGGACTAATTGCGAAAATTCACCGCTTCGGCGAAAAGCTAGTCTCACTTGTTTACAAGTTAGAGACCTCTGGTGAGTTTATTTCCGATTTAGGAAATATAGCGATTATTCTGCCTTCTATTCTTTGCAGCTGCTTGTGGACCCATCGGTAAGAGACTTGACGAGCGAAAGTTCGTTCGGGTCTCGAACCCGACCAGAGGTAGCTGCTGAAAAATAAGTATAGCTGCACTGATGAGGGGTGAAACCCCGAAACGCGCGTCTGTAGATTGCTTTATATATATATATATATATATATATATATATATATATATATATATAGAGAGAGAGAGAGAGAGAGAGAGAGAGAGAGAGAGAGAACGATACCGAGAGAAAAAGAGAGAGGTGGTGCAACGATATGTCTAAAAAATCAAAAGATAGATAGATAGATAGATAGATAGAGAGAGAGAGAGAGAGAGAAATAATAACATAAAAGCTGTTCATATAATTCACAATGAATGCGATTTACTAACATCTAGGCATAAAATAACTATAACCAATTTGACATGCCATTAAAATCAATTAGTTAATAATCTCGGATTGAAATGCTACTTCCAATCAATCTGGAATGTACTCGAGCTGACAGACCGGACGGGTTGGTATGTCTTGACCCCCCAACCTCACCCCACAAAAGAAAACCTTTTAAGAGATAATAAAGATGGATGATTGATAGTTGAAGACTTATTTAGCAAAATAATCGTTTCGATTCAAATTGATTTTCCACCTTTGGAAAATAATAGAGTCGGTTTAGCTCAGTTTGTAGAGCATCCGCCTATGAACCACAAAGTTCCGAGTTCGCCAACTCAGCACATGGGGAACACAGCCTGGATGTGGGCGGTTAAATGGAAATGCTGATGGTATGCCGCGACGCACTACTATGACTAAGTAATCTCCCTGATCTAACGCGAGAAATACTCCCTTGTTGTCCGGCAGCAATTTGCTGCATCAGGATAAATTCTGAGGTCATACGGGTCATTAAACGGTCAGATGTCAACTTGACTTTTCATTTATTCCAACACAGAATTCCTTATTTAAAAATGGAGAATCTAAGAATTTATTTGTTTTTTTTCTTTATTATTCCTTTTGTTTTGTTTTTGTTTTTGTTTGCTTTTTGTAGTTGCTTTCTTTTTTTTCCCCCTTTTTTTGTTGTTGCTTGTTCCTGAGTATATTGTGGCGAACGAATAGAGTTTATTTCCTTCCCAGAAAAACACAATCAATAATCCCGACAAGCAAATAATGGAGATGAAATCCCTTAGTGTTAAACAAATTACTAAACAGACAAAGAGCCTAAAGGTTACGATAAGACATGTAAAGCCCGAAAAAAGATCAGAGGGGTCAACAATCAAAACATTACGATGAATGAAACGAAACAGAGAATGATTACGAATTGCTATTCCTTTGTTAACCCTTTAAATACAAAAGATGGATACTGGGCGATAGTTTACTATTCTGTAAACCCACCAAGATGTTAGGACCGGTTTTATATCATTTAACCGAAGCTCATCAGTAGCCAATGAAAAAAAAATGCATTGATTATTATTATTATTATTATTATTATTATTATTATTATTAACTTCTACACTTCTCTGTTCTTCTAACATCTAAAGTGTTCTGTTGTGTCGTCGCCCTTCTCTTCTTCTTCTCTTCCTTCATCATCATCATCATCACCATCATCATCATCATCGAGTTCTTCACACCAGTGTTAGCTGTTGGTCTTTCACTGGAGTCTGAGTGACAAAAAGTGTCTCATTATTATTATTATTATTATTATTATTATTATTATTATTTACTCCTTTTGAGTTTTCACATCAGCATTAGCTGATGGTCTTTCACTGGAATCTGAGTGACAGCAAGTCACCTCAGGTCTCCAGGACTCTTCTGAGTATTCTGGCAGATTGCAGCAGTGCAGTGTTCTGAATGGTTTCAATCCTTCCTCTGATATCCAAACTTTCCAAACCCTTTTCCAATCCTTTTGGGACTGTTCCAAGTGCAACAATCATTTCACTTTCATGTTCCATAACTTTTCAGTTCTCTGCAAGTTCTTCTAACGTCTAAAGTGTTCCGTTGTGTCCTCGTTCTTCTTCTTCTTCTTCTTCTTCTTCTTCTTCTTCTTCTTCTTCATTATCATCATCATCATCATCGAGTTCTTCACGCCAGTATTAGCTGATGGTCTTTCACTGGAGTCTGAGTGACAAAAAGTGTGTCATTATTATTATTATTATTATTATTATTATTATTATTATTATTATTATTTCAATCCATTTGAATTTTTCACACTCGCCTTAGCCGGTGGTTCACTGGAGGCTGAGTGATAACTAGGTCTACAGGACTCTTCTGAGTATGCTAGCCGATCTTAACAATGTTGTAGTTTGGATGGTCCCGATTTTTTCTCTGATATCCAATTCACCCAGACACTTTCCCAAATCCTTCGGGACCGTTCCAAGGGTACCAATTACAATTGACACGAACTTCACTTTCATGTTCCACAGTTTTCTTGATTCTCTGGCAAGGTCTAGGTAATTGTCTATCTTTTCACTTTCTTTTATTTTCACACAATCGGCCAGGACGGCAAAATCCACGAGATGACAAGTTCCTTTCTTCTTATTAATTAACACCCGGTCTGGACTCCTGGCCAGCATTAGGTGATACATCTGTATCTCAAAGTCCCAGAGAATTTTATGCATCTCATTCTCCAGGACATATTCAGGTTTGTGCATACATATACCATTTAGTTGCATGGAAAAAATTGAATTTCCTGCAAAATTCCCAGTGGATCACCCTCCCCACCCAGTCGTTCCTGGTTTTGTACTATCTTTGTGCTAATTTGCTTCACACGCTAATTATGTTGCATAGCGCCTTCTTTGTTCGGCACTAAATCGTATACGTTATATACTGGCATCTTCAAACTCACGCTGAATCGTATACGTTGCTGGTATACTGCGGGTAGGTTAGTAGTCGGTGTAGAGACTCAACACATGGGCATTGTAACAAACTTTAGTTTATTTCTTTACATTCACTCGTGTACAATATCCAACAATTACATGATTGACCGTTTCGTCTTTTTCTCCACACATTCTACACTTTCTATTCTGTTACGTCTTATCTACTTTTGCTTTTATATAATTTGTTCTTATGACATTTTTTTGAAACCACCTTTAAAGTAGGAAGAAAATTAACCAAATGATTGGATAGGTTAGGATTGTTACAATTCATGAGAAGTCATAGATTGTGAGCGTACCTGTAATTTAGAATATCCAAATTAGTTATGTTGATATAACATCAGGGAGTCTATGGAAAATCATCCGGTGGGCGGCTGATAACCGTTAACCCTTAGAGGCATGCGATTGAGTGCCATGAGTTTTAGTTTTAGTTAAGCAGAGGTGGCCCAGATTTCAAGGAGAGCAGACATGTTGTTGGCTCTCCAGAGTTCGGTTTCTCCCCGCGGCGGAAACAAATATGGGCTAAGAAAATAAAACTTGATCAAGTAAAAAAAGTCTTGTAGTTAATTCAATATTAAAGACAATGCCCAGCCCAGCTCAGCCCAGCAGGAAGAATTAAGAGGAGAAGAAAATCAACCCCCCGGAAAATGGAAGTCAACCCAAAGAAAATGGCGACCGAAGTATAAACAGTTAGCGCCAAGCAGAGTTAGCTGTAAGAACAGTAGCAAGTAAGATCTACCTTCTAATATATCGTCTGTATGTCTGTATGTCTTTCTTGTATACGAGAACTCTCTCTCCCCGATTATATACACCCGAATAAAAAGGGGTATATAACAGGATTATGAAAATCGACTCGTCGCCCAGAGTTCAAATCCTGGATGTGGTAATAGCATTTCACTTAGCGCTAATACCCTTGGGAAAGGTATGTGTTGACTTTTATCTCTCATAAGTTGTGTGCCTGATGCCCGCTCCTACTTATAGACTCGCCTAGAACTATGTGATCAACCTCTTGGCCAATCACCGGCAGTACTCTGCTACTGAAACAATACTTAAACTGAGCATACTGACCATACTTACTTTGACTTTCGTGGACGACGGACGAAGGATTCCATAACTCAGGACTTATACGCAGGATAGGACTTATTCACTTACCAAAGGATTCCATAACTCAGGACTTACTTACTTTAAGCCCTTTTCAACTGTCCAATGATGGCATTTAAAAACTTAACATCCTACTCTTCCTCCAGCTATGGATAAATAGTAGGGCAGCATGGGCTCTTTAACCTTGGTTAGGCAACTGGCCTAGGAGAAGGAAAACTCTGAATTCAAACCAGTCAAACTCCGCTTAAGAAATTGACTTTGGGTCACATCCTGCTAGTGCAAAGGGTTGGTAAATAAATATAACAGGATTATGACCAATTGGTTCTGAGTGGAACTGTAAATATTATGCAAGCTGGGTTTTTTTTCTCGTGCTTATTTTATAAGGTACTGGAACATCCAGTTAGCATTTAGAAAATGCCAGAGTTTTAATAACCATTCCACTAATGGTTTTCTCACGCCTTTATTGCTTCAGGGAATTTCTGCTGTGCTGGTTTTTATAACAATGTTTCCATATCCTGAAAATGTTAATTATTGAATTCCCTACTGTTATATACATATTTACTCGGCCCTCCACATGAGTAGGATACATCACAAGGCCAATCTTTAATTGTTGTTAAAAAGTAAAATAAGTAAAGTCGCCGGGGTGGCCTAAACTCGGTATCAGCCGGACAGTGAGGGAGTCTGTCCCCTTTTCACTAGCGGTAACCAAGGAGATTGTTTTTAGCATCTGAGGCGGGGCGTCACGCTGAGTTGGCTAGGGACGGTATCGAACCCAGAACCTTGTGATTCCTATTCGGACGCTCTACCAACTGAGCTAAACCCTTAATTGCTGTTAATATGTTTTAATTCGGAGCTTTCCTTCTCCTAAACTCGTTGCCATAACACGACTGAAGAGCTCAGTCCGCCCTATTGTTTACCCATAGCTGGAAGGGTAATAGTTGATATGTTATATACTGGAACCGACAAGGAACACGGGACACTTGTATTTATAAAAAATATAAAATTATATCTTTATTCCTCGGTAGACTAAGGTCGTCAGCAGGGGTTGCACATACAACGGAGCCTTCGGGAGTTCTCTGCAAGTGATTTTGAACCTGATCTCAGTCTGCCCAACCCAGATTTGCACGGGCTTTTTATTATTGTTGAACTCACAGGGTCACGCCTTTTGATCGTGACACCTACGCAGATTATCTGCAGACACATCTCCTCGCCCACGAAGCCTGTTTTCATTGGTTATGGGCTACGCCTACAGATTTCTGTGCCTTAACAGTGTCAAATGTAAACCTACATCTTTTAGGTCAGTTCAATATCCTGTTTTTGTTTCCAGGCCCATGCTTAACACCCACGCACTTCCTGCGTGCATTTCCGGGCTGCAGGTGCAAACCGATTGACCAGGCAATATATTACATAATAGTTGCTACTGGGGAAATATCTCTAATTCAAACTAGTTTATGCTATTTTCTTTCTTATCCCCACTTTCTAAGAAAAAAATACGGTAATATGTAGAAAAAGACGGTTTAAGCAATTTACGCATTATTTTTTTTAATCCCTCAGCAATTTCATCATTACTCGTGTATTTATTTTCAAATTGGGGATTTATTGGTCGGAACTTTTTCGATGGTGCTTGATAATTTGTATCATTAGATTTTTCGGATTGTTGTCCTCATCTTCATTGTAAAAAAACACAATGTTTTAGAAAATGTGCACGACGATTTTCTTCAGGTGTCTCATGTCGAACTCGGCAACCTTCACGGAACTTTCTTTCTTTCTTTCTTTCTTTCGTTCGTTCTTTCTTTCTTTCGTTCGTTCTTTCTTTCTTTCTTTCTTTCTTTCTTTCGTTCGTTCGATCGTTCTTTCTTTCTTCCTTCCTTCCTTTCGTTCGTTCTTCCTTTTCTTTCTTTCTTTCTTTCTTTCTTCTTTCTTCTTTCTTTCTTTCTTCTTCTTCTTTCTTCTTCCTTCCTTTCGTTCGTTCTTCTTTCTTCTCTTTCTTTCTTTCTTCCTTTCGTTCGTTCTTCTTTCTTTCTTTCTTTCTTTCTTTCTTTCTTTCTTCTTTCTTCCTTTCTTTCGTTCTTTCTTTCTTTCTTTCTTCTTCTTTCTTTCTTTCTTTCTTTCTCTCTTTCTTTTCGTTCTTTCTTTCGTTTTATCTTTCTTTCTTTCTTTCTTTCTTTCTTTCTTTCTTTCGTTCGTTCGTTCGTTCGTTCTTTCTTTCTTTCTTTCTTCCTTTCGTTCGTTCGATTCTTTCTTCTTTCTTTCCTTCCTTTCGTTCGGTCTTTCTTTCTTTCTTTCTTCTTTCTTTTCTTTCTTTCTTTCTTTCTTTCGTTCTTCGTTCTTTCTATTTTTTCTTCTTTTCTTTCTTTCTTTCTTTCTTTCTTTCTTTCTTTCTTTCTCTTTCTTCTTTCTTTGTTCTTTCTTTCTTTATTATTTATTTATTTATTTCGCTCTTTCTTTCGTTTTATCTTTCTTTCATTCGTTCGTTCGTTCGTTCCTTAGTTCTTTCCTATTATATTATTTCTATCAATCAAGTCATTTCTCTTCCCTTTCTTTATTTATTTTAATAACGGAAGGGTTCATTATTTAGCCG
Organism: Doryteuthis pealeii; assembly: GCA_023376005.1. NCBI lineage: Eukaryota > Metazoa > Mollusca > Cephalopoda > Myopsida > Loliginidae > Doryteuthis > Doryteuthis pealeii. Next base: position 12,260,711 of record CM042169.1, read on the forward strand.
GGGTGACGATATTCATAAAAAATGATAATTAGGCGCATAAGCAACACGAGATATTCAGGATTTACATTTTTTCATATATTGTGGACGATTTGGAAGGTCCCATTTTTAACCAGAAGGTGTTGCAAGATGATAACGGTCCTATGAACAAGAGAATCAATAAATCTACTCTTTGAAATAGCATGAACATTTACATACGATCAAGTTATTATATACACCCATCAGATGACCAATGTTAAGCAATGAAGACAATTGTTAGCACTGAGATGGGTGACCACTTAATAATGGAAATTACTGTAAATATTTTAAGTCTCACCGATTGGGCTTATATATTTTTAGCAACCCCTTCACCTGAGCACGGTGCAATACAAAAGTCAATTTTTAGCGGAGTTTAACAGATTTAAGTTTTTCTTTCTCTTAAACTGGTTACCTAACCAATGTTGCAGAGCCTAGTTTGCCCTACTATTTACCCATAGCTGGAGGGAGAATAGTTGAAGTCATACCTTTCCCAAGGAAAGCACTTGTTATGGTAATTTGCCATGCACGCATGAACCCTCCAACTATAAATAGCAGCAGGTTCTGCACTTGATTTAATGAGAGTTAATATTTCAGCGGATAGCTGATAAGACAGTCTCGTGAGTAACCTTCTCATTTGTATATGTTTGCACTACTGTTCTTTGTTGATATATTTGTTTAACGAATTTCCTCTCTTGTGTACTTATTCCGGCCTCATAACCAGGCGACAACAGCACTAGGTGAAATGCAAACAGCCTCCTCCAGGATTCGAACTCGCTTAGTCGTGCTCATTTCCTACTACTGTAGCCCTTACGCCACGCGCTGGATGGGTTTATATAATCTTTTGATGAACACCACTCCATCATTGTAACGGTTATCAGCTAATGGTTTGCTAATGGGAATATAATCGTGTACAACGTTTGTACATTTCAAATCGACAAATTTACCCACATCTGCACAGAATCATTAGATAAATTGAGTTTTGTTCCATCATTCTTCGTGGCTGGTTTATTTGATAATTGTCTTTCTTAAACAGATCGGTGAGGAAGAATTCTTGTGGCGTAGTGGCTGACATACATGACTCTAACTTCGTAGTAATCAAGTTCGAAATCATCGCGCAACCTATTGATAATGGACATTAGTTCCCTATTTGCCTGTAACAAAAAATACGTCACTGCTTACGTCACAATAACCAAAGTCGTCAATACATAGAATAAAGATCAGTTATTACTAAGAAATAAATAAAAGCTATTCCTTATAATTCAACGTTTTAATCTTTTACATTATAATAAATAAACTATATATCATTTTAATAAATAAGCTATATATTATTTAAAGAAATAAACAATATAAACAATGAAATTAAATAAAAATATATTTTATATCTAACACACGAACATACACACACATACACCATTATGGGCAAGGTAAATATGAAAAAATAAAAACGTTAAACTCCCTGATGGTAAGGTTCCAGTTTTGGAGGTTTGGGGAATGTGGAGCACCCCGTCATCACCATTGCTCCCTGGTCCACTCAGACCCGGAGTGGTAGTACCTGTTAGGGTCCCGTCTATGGGTTAAATAGAAAAACATGAGTTGCTAAACAAAATTGTATTATCCATTAAGAATTGATTTATTTCAAAACTTTATCGGCATTAAATGACCCACTGAGGTTGATATGCTGTAAAACAAAACCAAACAAACAAACAAACAAAAAATCAAAAAATAAAAAAATTAATTAATTAGATTAAAGATAAATAAGTAAATAAAGAAATAAATAATAATAATAATAATAATAATAATAAATAATGGTTAAATAATTTATATTACATCCTACTTGAAATATTATACATTACTATGGCCACCAAACACAAATATGCTCTTTCATACTCACATACACACGTGGATACGGTGATTCATACGCACACACGCGCGTGGACACGGTCATAACGTCACAGTCTACACGCATTTTCATGCACGCGCGCATGACAACATACGTACACGTACAAACAAAAAAGCGCATTCCCGTAAACATGCAACACGAGAATACAGTTATAAAAAAATCCCATCTGTAAGATTTTCAAAAAAAAATTTTATAACTAAAAAATGCCATAACAAGACGACAACTACTTCGGTTCCAGTGTTCTTCTGAAAAAGAGATTTTATCTCGAAATATCAAGAATAAATTACAGGTTAACAAACAACACCATTGTTACCTTATTATTTTTTTCTTTACACCTGCATTGTGATAGCCTTCAAAATCAACCTCCAAACAAATTTTAAAAAATGTATTAGTTTAAATGGAAAAAGATATTTGTGAAATTTGTAATCAATTTTAAAAATTATTTTTTACTCTCATCCCTTTTCAATAACAAGAAGGTAAATGAATGATTTGATTTGTTCTTGTTTTACGGCATATCAACCTCAATGGGTCATTTAATGCCGATCACGTTTTTTAAATGAATTGGTGATAATGTTTAATTTTCTAAAGGTCTTTTTTTTACATATTTTTTGCGAGTGAAACTTTTAGATGATTTTTTTAACATATAAAGGTAAATGAAAGTTTACAAATAAATGAATCCTCACGATTTTGTGTCAAATTTATGTGTAAAATATTAGAAATAATTATTTAATTCATTATTAATTGTAAAAATCGCGAGCCTACCGTCACTGGTCCTGTCTTTTTCAGTCTCCGCGACAATATACTTTCCCAACCATCTGATTATCTCGCCACAGTCCGCTGAGATGACTCCTTTTATACCAGTTCTGGCTGGCCGAAATTTGTATATGTTACAAATCTCATCTCCCCTGCGACGAGATTCGTGACTTATAAGTTGCACCCCCAGGACACCCACGCTTCTATTTTTCGTTTTACTTCCGGCAATCTGCACGCAAAACACGTTCGCGCTCGTTTCGAATTTTAAGGTAGGCCATTTCGCTCGTCGCATTTCATTACTCTTGCTCGACCGGCTCACCACCGGTATTTTATGCAGCCAGGGAACGGTTGCTAAATTTACGTAAGCATCTGCTGTGCTACCTACACACGCAGCACGCCACTCGTTGCCCTTTTGAACGACGAACCGTAGTTAGCTGATCAAAGTCTGTGAGTTCTGCCTTTCAATTCGCTACATTAATAGATGCGCGTAACATTTCATTTGAGGAGGACAGAACTAAGTTTCCATTTCAAATTGTCTTATTTTTTACTCATTCAATAAATTGGATAACTTTACTTACTTATGATACAAAATTGTTACTGAATCGTAAGTTGCTTTCCCACAGGATGTCCCATTGAAATCCCTACGTAAAAAAACAAACCTTGCACTGATCCAGCCACTCTGAAAAAAAAATTAATGTCTACTATTTACAAAAAAGGTCATATAGACCCGAAACGTTATAGCGTCGACGTTATAACCAGGAATGCATATTAATACTTTGTAACATTTCTTTTTTGTTCGTCAACATTTCTCCATACACACACATACACCCATAGACACACACATACACCCATACACCCATACACACACACACACACACACACACACACACATATATATATATATATATATAACATTCCACCCACCAACCCATTTGATTTATTAGTATATATATATATATATATATATATATATATATATATATATATTTAGTCGTCGGGCGGCCTAATTGTATCAGCCATGCAGTGAGGGAAATATCCCCTTTTCACTGGTGCTAGACCAAGGATATTATTTTAGCGTCTGCGGTGGAGCGCCACACCTACCATCAGCTCCTTACTTTACTGCACAGATCCCTGTGCTACTCATACGCTGAGTTGGCGAGGGCGGGTATCGAACTAGGAACCTTGTGGTTTCCAGCCGAACGCTCTACCGACTGAGCTAACCCATATAAAGGTAGACTTCTGAGCCATTTGCGTTCTCACAACCCAACCTAGTAGAAGTGGCCTTCTTCTCTGAAGAAGTAGTAATCATCATATATATATGTATGTATATACTATCCAATTTATTATTTTATATATATATATATATATATATATATATATATATATATATATATATATATGATTATATTATACACAGTGTGGAGTCTATTGTCTGTAAGGAATTGCAAATGATTGTGTCTAATTAAAGTCTGATTGTTGATTGAATTTCTCTGGTCATTTTCCCGCTAAAATAATTGACGCGAAGATTTAATTTCCATAAAATGGCAAAATTGATCGGAACCGAATTTCGCATTTGATGAATTGTTTATTTCATTGAAGTAATCACGTGATTTAATCCAATAATTTATGGATAAATCTGATCAGTTGAGAAATTGCAACCCAATGAGATTTCACACAAATTCCGTTAAAATAAACATCTCGTCAAAGAATTTGTTAACTTTAAGAAATATTTTTTAGTTTACGATTTAGAAGATATATATTTATGAAATCTATTAATTTCATTCGCCCTTTCTTTCTTTCTTTCTTTCTTTCTTTGTTAATTTATTTCATCTTTCTTTCTTTCTTTCTTTCTTTTTCTTTCTTTCTTTCTTTCTTCTTTCTTTCTTTCAATCTTTCTTTTTACTTTTCTTTCTTTCTTTCAATCTTTCTTTCTTTCATTCATTCATCCTTTCTTTTTCTTTTTCTTTCTTTTTTTCATTTCTTTCATTCACTCCGTCTTTCTTTCTTTCATTAATTCACCCTTTCTTTTCTTCTTTATTATTTATTTCACTCTTTCTTTTTTACTTTTCTTTCTTTCTTTCTTTCACTCTTCTTTTACTTTTCTTTCTTTCTTTCATTCATCCTTTCTTTTTCTTTCTTTCTTTCTTTCTTTCTTTCTTTCTTTCTTTGTTTTTACTTTTCTTTCTTTCTTTCTTTCTTTCATTCACCCTTTCTTTTTCTTTTTTCTTTCTTTCATTCTTTCTTTCTTTTTTCCATTCTTTCTTTGACTTTCTTTCTTCTTTCATTCATCCTTTCTTTTTCTTCTTCTTTCTTCTTCTTTCTTTCTTTTCTTTCTTTCTTTCTTTCATTCATCCTTTCTTTTTCTTTCTTTCTTTCTTTCTTTCTTTCACTCTTTCTTCTTTCTTTCTTTCACTCTTTCACTCTTTCTTTCTTTCTTTCTTTCTTTCTTTCTAGTTCATGTTTCTTTCTTTCATTTCGCTTTTATGAGATGTCAACCTTTGTTGGGTCATTTTATGCTGAAGGCGTTTTTGTTATATTACGTCTACACAGTACAATAATACTATACTAATACAATGTTCACATCACAACACATTTCATAACACGGTCATTACATGCACACATAATTATTATTAACAGCGTACTAAAAATATATTCTATTAATCGCACAAAGCCCATACGTCACCAAGGACACCAAACACAAAAACGCCCATTCCTACGCATACACGCGTGTCGATACGATCATAACGTCACAGTCCTCGCGTACTTTCATGCGCACGCGCATGCCAACATACGAACACGAATAAACAAAAAGGCGCATCCGACATTACACACACAATCACGTATACATGCAACACGAGAATACAGTTTAAAAAACGCACACATTTTAACCATATTTATACCATTTGTATCATTTTCAAAAGCAATTTCGTTTTACCTGACGAATGCCATAGCAAGAAACCGATTAGGCGTAAGAGTGGTTTTATAGGCAAACCCGATATAAATCATTTATTGATTTTGCTTTGGTTATAAAACCAGTCTTACACCTCATATTCCATACTATTATTAAACAACCATAGTAAAATAAATACCCACAAATCGATCCGCATCTTTTGTTTACATTTTAATACTCACGAAAAAACAACTTCCGGTGAGAAATTAAAAAACATAAACAAAAGTCCCTTCATAACGTAACATTTTATTCAATGAACACACGTGTAATCGGCTGCAATTAATTGGTACCTCGATTAATTCAGTGGATTTAACCCTGAAGATCCTTATGGTGAAACTCGAGTAGGTTTCTATTGTATCCATTTCTTTAATAAATTTGCTCTACTTTGTATTGAGCACTTTGTATTTGTTATATCGCTGACTTAAACCCTGGATTTTGTGCACCTCCAACGATCCTGCCCATATTCACCGGTAAGCCACCCTTATATATATATATAATATATATATATATATATATATATATATATATATATATATATATATATTAATGAACATAAATCTGTCTCAGTTTGTTCTTATCTATCTACGTTTTTATCCGCTATCTGATTCATTGTATCTATGTATCTCTCGTTATATCTCATTTTATCTAAATATCTATCTCAAATTGTTCTTATCTATATCTCTATTGTGACATGAACCTCGATATTTAGATAATCAGATTTTACTTATCAGAAATATCTAT
>CM042169.1:12274569-12280561 GCA_023376005.1 Doryteuthis pealeii
GGACAGACTGGACTTTTTAACCCATGGCTAGTGGTCATGATATCCTGGATTTCTCAGAATAATCATTTAATAATAGCAAGGGGGGTTTTGTCTATTTGTTAGAAAAGAATGGAAAGTATAAAATTTAAATGATAAAGAAAAAGTTAAGAGTTGCTGCCCTTGGCAGAAGAAAAAAAAAGGGTTTAATTCCCTTTAGGTTGTTTTGATTTTAAACAAAAAAAAAGACGCGCGAAAAAAAAAGATGAGAAAACAGACGGGCAGACGAGAGGAGAAACAGACGTTTTTAGTTTAGAGACGGCAGTTTAGTTTTAGGGACTGGGGAGGATTTCAGAGAAACGGAACGGACCACGAGAAAGAGAGACAGAATGAGATAGAATATAGAGAGTGAGACGGACAATAGAGAACAAACGGTTGAAACCGGAGAAAGAGATTGTTGAGAAAAACTGAATTAATAAAAATAATAGAGATAAGAAAAACCGAAAAGTGATTGAGTTTGGAAAAAAGAAAGAAAGTTTGTAGAGATCAGAGATTAGATTTTGAAGAAGAAAAAAACTGAATTAATTTTGAGGAAAAGAAAAGAAAATGAAAGGAAGTAATTGTTTGAAACGGATTTTTTAAAAAGGAAAAAAGAGGAACTTATATTTTGATTAAAAAAAATTTGTTTTGAAGAAATGGAGAAAAAAAACAAGGAAATTATAACAAAAAGAACACTTATATTTTTAACGAAAAGAAGGGTATTTTTTTTTTTAACTGTTCATAAGTTACTTTTGGGCGTTTGCACGCACGTCTGTTTTAAAAAAAAAAAAAAAAACAAGTAATAATAATTATTTTTTATAAAATAAAATAATTATTAAAACACTCACAATTGGTCCTTAAATGACTTAAATATTTTTTTTTATATTTTTTGTTGAGGAAAACATTCTGTGTTTTTTTCCCCCTGAAGTATTTCTTTTTTCTCTGGAGATGTTAAATAGCCTAGCGGCACTCAGGATGCCACAGCGAACAAGCGAGGGTCTTGAAATATTGACGAGACACTTCGTGAAAGCATAGGTAATCCAGTTTATGTAGAAAGGAAAAAACTCTGCGTTCAATATTGTTAAACATCGTTCTAAGAACCTTCCGCCTACTTCCAGCGTGCTTTATTTATTATTTCATCAGTTTCTTTCTTTCTTGATTCTTTCTTTTCCTTTGCAAGTAGTTGGTTCCTTCTCTTGTCTTTTTTCTTTTTTCCATGTTCCATACCAAATTTTTTCCTTAAAAACTTTTTTCCTTCTGTCTGATTTTAACTTAGGGAGATGCGTGGTGTAAATGGTTAGAGTACGTAGGAAAGGTATCTTGTCTCATTCCGGTTCAATTTCCTTCGGAACGGAAGCTATTTGTTTTAAAAGCGCTAATACTCTTGGGAAAAGGTATGAATTCAAATTCTCCCTTCCAGCTAAGTGTGTAAATAGTAGATTATTAGTAGTGCAGTGAATGGGCTCCTTATAACCTCGCAGCTAGGTTAACCAGTTCTGGGAGAAGGAAAACTCCAAAAATTCAATAGAACCGATCTATTAACCTGCCGCGTAAGAATTGGAACCTTGTGTCGCACCGTGCTCGTGTGGAGGGGTTGGACAATTTATATTAGTTGTAGATATTATTTCCTTATTTTCATTATGATGTTCTGAATATTTCGCGCCGTTCTATCTTCCAGGGCAGCTTCTGTTTTCAAGGTGCTCTTATTCATTTCATTTCCGTTCCTTTCGTTCTTTTTCTTTTTATTCACTTATCTTTTTCCTTTTTTCTTTCCTTTATCTTTTCTTCTTCATCAATTTCTACTTTTCATCTGTATTTATTTTTGTATAAGAATATTGTGCGTGTTGTATGGTTAGAGTCGTAGGAAATGGACTTGTCCCAAACCGAGCTGTTCGTATTTATTTCAACCATCGGCGCTTAATCCTCTTGGGAAAAAAGCGTATAGAATGCATTCCACATCTCCCTTCCCAGCTGTTGGATAAATAGTAAAGGGTAGAACCCTGGAGAATTCTTTTAAACGCAGCAGGAGGAGGCTTTGGCTTTAGATACACCCAGTCTAGGAGAAAGAAAACTGAATTCAAACTGTTTAAACTCGGAGAGCTTAAGAAATTTGAAAACCTTTGTGTCACAACCTACTCGTGCGAGGGTTGGTAAATTTAATATCTATTAACTAAATCTTCATTTCCATGATCCTTTTCTTTCTCAAATTTATATTTTATTTATATCTTGCACTTAAATTTATTTTTTTATTATCTCAGTTATTTTATTTTTTTATATTTTATATTATATGGTTTGGCAACCTATCTGTCCTAATTTTGAAACGAATGGGGTGTAAGTGTCCCTATTTTTTAAAAATAATAGTGGTAAAACTTTTATAGAGCTATAATTAAGTTAAAGTAGGTGGAGTCTGGTTGAGGAAGAGGTAGAAAAGGACCACCTTGGAGAACCAGGTAAGGCCACCACAACCGGCCAAGTAAAAACAAAATTAGGCCCAGGCAAAATTCCTTCAAAAGATGTGTAAACTGTACTAATCAAAACTTCAAATTTTGCCTTAGACTAATTAAACTTCTTCTTAGACAAGGAAAAAGTCCCCTTCGTAAAAAACCACCATTGCCATTGCGGTGGTCCTTCACCTTAAACCCAAGGAAAAGGCCTAAGGAAAAACGTAAAAACCCCGAAAACAAATGCAGGCCGCTTGGAAGTCCTAAAAGTGGGGTGTTGCTTTTAAAAAATCAACGAACAACTTGCCCGAGCCAACTCCCATTCCTGCGACAGAAGACACGTCGTTTGTGCCCAAAAGTTGCCATAAGCCCTTTCCTTTGGACCAACAAGCGGAATTGTGGTGGGAGGCAGGGTGGGGAATTGTTTCCCTTAACTATGGATGGCAAAAACAGCTCATCACCATCCCAGGCCCAAGGCTACTTTAGTTCTCCCCCTCTCATCTTTCTCTCTCTTCTTCTCTCTCTCTCCTCCTATAATTTTATATATACTATATATATATATAATAATATATATATATATAAATATATTATAAATATAACTTTTGAGAGAGGTTTTAATTGGAAAAAAGAAAATATTTTTCCATATTATTCCCTTCTCATCCTCATTCATTTTTATTTCCCCCCTTCATTCATTCATTCATTTTTAACCAATAAATTAAATATTTATGATATATATACTAATATATATAATTATACTAATATTTATATATATATATATATAATCAATTTGGAACGCCCCTTCGATATTGAACCATGAAGGTGGATTGGTAAAAGAAATTTCCCTAGCATCGGATTTCGGGAAAGGAATGGCGTAATACAATGTTTCCCGCTTAGAGCTAAAGAGCTTTTTTTGAAACCAAAATAGACCTGAAGCATAGAGATCGCCCTTATCCTGCCTAGACTGTTAAAAACAAAAAAAAGATTAAACGGTCCTGCCTTGGAGCATTTTTTCCGTTTTGTCCAGTGTGGACTTTCAATGGCCCGCAGCAAGGGCCTGGGCTGGCTTCTCCCAACTCGAGGAACTCTCAAAAAAATGTCTTTCTTGACACGCATGCAACGAACATTATGGGAGGAATCAAATCAAAATCACTTGGCTGACCCCTCATATCTATCGTTTTTTTAACGATAGGAGACTCCCCACCACTTATTAGCACACACAAGTTTAATCACACGCACAAAGAACACACGATATATATATATATTAATTACTATAATATATATAATATATATTATCTTATTATAATGGAGATTGTGGAAATTTTTTTCTGTCCTTGTTAACCCGAAACTAAATTACAACTTTTCAGTCCACATTCCTAAAATTTATTTACGGACTGTCAAAAATTCTTCCCTGAATTTTCATTCTTTTTAAATAAAAAAACTTCAAAGTTTATTAATAAAAAATTGTTTTCATTTATTAATACTGTTGACCCATATCCTACGTACTAATGACTAACAACAACATCATGCAAATTGTATTTTTATATATACAACAAAATAGCGGGTTCTAACAGTTTTGAAACAAGAAGGCCTAATTTGCATATTGGAAATATTTTAAAATGGTGAAAAATTTTAAAATTAAAATATGTGCTTAGTAATTATTGAATTTTCTAATTTTTGTTTTGGTTTTTTAAATTTTTAATGATATAAGCGAAAAATCTCTTCAATGAAATCTTTGGAATGAAAATCCATTAAACAAGAAAAAAAATAACTGTCCAATTTTTATTCCTCTACTACCCTCTTTTAACTAAAATTTACTTAAATTAAAATTAGATATAGTAAAGAAATTTTAACGAATGGGATGAGAGGATTTGCAATATACGAGAGAGAAGAGTAAGTTTCCAGTGGTGTTCGCCTAAAGGTTTTCCCGAATTAATATTACACCCCCTCTTGTTTCAAATCTTTTTTATTTTTGCAAATTCTTATTTAAGTTTTAATTAGCCTTTCTAATAATTTAATATAATATTTTATTACATTAAAAAACTTAAATTTTACTTTGCCCCCCGGAGGGTTGCAATATTATTTTGCTAGTATATGGTAAAATATATATATTGGTTACGTGGTTTGATTTTGAAGGCCCGATCAACAAATGAGGTGTAAAGAAAAATATAAGGTTAACATTGGGTGGTTTGTTTTGTTAACCTTGTAATTTATTCTTGATAATTTTCCGAGATAAAATCTCTTTTTCAGAAAAAGATCAACTGGAACTGAAGTTATTGTTCTTAACTAAAAAAAAAATACATAACAAAGAAAACCGACCAACTTACTTTAAAGTTCCGTGTTGTTCCTTCTGAAAAGAAGGATTTTATCTCGAAATATTCAAAAAGAATAAATTACAGGTTAAAACGACACAACAACCATTGTTTTACCCTTAATTATTTTTCTCTTTAACACCCCTGCAAATTGTGATAGCCTTCAAAATCAAACCTCCCAAAACCAAATTTATACACAATGCTTCAAGCAAATTTAAAAACTCTCTCTCTCTTCTCTCTCTCTCGTCTCATCTCTATATTATATATTAATATTATATATATATATATATATATTATAATATAATGTATATGATGATGAGTACATGAAGCCTTTTTTTAAACCTATTAACTTCTGAATAATTTATCATTAAAGCACTTTTTTTTGTTAAAATGCAAGCACCTTTTTCAATATTTGGTAATTCCATTCATTATATATAACTTTCGAAAGAACCACTGGAAACTTTGAAATATTTAATTATATATATATAATATATTATATTATAATTATTATATGTTATATATATATATTATATGGTGTGGTGGTGTGTGGTGTTGTTGTGTGGTGTGTGGTGTGGTGTGTAATTGTGTTTTTTTTTTGGCAATCCGTTTTTGAAAACCGGAAAATCACAAGTTGATAATTTTTCCCGAGGAAGAACTGTTATTTTGTAGGTGGGACAGGTACGAAAGTGGGGATGGGGTTGGAAATAAAGGGGAAAGGGGGAGGAGTTTGCGTTTTTCCCCAGTGGAAAAAACCCATTCCTGAATTTTAAAAGCGGCCCCACGCCTTGAATTTCGCAGGGGAACATTTAACTGGGACATTTTTTACTTAGAAACCGCGCCTGTTTGCCAAAAGGAATAAACCAGATGAGGGGGCGAGGAAGGGGGGGGGCCTAAAGTAGAGTAAAACCATCAAAAAAATTTCAAAAATGAAACCGTAAAAATCAATCTGAAACAGGAATTAGCAAACGATTGAACATTTGTTTTAGTTTTTTTGCCCTTTTTTTATATTTTTAATAATTTTTTCATTAATTTTCTACCTTTTTTGTTTGGCAAATCCAACAAGAAATAATCGGTTACATTTAAAATAAGTATTTTACGCGTAAACATTCCTAATACAAATTAGAAAAAATGTTTTGTACTTTTTATTACACCCTTGTTAAAATTCCTCTGGAAAAAAGAAAAATAGCGTTCTATATCCCCATTGGTTTCATTTTTCTATCTTGGGGT
>CM042169.1:12280661-12295661 GCA_023376005.1 Doryteuthis pealeii
GAGAGCGTCATCCTGATTCACTTCCTGGGACGAAGCTTATTTTGTATTTCACAAGAGCTTGGGAAAGGTATGAATCCAATTCTCCCTCCAGCTATGGGTATAGTAGGAAAGACTCGGACTTTTTAACGTCAATGCTAGTGTCATGATATCCTGAGTTTCTCAGAATATCAATTTAATAATAGCAAGGGGGGTTGTCCTATTTGTTAGAAAAAAATGGAAAAAGTATAAAAATTTAAATGATAAAGAAAAGTTAAGAGTTGCTGGGCCTTGGCAGAAGAAAAAAAAAGGGTTAATTCCCTTAGGTTTGTTTTGATTTTAAAAAAAGAACGCAGCGAAAAAAGAATAGAAAAACAGACGGGCAGACGAGAAGAGAAACAGACGGTTTTTAGTTTAGAGACGGCAGTTTAGTTTAGGGACTGGAGATTTCAGAGAAACGGACGAACGAGAAGAGAGACAGATGAGATTAGAATAGAGAGAGCTGACGGACAATAGAGAAACAAACGGTTGAAACCGGAGAAAGAGATTGGTTGAGAAAAACTGAATTAATAATAATAAGGAAAGAAAAACGAAAAGGAGATTGAGTTTGAAAAAGAAGAAGTTGTAGAGATCAGAGATTATTTGAAGAGAAACTGATTATATTTGAGAAAAGGAAAGAAATGAAAGAAGTAATTGTTTGAAACGGATATTAAACGAGAAAAGAGGAACTTATATTTGATTAAAAAAATTAGGAAAACAAGGAATAATACCAAAAATGAACAACTTATATTTTTAACGAAAAAAGAAGGTATTCTTTTTTTTTACTGTTATGTAGCTTTTGTGCGTTTTGCACCCGTTGTTTTAAAAAAAAAACAAAGTAAATAATAATTATTTTTATAAAATAAAATAATTTATAACACTTCACAATTGTATTAATGACTAATATTTTTTTTATATTTTTGTTGAAGGAAAACATTCTGTGTTTTTTTTTCCCCTGAGTATTTCTTTTTCTTGGAGAGTAAACGCCTAGCCACTCAGGATCCACGCGACTAGCGAGTGTCTTGGAAAAATATTGACAGACACTTCGTACAGCTGTAACCAGTTTTGAGAAGGAAAACTCCGAATCTCATACTTGTTAAACCTTGTTCTACCTCCGGCTACTTCAGGTGCTTTATTTTTTCTATCGAGTTCTTTCTTTCTTTCTTTCTTTCTTTCCTTTCTCTTTCTTTTTTTCTTTTCCCACTCATCTACTTTTCCTTCTGTCTGATTTTATTAAGGAATGCGTGGTGTAAATGGTTTAGCAGTCGTAAGAAATGGACTTGTCCATGCCGAGTTATTCCTGGACGAAGCTATTGTATCTTCATCAAGCCTAAATACTCTTGGGGAAAGGTATGCAATTCAATTCTCCCTCCAGCTGATGTGTAAATAGTAGTGCAGAATGGGCTTTTAACATGGCTAGGTAACCAGTCTGGGAGAAGGAAACTCCAAATTCCACACCTATTAAACTCCGCGTAGAAATTGACCTTGTGTCGCATCCTGCTCGTGTGGAGGGGTTGGGACAATTTATATTCAGTTGTTTATTTCCTTATTTCATTGATGTTCTGATATTTCGGCCGTTCTATTTCCGGCCTGTTTCAGGTGCTCTTATTCATTTCATCCGTTCTTTTCGTTCTTTCTTTCTTTCTTCTTTCTTTTTCTTCTTTCTTTCTTTTTCATCAATTCTACTTTTCCATCTGTCTTATTTTGTAATAGATGTGCGTGTTGTTAATGGTTAGAGTCGTAGGAAATGGACTTGTCCAACCGAGGGCTGTTCGTATTTCACATAGCGCTAATCCTCTTGGGAAAGCTATGCATCATCTCCCTCCAGCTGTGGATAAATAGTAGGGTAGACTGAGATCTTTAACCTTGGCTAGATAACCAGTCTAGGAGAAAGAAAACTGAATTCAAACCTGTTAAACTCAGCTTAAGAAATTGACTTTGTGTCACAACCTACTCGTGCGAAGGGTTGGTAAATTTATATCTTATTAACTATCTTCATTTCCTCCTTTTCTTCTCAATTATATTTTATTTATCTTGCACTTAAAATTTATTTTTTATTATCTCTTATTTATTTATTTATTTATATATGGTTGGCAACATTCTGTCTATTTTAGACGATGGTGTAGTGTCTATTTTTTAAAAATACATAGTGTACTTATAGCTATATAGTAGGCAGTCTGTGAGGAAGAGTAGAAAGGACCTGGAGAACCAGAGGCCAACCACACCGGCAGTAACAAATTAGGGCCCCAAATTCTCAAATATGTACTGTTACTAAAATCACTTAAATTTGACCTTGACTATTAACTCTTCTTAGACAAGGAAAAGTCTCGTAAAACCACCATTGCCTTGCGGCTTCACCTTAACCCAAGGAAAGGCTAAGGACGTAAACCCCGAAAACAAATCAGGCGCTGGAGTCCCTAAAGTGGGTGGTGCTAAATCACAGCACTTCCCAGCAACTCCTGCGACACCGTCGTTGCCAAAGTGCATAAGCCCTTTCCTTTGACAACAGCGGATGTGTGGGAGAGGGTGGATCCGCTACTATGGCAACAAGCTCATCCACCAAAATCCAGCCAGGCTACTTAGTCCTCTCTCTCTTTCTCTCTCTCTCTCTCTCTCTTCTATATATATATATATATATAATATATATATATATAATATATTATATATAATATACTTTTGAGAGAGGTTAATTGAAAAGATTTTTTCCATTTTATTCCTCTCATCTCATTCATTTTTATTTCCTTCATCATTCATATCATTTTAACATTAAATATTATATATAATATATATATATATATATATATATATATATATATATATATACAATTTGGAACGCCTCGATATTGACCTGAGTGATTGGTAAGATTAGCATCGATGGAGGAATGCGTAATACATGTTTCGCTAGACTAAGAGCTTTGAACAAAATAGACTAAAGCATAGAGATCGGCTCTGCCTAACTGTAAAACAAAAAAAATTAACTCCTGCCTTGGAGCATTTCGTTTGTCAGTGTGACTTCATGGCCCGCAGCAGGGCTGGGCTGCTCTCACACTCGAGGAAACTCAAAATGTCTTCTTGACAGCATGCACAACATGGGAGGAATCAAATCAATCATGCTGACCCTCATCTATCGTTTACGATAGGAGACTCCACCACACACACACACACACACACACACATATATATATATATATATATATATTTATATATATATCTCTTATTATAATGGAGATTGTGTTGAATTTCTGTCTGTAACGAAACTAAATTACTACTCAAGTCACAATTCCCCTTAATTATTTACGTCAAATTCTCCATGATTTCATTCTTTTAAACCTTCAGTTATTAATAAAAATTGTTTTAACATTATTAATAACTGTTTGACCATATCTACGTACTAACAACATGCAATTGTATTTATATATACAACAAAATAGCGGTTTACAGTTTTAAACAAGAAGGCTAATTTGCATATTGATATTTAAAATGTGATTTTAATAAATATTGCTTAGTATTATTGATTTCTAATTGTTTGGTTTTATTTTAATGAATATAAGCAAAAATCTCTTCAATGAATCTTGAATGAAATTCCATTAACAAGAAAAAATAACTGTCATTTTATTCTCTACTTCCTCTTTTAACTAAATACTTAAATTAGAAAAAATACAATGAAAGATGAGAGTGATCGAAGAGTAAGTTTCAGTTGTTCTATTTTTCGATTATACCCCCTCTGTTTCAAATCTTTTTATTGCATTCTTATTTATTTTATTAGCCTTTCTAAATTTAATATAATATTTTATTACATTAAAACTTAAATACTTGCACCCGGAGGGTGCATATATTTGCTAGTATATGTATATATATATTGGTTACGTGGTTGATTTTGAAGGCGATCACAATGTAGGTGTAAAGAAAAAATAATAAGGTAACATTGGTGTTGTTTGTTAACCTGTAATTTATTCTTGATATTTCGAGATAAAATCTCTTTTTCAGAAGATCACTGGAACTGAAGTAATTGTCTAACTAAAAATACCATAACAAGACGACAACTACTTCAGTTCCGGTGTTCTTCTGAAAAAGAGATTTTATCTCGAAATATCAAGAATAAATTACAGGTTAACACACAACACCATTGTTACCTTATTATTTCTCTTTACACCTGCATTGTGATAGCCTTCAAAATCAACCTCCAAACCAATATATACACAATGCTTCAAGCAAATTATAAACTCTCTCTCTCTCTCTTCTCTCTCTCTCTCTCTATATATATATATATATATTATATATATATATATATATATAATTATAATGATGTACATGAGCTTTTAAACCTACTCTGATAATTTATCATTAAGCACTTTTGTATGCAAGCACTTTCATATTTGGTATCATTCATTATATATAACTTTTTCAGAAGAACACTGGAACTGAAATATATATATATATATATATATATATATATATATATATATATATATATATATGTGTGTGTGTGTGTGTGTGTGTGTGTGTGTGTGTGTGTGTGTATGTGTTTTGCAATCCGTTTGACGAAATCACAAGTTGATATTTTCCGAGGAAGACTGTTAATTTGTAGGTGGATACGAAGTGGGAGATGGGGTGGAATAAAAGGGAATGGGGAGGTTGCGTTCAGTGGAAAACATTCTGATTAAGCGGCCACGCCTGATTCGCAGGGAACATTACTGGACTTTACTTAGAAACGCCGCTGTTGCAAAAAGGATAAACGATGAGGGGCGAGGAGGGGGGGGCTAAGTAGATAAACATCAAAATTCAAAATGACCGTAAAAATCAATCAGAACAGGGATTAGCACGATTGAACATTTTGTTTTTTGCTTTTTATATTTTTTTTTTATTATTTTCTACCTTTTTGTTTGCAATCAACAAGAAATAATCGTTACATTAAAATAGTATTTACGCGTAAACATTCTAATCAATAGAAAAATGTTTGTACTTTTATTACACCTTGTATTCTGAAAAGAAAAATAGCGTTCTATTCATTGTTCATTTCTATCTTGGTAAATACAGCTTCAAACTCTGCACTTTTATGACACACCTTGTATTCTGAAAAAAAAAACGTTCCATTCAATGTTTATTTCTTTCTTGGTAAATACAGCTTCAAACTCTGCATTTTTTATGACACAACTTGTATTCTAAAAAAGAAATTGAGTTTCCATTCATTTTTTCCTTTCTATCTTCGTAAATATAGCTTCCAACTGGGCCCTTTTATGACACACCTTGTATTTCTGAAAAAAATAACGTTCCATTCATTGTTCATTTCTATCTTGGTAAAAATACAGCTTCAAACTCGGCACTTTAATAGCACACCTTCTATTCTGAAAAAAAAATGAACGTTTCATTCATTTGTCCATATCTATCTTGGAAATATAGCTTCAATCTCGATACGTTTATGACACAACTTATATATATAATATATATATATATATATATATATATATATATATATATATATATATAGATAGATAGATAGATAGATAGATAGATTAGGATAGCGTCGACATGAAGTCAAAATTTAAGTATACAAAAAGCGGTCTTCCTCTGGCGAGATATTCTGATATTTTTTTGGCATGAAGAAAACCGCTTTTTGTAAACTTCAATTTTATGTTTCATTAATATTATTTTATTTCATTTTGTATTTAATATGAAAATAAATAGTATACAATGTATACAAGGACAGATTATTGGTTGAAACATGTGTCGGCTTTCCAATAGATAATTCTTATCCGTACACCATTTTCTTTCCATTTATCTTCCAACATAATGGTTAGATTCATTTCTATTTGTCTCACTTGCACACACACACACACACACACACACACACACACACACACACATATATATATATATATATATGTGTGTGTGTGTGTGTGTGTGTGTGTTTTATGTTGAAGTTGGGCGTTATTATGAAGCATTTAAAAATAAATCAAGGAACTCGATGTTATGGAGTACTGGATTCACTTATTTTTTATTATTTGTTATCATAAATTTTCAGGATCGTTAGATTCCCTTTTTCAAATGAATATCGCCCCTGTTCAACGGATCCTTTTTTTTAGTTGTTATTGACAGTGGCAGCGTCTGTAAAATATTTGTAATAACGGAGTATTCCGATGTCGGCGTTCAGTCCCCTCACGTGAGTTCGTAGTTTTAAAATCCATTTGGTTTCTGCTTGCTTTCGTTGTTGGAAATGCGTGGTCTATCAAAATACATTTGAGGTGTGTAAGGTAGTGTGGCGGGGTGTTAAAGTGAAGTACTATCGTACTATGCAGGGATTTGAGTTTTATTGTGGATTTGTGGTTATTTAATCTTAGTCTAAAAGATGTAGATCTTTGTCCCACATATCCGCTATTTATTCATTGTGTGCAGTATTTGTAACACACACACACACACACACACACACACACATATATATATATATATATATATATATATTGAAGAAATGGATAGAATAAAAACCTACTCGAGTTTCACCGTTAGGATCATCAGGGTTAAATCCACTGAATTAATCGAGTTACCGATTAATTGCAGCCGATTACACGTGTGTTCATTGAATAAGATGTTACGTTACAGTAGGGCGCTTGTTTACTTTTTTTTAAATCTCACCGGAAATTGTTTTTTCGTGGTTATTAAAATGAAAGATGTGAATCAATTTGTGGGTATTCATTCTACTATGGTTGTTTAATAATTTTACTCGAGTAGGTTGCTATTGTATCCATTTCTTCAATAAATTTGCTCTACTTTGTATTGAGCACTTTGTATTTGTTTTATCACGGACTTAACCCCTGGATCCTGTGCAACTCCAATGATCGCGCCCACATTTCACCGGTAAGCCACCCTTTATATTATATATATATATATTATATATATATATATATATATATTCACTTGTTAATATCTGCGTGATAAAAAGACAATGAAGATCTTTATTGGGTTAATCGAAATCTGTTGTGATTGTGATGCTCCTTATCAATTCCGTGACACCACAAATCTCAACAGACAATGAAGGTAAAGACCACTAGGCCAAGATTATTACCAATTCGTCAAGATGTTAGTCTAACGAGAAACCCTATCGCTAGTTTTGTTTGTTGAAGCCACCGGGTCGACGATGAATTCTATCGATGCAATAATGGCGGTCAGACAACCATAAATGAAGGACGAATCAATTTCCTGTTTTAGTTGTTGAAGATGATAATGCCAAATAAAAACTGTTTTATTCAGACATCTTGCATGCAACATGACACATCACGACACATATGTTCAATAAAGAAATAACGACACTTAGGAATGCAAGTGTTCTTCTAAAATACTACATAATCTATCTAGTAGCAAGACCTGTGGATATACCACAGTATAATAATCTAATTATTAAAATGTTTGATACGTTTACTTAAGTGTGTTGGAATATTTTTGTATATAGGTGTGCTGCAATCACCACTTAACTTTATAGACTAAGCGAGTTCACGTGGTTTAAACCTCAGTCTATGAACAGCCGGAATACGTTACTGGTTGACTACTTAATCACTGATACTGAGAAAATTACTGTTAAATTAGCTGTTTTTAAATTGCAGTAGACTTGGCACCAAGAAGGATATTCGCTGTATGCATGTTGAGGTTGACGCTTAGAAGATATTCTTAGGTTAAGGTTTGGTTTGGTTTGTTTTGTTTTACGGCATATCAACCTCAGTGGGTCATTTAATGCCGACAAAGTTTTGAAATAAATCAATTCTTAATGGATAATACAATTTTTTATAAATATATTTTTCTATTTAACACCTAGATGGGGCCCTAACAGGTACTACCACTCCGAGTCAGAGCAATGGTGATGAAGGGGTGCTCCACATTCCCCAAACCTCCAAAACTGGAACCTCACCATCAGATAGAGTTTAACGTCATTCCAGGACATGTAGACCCGCAGCCACCGCCTTCTAGCACCCATATGATTAAAAAGGGGTTGGGGCTTGCAATGGGCAATAGGGTTGGGAAAATCATATAGGTGCTACGGCTTGACGTGACCAGCCGATTGATCGGAGGAGGCCTCTCCGACGCCCGTCTAGCCCAAGATAGGGCCAAAGTGGAGTATTGCATGTCATGAACAGCTCATCCACCTGGGCTCTATCCTTAAGCATCACAGGTCGCCACCCACGACCAACAGGTGGCCCCATTGGGGGAGTCTTACCCATCTGCAGAGGTGCAGTCGGTGCATTCTAACGCCCCAGCCAACAGGGCGGTTGGGTTAAGGGTTTTATCACTCTAATAAAGTTTAGAAACCACAGCCGAAGACACAATTTTAGTTAAGATTTGGCGTATTGAAAACTTTTTGTGTATTTGTGAAATTAATGGATACTTTCAAGTCAACTTCACACACTGGAGAATACTATCAATTTTTAATTTTTTTACTACTCTTTGTTGTGTCTAACATACTCGCCTCAGATTGTTTTAAATAGCTTCAATTTATAATCCTGATTGATTTAAATGGCATGTCAACCCGTCTTGGCTTATATTATTCCTAGAGGTTAGGGAATCGCAGACATTGTATATTCATATTTACATTTTGGTGGGTTTTTTTGGGGTGGGGTGCCAGTTATATCAATTATTTCTACCTAAAGGAAATAAGTTGCATCCCTAAGATTTCCCTGTTGAATACAAATAATTTTAAACGGGTCTATTTGACCTATACATGTGACACTAATTGATCAGAGAATTATTAATCATTTCGAACATTTCAAAAATTCTCCGCGTTTTCCGACGAATTTCATTTTAAATAAGGATTCACTCTGATGAAGGTCGAGTTTTCTTTGTGTGTGGAACACTTCTACATTTTTTTCTATTATTATTATTTTATTTCATTTGTTTATTTAAAAATAACAATAGTTTAAATATTGTTCTCATAGATAAACTCCTGGCCGAAACACGTGTAAGTGATATTGATTAAAATTATCCTTTATTATCCTTTCTATAACTTTCTTTTCCTTTATTCATTCTTTCAACAATATATATTATATATATATATATATATATATATATATATATATATATATATATTATTGTAGGTTGATTTTATATATATATATTCTAAAAAATTAAAAAAAACAACATCCCCAAAAAATCTTATTTCCTTCGCCGAGGAGCATAAAGCCCCGGATGTGTTTGTTATTATCCACTCAGCGCCTCCCTTGCCTCATATGGCAGAAGACGTCTAAGTATCAATGACAGGTTAATTTCGCAGGAGTTTCTCGGTGCTGTATCGTGGCTGAAACAGTATAGTGTCTAACTATCCTGCTGAGGTCCCGGTTTCGATTTCTTTCGGAGGGAAGTCGTTAGTATATATAGCTGATGAGACTTAATAAAGTTGAAACAGTCTGTACGATATTCTACACGCCAAGTAATTATTTGCGAGATTCACTTGTCATTATTATCTTCTATAATTATCGAATTTATGCGATATTCGCATTGTAGTTGCCTTCAAGCAAAAATACAAATATTAATATATATATATATGAGTACAAATATTAAATATATATATAATGAGACGTGACGAAAAAAAAAGATAACTTTTTTATTTTTTACTTCGACATCTGCTGATTTTACACATTATTCCTCGTACAAATATATATATATATATATATATATATATATATATATATATATATATATATCGTTGTATTTGGGGTCTTTTCTTTTCTTTATAATCAGGCATTTATTTTTATTTATTTCCCCCTTTCAGAACATTTTCAGTATCCTAACTAAAACTGACAACATTTAAAAGCCTCCCAGTTTTTAATTAGCATGTTTCTCATAATAAACCTGACTTCCCTTTACAGTATATAACGTTTCAATCGACATGCCGCATGCACACGCCATTATTTGATGGAAACTAAAAGTCTGATCCAGACCTTCTTCAATTCTTAGCTTGATGTCCTTTTTTTTCTTTCACGTCAGTTATTTTCCCGCCACACAGACTATTGCACATGCGCAGATACTTGCCTCGTTTTATCAAATCAGATTTATGCCTAGTTAACAAAGAACTGGATAAAACGTGCCACGTTCAGAGACATGCATAGATTGCAAAATCTTGATTTATATTTTCGAAAAAAAAAGAAGGCTGATTTGGCAGGTGAAGAGGAAATCCACATGGCCTTAATCCAGCCAGAAATCTTGGAGCTATCAGAAAACGAACGCCTGGCCCAATAAGAAGGAAACGTGTCAAAAATACACTGATGGCTTAGCCCAATTAAAATCTGTGTTCTTGTCAGAGCATGTTCTGGATGTTTTGGCAAAGTTTTCAAGGAGGTAAAATTCGTACGGCAAATACTCAAAAATTATTGACTCGTATAAAACCAAATTGTTTGGTTGGTTGGCGTTGGTTGGTTGGTTGGTTGAGTGGGGGGGGGTTGATTTGTTGGATTTTACAGCATGCCAACCGATGTTTGGTTATTTCATACCTAAACAATCTCTTTGGTCTAATGAAAAGAGAATAGACCCTTCGCTGTCTGGTTGATACCGACATTAGCCACCTCGTCAATTTTACTTACTTTCTCTCTCTCTCTCTCTTTCTCTTTCTCTCTCTCTCTCCTCTCTCTCTATATATATATATATATATATATATATATTTATCAACTATGATAATAATAATAATAATAATAATAATTATTATTATTATTATTATTATTATTATATTATTATATATAATAATAATAATAATAATAATAATTATTATATTATTATTATTATTATTATTTCTCTAATAATGATATTATTACTGCTCTATGTTTTTAATATATTGAGCACTTTTTGAATATTTACTGATTCCACTGCAACGGAAGAGTTAAAGCGGCAATAATGTATAATATATATATATATATATATATATATATATTATATAATATATATATATATATATATATATATATATATATATATATATATATATATATATATATATATGTATATATATATAATGTATAATATATATATATATATATATATATATATATATATATATATATATATATATATATATATATATAGACAGATACATACTTACATACATATAGAGAGAGAGAGAGAGAGAGAAAGAAAGAGAAAGAGAAAGAGAAAGAGAGAAAGATACAGAGACAGTGAGGTGAGTTTAGCAATTGAACGAGGAAGTAGAATTATTTTTTCATTGTTCCGGAAGAATTTGGCGAATCTCTAGAATCAGAGAAATATCGATTTTTTAGTTTTTCGCACTTTTCTTCAGGAATATCGTTTGTCAGTCAGTTCACTTTTGAAGAAGGACGGAAGGATGGGAGGAAGGAAGAGGGACACAGAGACAGAGAGTGAGAGAGAGAGAGAGAGAGAGAGAGAGAGAGAAGAGAGAGAGAGAGAGGGGGAGGGAGAGAGAAAGAAATAACATAGATCGGTAGATAAAGAAATAAATAGAAAAAGACAGAGAGAAATAGAAACAGACCGAAAGTAATAGCGAGAAACGTGGGGGCAATAAAATAAAGATGAGAAAGGAAAGGAGAGATAGAGAGAGAATACGAGAGAGAGAGAGAGAGAGAGAGAGAGAGGGAGGGGAGAGAGAGAGAGAGTGTGTGTGTGTGTGTGTGTGTGTGAGAGAGAGATAAATAGACACAGATAGAGAAAGGGGAATGTTTTACACTGGCAGTGAATGAAGAGAGAGAGAGAGAGAGAGAGAGAGAGAGAGAGTAACATAAATTGATAAAGAGAAATGGAGAGAGGAAAGGAAACAGAGAGAAATAGACGGAGATCTAACAGAAAAATAGATACGTATAGATAACGAGATAAATAGCGAGATAAAGATGAGAAAGGAAGGAAGAGAGAGATAAAGACAGAGACCGACAGAGAGAGAGAGAGAGAGAGAGAGAGAGAGAGAGAGAGAGAGAGAGAGAGAGAGAGAGAGAGACTAAGACATATTGATGAGAGCGGGAATCAAAGTAACAATTCCGGCTGAATGAAATAATTTGCCGATGGACTGAACGATCGGTACAATTTTCTTTTTCAGTCAGCAATGAAATGAAAGGAGAAATGCAAATCTATTTCACATCGGAGACAATAAGAGATAATAAATAAAAGGAGTGTGGGTAATAAAAAAAATCTAAGTAATAAACCTGACGACTAACATGCACCCCACCGCACTTACAGATACGCGGGTAGGGCAATCAAAGATCGTGGGTGATTATTTTTCAGATACATACACAGAAACACATCTACACATATATATATATGTAGAGACACATGTGTGGTGTGGCAAGAAGTTTTATGTTTTAAGGTTTAAGAATGGGCTGGTTATTCTTGGTGCGTGTTCTGGGGTTTGCCTTTAACCCCATCTGAAAAAGGAATACACTGAGAGAAAAGTGTGTTGTATTGTCCTCGGCAGGAAAACGAAACTTCCGACAAAAGGACAAAGAAAAATATAAAAATATATACTCAAAAAAAGGGGAAAACGAAAGCGAAGCTTTCCGGTCAAGGAGGCAGGGAGAGGATAAAACAAACGTCCGTTATCAGATCAAAAGATAAAGATGCGTAGGCGTGTCGTCAATACAAAAGCCAGAGGGTCTAGCCAACAGTCAGTCAGCCAGCGGACGGCGACACGGTCTGTCACGGCCAAGGGCGGTGAGATGCCACCAGCCACCCCTTCACCTCACCATCACAGCAGCAGTAGTTGTAGTCATCATCAACCCTTGGGCAGTTCCCATTGTCAACGCTCGCCACCCACTAACGTACAACCGAGAAGAAGAAATAGTAAAAACTCCTGCTATACAGAATGTGTTGTGATTTCATTAAGCAACCACTACATATATCGTCTAGGGGTAGTGACGATACCCGCTACGTATGCAGATACACGATTTAACAGCGTGAAGTTGAAGCCACAATGCAACAAGTGGAAGTGACAAATTTTATATACCCTCAATGTGTATATAAATGAGAGAGTGACTTCAGAGAGTCTCGGTGATAGAGAGAGAGAGAAGAGAGAGAGAGAGAGAGAGAGAGAGAGAGAGAGAGAGAGAGAGAGAGAGAGAGAGAGACTGAGACAGAGGAGAAGGCTTACTAGGTTACTGCTTCTGCTGATTTGTCTCGTCGTCATTTTGTCGTCTAGTAAATAGACAGAGAAAGTATGGCGGCTCGGACTGAAAAAATGTTTTGTTTAAAAGTGGGATATACAGTGCCTCTTTCAAAATGCTTTCGCAAATTTGCCCTTTACTATTTTTCAAATATACACGCATCTCCGCGTTTTTGTACTAAGCCATGGATTGGCTTCCATCCGCCAATTCCACAAAGTGATTTTCAGGCTAAAAATTGAGGTCCCAACTGATAAATTTAGTTTTGTCGTTGATGACATGTTGAGTGGCCCCGCAATCAACGAGCAAATATAAAGGTTATACACAGCAACCAAAAAATATGTTGTTTTTTTTCTTTGGGGAAAATACTTAACATTTTGACAAAAGTCCTTTTTCTTATATCTACAGTCATAGGACATGTGTCCCTTTTTATTACAAATATAACATGTAATATTTGCTTTTAATGGCGACTTCTTGTTATCCTTCAAGGTCTACCTGATAATTCTGGTAGTTGGTATATCTAGTTGATCTTCCCTCATAGCGGGGATTGATTTTACCCTTTTTAAATTGGGTTTTTAGTTGTATAGTTCCATGTTCTGGTTCCCCAGAGTACATATTTTCTGTTTCTTCATAACTGGTAGCAGAGCGTAGTTAATGTTTTAATGGTTTATGTAGCTGTGATCTTGGGGTTTGTCTTTAACTCCACCTTATTCGGCGGTCGCGCTGAAAAAGGAATACACTGAGTGAAAAGGAAGTGACAAATTTTATATACCCTCATTGTGTATATACATGAGAGAGTGACTTCAAAGAGTTCTCGGTAATAGAGAGATATATGAGAGAGAGGCAGAGACTGTTATAATCTTCTGGGCCATCCTGTAGGCTTTAAGAAAGAGCGCTTGTCCAGTGGAATTGGATCCTTGGTAATCCTCTGGTAAAGAATCATTTGGTTCTTCTTAATATCGTAAGTTTCTCCTCAATGATACAAGTAAACTATGGCACGTATTAGTGTTTAAGTAGTGGATCAGCCACGCATTATGACAGGTGATTGGCGAAGAAATAAACCACGTTACCTTGGCTAGTCTATAAATCCAGGCGGGGAATTGTAGCACACCTTATATACACAACATATTCCAACAGAGACAGAGTATAGACTTATTTAGTTACTACTTCTGTTGATTTGACTGGCCGTCATCTTGTTATCATGTTGCTCTATTCTAACTAAGGGCTTCTTCTCTAAGCTTCTGTTGGGCTAATATTAGTCATGTTGTATACACTTTATTTACTTACTTCTATATATGTTGTATACTCTCTTTACTTCTATTATTCTTCTGCTCATCTTTGGAATCTTAGGTTCATCTTCTAGCGTCTGGACTTCGTCTTGGTGGTCGGTCGCACCTAATTCATTTCTTCTTCTAGATCAGTCTTGTTGCTAAAACATTCATCAACCACAAAACCATATTATTTATGTAAGCTTTTATTTACTTAACTAAACATTTCATGTAACTAACATAACGCGCGTGTGCAGTGAGCTTCAGCTAAGGCAGAAACATCTTATCTGCCTGACGTCCAAGCTGAAACTGAAGAGCCAACCAGGTCCCACGTTACTTCACGTATTTCGCGGGCTTTCTGTAATATTCCATGGAAAGTCCCGCCCGTGATATGAAAAGGGGCCATCCCTTCAGAAATACAGGGGGTTGACAATAATCTATGCATAGATTATGTAACAGTCATTGTAATTAATTGAATGAACTAGAAGACATTTTTTATTGTTAACTTGATCAAGCTTCTTTATTTACTCTAGCCCATATTATTCCGCACAGGGAGTTATCAACCCCAGCACATTCTCTCTGCTTAAATGTCAGGTTATATCTCAAATATAAAAAACTACCACGTG
>CM042169.1:12303161-12363161 GCA_023376005.1 Doryteuthis pealeii
AATTAAAAAGATTAATAGCAGGAAATGGTCTTACTCGAATCACGAGTTGACAGCCATCATATATACCCACACAAGAAATATATATACCCACACGTAAGAAATTACTTGAATAACAGTTATCTATTTCCACCTATATTTTATGGCCTTCTTCAGATCGCTGGAATAAGAAATCCTGTGGATTTTTCATATATTTCTTTTGGTGACATTCTGGCTAGACCACATTGAGGTCTTGTTTATATCCAGGAGTTAATTTGGCATGTAATTCCGTGTATGGAGCAATTTACATTATGGGTGTATTAATTTAATTCTGTCTATCTCATTAAATTCTCAATTTTGGGTAAGCTTATCATATTTTATATTAACCACTGATATGTATAATTCCAGACACAGACATTAGTGGTTGATATATCCGGGTTAGCTCAGTCGGTAGAGCGTTCGGCTAGAAACCACAAGGTTCCTAGTTCGATACCGGTCCCCGCCCCCGGTATCACAGGGATATGTGCAGTAAAGTAAGGGGCTGATGGAAGGTGTGGTGCTCCACCTCAGATGCTAAAAACAATCTCCTTGGTCTAGCGCTATTGAAAAGGGATAGACTCCCTAGCTGACTGGTTGATACCGACTTTAGGCCGCCCCGTCGACTTTTATATATATATATATATATATATATATATATATATTATATATATATATATATATATATATATAATCAATAATAATGATATTATGGATATTAACTCATAACTATAAGTTTCATGCTTATGCAATCTGCAGATGAGTCAAATGGTTGAGATTTAAAAAACCAGTAGTTTTTTAGCGTCTTTAAAATCTCAACCATTTGACTGGTTTTTAAAATCTCAACCATTTCACTCATCTGAGATTGTGTAAGCATGAAACTTATTGTTATGAGTTAATATCCACGATATCATTATTATTGATTGTAAAACTGCTCTGTTTTATTAGCATTGAGCACTTTTTTATGCCAACACTTTTCTCATTTATTTTCTATTCATTCTATATATATATATATATATATATATATATATCAACCAATAATGTCCGTGTATGAAATTATATAGATGCTGTTGTTTACAGACTTGAGTTCTCTGGTGATTGTAAACACATACATCCTGTAGGTTTTCTGTATCAATTCACTGTTCCCTCCTAGCTGACAGTCCCCGAAGCCGCGAGGGCAAGGAGCTTGATGTACCAAAATTCTGTCGGGTTTCATACCCGGCTAGAGGTAGCTGTTAAGACGTCGAGCCACACTGATGAGAATTAGACTTCGAAACACGTGTCTGTGGATGACTGGTATATATATATATATATATATATATATATATATATATATATATATATAGGACTCTCCTATCGGGAACGATGGATGAGGTTCAGCAGTGAGTGATTTGTTTCTTAACACGTTGTGCATGCTATCAAGACATGTTGTGTTTTCTCGAGTGTGATAGCAGCCCAGCTTGCTGCGAGCTATGAAGCCACACTGACTAATTAAATTTTCTAAAGCGGGAGTTAGATTTTTTGGTTTTAAAGTTAGATGGAGCTGATCATGATGTTTCATTCTATTTTAATCAAAGCTCTTTAATTTAGCGAAACATATGTTAGGCCATTCTTTCCGATTTGGTTCTAGGTTTTCCCAGTCATTCAAGTCAATATTGAGGCGTTTGAAATATATATATAAATGCATTTAATGTGCGATTGTTACCATTGGTTTCAAAACATCATGTTAGTCACTTATCGCCAAGACAATTTATTTATTTCTCCGCTTAGGTGGGAAAGTAGTGCGTATACGTTCAATGGCGGGCACACCCTCATGTGCCCACACATCAACACACTCGTCCACTCACCATTGGTTCATTGTTTAGTAGCATTCATTTCTTCTTACTCCTCTTGGCACCTCGCTTATTCTTATCCTCTTTATTATCCCCGCTATCCAGGTAACTTGATTAGAGATTCATTAGTTTTACCAATATAAACATATATATCCCGCCTAAATTCATTAATTATTAACTAATTAATTTTCAAAATTAGGTATGACTTCAATTAAGCACATATCCTCCAAAAATTGTCGGTTTAAAGCCATATAAAAATAAACACATTTGTTTGTTTACCTAACCTCATATATATATATATATATATATATATATATATTTGTGAATAAAAAAGGCCTTAAATACCATGGGTATCGTAGTTAGGGACCATTTCCACTCGTGAGGAATTAACCACTAGACATATACAGACACACGTAACGGAGGAAAAAAACTGTTTCCACCAATAAAAAAAGACACTCGAAAAGAAAAAAATACAATAAGATCAGCCCTGGAAGCGGGGGAAATGTATGAATATAAGAAGAGTTTGGCCATGTGCCTGTCTAAATAAAAGATATCAGTGTTCTGAAGAAGCGCGTGAGCATACTCACGAGTGGAAATGGTCCATAACCACGATACCCATGGTATTTAAGGCCTTTTTATTCACAAATAACTTTGCTCTATTTACAATAATTAAACATTGAGCTCTCGTACGGAACCTGAACTCTACAACAAACTACTGGTAGAGAATAGGACCAGCCTAAAATCACCTTGTATCAAGAAACTTGGTCCACACCAAACCATATATATATTATATATATATATATATATATATATATTCTTAGTTATTTTAGAAAGCTATCCTTAGATGTGGTACACTATATAAATATATATATACATACATATACACACAAGTGTGTGTGTGTGTGTTGAGAGAGAGAGAGAGAGAGAGAGAGAGAGAGAGAGAGAGAGAGAGAGGGAGAGAGAGAGAGAATTACGTCACTTCTATTTATGAACTTTCCCAACAATAAACAAGCACAGTAAAAATTGAACAATGGGAGACGAAAACAGAAATATCGTTCTAAACTGTTCTCAAATCAATTATTGGTTGAAATTTCTGCCAGCAAGACCTATCTTTGTATTAACACCAGAGGAATACTACAGACTTGGACTTAAACATATTTCAAGGAACAATACAGAGACGCATAACATCACCTTGTTTACAAAAGGCAAATATTGTAAATGATATACAGATACACATGTTTCTACGTGATATATATATATATATATATATATATATATATATATATATATATATATATATATATTCATTTTTGGAATTGTCAGATACTTGAAGAAAAGAAAACCTTTTGTGGGTCTTCCGAAATGTTTTCGTCTCAGAAATTTGAACATAAAATTGTCTTCTTTTATTTCTAATGAGTTTTCTACTGTAATCTTCTTACAGTTCAACTTTCAATCATCTCATAGACAATATCAAGTTTCTTTCACACAATGAAGAAAGAAAGAAAGAAAGAAAGAAAAAAGAAAGAAAGAAAGAAAATAAAATAAACAAAGAAAAGAAAAGAAATAAAGACAGTGACTTAAATTACAAAGAAGAACAGAGATTCTGAAAGCTTTTCAAAGGAATGGAATGGTCGCTTTTTGTAAGGTTTGACGAAATTATGAATTTGAAACATTTGGAAGCCTGACAAAGCGTTAAATATGTTTGACAATACAATAAATACATTCTATAGAAGAAGAAGGGCGAGAAGAAGAAGAAGAATGGTGATAGAAGAAGAAGAAGAAGAAGAAGAAGAAGAAGAAGAAGAAGAAGGCGAGAAGAAGAAGAAGAAGAAGAAGAAGAAGAAGAAGAAGAAGAAGAAGAAGAAGAAGAAGAAGAAGAACTATTACATGGAAGGGAGTAGGGGAGGTGCCATTGTTTGACGTCTTTGAGCTATTTTTATGGAGGTTATAGATGGTCTTTTTGTATTCCATGTCGGGTTTATAGCGATATCTTTTTTTTTATCGGAGTTAATGTGTAAAAGTATTTTCTCGGTGAATGAATCGGTTGTGTAGTGAGGAGGGGGGTGGCTGCTAACATTTCTCGCCAAATGTGTACTTGTTAATTACCAAGGCGTTTTATACATCACTGATTTAGAACTTATATAACGATTGAAAAATGACCAATAAAAAAGGGGACACTGTTGTTATATATCATTATATAACCCATTGTCGAATATTGTCGGGTGTATAATCGAGGAAGGAACTTGAGAGAGAGAGAGAGAGAGAGAGAGAGAGAGAGAGAGAGAGAGAGAGAGAGTTACTTGTTCTTCATTTCTTCTGGCTACGTCTAATCGCCATGTTTTCTTCTTCTTTCTTTAGGCCGTAATTTTGTCTAGTCTCTTCTCAGGGCTTCTTTTAAGGGCTAGTTTTTAGTCATGGAATCAATCAACTCACAAGACTTTTATTTTCTTGATCAAGATTTATTTTTCTTGCCCATGTTCCTCCGTGCGGTGAAATAATAACACAACAGAGAAATACATGTGCCCTCTGCTTCAATCTGAGGTTGAAACTTATTTTCAAACTAACTATCACGTGATGCGCGACATTGACCCAAGGGCAAACACCTCAACCTTTTTATCATATATACAAGGTGTGTCAAAAAAGTATCGAGATTTGTTTTGTACTTTTTGACACACCTTGTATTCTGAAACAAAAAAAAAACAAACAAAAAACAATTCATTGATTTTTTTCAGAATACAATTTTTCAGAATACAATTTTTTTCAGAATCAATTCATTGATTTTTTTCAGAATACAAGGTGTGCCAAAAAATTACGAAGTTTAAAGTTGTATTTACCTAGATAGAAATTAAAATAATTGGAATGTTATTTTTTCAAATGTCAAAAAGTACATAAATCTCGATACTTATTTGTCGCACCTTGCATATACTACAAGGCGATGGTTGAAGGTCTTCGTGTCCTTAGTATGATACTAAACTGCATCGGGTGGTGAGGTTCCAGTTCTGAAGCTTGTATAAATATAACACGCACGCACACACACGCACACATATATAAACATTCTGTATGTCTGTAGGTTTGTTTGTACATTGTCTTAGCACATGTCCTTTTATAAAGGTAAACTCATAGAGATCAGCAAAGAGCAAAGTTCAATACAATCCACTCCTTTTTAACCCCTCATTTTCAATAAGATAACGTAGAGAAGAATATAATAAATTTCTGATATATTAAAAAAATAATTAAAATAAGATTAAAAAATAAAACAAATTAATAAAGGATAAAACATAATAAAAGAACAATACAAAGAAGAAAAATAAACAACTTAAAAACAAGAATATATAAAGAATGAAAGATAATAAAATGAATATATAGAAAAAGAATTTTTATCAATCTATATATATATACTAGCAAATATATGTACCCTCTGTGTGCAAGTATTTAAGTTTTAATATAATAAATATCATATTAAATTAGAAAGGCGAATGAAACTGAATAAGAATGCAGATAAAAAAATTTGGAACCGAGGGAGTATGATTGAAAAATAGAACAATTTGAAACTAACTCTTCCATCATTTTCCATTACTCCCGTTTTTCATTGGTAAATTTTCCTAATTTAACTATTTAGTTAAAATAGGAAGTAAACAATAAAATTACAGTTATTTCTTCTTGTTAATGGATTTCTTTTAAGATTTATCCCGAGATTTTTGCTCATATTCAATAAGATAAAACCAAACAATTAGAAATCAATAATACTAAGCACATATTTATTAAAATCAATTTTTTAAGATCAATATGCAAATTAGCCTTCCCATTCACACTGTAATCCGCTATTTTGTTTTATATATAAATACAATTGCATGTTATTAGTATGTAGATATGGTCTACAGTGGCTTCGGCCTCTGGACCATTGATATAATTAACGGCGTCGATCCCAGGGGGCCATCTCCCCAGGCAACACCTGCCCCCTCGATTTAAAGGGCTGGGTTTTATTGCCAGCGCCTGAGGCGCCCCCTTTGAGGGGAATGCCGACGGGATCGACGCAATCACCTGCCTCTCCATGAGCTTCGGCTTGGGGTGGTCCCACGTTAATAGGGACTTTGTGCCTGACCCGTACAAGTGGGTACGCGGTAAATACAGTATGTAGATATGGTCAACAGTCTTAATGATGTAAAACAATTTTATTAATAATTGAGGTTTAAATAAAAATAAAATCATGGAGAATGTGATGTAAATAACAAAGGGAATTGTGACTTGTGTAGTAATATAGTTTCGGTTACACACAGAGAAACCCACAATCTCCATTATAATAAGATATAAGAGATTTATTCTAAACTTTTTAAATCCTTGGCAACACCGAGTGACCCTGCTAGTTGTATCAAAATATTCTTGTAAAATGCAGATAAAATTTCCTTATATTAGACTAACTATGATCTAAGAAAATTTCATGCACATTTTACAAGAATATTGTAGTTAATATATATAGTTAATTATATATAAATATAACGCACACACGCACACACGCAACTATACAGCAAACGCACAAACATATATATACAAGGTGTGTCTTAAAAGTATCGAGATTGTTTGTACTTTTTGCCACACCTCGTATTCTGAAAATATTAACGTTCCATTCATTGTTCTATCTATATAAATACAGCTTCAAACTCGGCACTTGTATGACATACATTTTATTCTGAAAAAAATTAAATTTCATTCATTGTTTATTTTCATCTTGGTAATTACAGCTTCAATCTCGATACTTCTATGAAACAACTTTCATATTATATATATATATATATATATATATATATATAATTGATAATTTTGAATCATATTACCACGACCAGACAACTCGGCAAACACCATTTGCGACATCCGGAGCACTGGACAGCTGTTTCGACCTGCTTTGGTCTCATCAGCAGTGCATACCACAATCTCCGCCACTAGAGATTGAACCAGTGGACCACAGCGTGAAGAGCGGGGACTTAACACACTGGGCCACCAGCCCATGCCACAAACGGAGAATGCCAAATCAATTAGTCAATGGTAACATTAATTCTAACTGCGCAGCCGCCTAACCTATACTGCCATGTATCCCATCGCAGGATTACAGAGGGCAAGGGCACCTATAGGACAACGACTTCCCAATTCGGGGCCTGAATCCTCAGAACGCAACCTAATGGGCAAAGGGTATATATTGAATTTTTGATATTGAATTTTTGATAGAGGAATTATATATATAATTGATAATTTTGAATCATATTACCACGACCAATTCTCCGTTTGTGGCATGGGCTGGTTGCCCAGTGTGTTAAGTCCCCGCTCTTCACGCTGTGGTCCACTGGTTCAATCTCTAGTGGCGGAGATTGTGGTATACACTGCTGATGAGACCAAAGGAGGTCGAAACAGCTGTCCAGTGCTCCGGATGTCGCAAATGGTGTTTGCCGAGTTGTCTGGTCGTGGTAATATGATTCAAAATTATCAATTATATATATAATTCCTCTATCAAAAAAAAAAATTCAATATCAAAAATTCAATATATATATATATATATATATATATATATATATATATATAATCCAAAAGTCCAGCGAAGAAATCTTCCTTACGACACAAGATGTTTTTTTTTAAAACCTGTCGCAGTTTGAGAGCTCAATGTGTGCTTTTAATGTTAGAGTCACAGAGCAAATTTTAAGTAAAGAAATAACAAAAGACTTAGAGATTTAGCATTATAGTATATTTCAGGGAGCTTAGACAAAGTGTCTAACTCTCCTGACTCATCATACCGTTCGCATCTGATGAGTCGGGAGAGTTAGACACTTTATCTAAGCTCCCTGAAATAGACCTTAAAACAAATCTCTAAGTCTTTTGTTATTTCTTCACTTATATATATATATATATATATATATATATATATATATATTCCGCCTATCCTCCTTCCACTATACCCATCCCCTTCTCACAACTTGTACCCCGCTCCCACAAAAAATTCACTACTGCAACACTCGCTCGAACCACTACAATCCCTACAACCTCCTACTACCAATGGTTACTTTTAATTCCTTGCTACTACTCGTTCTCGTTAAAAACGAGACACGAAACCATACCATCGTTTCCTACCTGAGGATGGCAAATTGTATTGCCGAATGCGCTCGTTTTGAAACCTTTGGTGGACTGTTATACCAGTTACACCCCGACACCAAAAAGATGGCCCGAACATTGGAGCGGATCAACTAAAAACTTGTCGACAGGAATTGTCTGTACAGTTCAATAAAATTTGTATAAAAGAAAGAATGCTGCCAAAATACACTTATTCTAATATATATATATATATATATATATATATATATATATATATATTATATATATAAAAGTAATTGGTAATTTGCTTGAAGCATTGTTAAGTATGTTATAAAATAATAAAATTCGAAGGCAATACAATGCGTAAAAAATAAAGACAAAAGATGTTTTATATGTCTAATCGATTTCAAAGCAAAGCTTTATCATCAGAGTGTAATTTCAGAAAATTTCTGAAATTACACTCTGATGATGAAGCTTTGCTTTGAAATCGATTAGACATATAAAACATCTTTTGTCTTTATTTTTTACGCATTGTATTGCCTTCGAATTTTATTATTTTATATATATATATATATATATATATATATATATATATATATATATATATATTCTCTGAATGTTTTTTTTCTTCTATTGTAGTAAAGCTATCTAGTGCAGTTAGTAGGTTCTATTCAATATACGAGAACGAATGTATAACAATTTTTTTAATATTATTTTCTAATAGAAGAAAGTGTTTTCCCTACCTAGTACCCCTCCTATGACATACAGTATTTTTTGGCAGTAAGCGATCTATTCAGTATCTATTAGTTCTTACTCGTCTATTTTCCTTGGATGTTTCATCTGAAGATTGTATTTTTTCCTAAATGCATAAAACTTTTTGTTATAAAAAAAGGGCACATGAAAAAACAATTTATTTTATGTGTATTCTGCTCTACTGGCCAGTATTCAAGCACTTACTTTGATTCAAAATAAAAGTTGTTTTTTTTAATATAACGATTTTTTATTATTCGTTTGCGTTTTTTGAGATATGAGACATGTCCCTTTGATAAACGAGCAAACGACAATGACGTCATCTTTTGAATGATATCTGAAAAAAAAGTTCTTCGAGGACTGTTTGATCCACTGTCAAACTATAAAAAATGATTTCCCACGCCGGATCATCACTATATGCGGATACACTGGAAACGACTGAGAGAGCCGGAACTTTGTATCAATAACTAAGGGGCCGGGTTAGCTCAGTCGGTAGAGCGTTCGGCTAGAAACCACAAGGTTCCTAGTTCGATACCGGCCCTCGCCAACTCAGCGTTTGAGTAGCACAGGGATCTGTGCGGTAAAGTAAAGAGCTGATGGTAGGTGTGGCCCCGACGACTTTACTTTTTACAATAAAGATGAGAAATATAATCCGAAAAATCAAAATCATTTTTTATTCCATATATCTATATATATAAAAGGAAGTGTGGTATGTACGTGTCGACGCATTACTCCAAAACGGGAGGTCACTCAGATTCGAAATCTTGCATACACATTAATTACCATCCAATTAAGAAACACGCCAAATTTGGTTATTGATTTTTACTGATAATTAATTAATTAAACAAAAATCAAATGATTTGTGATAATCGTGGCATAGCTGCTGCTGATAATATGAAAAATATTCCGCTGACTGCTGCCTGTATCAACAGTAAAATGGCGCCGCTGCTGGTAATTTCAAGTTGACAAATTTGTGGCCTAATCGTTTCAGCTCGGAATTTCTCGCGTATCACCGGTCTAATCTTAGAAATATTTATTTTTCTAAATATGTAATTTGTATGTGGTTTTATTGATGGAATTATTTTTACAGCGAAGTAAATAACAATAATAAACGAAAACAATTAGTTTAACGATTAATGATAATCCAACTTTGTTTTTATCATTTAATAACTGATTATAATTAAATACTGGGTACTTTTGGTAGTATATATATATATATATATATATATATATATATATATATATATATATATATATAAAAAGAAAGCGTGGTATGTACGTGTCGATCTATAACTCTAAAAAGAGACATCACTCAGATTCGAAATCTTGCATACACCTTAATATTCTTTGAATTAAGAAACACACAAAATTTCTTTATGGATTGTTCTGATGAAGGGACACAATTAATCAAACAAACTCCTTGGTGTTCCTATGCTTTTATCTAATTCAGAGAGTTTATTATTTTTAAGAGGGGGATTAGGTGAGTGTTAGTTATTGAAGATATTTAATACATAAATTACATAACCCCATGAATACGACTGGAGCAACAGTCGAAAGCGCTCGGGAAATAAGTATGAAAAATATCATGAATCAACTCGATCCAGATTCAAAAAGGATAACCAGAAGACTGGAAAAAATATCCATACAAAAAATGAAAAAAGAATACTCCGTGGTATTCAATAACACATGTCTTACGAATAATTTGCTGCCAAAATGCACAAAATTTAATATATATATATATATATATATATATATATATATATATATAGAAGGATGCTCTCTCTCCCAGTGGGTGTATCACAATTATAAGTGTATCACAAGTGTATCCCTCTCCACTCAGCCCCTGTGCATCTGCTGATGTCAGCAACAACCGTGTGCTCTGCTGACTACAAAAGCAGCGAGACCAAGCATATATACTGACCGCTTTTTTTTAAGCCTGTGTCTTTCGAGCCATTTGGCGCGTATGGTGAAATTGAACGTCGTAAAATTCCTTATCACCTTTCGACCACCACGAGACAGCGGTCTTGACCCAAGTACTGTCGGTGATCCTTGTTTGGTAAAACATGACGACTATCTTCAGTCAGTCAAGTGGGAGATTATAAAGAATTAGTGAAGAATACAGAAAAAAGATGCACTTTTCATATTTTCATGTATAGACAATAATTGCCCAAAATAACAGTGATACCACTTTAAGCAAGATCACTTGGATGAGTGTTTTGTTTTTGAAACTAACTGCTTCAGGAATCAATGAAATACGGTAAAAAAAGAGGAGTTGTTTTGTTTTTGCTTTTTTGAAACTCTAAAAATGAAACCATTTGCAGTAATTATGCATGTTTTAAGGGTTAATGATTGATTACACACACACACACACACACACACACACACACACACACACAATATATATATATATATATATATATATATATATATGAATTAAACATTTTTAGAAAAAACAAACAAATGATGTTATATTCGCTGACAGAAATCTGTTTCGACCTTTTATTAAAGCGTCTTCTTCAAGAGCGAAATATTTATGATAGAGAGACGGAATAAGTAAACTGTTACAAACAGGAGGGGTACAAACGAACGTTCATGTTCGGAGCTGGAATTTTTTTACATTTTGAAAATGAATATTCTGTGTTAAAAATAAAATAAATTTTATTTTTAAAAAATCAGAAGCACGAGTTTTCTTGTGGATTATAATAATCCACAAGAAAATTCGAAAGAGTTTGTTGTAAAAATATATAAAAAATGTATAAAAAGTATCAAAAATATTCATGATTCCAGCCACAAAAAAAAAAAAAATTATAAGTCCACAGCACAATTGAAGAAAGGTGGAATATATATATATATATATATATATATATATAGGTATATGTAAAAACAAATTTTTTTGTGATGAAACAAAGAAAATACAGTGCTCAATCACAAATTGTGAGAGCTAATATTTATTTATTTTACAAAGTTTTCACAGATCAATGTTCATTATAAACAGCGACCCAGGTTTCATACTAAGGGGCAATCATCAGGTTGTTGAGTAAGATCCCATGGTGTTTGTTGAAGATCTTTACTCAATAGCGTCCGTGAAACTAACCGACGTTATTTGCGGTCCAAAATGTGACATTGAGTAAAGATCTTCAGCAAACACCATGGGATCTTGCTCAACGATCTGATGATTGCCCTTGGCATGAAACCTGGGTCGCTGTTTATAATGAACATTGATCTGTGAAAACTCTGTAAAAATATATATATATATATATATATATATATATATATATTATTTTGGATGTCATGAAATTTCACCTCAGAAATACATATCGTATCTATTTGCTTCAGACTATCATCTGTTCGGCCCCATGAAAGGGGGTTTTGAGAGGCAAACATTATTCCAGTGACGAGGGTGCGAAATCTGTAGTGAAGAAGTGGCTCAAAGAACAGTCAATATCGACGTCTTTAATACTTTTTGCTGTACGTATGTATGTGTGTGTGTGTTTGTGTATGTGGGGGGTATGTTATGTTTTAAAGTGTTTGTCTTTATATTTATTGAGAGATGAAAAACTCGTTGGAATGAAAGAAACTTATTCTCTTTTTGTTCTACAGATAGGGTTGTAAAAGATTCCTGTCTTTGAACTTGTAGATTGTATCGGAACCGGTGCCATTCTCTTTGGTTAGATCTCAGCAAATGAACCATAAAAGTATCTTTTGTGACAGTTTCCCATCAGAGATGACACAAAACTTATCTTTATTTATATCTAGAATTCACACGACCAATTTGACAAAGTAACACATATTGATTTAAATCGCAGTTTGATTACCAATACTTTTTGATGCCCAATTCTGTAGTGTTGGGGAAATGTAACCAAATTCGTAAATACTAAATGAGGTTGAATATTGTTCGATGTGGTGGAGTCAAAGATAGTTGTTTCGGTAATCCTTAACTTGTTCCTCGTAAATTCCTACCATAAAATAAACTGAACCCTCATTTTATGTCCGGTTTTTTTTTCAATAAATATTTTATTTTTCTTGCACCCGTTATTTTACAATACTGAATGTATTTTCTTTATTTATTTTAATATTCACTTCAATGTGTATATTCTAAAAGTTTTATTTTGTGAGAATGTTTAGTTTTAAAGGGGGCTCGTTTTACAATTTAGGCATTAATTGGATCCTCCTTTTATGACCGTAATTTTATTTTTTCGTCGACGATGATTAAAATCTGACGTTTTTATTTTAGAGTACCAAAGCCAAAAAAAAAAAAAAAAAAAAAGAAAAGAAATAACAAAAACAAAAGGAAATCTTCAACTTTTTGCTCGTAAATTCCTACCATAAAATTAGGCTTGTGTATTATCTGAGCCAAGCCTAATTTTATGGTAGGAATTTACGAGTAAAAAGTATACACAAAAGTATATACACAAAAGTATATACACATTGAAGTGAATAATAAAATAAATAAATGAAATATATTTAGTATTGTAAAATAACGGGTGCAAGAAAAATAAAACATTTATTGTGTAGCGTTAGTTTGTATTTGCCTGGTGGAGTTGTCTGCCCGTTTTAGTTTGCTGGTGCCCGCTAGGGTGCTAGAGTATTTAAGCGCCGGGTTCAAACCCTTTCGGCCTCTTTTTCCTGTTTCAGCAACTACGAGCCACATGGGGTAGATTTTATCTAACCCCCCTCGTTGGGGCTCTGCCCCCTTACATTACTGTAAGTTCTTCACAGCATAGACTATCGCTAGTCTCATGTCTGTAATTTTATATGTATATATATGTACCATTCATGAATGTGTCTTTATCTTTATTTGTGTACCCCTTTATATATGTAACTATTTTACTATATACGTTGTATCTACTGTTATCCATGTGCTGTGTATATTAAATGTTTTGTCCGTTAACCTTCATCGGAGTTTTGTGTATCCAAAGTATATATAACTTTGAACCTTTCTTACAATTGCAAAAACACGGACATAAAATGGGGTTCAATTTATTTTATGGTAGGAATTTTATTTTAGCCAAATAGTTGACTTGTTATAGTTTCCAATAAAAGTAAAGTCGTCAGCCAGACAGCGAGGGAGGCTATCCTCTTTTCACTAGCGCTAGATAAAGGGATTGTTTTGACGTTGAGGTGGATCGCCACACATGTTATCAGCTCCTCACTGTTCCCAATGCTACTACACTGATCCCAATGCTGCATATACACTGGGTTGGCGAGGTCCGGTATCGAATATATATATATATATATATATATATATATATATATATATATATATATATATATATATATACATATATATATATATATATATATATATATATATATATAATATATATATATATATATATATATATATATATATATATATATATATATATATATATATATATATTATAATATATATTTATCAATCGGCTGCTCATGTCAAGTCCTAGCACAATTATGATTGCTCTGGCCCTATTACCCGTATAAGATGTCCACAGAGTGTTAACTCTGGTTCTTATAAAACATTGGGCTACTTAAAGGATAACTACCCAATGCGGAATACTTCAGTTAGGAAAACAACAAACGCGTTAGTTACATTTATATAACTTTATTATAACATATTAGGGGAACAAAGTTCCCCAGGCTATTAATGTCACAAGTGTCCAAACATACACAATAGTGTTAATAGACAAAGTGGTAACCACTTACTGTAAGTAGAGGCTGTAACGTCTGGTGTGCACCATAGGTGTCTGCTGGAGAGAGATGACAAGCACGTCCAGGCTTGTTCAGTGGCATCAGAAGAAGAGAGTTCTCTCCTTGCGTTCCTGTGTCAAGTGACCAAAAATAGCGTCTCCTGACACGGAAGATTCACCAAAACCCTCAGACAAGAGAGACTGCTCTTACACCCTTATGGCAAGCCCCAACGCTTTCTATCATATGGGTGCTAGAAGGCGGTGGCTGAAGCTCTTCATATCCTTAAACAGGTCCTAGGTGATAATTTTTGTGAAATCTTTAGAGGTTATGATGATTTAGAAATAATTAACATATTTGGCCAATAATCCCCCCCCCCAATGGGGCCACCTGTTGGCCGTGGGTGGCGACCTGTGATGCTTAAGGATAAAGCCCAGGTGGATGAGCAATTCATGACATGCAATACTCCACTTTGGCCCTATCTTGGGCTAGACGGGCGGTCGGAGAGACCCCTTCCGATCAATCGGCTGGTGACGTCAAGCCCTAGCACCTATATGATTTTCCCAACCCTATTCCCTTATGGCAAGCCCCAAACTTTTTATCATATGGGTGCTAGAAGGCGGTGGCTGTGGGTCTACATGTCCTGGGAATGACGTTAAACTCTATCTGATGGTGAGGTTCCAGTTTTGGAGGTTTGAGGAATGTGGAGTACCCCATTCTTCACCATTGCTCTCTGGTCCACTTTGACCCGGAGTGGTAGTACCTGTTAGGGTCTCATCTATGGGTTAAATAGAAAAATGTATTTATAAAAAAATTGTATTATCCATTAAGAATTGATTTATTTCAAAACTTTATCGGCATTAAATGACCCACTGAGGTTGATATGCCGTAAAACAAACCAAACCAAACCAATAATTCCTCACTGAAATAAAATAGTTTTCGTTTTTTATTGTAAAGATGGAGAATTAGTGAACACTGTTCCTTTATTAATTGGATTGGTTTGTATTGCAAATCGCCAGATGTGTCTAAAATGATTGTCTAATTGAATTGATATGACACTCGTTGGTGACAATGAAAATTATAGGAAAAATATTTCAGTCGTGTGGCGATTATTAAATGAGATGCTCATGTTCTTCTTAGTTTTCTTCATTCCCCGGACTTAATTAAAATCAACGGTGTCAATTATGGATTTGTTGTCACAGTTATCATCACCGATAACCTGTAGTGACACCTAACATCCCGATCACCAAACCCTGCATCTTACATCGCTCCAGAAATAATGTGCTATGCCTTATTAATTATTATCAACAATTTACCGATAAACACCTTACCATATTGTCTTGTGTTTTAGGTATAACTTTAAATTGCTTCTAGTGGTAGAGTTTAAATTCTAGTTCCAACCCTGTTGCCCTCATGGCAAACCTCTAACCCATTCTATTAGATATATGCTAATATATACTAATAACTTTAACTATTCACATAGGTTTTATTACTCTCCGCTTTTGTATTATAAACTCATGAATTTTTAGTAGATATATTATTTAAGTCGATAGAGCATGGCCTACTAGTATTATACGGCCCCATATGATACAGTAAGAGGCAAAAAATAACAGGCCGATTATATTTTAACTCATTCTGGGTCGCTTATAAACTTGACGCAGAAAGGAAGGTAACTTTAAAAATTTAACAGAAAATAATAAAATAATACCGCTAGAATTTATTAGTCATTATTTTAATTTAATTTTAATTCTTTTCAAAATTAAAATACGTTATTTATACTTTGTCTTTCACTAATCTACGAATTATAAACGGCTGTGATTACCTTGTTTTTATGCTTTTCAATCACGTATACGGTCTGTTTTGCCTAAGACGCTAGTTTGGTAAAATTACTAATGCATAACTTTTTGCATTTAAATATTGATTTTTTAAAGTTTTTCGCGATAATTTGTTTACAAAAATGGTTAATCTTTTCATATTACATTTCTGAAGAAAAAAAAAAAAGTTTGTGTATTTTTGTATACTTTTAACATTTTCCAACCTAAACCTACAGATTGACTATCAGGCCAATCGGCCTGTTAATTTTTGCCTCTTAATGTATCATGTGGGGCCGTATAATATTAGTAGGCCGTGTCCTGTTTAACAATTTTATTTGTGATTTTTTCAAGTTTTCTGGCCAACTTTTTAATATTTGGGTGGAATTCGTGGATTATTCCACCAAAGTTCATAATAATATATATTTGTTTTTCAACCAAAATATTGATACGAATCCAATTCCGACAAATAGAGCGTAATGTTACAATATTTTTTAGATTTTTGGTTGGACATTAGTCCCTTGCAGAAAATAAAGTAACAACTGCTTGTAAAAAGATTATTTCACTTGATAACGCTTCTGATACTCCTCCTCCTCCTCCCCCGGCATTATGCCCCGTCTTCTTCTATAAACGCCCCCCCCCCGCTGTAACTTCAAACCATTCGTGAAGCTAAAATCTTCGATCATCATAATGGATTCAACTAGATGAGAATAACAAAGTGTTCTTCCCTCCATTCTCTACCCCATCCCATTTCTGTCTATCTCTCAGTCTGTCTGTCTGTCTATCGCCCTGTTTCCTCAAAATCATCATTCCCAGCCAAACCCGGCAACATAAGAAACACATTGTTTTCCATCAAAACGCACTTGTTTGGTCTATAATAAAAAAAAAAAAAAAAAGAACCGGAAAGCTGAGAGACGGCCGGACTTGAGGATGGGTGGGGGTGGAGGAGAATAGATGTTGACTTCCCAAAATGGGAACCGATTTTTCTTTCACTTTTACTTTCACTTCAACCCCTCTTCCTTATTGTCTCTGTCCTCTTTTTCATATGTTCTCTTTAG
Source organism: Doryteuthis pealeii (assembly GCA_023376005.1). Classification (NCBI taxonomy): domain Eukaryota; kingdom Metazoa; phylum Mollusca; class Cephalopoda; order Myopsida; family Loliginidae; genus Doryteuthis; species Doryteuthis pealeii. The sequence goes on from CM042169.1 coordinate 12,320,367, forward strand.
ACAACGATTTTTTCTACTTTGTGACCTCTTTCTTCAGTTTATTCCTCCCCCTCCTTCTCTGTCTTTATCAGTCTGCCCCCCCCTCTCTCTCTCTCTCTTTCTTTGGGTTTCTGTCTGTCTCCATCTCTTGCTTAGTATATTATATTTCTCTCTCTCTCTTTCTCTCCCCTTACTCCCTCTCCCTCCCTGGCACCAAAATATTTTTTCTGTCTGTCTATACACACACACACACACACACACACACACACACAATATATATATATATATATATATATATAATACGTAATATTACTTGTCTCTCTCAGTATCTCCCTCTATCTCTATCTCTCCCTTTCTCTGGCAGTCAATCTATCTCTGTGTCGATCTGTCTGCCTGACCCTCTCTTGCTCTCTCTCTCTCTCTCTATATATATATATATATATATATATATATATATATATATTCCACGAATGGCCGGTTTTTTTATTCAGTCGGTATTGCAACCGCTTAGTAATCTCAAGGCTCCAGATTCGATATCGCTCCCCGCATGAGTAGCACAAATTGGGTAATCTGATCTGCACAGTAAAGTGAGGAGCTGACGGAAGGTGTGGCGTTCCATATCGGCAAGCACATTCTCTTGGTCAAGCGCTTTTATAAAAAGGATAGACTCCCTCACTGCCCGAATATAATCGACAATAATCCGTTTCGCCAACTTTTACTAAATCCTCCGCGCACTTCCTGGTGTATTGTGATTATTTCTGATTGTCTCTTCTTTTTGTTTTTTTTTTGTTTTTGTTTTTTTTTACTTCTATTTCTGCCCCCCCCCCTCCCGATAATGGACAAAAAATAACTGATCGAAAGTAGACTGTATATATCGATCTCATTTAGCCGACCCACTGAATCGTTGAATTTTTATTTTATATGGTTAAAAGCATCGGGAAAAGATAGCACTCGGTGGACGGGGGTGGGGGTGGCAGAGAAAAGATGGACTTTTGTTCAGCTGGGGAGCTAACAAGAGAGAGAGAAGTCAATAAGCGATCATTAAGGGAAGGAGAATCGAGTGGGGAGAGGGAAGAGTGAAAAATTCATGGCTATTCATGTAAAAGTCGACCTCATATAAAAGTCAAACCGTTAAACTCGGCACTTGACATATGTTAAGTTTCTTAAGTTGCGTGCGAGAAATTTAAACTAAAGAATATAATTTGTCAGTATTTCTCTGAATGTTTGAGATTAGGTTTGATGATTAATATTATTTGCGTTATTGGGACTATTGTCCTCATCTTCATTGTTATCTGTACAATGTTCAAAGTTCCGTGATGGCTCCCGATTACGACAAGAAGGGTCCAACCCTTTTTATCATATATGTGCTTGAAGGCGGTTCACTATCTATTCACCTTAGAACTCATTCTATTCTAATAAAGTCCTATTATTATTGTAATCTGAGTGTAAACAAGTGGCACATGTGAGAGCCTCTGCAAGCAGTTTATGGTAGGAGTGCAGTGATGGGAGAGCCGCTCTGGGTGGATTAAAGTAGGTAAAGATTTAAATATTATTCCAGAAATTCTAAAAATATTCCAATTCACTGGATATCACTTTATCTGAAGAAGACAGGAGAATTGACCGGATAAAGTATTGTAACAAAAACAACAAAAATGAAAATATAAATTTGAATAAACAATAACATCTTATTATAATGGAGATTATGTCACTTTCTGTATGCAACCGAAACTACATCACCAGTGATGTTACGATTCCTTAGTTATTTATGTTATATTCTCAACGATTATGAAATAATCATTATTTAATCTTAATTAGCATCTTATTTATTAACAATGTCTGCTATTAAAGTCTAGCTGAGTTAGATTTGCCGCAAAACTGCCCCTATTATCAATGCATTTAAAATCCTGAAATATGTGTTATATATCTCTGAGAAATAAAGATTTACGTATCATATGGTGGGAATAATTTGCATAATGATTTTAACAAAACTGACTTTGCTTCATGAATGAAGATGTAGGAAGGAATTGCACATCTGTTAATTGGGAATGTAGTAGACAGACTAACAATTGGCGGAAGTTTCGGTTTCTCAGTGTTACTTTTCGGAACTTGGAGTATTTTCAGATTGGAAATCCCTCAAAAAGATTTATGGTGGAATGGTTAACCGTTATTACAATGCGATAAAGTGAAAATATTCAAAAACTTATTAATATTTTTAAAACGTTAGTTTGATCCAGTGTATTTCTGCATAGCCGTAGCTAATGCTGAAACAAAGACGTATTAGTTAAGATAATTAAATTTTTATATAACTTAATTATTATTCATAATATCTATTATATGCACATTTAAATTTAATAAATTGTAATCAGGTTATGTAGAACCTTAATCATCTGAACTAAACGCCTTTGTTTAGACATTAGCCACGGCTATGCAAAAACACATTGACACAATCTAAGGTTTTAAAAGTATAAATGCTATAGTTCATAGTACACCATTGCACATAAATACATATACCGTATATGATCAATTACTAGAAACAAAAAACACCCTCCGGGTGGTGTAAAAATTAATTTTTAAAAGATATTCGCTGAGAGGAGGCAGTTAAAAATTCGATGTCTGAGCGTTTTTATCATAAGTCAGCAAAATCATTATTTATCAAATAAGTAAAAAAAAAAAATTAGCAATTTGAAATGGAAACTTAGTCCTGTTCCCCTCAAATAATATGTTGCGTGCATTTATTTATTATTAATTAAATAATTATTTTGAATATTTTGCACATAAATTTGACACAAAATCGTAGGTATTTATTTATTTGTAAACTTTTAGTTAACTTATTGTGACTGAAAAAGGGGTGAGATTGAAAAATATTTTTTTTAAATGGATTACAAATTTGGCAAATAATTTGTTCCATTTAAAGTAATACAATTTTCTAATTAATTTCATAGTTTATACATTTTATTTATTTAGATAATATATAGTTTATTTATTATAATTGAAAGGATTCAAACGTTGAATTATAAGGAATAGCTTATATCTATTTTTTTATTAATAATTTACTTTAATGTCTATACTGACGACTTTGGTAATCGTGACGTAAGCAGTGACGTAGTTTTTGTTACAGATATAGAGAGCGAATCTCCATTATTAATAGATATGCACATTATATATATATATATATATATATATATATATATATATATATATATATATATATGAGCAAGAGTGTATCATGAGCTATTGTTACAATTTATGAGAAGTCATAAAATGTCAAGCGTACCTAATTAATTTCATAGTGTATACAGTTTATTCATTTAGATAATATATAGTTTATTCATTATAATTGAAAGGATTCACACGCTGAATTATAAGGAATAGCTTATATATTATTATTAATAATTGTTCTTTATTCTCTATACTGACGAATTTGGTAAGCAGTGACATATTTTTTTTACAGATATATAGAGAATCTCCATTATTAATGTATATTATATATATATATATATATATAATGTATATTATATATATATATATATATATATATATATATATATATATATATATATATATATATATATATATGAGCAAGAGTGTATCATGAACTATTGTTACAATTATGAGAAGTTATAAATTGTGAAGCCTAATAGATATGCACATTATATATATATATATATATATATATATATATATATATATATATATATATAATCCCCCACTAAAAAAGTTACCTAATCTATAAATTCCAATGCTAATGCGATGTTTGCTATATTGGGCGCACTACCCAAAGATTGGATGTCAGAATAAACCAACACATTCCATCATAGATCATAGATTTTTTTACAGATATATAGAGAATCTCCATTATTAATAGATATGCATATATATATATATATATATATATATATATATATATATATATATATATACTGTATATAATATACTGTATATATAATATACTGTATATAATATATATATATATATATATATATATATATATATATATATATATATATGAGCAACAGAGTATAATGAACTATTGTTACAATTAATGAGAAGTCATAAATTGTGAACGTACCTGTAAGTGAGAATTTAAATTCGAGTCTGTCAGATTTAGAGTCAAGAGGTTCATTAAAAAATACGCTGACTGTTAAAAAGCCCTTGATCCCTAGTGGCGCGAAATCTCATGCGCTATGACAGACACATGTTAGTTAGTCATAGTTAGATTAGATTCGACCTGGGCTTTGGAAGGGAAAGACCTAGTAGTCTTTCTCTCTCGGGTAATTTTCTTTCGTGCGGTGAATAATCAATATGAGCTAATAAATAAAATCTTGATCAAGCAACATAAGTCTTATTTTAATTAATTAAATGAATTTTAAGAGAATGGTCAACTCAAATCAGCTCAGAAGAAATCAGATGCCTGTCACGGACAGCTCAGCCATAATTCCGTCTTTAAGCTTCAAGGATCGCCACCTATGGTGATTGAGGGGGATGATTTTACCTCTCTGCAGAGGTGCAGTCGGGTAATTCTACTGATCCAGCAGACATGATGCGTTTTTATTTATCTTTTTGAATGTCCTCATCTGTCTACTGAGGGAAATAGATTTTTTTTATAATTGTTACATAATTATTGGATCCCTAATACTTTTTTAAGGTAGTGTAGAAACATAATGGCGATTAGTGCAGCTGATGGCCTTGAGAGTGAGTGACGGCGCTTGACCTCGCTCTCACCTTGCCTTCCGGGGATAAATCGTGAGAACCGGAAGGCATAGAAGACCCTGTTCCGGTTTAAGGATACTAAGTAACTCAGTCAGTTAGCAGGTAGGAGCTCGAAGGTGTAAGTCGCGTTTCTATGCGCATCCTGTCATCTGCGCAGAATGTCTGGGTTGGGGATTTGGAAATAAAGTAACATCAACGTAAATCGAAGTCTTGTGTTTATTACCTAAAAACTAACAATGACACAGGGCTTCTGATAAGGAGAAATCCCTAGCATGGAAAACCAGACCGAAGTCCCCACGACAACTCCAGACGCAAGATGTTAGAAGATAGAACCAAAGCCGACCAGAAGAAAATACGACTAGAGTAAGAAGTAAGAAAGGGTATACAACATTATATCGATTTGGTACAGTGAAAACCTCAGTACGTAACATAATTAGAGACAATGTATTTTATTAAAGAAGTAACCAATTTTCTTTTCTTTACTTTTTTATATTAATTTTCTTTGTGAGAAATCTTGAAATTAAACAAGAAAACCTGCAGACGAGACAGACTTTTTTTTCTAATAACTGTAAATAATTCAATGCAATGCGTCACAGTTGAGAGTTGAGAGAGGTCTACAATCTTGGCCAAATAATTTAGGACGTGTTTTCAATAATTTCATTCGAAAGGAAACAATCAAATCGAGGCTAGAATTTTTTCTTTCTTTTTTTTATCTCTACATTTATTTTTCTTATAGCAAATTTATATATTTTGGCGGGAGTGAATTTGATTGATATATTTTACAGTGAAATTGCTTGATCATACCGTGTTTTCCCAAAAATAAGATTAATTTTCAGTCATTATTTCCAGGGATTTCTTATTCTTTAAATATTGAAAAATTACATTACGAAGTAAAAAATCATTATAATCTCTTTTTTGCTACCCACAACAGATGTATATGTTCAATAATTCTCAGACACGGACATTGCAACCGAGTTTCCCCGAAAATAACACAGATCTTATATCAATTTTAACCCAGAAATATAATATTAATGGTTATTGTCGGGGAATGTCTCATTTATATCGGAAAACGACATTACGAAGTAGAAAATTACGATATTTCTAAACAAACAGAAATTACGAAAATGATCTACATTTATTTACATTTAACATGTTTTTGTTTATTCAAAAACTCATTAATGACAATTCATTCAAAAATAATCATATCATCATCCTCTGGAATATTGTTGATCTCAACAAGAGCTTAATTTAAGGAGTGGGGTTATACTAAAATCTTTCTGAAAAATAATGCTAGGTCTTATTTTACAAGTAGAGCTTATTTTCTGGCAAACACAGTACATACATATTTCCCGAAAATAAAACAGGATATATATATATATATATATATATATACTAGCAAATATATGCACCCTCCGGGTGCAAGTATTTAAGTTTTGATATAATAAAATATCATATTATATTAGAAAGGCTAATGAAACTGACTAAGAATACAAATAAAAAGATCTGCAACAGAGGGGGTATAATCGAAAAATAGAACAACTTTGAAACTAACTATTCCATCATTTTCCATTACTCCCCTCTTTCATTGGTAAATTTTCCTAATTTAAATATTTAGTTAAAATAGGAAGTAAAGCATAATATTAAAGTTATTTCTTCTTGTAAATAAATTTCTTTTAAGATTTATCCACGAGATTTTTGTTTATATTTCTTAAGATAAAACCAAACAATTAGAAATCAATAATACCAAGCACATATTTATTAAAATAAAATTTTAAATATCAATATGCAAATTAGCCTTCTTGTTCAAACTGTAAACCGCTATTTTGTTGTATATATAAATACAATTGCATATTATTAGTACGTAGATATGGTCAACAGTATTAATAATGTAAAATAATTTTTATTAATAACTGAAGGTTTAAAAGAATGAAATCATGGAGAATGTGACGTAAATAAAAGGGAATTGTGACTTGAGTAGTAATATAGTTTCGGTTACAGACAGAAAAACACACAATCTCCATTATATAATATATATATATATATATATATATATATATATATATATATATATATATATAGGGAGGTTAGAGGACTTTAAAATGGAAAGAAATAGATTTACTAAACTTAGAAAACCAAGGAATATTTTAAATCTATAGACCGTTTATAAATATCTGCTATTGTTAGCGGCTTAGGGTTTTTGCCAGATTAAATTATTATTACTTAATAAATGGGCCGGGTTAGCTCAGTCGGTAGAGCGTTCGGCTAGAAACCACAAGGTTCCTAGTTCGATACCGGCCCTCGCCAACTCAGCGTGTGAGTAGCACAGGGATCTGTGTGGTAAAGTAAGGAGCTGATGGTAGGTGCATCGCTCCACCTCAGACGCAAAAACAATCTCCTTGGTCTAGCGCAAGTGAAAAGGGGATAGACTCCTTCGCTGACTGGCTGATACCAACCTTAGGCCACCCCGACGATTTTACTTACTTTTTTACTTATATTAATATTCACTCTCGAATATAACACTAGGGCTTATTTTCGGGGGATGTCTTAATCTTCATTTATCGAAAAACGACATTACAAAGTAGAAAATTAGAAAATTTCTAAATAAATAGAAATTTCCAAAAACAAACTACATTTATTTAACATTAAAATGTTATTTCATTCAAAAACCTTTTCATGACAATTCATTCAAAAAATCATACCACCTGTTAAGGGTTTAAATGCCATCCTTGGCCAATTGAAAAGGGCTTGAAGTAAGTAAGTCCTGAGTTATGGAATCCTTTGGTAAGTGTATAAGTCCTATAATGCGAATAAGTCCTATCCAGCGTATTGTTAAAGGTCCAGTGATACAATCCTATGTCCGTCGTCCACAAAGGTTCAAATCAGTTGTGCATAGTGTGACCAGAACAGCCGGTATAAATATTATATCGGCTGCTGAGTACTGCCAGTGATTGGCCAAGAGGTTGATCACATGGGTCTCGCCGAGTCTATAAATAGAAACGGGCATCTAGCACACTCTTTATATACTAAATAATTCAACACCACCCTTTTCATTGCCTATGTGCTACCAATTTATTCGCTCATTTTCATTTTAAAATACAAATTAAAATTAAGTAAATCGGTTATTTAAGGTAAACATTTTGTTTTAGTCGAAAAGTAGTAACAGAATGTGCATCAGTAAAAAGAGCAAAATAATATTACATATGTAATTTGTGTTTAATACATTTTAAACAACTAGCAAAATTAAAAAACGCCCTCTGGGCGACGTAAAATAAACATTGCCTGAGGGGATGGAAGTTGAAAAATTAATACCAGGGAGTTTGTATAATAAGTAAAGTAAAATCATCAAATTTATTAAAGGATTAAAAAATAAAATACATTTGTCAAAGGTGTAAGAAATAAAAAAAATTGAAATGGAAACTTAGGTATGTATTTATTAAAACTTGTTTAAAAAACCAATGAGGAGGGTCTAACATTGCATGCTCAAATTTTGAGTGTATTTATTCTATGTTATGACGATTTTAGGTAGTGTGACGTAAGCAGTGACGTAGTTTTTGTTACAGACAAAAACCGGAAGCGAATCTCCATTATTACTAGATTAAATTCACCCCAAAATGTCACCAAAATGGACGCTTTGTGCGAAGTAGTTTCAGACTAGAAATCCCACATTTTTAAGATTTTAAGGCTTTTAAGTTTCTTCTTAGAAATCAATAACATAAAACATTAAATACAGTGTGTACAAAAAAATTACCAATTCTAGATTAAATATCTTTTTTTTGGCTAAACACGGAGAAAAAAGACGCTCTAAAAATATATATTGTCATCCACAGACACTGTGTTTTGATGTATCGCGTCTATTCAGTGTGGCTATACATTTTTAGGCTACCTCCAGCAGGGATGGAAAACCTATCGATGCATCATCAGTCAGGCTTCTTAACCACTCGATGATCGTCATCTACAAACTTTAATGACGATTTTAACTGATAAGAATGCACACGTCTGTATATATGTAAAGGTGCGTTGTCTCATAGTAAGAGTCGTAGGAAATGGACTAGTCGATTCAAAGAAGAGTTCAAACCCTGGACGAAAATGTTTGCATTTCACATGGCGCTAATACCCTTGATATAGGTATGCATCCAATTCTCCCTCCAACTATGGGTAAATAGCAGGGCAGACTATGCTCTTTAACCATGGCTAGGTAACCAGTCTAGGAGGAGGAAAACTCTGAATTCAAACCCGTTAAACTCTGCTTAAGAAATTGACCTTGTGTCACATCCTGCTTTTGCGGTAAATACATATATTGATAAATACATATATATCTAAAGGCCGCCAGAGAGTGCTCCATCACTTTTATAGGAGAGCGCTATATATATATATATATATATATATATATATATATATATATATATATCAGACACTTCAAGTGAATATCTCTGCCACCGACTCACACCCAACATAGGTACAACTGGTGTTCTTCTAGCAGAGGATATTGCTGCTGTTATAGACGAGTGCAATATTGTAAATATTGTCAAGGCAATTCTTGTCGATAATACTAGTGTAAACACTGGTTATGAATTAGGGATAGTAACAGCTCTCGAGAAAAAATAAAAGGAAGGTAAACACCATTGGCTGTTCATTTCATCAAAATGAAATTCCATTTAGAGGCATCTTTAAAACAATTAATGGAATTACACTAAACCCTATTACTTTCATTGATCCTCTCAGGAACTTTAATTACTATGACTAGCAAAATAAAAAAACGTCCTCCGGGCGATGTAAAAATAATTTTGAAAGATATTGCTTGAGGAGGTGGAAGGTAACAATTAAATGTCGGAGAGGTTGAACCATAAATCATGAAATCATCAAATTTATTAAAGGAGTAAAAAAAAACAACAAAAAAACAATTTGAAATTGAAACTAAGTTCTATTAACTTTGAATATCTATTAAAATAAAACAAACTATATATAAATATATGATACTGGGGATGTATCTATTAAAACTTGTTTTAAAAAAACAATGAGGACCGTCTAATGTTGCATGCTCAAATTTTGACTGTATTATTCTATGTTATGACGATTTCGGGTATAGTGACGTAAACAGTGACGTAGTTTTTGTTACAGACAAAAACCGGAAGCGGATCTCCATTATTAATAGATTTGCTCCAGGTTAAATTTGAACATATAAGTGGCCTTATGGATAATTTGTATTTCCTTGCAGGGGCAATGGATGATCTAAGTGGCGATCATCGATTACTTCTTGAATATGCTGTAGGCATTTCTTGAGAGAAAGTGAACCCTAGATTTGTTTCTTGGGAGACTGGACCTTGATTTCTTGCAAGCAATAGATATAATTTTACTAGAACGACCAAACTGGGTCAGAATGAAACTGATTAAATATTTATGTTAAGTCTATAAGGTTTATAGGGATTTGGCCCCTATATTTTTACGGCATGTGGAATTGACCAAATTAAAATAATTACGTTTTCTTAAACAACTAGTTTTACAATGGTATGTCATGAGTTTAGAATTAGGTAAACAAAAGAGAATCGAAATAATATTAGTTTGGAAATATTTTAGAAACAATAGAAACAATGGTTTAAATTCATCCGATAATTTATATCACCAGAATTCCACAGATACCAAAATCATTCGATATTGCATCATTGCAAATCACCTGATATTTGGGGAATATTTTAGCTTAATTATCACGTAGACAATGACAATAGGAAAATCATAAAAAGGCCCATAAAGCAGAAAAACGGACAGAGAGACAGTGGAAACTCACGCTCTTCCCGACTCGACAGAGTTGGGGCGAATGCTCCTAACTCGACAGTAGGAGCGAAAGTTCTCCCCCAACATCGACACAATAGGGAGAAGTCGCTGCCCGAAGACACAAAATGATATATCTGCTTGGTCTTGTAATTTCGTTTAGAATTTTCTCTATCTCGCTCAACAAGAAACAAATTTCAATCAAAAGTTTCAATCACAGACAAAACTACTAAAATTTTGACACAACCCATCGTAAAAATATAAACAATACATGCCACACTTGTCACACACAACTATGTACAGACACATACGGTCTGCAACACCACTGAAAGAACAATGAAACTATATAAATTGTATTTATGTATATAAAGTTTGTTTTCTTTATCAATTTTCCCTTCTTCTTTTGTTACCTATGGATGGTTGGTTGGTTTATATATTTTAACGGTATATCAACCCGTCCAGGGTTATATCATGCCTAGCGGTTGGGGTGTTATATATAGTGTGTATTCATATATATACTTTTAGTAATTGGTTTTAACAATGTGTTAGCATTATTGGGAATTATATTGTATGGCATTGATTTGTTTCATGTCTATATTCTATGGTATAATTTTCTTTCCCTTAAAAACGAGAAAATATCCCCAATGTTAACATTTTCAAATAGATCCTTCATATTGTTTGCTTTAAAATAATGTTTTCTGATGTGAGCAAAAAATCTGCATTCCATCAATAAGTGTTTGACTGTCAGGTGTGTTTGACATGTTTCACATTGTGGCTGTTGTTCTTGTTTGAGTATATAAGAGTGTGTTAGTTTTGTATGACCAATGCATAATCGGGACATAATGACTTGTTCCTTTCTAGACTTCCTTAAAGTTGGTCTGCAGCCTCCCAAAGTCGGTTTGATTAGGAAGAGTTTATTGTGGATACGGTTATTCCAGTGTTGCTGCCATACATATATGCATATACATATAAATTGTGGGGACCCATAACTTGGATCTTCAACTTCTCAACTAAACAAACACCAAACAACAACGGTCCCTACAGGTTCAAGGTTATAATAATGTTATAACTGGTTGAAACAAACAACTCCAACACGAGTGTTGAACATAACAATACGGACTTTAATAAAAACACATGGACAGACATTTATGACACGAAGTACATATACATGAAACAAGATACATAGTGGATAATATACGTACACAAGATACATAAGAAGAGTTACATAGAAGATATGTTTAGTTATGGATAGTCCATAGACTAAGGTCACTTACTAGTGTCTGTAATGGGGGCCGAAGCCCCCACACGAGAAGGTGTAGACATAAATGTCTAACCCATAGTTGTCAATTCCCGAGAAGCAAGAGAGTGAGAGAGTTTGAAACAGGCACTTAAATACCACAGACCCATCATGGTCAAACCGGGAACCCAGAGGAAAGATAACTCTTCCAGGTCAAAGGAAAGACAACCCAACAAGTCTTTTACATTTCATAAAAATGTAATCAATATGAAGAATTGACTGTTGTTTCACAGAAGACACAGTTTCCATTGAACTATATTGTTTTCTCGCATCGCAGAATTCGATTTCTACCGAAAATCTAATCTTCTTTCATTTCAAACGCCGGTTATGCTGCTTATAAAATTCACACATGACAATAACACAACGATTTATTGTTATATTTCTTTGTTTTTTTCCCCTACCTTTGATCTTCACTCAACCATACATTTTATACGTAACTTTCGTATGATTTTTAGATCTTAGTTCCTTTACACTCAAGTTATCTTTCCGCCCTGTCGGTGGGGCGTTAGAATGCATCGAATGTACCTCTGCAGAGGGGTAAGACTCCCCCAATGGGGCCACCTGTTGGCCGTGGGTGGCGACCTGTGATGCTTAAGGATAGAGCCTAGGTGGATGAGCCGTTCATGACTTGCAATACTCCACTTTGGCCCTATCTTGGGCTAGACGGGCGGTCGGAGAGGCCCCCTCCGATCAATCGGCTGGTCACGTCAAGCCCTAGCACCTATATGATTTTCCCAACCCTATTACCCTTATGGCAAGCCCCAACCCCTTTTTATCATATGGGTGCTAGAAGGCGGTGGCTGCGGGTCTACATGTCCTGGGAATGACGTTAAACTATCTGATGGTGAGGTTCCAGTTTTGGAGGTTTGGGGAATGTGGAGCATCCCATTCATCAAATAGCTCCCTAGTCCACTCTGACCCGGAGTGGTAGTACCTGTTAAGGTCCCATCTATGGGTTAAATAGAAAAATGTATTTATAAAAAATTGTATTATCTATTAAGAATTGTTTTATTTCAAAACTTTATCGGCATTAAATGACCCACTGAGGTTGATATGCCGTAAAACAAAACAAACCAAACCAAACCAAAATCAAGTTATCTTTCTTCTCCTTGTGTCAAGCCTAGAACACACTAACTGTTGCAGTTGGCTAGGATTCTTCGCTAAAAAGACCCCTAAATCTAGCAACTGTTATCTTAAATAGTATAGTAGTACATTTTTATGATAAAAATGGAATGGTCCATTATTTAGTTGAGGTAATGACACTCATAAGAAATAAGAATTTGGCAGATAAACAACACCAGATAATCAAGTTTTACACAATTGAATTTCATCTTTGATGATTTAGACAGTCCCATTTTTAACCAGAGGGTGTTGCAAGATGATAACTGTCAGAAGATTAAGGAACAAGAGTATTCATATATAGATTTATACAAATATAATTTGTCAGTTTTTGATGTGACTGACAAAAGATGATAACAGTGGTTCTTTTAAGGAACATGAGTATTAATATATTTTATTTATCATCTTTAAAAAGACCCTTCTGTTTTGCTTTTGTGTTTTGAATTTTCTTTTGAACTTTTTCATAGCAATGGAGTTTCTTTTTTCTTTTTCAGAGTCTTTTAGGAAAGAAAACTACGCGGGAAGTGTATGGAAAATCGTTTACGGCTAGGGCAGTTTGTGTCGCAAAGACAAAGACATTTGTGGAAAATTGGGTAGATGGTTGGGCTTTCACAGACTTAATAAAGTAAGAAACTTTTCATTTACAAGTTTATTTTATGGCATGACATGTTATCAGCAAGCGATTATAACTAGATTCCCGTTCATTTCCATTTCATTCTTTCTTGCTTATTTGTTAAATATAAATATTGCAAGGGAGTCAGAAATAAATAAATTGACTAGGGAGTCAGAAATAAAATACATCTTCATTAGTAGGTCAGATCAACGCAATTTTTGAAGTCACTATTTAATGGGCTGTAGCGTTAGTTTCGTATTTGCCTGGGAGAGTTGTCTGCCCATTTAGTTTGCTGGTGCTCGCTAGGGGGCCGTTTTATATTTAAGCGGCTGGTTCAAACGCTTCTCCCTCTTTCCCGGTTCCTCGACCTACGAGACACATGGGGTAGACACGGTCTACCCCTTCTCGTTGGGGCTTTTGGCCCCCCCTTACATTACTGTAAGTCATTCACACAGCATGGACTATCCCTAGTCTCATGTCTGTGGCTTTTATGTATATCTTGTACCGTTCATGAATGTGTATTTATCTTTCTACATGTAACTTTGTTTTACCTATGTATTATGTATCTTGTTATATCCATGTGCTGTATATGTATTAAATGTTTTGTTTGTCAAACCTTCGTCGGAGTCTTGTATTCGGTAAGTGGAAAAAATGTTAAAACGAGGCTAGGAAAATATTGACTTGTTACAGAGAGTGTAAAAAAGAAATGAACAACCTGGTATGTTAACTGATTAGTCGAAACAGAAGGAAGAAAAAAACATTCATAAGACAAAAATGTATCACAGATAGGTATCATAAAATGAATGTCGTAGATACGTCCATCTTAGTCGGGATCAAGGATACGATTGTGGAGTACTCAGTGAGTATAGAATAGTTACATAAAGAAATACTAAAATATATTAGGTTATTATTACCTTACTGATGCTTAAGCGACTAAGAGAGATAGACTCCAGATAGATATTGAACCTTTTCTTACAGGGCCATCGTGCAAAGATCCAACTGACGATTCAGTAATAATGGATCTCTAAGACTAAATTTTGCGTCCCCTCATCCCAGGAAACGTGGGTAGCAGCTTCTAGTTACCAAATACATCTTCATTTTTAAATAAACATAGGTGTTTTGGGTTAAGAAACAGACTCGTTCATCTACCACAAAAGGAGTCAGAAATAAAAGTCCACAGACTGTGTGAATATAAAAATTAATATCATTCATTTATTTCAAATATTAAATGCAAAAAATCTATAATGTTACTATGGAAATTTTATTTTTTAATTATCTTCACGAATACAAATCAAATCCTCATTATTTGTGCTCAAAATGCAAGATCTGGTCATAGTGAATATGTATGCATATTTACTTTGCTGTTAAATGTTTTACTTTTGTAGTTTCAGTCGGACATACATACACACAACTGCCCTTTATATGTGTATATAGTACGCTTTCGTCGACCAACTGATGTACAGACGTTTCCATAATCGTTGATACTTATTAGAAAAAAAACAACCGTAATTCAATACTACAACCCGATTTAGCCCCTACGTAACAGTCTGGTGGGGTCAAATACGACCTCTGAATCCAGCAAACATTTTAAAAACAGTCTACCACAAAGATGTGATGAACGAGTCTGTTTCTTAAACCACCTACGTTTATTCAAAAATGAAGATGCATTTTGTAGTTGTGCTTCTGTCGACCAACTAATGTGCAGACATTAACATAATTGTTGATACTTATTAGAAAACAGAAGGAAAAAAAAACAAAAACAGCCGTAATTCAATATTGGAAATTCTGTCCAGTTTCGTGTTTACGATTTTGGCTAATTCAACTTAAATCAAGTTAATCGTTGAAAGTTTGACCTTTTACTCAGGAAGCAGACAATAAATGAATTGAAAAAATATACTGCATTCATTAAAATAATATTCTGTCTTTCGGTTGAACTTTGATCTTTTTGGATATTATATTTCCACAGATAAAAGTTTGAAGAGTTGTGTGGACTGTGAAATAATGATAAATTTAATAATCTTATTTTTTTACTATATATATATATATATATATATATATATATATATATATATATATATATATATATATAGTAATATTAATTGCCGGGGGGGGCGCAATATATATATATATATTAATAATGGAGATTTGCTTCCGCTTTTTGTCTGTAACAAAAACTGGGCCACTGCTTACGTCACAATTACCTTAGTCATCAATGCATAGAATAAAGAACAATTGAAATTAATAAAATAAGATAAATAAAAGCTGTTCTTTATAAATCAACGTTTGAATCCTTTACATTATAATAAATAAACTATATATTATTTAAATGAATAAACTATGAAATTAAATAAAAAATTGTATTACTTTAAATGGAGAAAATTATTTACAAAATTTGTAATCAATTTTTTAAATTATTTTTTTTTACTCTCGGCCCTTTTTCAGTATGAAGAAGTTAACTAAAATTTTACAAATAAATAAATACTTACTATTTTGTGTAAGATATTCAAAATAATTATCTAATTAATAGTTAAGAGAAGTGCGCAACATTTTATTTGAGGTGGTTAGAACTAAGTTGTATCTTAATTTTTACTCCTTTGATACATTTGATAGTTTTATTTACTTATGGTATAAACTCTCTGACATCGAATTTTTAACTCCCATCCTCCTCATACAATATCTTTTAAAAATCAATTTTTACACCACCCGGAGAGTGTTTTTATTTTGCTAGTATATATAATATACCAAATAGTGCAGAGAATTTAATATATATGTACTTATATATGTATGTGTGTGTGTGTGTGTGTGTGTGTGTGTGTGCATAAACACTGAAATAAGAATAATAGTTTGAATAAATCAATGTATAATGACTTTAGCTGTATCTGAACAAAAATCCTTTGTTTACTTTGAATATATATATATATATATAATATATATATATATATATATATATATATATATATATATATATATATATATATATATATATATTAAAAAATTTTGAGATGAAACAAAGAAATCACTGTGCTCAACTACAAATTTGTAGGAGCTTTATTTATTTATTTGTTGATTTTTTTTTTTAAATATAATTGTTTTCCATAGGCAACTACCCCGGTTTCAAGCTATATTGCTATCATCAGGACGCCAATAATTCTTCCATTGTTTATGTGGAGACATTTCTTGATGTTATGTTTTTGGACCGCAAATTACGACGGTTGATTATTGTGGACGCTCTTTATGCTTTACATTTTTTGTTTTTAATTTTTCAGTTTTTGCATTATATATCTATATATATATATATATATATATATATATATATATATATATATATATATATATATATGCGTATATACATTTATACGTATATATATATATATATATATATATATATATATATAATATACCAAACCTTTTGGTAAATCCTCACGGTGAGAAAAAAACAGCGAATAGTTTGATTGTAAAAATATACTACCAAACATCATCCGGAGAGAAAAAATGTTTGGAAAAAAGGAAAGACCAAGATAATCGTACCATCCAAAAATAATCTATTGGTACAATATTTCTGATGACGGATAATCACCTAAAAGTGATGTCCCGAAACCATTGGTAAAACGGACTTTTAAATGTATTGGTGACTAAGCGTGAGAATATATATGTGTGAATATATATATATATATATATATATATATATATATATATATATGGGAGTAAATATGGAAATTAAATCCGACAATATAAAGAAAATTTGAAAAAACAAGTATTCCGAAATTGGGATGAATTTAATAATCGATGTTTAAAACATTTCGGTTACATTGAACCTTCATCAGGACGTCTCTTGGGGTGAAGAAAATGATGGATGTTTTTATATGTCACATATAAAAACATCCATCATTTTCTTCACCCCAAGAGACGTCCTGATGAAGGTTCAATGTAACCGAAATGTTTTAAACATCGATTATTAAATTCATCCCAATTTCGGAATACTTGTTTTTTCAAATTTTCTTTATATATATATATATATATATATAATCACAGGTACATTATTGGGCAAGTGTAATTATTTGTGTACTTGCACACACACATATAAACACGCTTACAATCATAAACACACGTATATATTATATACCGATTTATATAAATGTGATTACGCACATACAAATACATATATATCTGTGTATACATGTGTGTGGTGAGTAAGTGTGTATATATACATATTGGAATGGATGTATAAACATGCATATTCATGACCATATTCTGTTATTAATATAGCAGAAATATATATATATATATATATATATATATATATATATATATATACATATATATACACATATATATATATGCACATATATATATATATATATATGTGTGTGTGTGTGTGTAAAAATGGAATTGGAATTGAATCCGACGATATGAGGAAGAATGAATAAAGAAAAGAAAGTACAGGATGGATAATAAAAGATGAATTTAATCAATATCACTTACACATGTGTTTCGGTCAGTTTATCTATATATTCCGAACACAGAGAAAATTCGACTTTCATCAGAGTGAAATTTTATTTTGAAAATATTTTGAAAATAAAATGTTCAAAATAAAATTTCACTCTGATGAAGGTCGAATTTTCTCTGTGTACGGAATATTTTAACATTTTTTCTATTATTATTATTATTTCATTTAATTTGTTTATTTAATAATGATAATAGTTTGAATCGTGTACACATAGATAAACTGACCGAAACACATGTGTAAGTGATATTGATTAAATTCATTTTTTATTATCCATTCTGTACTTTCTTTTCTTTATTCATTCTTCCTCATATATATATATATATATATATATATATATATATATATATATATATATATATATGGTGTCCCGAAATAATGTATACACTCTTTGAATCGTAATAACGCTTTTGAAGTTTCTTTGTATTAGGTTGTTACAAAACTAATGGCCGATTGAGGTGCTCGGTTTTAAAATGTCATTTTAACATAGAATTTGTTGTCTATTTCAGGTGAATTTTTGCATATATAATAATTCATGTGTGCCGAAAAATAAAACTTAATTTATTCTCTGATAGAAAGTATTTTTGAAAAATAGGAGCCTTCAAAGATGAACATGCCTAAACATGACCTTCGCCTTCTTATGTTGCATGAGTTCAAGCTTGGGCACAATGCCTCCGAAACTACTGCCAATATCAACAAAGCATGGGGAGATGAATCCACAAGTGATCGGACTGTACAAAGGTGGTTCCAGAAATTCCGCAGTGGAGATGAGAGTCTTGAAGATGAAGAAGGTAGAGGACGGACATGCAGTCTTGACAATGAACAATTGCAGGCAGTTGTTGAGCAAAATCCACGACAAAGTGTCAGAGAAATGTTTCACACACTTGCTGTCAGCATTGCAACAGTTTCACGCCATTTACAGTGTATTGAAAGGTGAAAAAGCTCGATAAATGGGTTCCTCATGAGCTCAATGAGCACCAAAATCTTAGGCGGTTTGAAGCGTGCTCGATGCTCTGTTTCTGTAACACCAATGACCCCTTTCTTGACCGAATGATCACTTGTGACGAAAAGTGGATCCTTTACGACAGTCGTAAACGATTAGGTCAATGGCTTGATCGTAATGAATTTCTACTGTTAATGTTTCAACAGTAAATCTGTGTAATTGAAATCGGCCATTATTTTTGTAACAATCAAATACTTCAGCTTTATTCTCATATTTCCAGAATGAATTTAAAAAGAACTATGCTGTAATGTCAATTGAGTATCCTTCATTATCAACGGTTAGTCAAATCTGAAATAGAAAAATATATATATTTAAATAGTGTACACATTATTTTGGCACACGCAATATATAGACTCTCCCTTTGTTATCAATTCTTTATGCCTAGAAGATTGTTACATAATGGACCCTTCAAAGAACACAAACACTTGTATTTAGGAAAATGTAAGTTGAGATGTTTATTCCCTCGGTTGTGTACAGCTGAGAGTCGTTGACAGGGTTACGCAAACGTAGAGCCTTCGGGAGTTCTTTTCAAGTGATCTCGAACCTGATCGTTGTCTGTCTAATCGATCTCTACGGGCTTCTTTTATTGTAGTCTGACCCCCGGTGTCTCGCCTCTTTGTACGTGATACCTACGCAGTTTTTCTGTAGACACGCCTCTTCGCCCACGCAGGCTGTTTTCATTAGCTATGGGCTACGCGTACAGATTTCTGCACCTAAATCATGTCAAATGTTCACCTGCATTTCCAGGTGCAAAAGGTCAGGTTAGGGTCACATTCTGTTTTCGTTTCTAGGCTGCACCTGACCTCCATGCACTTCCTATTCAGCCTGGTTCTTGGGTGCACTGATCAGACAATATATTACAATTTTCAGAAGGATTTCAGCACTTCTTCCGGCGACGTATTCTTCGTATTTCTGGAAGAGATCCTTTGAATAATGCCAAGGCATGGGGAAAGTACATATAAGTGTACTGAGTATCGTCTTCGCTGTTGCAGTTTTTTTTTTCGCATGGCCGTTGTACGCTTTTTAAGCCATCCTCTATGCGGTCGACTTGTTTACGAAGTAAAAACTGTGTTTGCAAGAACTGTCTAAAAACATTATTGGAATTAATGGAAACATCAATTGTGATAACTTGAAGGCAAATAAAACATAACGTTCTCTTTGGAATCGGTCAATCTGTAAAGCAACAACATTCGTTGAAAAGAAACGTGTGTCTAGTGAAATGGTGGAACGAGATAACCAGACGAAAACTTTATTTTTTAAAAGGAAAATAACTTATTGGCGTGAACTGTTTTGTTTTGTTTATTCGCTTAATGACCTTGTGCCACTACTAAGCTACGCTGAGCAATACTAACTTGTATTATTTGGATGTTTTGGTCTACAGATGTAGGTTGCAGGTTCAATTCTTGTCAAGGGTGATAATAACGTAGAATATTTTACATGGCTTAACACCCGGTCATGTTTAACGGAATTAGAACAGTCTACCCCCGTGGATTGAATAAAGGGCTCGGTTTGAAGTTCCATTAATACAGTTATGACAATCATCTGTTGTTTGCAAGTTTAATCCAGGCCAAGTGCGATAATAACAGAATATTTAACACTTGTACCCGGTCATGTTTAACGGAATAAGAACAGTCTATTCCGATGGATTGAATAAAAGGTCTCAAAGAATCGCCTTATATGTTAGGCTATAATAATCTCTAACACTAAGTATAGAGATGAATATAATATCTGAACCAATATTTAAAAACGACAGAGTAGATGAAAAGAAAAGGTAAAAAATCATACATCTTATTACATATTTTAAAAGGAAAATAACCTATTTTCGGGAACTGTTTGCTTAATGGCCTTGTGCCACTACTAAGCTACGCCGAGTAAATGCTAACTTGTATTAATTGGATTTTTCGGACTACATATGTAAGTTGCAGGTTTAATTCTGCCCAAGGACGATAATAACATAGAATATTTAAAGTAAAGTCGTCGGGGTGGCCTAATGTCGGTATCAGCCAGAAAGTGAGGGAGTCTATCCTATTTTCACTAACGCTATACCAAGATATACCAAGGATATCTTTATATATATATATATATATATATGTGTGTGTAAATATATGCATATATCTATATCTATCTATCTATCTATGTATATATATATATGTAAATATATATCTGTATATATCTATCTATCTCTCTCTCTCTCTATATATATATATATATATATATATATATATATTTATTTATTTAAGAATGGAAATGAGTAACCTACTCGAGTTTCATCGATAGATTCTTCAGGGTTACTTTTAAATTAATCGAGTTTACGATTAATCTTTGGTGTTATAAACATGCCCGTTGGAGATTCCAACGGGCATGTTTATAACACCAAAGATTAATCGTAAACTCGATTAATTTAAAAGTAACCCTGAAGAATCTATCGATGAGACTCGAGTAGGTTACTCATTTCCATTCTTAAATAAATTTATGCTCTACATTGTATTGAGCACTTTGTATTTGTTTTTTCTCAACCTTAACCTCTGGATATTGTGAGCTTCCAACGATCGTTCTTATACCCACCGGTAAGTTAATACTTATACATATACAAATATATATATATATATATATATATATATATATATATATATATATATATATATGAGTGAGTATATACATATATATATATATGTAAATATATGTATGTATGTATATATATATATATATGTATATATATATATATATATATATATATATAGGGTACATAATTTTCAACTGGAAAAAATAAAATCCAAATATCATTGATTTAGAGGAAAATCATTGTCGAAATATATTAATTTATGAGCTATACTCTCTATCTCTCACACACACTCATACTTACACACACACACATACACACACACACACACTCTCTCTCTCACTCTCTCTCTCTCTCTCTCTCTTTCTCTCTTACATACACACTCAATCACTTACCCTCCCCCACTCTCTCTCACTCTCTCTCTCTCTTTCTTTCTTTCTCTTCTCTTTCTCTTTCTCTTTGTGTGTTTGTGCCTCCACATGATCATCCACATCATAGTCCTTCATCGTTTTTATATATTCGATTTTTTCAGAACTTCTGGGACAATATATCTTCCTTCAATAAACAAAAAATCGGTAAAGAATTATGTTCTTTCTTTCCTTGTTTACTGCTTTTAAGAGATTCGTAAAATGCCCTGTGAAATATGAGAAATACTCGGTAAATATGGAAATAAAAAGACTTTGGGTTACACATACGTATTCATGTATATATCTATATATAGGTATGTCAGAATAAAACATTTTTTTTATGTTCTTTTCATAACTCAATAATAATATTATTTTTGTTATATTTTGCTTTTTTGTGTCAGCTTTTATGTTTGATTTCCGTTAAGTGCCATTCGCTTTCCATAATATAAATCATAAATATGTATTAATATATTTTTATCGGTGCTTAATCTTTGAAATTTTAGTGCCAAAATTTTGAAAATAGGATATTTTTAGTATTATAAGAATTATTTGGACTATTGTCCTCATCTTTTGTTATCTATTAAACAAAAACAAAAAAAGCAAAACAAATAACAAAACAAATATCCTATTTCTCTGAATCTTTGTGTTAAGTTTCTGACCACCAGCCTTGGCCAGTTGAAAAGGATTTAAAGTAAGTAAGTCCTGAACTATAGAAACCTTTGGTAAATGAATAAGTCCTGGGTTATGTAATCCTATGTAGTGTCAAATGTCCTATGTCCCGTCGTCCACGAAGGTTCAAAGGCAATTGAGTGGCTAAGATCAGAATAGCCAGTATAAATAATAATATCAGCAGCAGAGTACTGCCAGTGGTTGGTCAATAGGTTGGTCACATGGTTATCGCCGAGTCTATAAGTAGAAGTGAGCATTTGACACACGCCTTATAAGAAAAAACGCCAACACTTTGAGATGAGGCTTGATAATTAATATTATTTGTATTATTCGGACTATTGTCCTCATCTTCATTGCTGTCCGTACAACGTTTCGGCCGATATGCCATCCGGCCTTCTTCAGGTATTTCTTGTCGGACTCGGGAACCTTCTCGGACTCGAGAACCTTCTTTTCGAACTCGGGAACTTTCTTGTCGTAATCGGGAGCCATCACGGAACTTTGAACCCTTTATTTAGTCCACGGGGTTATCCTGTTCTCATTCCGCTAACTATAACTGGGGTAGGAGTTGTGTTAATTATCTTTTATATTCGTTACTTCTTTTTCTTTCCTTAAATTAATTAAACCCACTTCTTCTTGTTGTTTTTCATAATATGCTGCAGCTGCTGCTACTACTACTACTACTACTACCATAATTTTTATAAGATTGCGTTCGTGGATTAATGGTTATTATCGAAGGAAATGGATACGTGGATCCTAGTTCAGACCTTGGACAATGCTGTTCACATAACGCTAATATCTTTGGGAAAGTCATGTCTCCAAATATTCTATCTCCAGCTTTGGATGAATGATTGGGAAGACTGGGTTGTTTAACCTTGGTATGGAAACCAGTCAAGGAGAAGGAAAACTCTGAATTCTAGTGGATTTTCTTCTCTCTAGATGGGGAGTGTTTGTATGGTGATGCAGATTTGGGTCAAGAATGTTTGATGGTGGGGGTGGGTCAAGATGAATGAGTAAGTGTATGTGTCTATGTCTGTTTTAATTATCTTTTATATATGTGTGTGTTTTGGAAACTGGATGTGTCATTAGTTTTATATGGGTGAGGTTTTTTTTGTTGCTTTTTTTATAAACTTTCTGTCCATTTATTTGTCTATTTTTATTCAGTAGTATCTATCTTTCTGTGTATCTGTCTATATATTTAATTTGAATTTGAATTTAACTGTCTTTCTGTGTATCTGTCTATATATTTTGAATTGAATTTGTGGCTGGTATGTTTGTTTGATTTTAATTTATTTATTTATTTATTTTTATTTTTTATTTTATTTTATTCTATTTTTTTTATTTATTTATTTTTTGAGAAGAGGGAGATTGTAAGATTTGTTTAAATTAGTGAAAACGTATATATATATATATATATATATATATACTTTTAAAACATTTCTTTTTAACACCTATTTTATACTTTACGTTTTAAGTTCGTCCCTATGATTTTATCTTTATCAAACTATTCCTATCATATTGTTACACAGTGTGTTCAAAATGAAGCTTCGTTTCAGTGTTACTGAATGGCTACAACTCTTGGAATTTAACGAAAGGCCTAATGGAACGTTATTCTTTTTCAGAATACAAGGTGTGTCAAAAAGTACAAAAAGTCTTGATACTTGTTTGACACACCTAGTATATAATATATAATTCTTATGATTCAAAACGGAAACTCCGTTTGAGCTGAAGAAGCTTACAACGCTAATACTTTGGTTTAAACAAATATCAGATAATTGATGTTTCATTGGTTGTTATCGGGAAGCAGTGAATGAAGAAGTGGCATTCTATGCTAACATGGTTTATTTCCATACACAGCAAAAATAAGTATTCATTGACCTTACATGTACTAGCTAATATATGCACCCTTCGGGTGCAAGTATTTAGGTTTTGATGTAATAAAATATTTTATTAAATTAGAAACTATCTAGAAAATTATCAACTGAGGGGGTATAATCGAAAAATAGAACTGCTTTAAATCTAACTCTTCCATCATTTTCCGTCACTCCCGTCTTTCATTTTTCTTAATTTATCTATTTAGTTAGATTATGAAGTATTTAATAAAATTACAGTTCTTTCGTATTGTTTATGGATTTCTTTTAAGATTTTCCCCGAGATTTTTCCTCAGATTCGTTAAGATAAAACTAAACAATTAGAAATCAATAATACTAAGCATATATTTATTAAAATCAATTTCTTAATATTAATATGCAAATTAGCGTACTCCTTCACACTGTAAACCGCTATTTTGTTGAATATATAAATATACTTGCTTGTTGTTAGTATGTAGATTAATCCAAGAGTATTAATAAAGTATAACAATTTTATCAATAATTGAGGTTTAAATAAAAATAAATTGATGGTGAATGTGACGTCAATAACTAAGGAAATTGTGACTTGAGTATTGATTTAGTTTCGGTTACAGACACACAAACACACAATCTCCATTATAATAAGATTTGTCTGGGAGTGATATAATGATGTTGTAAGTTATTGTGTTGTATACCCTTCTTTACTTACTTCTATTCTTCTATTCTTCTTCTGACGTCTTTTCTATCTTACGTCTTCTTCTAACATCTCTTCTAGCGTCTGGACTTCTTCTTGGGGACTTCGGGTCTGGTCTTCCATTGGGGATTTCTCTTTATCAGAAGCCCTGTGTCATTGGTAGTTTTTAGATAATAACACAAGACTTCGATTTACTTAGATCATATTTTATTTCGAAATCCCTACCAGACTACCTGCGCAGATCGAGTCGGAGCGTGCAATACACGACTCACCACCGTCGTGGTTTCTCGCCGACTGACTAAAATCAATTTCTAATCTAAACCGGAAGAGGGTCTCCTTCACCGATTCTCACGGTATCAACCGGAGGGATCAGGATGAGGTCAAGCCTTGTCACTCATCCTTCAAGGCCATGGGCTGCAACTTATAACAGCCATTTTAATTTCTACACTACTGTACATAAATATTAAGAATCTAATAATTATGTAACAATTGGTGTAGATGACTTTGAAGAGGTTAAAAAAAGATGTTGAGATATTCCTGGAAATTTTTTTTTTCTTTTTGCCAGATAAAGGAAAGAGGCAGTTTACTACCGTTAATTGTTTGTACAATTTATGATGACCCCCAAAAACCCATTTATGATTTCAAAAACTAAATTGAATACAAATATTTCAGATTTAAGAGTGAAGTACTATCAGATCCTGTTATGACATTCATGCTGTGAATTACGAACACGAACCAAAACAACCAAAGCCTAAACCCACACAAAACACCCGCCACCAAACCTGTGGTATACTAAGAAACTGAAGCACCGTTTCTGCCATTGTTTTGTAAAGAAACGGAAGCACCGTTTCAGCCATCTTTTTGAGTTGTGAATAAAAGGCGGAAGTGATTACTTCTCGTGGTTAACGTCAGCTGAACTACCCGTATTATTATTTCGCTAAGCAGGTTACAACAAAACCCTATAAGTTCTAAGAAGAATTTGTAAAACTGATTTCTGCATTACTTATAATGTATTCCACTGGTTTCTCTGTGAGTAGCCCAGATGATTTCATTTGCAATACAGATTCAAGTGTTTAACCTTTCTTTTGTGGCCTTTTGTCCCATTTGAAACCCACTCTCTTGATTCATTTATTCTGTTTATTATCTCCCTTTCTCTCCTCCTCACTTCAGAGGAAGTAGATTGTTTCACAAACAAGAACGCACCTCATCAGTGCGACGATTCACTCTGTCATGGCGTTATATCAAGTGTTTTGAAAGCAAATTGACCCGCGGCAAATTTATTGGAACCTTCTGTTCTCATCTAAACAATGTGATATGTGAGGAGAGTTTTAAACTCGATGGAAGTGGACAGTGCAGTGTGACGACTATCAGTTGACATTTTCATAAAACGAATCACTAATTTGATTATTCACTCCATATTGAACTTGTTCAATCTTCTTCTTCGTCTTCTCGCCCTTCATCTTGTTGTTGTTGTTGTTGTTGTTTTTGTTGTTGTTGTTCTTGTTGTTCTTGTTCTTCTTCTTTCGTCATCCTTCTTCTTTTCTTTTTCTTCTTCTTCTTCTTTTTCTTTTCTCTTTTTCTTTTTCTTCTTCTTCATCATCATCATCATCATCATCATCATCTTCTTCTTCTTCTTCTTCTTCTTCTTCTTCTTCTTCTTCTTCTTCTTTCGTCATCCTTCTTCTTCTTCTTCTTCCTTTCTTCTTCTTCTTCTTCTTCTTTTTCTTCTTCTTTTTCTTTTTCTTCTTCTTCTTCATCATCATCATCATCATCATTATCTTCTTCTTCTTCTTCTTCTTCTTCTTCTTCTTCTTCTTTCGTCATCCTTCTTCTTTTCTTCTTGTTCTTGTTCTTCTTCATTTATTCTTCTTCTTTTTCTTCTTCTTCTTTTTCTTCTTCTTTATCATCATCATCACCATCATCATTATCTTCTTCTTCTTCTTCTTCTTTCGTCATCCTTCTTTTTTTTCTTGTTCTTTTTCTTCTTCATTTCTTCTTCTTCTTCTTCTTTTTCTTCATCATCATCATCATCATCATCATCATCATCATCATTATCTTCTTCTTCTTCTTCTTCTTCTTCTTCTTCTTCTTCTTCTTCTTCTTCCTTCCTTTTTTGTCACCCTTCTTCTTCTTCTTCTTCATCATCATCATCATCATCATCATCTTCTTCTTTCTTCTTCTTCTTCTTCTTCTCTTCTCGCTCTTCTTCTTCTTCTCGCTCTTCTTCTTGTAAGGTTAAACACTTCTCGCTGAGGTCCATTATGATCAATTCTCCGATACCAAACGAGAATAGAAACAGTTTAGAAACTTGTTTAACACAAATTGATATACATGCATGCGAGCTTGAGTAACGGTTATCGTCATATCAAATGAAATCGTCAACCCAAGTTCGTATACTAAACGAGGCTATTTCGCTTCCCCCTAATTCTCTTGGAGAAAGGCATGAATTGTCTGTTCTCCATGGGTAACAAGTAGGGCAGACTGGGCTCTTTAATCTTGGATCATCCAATCACTGCTAAATTATCACATTGATATGGAGGTCATCACATCTCAATCCCACCCATTTGATATGAGAACGATTAAATCATTGCTACAGCTGGTTTATGTATTTAATAGATAATTATCTTCAATAGATAAATAGCATATATATATATATATATATATATATATATATATATATATATGAGGAAAAAATGAGTAAAGAAAAGAAATGTAGATGGATAAAAATGAATTTAATCGATATCACTTACACATGTGTTTCGGTCTGTTTATCAAAATGTATACGGATTTACGTTATTGTTATTATTAAAATAATCAGATGGAGTTGAAATGATGATGATAATAATAATAGGAAAAATGCATAAAATGTTCCGTACACAGATTTTGCCGACCTTCACCCAAAAAATAAAAATACTACTCTGATGAAGGTCGGCAAAATCTGTGTACGGAACATTTTATGCATTTTTCCTATTATTATTATCATCATCATTTCAACTCCATTTGATTATTTTAACAATAATAATAACGTAAATCTTCTTCTTGCTCCTTGGGGAAGATATGAATCCAATTCTCCTTCCAACTATGGGTAAATAGCAGGATAGACTGGGCTCTTTTACCATGACTAGGTAACAAGTCTAGGAGAAGGATGTTGGAATATTTTTGTTTATAAGGTGTGCTGCAATACACCACTTAAATGTATACACTAAGCGAGGTCACGTGGTTTAAACCTCAGCCAATCAACAGCCCGAATACATGGCTAGTCAACTACTTAATTGCTGATACTGAGAGACGTCCATTTGCAATCATTGACGAAGGAACTGCAAGACTGAGGAGCGCCAAGGAACAACCAAATGATTTTTTACTAAGGATCGAGCTCTGCTTAACACAAACGATCTTCGCTGGACAAGCGTTCTTGCTTAATGCCAAAATGAGGGTCGCTAAAATCGTAACAAAGGAAAACTCTGAATTCAAACCTGTAGGCTTAAGAAATTGACCTTGTGTCTCGTCCTGCTCGTGCAGAGGAGTTGGTATATATATATATATATATATATATATATATATATATATATATATGAGAAGTAAATACACAAACGATGTGTTTTGATATGGCTTTTTTTTAGCCGACAATTTTTGGGAGAATATGTGCTTAATTGAAGTCGTACCTAATTTTGAAAATTAATTAATGAATAATTAATTAATAAGGCGGGCATATCTATTCAAATGTAAGGCTAAACAAATCGATATAAATCAATCTCTGTATGTACATTTAGGCCTATTAGGCCTTATCAGCAGAGCTATAGATAGGAAGACCGCCTTGTGTGTGATTTGAACCCTGACTGTCAAGCTGACCGCAACCGCTACACCAACCGGACTTTTCTAGATTTTTCGTTTTGTTTAGAAGTAGGTTATATTCCTCTTATAGTGACTTTTACTACACGACAGTATATATATATATATATATATATATATATATATATATATAATATATAATATATATATATATATAATAAAATAAATATATAAAGGTTTTACATATCTATTTATTTGGTGACAAAGGAACATTCACGACCATATTGGTTTCGTGCGAGGCACTCTACCAATAATACTGCCTTTGGTACACCGTTCCAGCAAAAGCTGAAACAGTGACCATCCACACTATATATATATATATATATATATATATATATATATATATATATATATATATGAGCGTTCTTTTACAGTCCGGAATATACGGAAACTGAAATAATTCGAGACAGAAACTGAAATCTAAAATAAATTATTTCTTTTCCTTTCTTTACGTCATTGTCTCTGCGAGAAAATCTAACGATGGGGTGTATGTTGTTTGTTTTCCATAAGAGTGTAATTATTGAATCAATTTAGACTGTTGGGCTTTCCAGACAGGTGTCCTCCCGCCCGAGGGTAAAGATAAGTTTCAGTACAATGCAAATATAAACGTAGCAATTGGCAGGTAGATTCAGTCACACGGTCAGGGGACATCCGTATGTGTAAATATTGTCCCAAGGAGTGGTTATTCTTGAGGGGGTTGCTGATACATGGACAAGGGAAGAGAAGTAAGAGGCTGGAATGGAAGAAGGTCTTGATTAAAAGAGGAAGCGGATGAAGATGGAAGGGGAATAGTGAGAAGAAAAAGATAGAAAGGGTGAGGATTGATTTGTTTAGGGGGAAGGAGGGAAAAAAGAAAAAGAAAGAGAGAAAATATAATTTTAGTATTGATAAAACTGAGAAAGTAAAAAGAGATAGAATATGATTGTGTGAGAAAGAGACACAGATAGAAAGAGACACACACAGATAAAGAGACAGTGAGAGGGTGAGAGAGAGAGAGAGAGTCACACACACAGAGAGGCAGAGAAAGACACAGATAGATAGAGGGGGAGAGAGACACACACAGACAGAGACAGAGACATAGACAGAGAAGATAGAGAGAGAAGGAGAGAGAGAAAGAGAGAGAGAGAGAGAGAGAATAAACATAAAAAGACAGAACGTAGAAATGTCCATAGAGGTAAGGAAGAAGAAAGAAGACAATGAAATGCAATTAATTGGCAGGTAGATAGGTAGAACAGACTGATATATATATATATATATATATATATATATATATATATATATATATATATATATGGAGAGAAGAGAGAGAGAGAGAGAGAGAGATGAAAAGACAAAAAGAGATTGATAGATATATAGATAGATGTGCACAACACAAGACTGCAATAGGTACATGGATATGAACAAACTAGAATATATATATATATATATATATATAATATATAATATATATATATATAATCCAAAAGTCCAGAGAAGAAATCTTCCTTACGACACAAGGGTTTTATTTAAATAAAACCAAGTTGCAGTTTAATGTGAACAGACTGAGATAGATAGATAGATAGATAGATAGCGGGGGAGAGAGAGAGGGAGAGAGAGAGAGAGAGAGAGAGAGAGAAAGAGAGAGAGAGAGAGACAGAGAGAGAGAGAGAGAGAATAAACATAAAAAGACAGAACGTAGAAATGTTCATAGAGGTAAGGAAGAAGAAAGAAGACAATGAAATGCAATTAATAGGCAGGTAGATAGGTAGATAGGAACAGACTGAGAGAGAGAGAGAGAGAGAGAGAGAGAGAGAGAGAGAGAGAGAGAGAGAGAGAGAGAGAGAAAAGACAGAGAGAGAGAGACAGAGACAGTGAGAGATGAAAAGACTAAAAGATTGATAGATATATATGTGAAATGTTCAAAAGGAATAGTGTAGATATAATATATGATGTAAAATGTAAAAGTTCTTGTGTTAAGTTTGAAAAAGTTCGTTTAGATGTGGGCAGAAATGAGAATCAAGTTTGTATACGCGACCTGCTGAAAACGAATTCCTGATGCCGAATGCGGTGGTACGAGTGAATTGTAATAGTAGTAATTGTGTTGACTTGGTCGTATTCTATCTGTCAGCGAGACAGGATTCGTGTGTTTGTTTGTGGTCATCGGATGTGTCCGGTTTGAACGTGAGATGAAGTCTCTGTGTTTGTTGATTTCTTCTCTGTCTATTTATTATATCTAGTCGGATCAAAAAGTAATTAACTTTTTGGCGCAAACGCGCGGACGTAGTAGAAAGCAATACTAACCTATCCAATCACTTTTTATCACTTTTCCTTAAATTTAGAAAAAGGATTTGTGTTCGTGTGTTCGTTTTAATCTCTTTTCCTTAAGTTTGGGAAAAGAAATGTGTATGTGTATTTATTATTATTTTGATGTAAAATATAGAATTGTGTTCTATAATAGATAGCTGTGCACAACACAAGACTGCTATAGATACATGGATATGGACAAACTAGAATATATATATATATATATTACAAAATGCAAGCAATAACTTGTTAAATAAGAGAAGTGAACTCGTTTCGAAATGTAGGCATTTGAACAAGTTTTTACTGTGTCACTTACCACCTGACCCTAATTGATCCCTGAATTTTCGCTCTCCTTTTATTTATATAAAAAAGAAAGAAATCATCTGAACACCGCGTGCATTAACACCAATGCAAGTTTGTTTGATTATAATGTTTTTTAAATACAAATTTAACGTCATGACATTACATCACGTGAACACAATCCACGTCACATAAACGTTAAACAAGCCACAGTTTATAAAAAAAAACAATTTTTAGCTTTACATTTCCCATCGCGTGAAAAACGCTTCATATAAACGCTAAAAAATTTGATTTTTAACATCTCAACCATTTCACGACTGGTTTTTGACATATCAACCACTTCTCATCTGATGATTGGATTACCAAGAAACTTTAAGTTATGAGTGTGAAACCATAATATTACCATTGATTATATATATATATATATATATATATATATATATATATATACAAATATACATACATATATAAAATAAAGTTTTTGGTATGTACGTGTAAATCTATAACACAGAAAAAAGGAGTCCCTCAGATTCGAAATGTTGCATATAGATAAATATTCTTCTAACGAAGAAACACACCAAATTTTGTTATTGATTTTTACTGATTAAGGAATATAATTAATTAATCATGCAAAAATC
The DNA here is from genome assembly GCA_023376005.1 of Doryteuthis pealeii. NCBI lineage: Eukaryota > Metazoa > Mollusca > Cephalopoda > Myopsida > Loliginidae > Doryteuthis > Doryteuthis pealeii. The sequence goes on from CM042169.1 coordinate 12,352,605, forward strand.
AAACGATTTTCGGAAAGTATCGTAAGCTGCTCCTGGTGATAGATGCATCCGCAGAAGCTTGGCTGCAGCTTATTTCAGCAGAAGAAAGAAAGAAAGAAAGAAAGAATATCAGCAGCGTGTTCCTACCATTCATTCAAAATGTCCGCTATAACTATGACTAAATTTTAACGTAAAATCAATTCTTTTTGTCCAATCTTTTAACATAAAATCAAATCTTTGTCAATATTCTTAAATTGTACACTCACTTTAATTTATTTATGTTTATATTTTTTAAATGAGATTTTAAATGTAAATAAAAATATCATGAAAATGTTTTAAAATATTTACCAGTATAGGGTTGTATGTAAATAAAAAATGATAAAATGAGTTGTTTTGTAATTAATACTAATGGTAAAAAAAAGTCTTAATTTTTTAGAGAACTAATGAAAACTTTTTCAAACAATATGTTTTTAAAAATACTATCTTGAGTTTAAGCAAAAAGAGATATTGCAATACGATAATTCAGCTTACGGAAATAATGAAAATTATGAACGTAAACAATGTTTACTGTTGTTCACATTTTCGTACCATTAAATCAACTGACTACCGTTTTTTTAACAAATTCTATGAAAACTAAAAATATGTTTAAAATAGTTTTTTTCTCTTAAAATATGTTAGGGGAAATATTTTTTACGATTATTATATATCATGAAATCTGAAAAAATAAACAGATAAAAAACGATTTTTCATTTTTTTTCTATAAAGATAATAGTCTGAATAATTATATTAGATTTTTATAAGTTTCTATACGGGATTTTGTTTTTAGTAAACATGATTTCTGAATTCTACTAAAAAAATGTCAATATTATGACATAAATTGTTTCAAAACACTAAAAAAATATAGGGTTACATTAAAAAAAAATTTTCCCAATGTTTAAAAAAAAATCCCCAAAATAAACACTGTAATACATAAATTTTCGGTGATTTTTAAAATTGTTCCTAAAAATGTTTTCGTCCGGTCATGGACCGGGTACTTTTGCTAGTATATATATATACGCATATATGTATGTACACACCCACACACAAATATATATATATATATATATATATATTATATATATCTTATTATAATGGAGATTATGTGTTTGTTTGTCTGTAACCGAAACTATATCACTACTTAAGTCACTATCCATTTAGTTATTATACATAACATTCTCCATGAATCATTTTTATTTAAGTCTCAATTATTAATAAAATTGTTTTTCATTATTAATACTGCTGGTCATATCTACGAACTAATAAGATGCAATTGTATTTATATGTACAACAAAAAGCGGTTTACTGTGTGAACGGGAAGGCTAATTTGCATATTGATATTTAAAATTTGATTTTAATAAATATGTGCTTGGTATTGTTGATTTCTAATTATTTGATTTTATCTTAATGAATATGAGCAAAAATCTCGGAGATAAATCTTAAAAGAAATCAATTAACAAAAAGAAATAACTGTAATTTTATTCTTTACTTCCTAATTTAACTAAATAGTTAAATTAGAAAAGTTTAGCAAGGAAAGACGGAGGTGATGGAAGAGGAAGCTACAACTGTTTTATTTTTCGATTATACCTCTCTCTGTTTCAAATCATTTTATCTGCATTCTTATTTAGTTTATTTAGACTTTCTAATTTAATATGATATTTTATGACATTAATACTTGCACCCGGAGGGTGCATATACTCGCTAGTATATATAAAGATAGATATATACATGAAGAAGGGAACACGTCAACGCAATTGCACGTACTGTAAAAAAGACGAACATAGGTCCTTATACCAATTTAAAACTCACTGGAAAAAAGCGTGTTGAATGCTATAAGCCTAGTTTAAAAACAATTAACGATTCGTTCATTGATCGGTTCCCTCGGTAAATAGAATTTCAATCTTGCTACTTTTAAATACACCTATTAGGAGATAGATACGAACAGATTGAGATAGATAGATAGATAGATAGATAGATAGATAGATGAGGTACCGATCCTCGCAAACTCAGCGTATGAGCAGAACATAAATCTGTGCGGTAAAGTAAGGAGCTGATGGTAGGTTTGGCGCTCCACCTCTGACGCTAAAAAACGATTTCCTTGGTCTAGCGATAGTGAAAAGGAGATAGACTCTCTCACTGTCTGGTTGATACCGACTGTAGGCCACCCCGACTTAAAGAAAAAGAAAGAGAGAGAGAAGGATATATATATATATATATATATATATATATATAGAGAGAGAGAGAGAGAGAGAGAGAGGGAGAGAGAGAGAGAGAGAGAGAGAGAGAGAGAAAGGGGGGCATATATATAGGTAGAAAGACTGACAGACAGAATGATATAATTTCCAAAAAAAGAAATGATGAGACTGTGAAATAAAAGTGTAGAATCATGCTAGATAAAAAGAAAACAATGAAAATCACGTGAGAGAGAGAGACAGACAGACAAACAGACAGACAGAGATAGAGAGCTTGGCAGAAAGACTGACAGTGAGAAAAAGAGATAATTTTTTCCGTAAGATAAAAGTGTGGAATCATAACCGATAAAATGAAAAACAATGAAAGAGAGAGAGAGAGAGAGAGAGAAGAGAGAGAGAGGAGAGAGAGAGAGAGAGAGAGAAAGAAAGAAAGAAAGAAAGAAAGAAAGAAGAAAGAAATAGATAGAGATAGAGAGAGGGGGAGAATAAAAAGAAAAGAGATCAATAGAGATCAAAGAAGAAATATAAAACTTTATTAAAATATGTAAGACAATGAAAGAGGGAGAGACAGAGAGACAGAGAGATAGACATAGAGATAGACAAAAAAAGAAAGAAAGAGATAAAGATAGAGACAGATAGAAGGGGCAGGAGAGAGAGAGAGAGAGAGAGGGGGAAGAATAAAAAGAAAGATCAAGAGAGATCGAAGAGGAAATATTAAACTTTATGAAAAGATGAAAGACTGCAATTATTTCAAATCCTTTTAAAACCGTCATCCTGTTTTGGCGGGAATAAATGATTATTTTCCGCCTCGTTCTGACATGATTGTGAACCGCCATTTTGTTGTGAGACATACAATTCTTGACCCACAATTACAGGAAGAAAAAAAGGAAGGGAAAAAACATGAAAGATGGGTTTCGTGTCTGAGAAACTGTCGACTGACAATTGCTAAATGCTTGTTGGTCTAACGAAAGACATATTGAAAATCTTCAAGGACACATTCTCTTTTATTGAGAGAATAACATATTTGAATAGTTCTATTCTAACAAAGTACATCTTATGGAGATTGTGAGTTTGTCGGTAACCGGGATTATATCACTATAGATGGAGGTCGTGGTGTAATTAATAGTAATTAGTATGTCTTTTCATACAGTTGTAAGAGCAGTCTCCCTTTTCTGAGGGTTTTGGTAAATCTCCTGTGTCTGGAGACCCTAGTGTGGTCACGTGACACAGGAACCCAAGTAGGGAAGCCTCTTCTTCTGATGCCACTGAACAAGCCTGGACGTGCTCGTCACTTCTCCCCAGCAGACACCTATGGTGCATGCCAGACGCCACAGACACGACACTGCTCACAGTAAGTGGTTTCCACCTATTTTGTCTATGAACATTACTGTGTTGTTGGGACTCTTGTGACATTTCATAGTCTGGGGAACTTCGTTCCTATATACATGTTATATTAAAGCTTTTTAAACGTAACTAACGTGTTTGTCGTTTTTCCTAACCGAAGTGTTCAACATTGGGTATTTATCCTTCAGGTAACCCAATGTTTTATAAGAACCCGAGATAATACTCGGTGAACCTCTTATACAGTAAATTATTTTTAAAGCGAATTAAATAACAAATCAAACGAAAACATTTAACGACAAATCAACGTTTTTTTATAAATTCCCGTGGTTCGTCAATTGTAAACAGAACCGTTTTTTTTTTGGTTGTTTTTTTTTTGTTGTTTTTTTTTTGGTTGCTTTTTTTTTCATAATCGCTTTAATTTATTTATTCAAATATTAGAAATACAAATAAAATCATGATACTAATGTAGAATAGTGCGCAAGAGATAATACCATTAGATTAGCTAATACATTTCACCTGAAAACTCAAATTGTTATCAAATTTATGATATAGTATACTTTACTATAATAATTTGACATTCGATCGACTACGTTTTTGAATTAATAATGTTATAAGATTATTCATCGTTTTACATAAATTTGATTACTTTGTTTAATTCTTTTTTTTCTTTTTCAAATATTAATTTGAAATTTAGCAAATCGCGTCATTTATATTTTATTTTAAAAATATAGTTATTCATTGAATTAACGTTTCTTACTATATCATTATGTGATGGGCTAAACTTGCAAATCGGTCGGAAAATTTAGGGTGACCCAGATAAAAAACAACGCATAAATTTTGTAATAAAACTGTTAATTTTAACTACGGTTAGGGTTAGAGGTGGGGTTTAGGGTGAGTTTAATGTGAAAATAAATAATTTGGGTTGTTTTTCTAGGTCACCTGTAAGTAAGTAAAGTCGTCGGGCGGCCTAAAGTCGGTATCAGCCAATCTGCGAGGGAGTCTATCCCCTTTTCACTTGCGCTAGACCAAGGAGATTATTTCAGCGTCTGAGGTAGAGCGCTACACCTACCAGTAGCTCCTTACTTTTACCGCACAGATCCCTGTGCTACTCATACGCTGAGTTGGCGAGGGTCGCTATCGAACTAGGAACCTTGTGGTTTCTAGCCGAACGCTCTACCGACTGAGCTAACCCGGCCCCTTTGATAGAATCGTGCGATAATGGACTCGTCGACCCGAGTTAAAATCCTTGACGAAGCTACAGTTCACATAATACCCTTGGGAACGGTAGGAATCAATGTGACACAATATCAATCTTTAAACAGAGTAAAGATGGTTTGAATTCAATTTTCTTTCTCGAAAAATGATTACTTAAACGAGGCTAAAGAACCCAAGTTTTTTTTACTATTTAACCCTACTTGGCCGCAGTGGGGGTGCGTGGAGAAGAGGTGATGAATTCGTGTATTTCCCAATGAAATGAAAAGCAAATCGCTTCTTCAAGGATTTCTTAAAACCATCTTCACCGATTCAAATTTTAGCTATACTACTTACATAATTCATAGGCTACTCATGAATTATGTAACCACTTCCAAAAAACAAAAACATCAGTTAAATTGACAAGGCAAGAATCAGGATTTATTAATGAGACATCTGCTATGGTTTGCAATAAAAAAAAAGATGTAATATCAGGGACCAGGGTTAAATGGAGAGGTTTCCAGAAGGAATACATCAGGCAAATGATGAGTTGATAATTATGAACACTACATGCTCTTGGCATGCTTCAGTTTGAAGAATAACTGTTCACAATGGTATGTAGTACCGAACATGCGCACTACTTGTGTGGGTGATAAGGTTGAGGAAATCCTCCAGATGGAAGCAAAATGTTTATACATACTGTTGTATACTCTCTTTCTTTACTTTCTTACTTCTATTCTTCTAGCGTCTCTTCGAGCCTATGGACTTCGTCTTGGGGACTTCATGTCTGGTCTTCCTTTGGGGATTTCTCTTTATCAGAAGCCCTGTGTCATTGGTAGTTTTTAGCTAATAACACAAGACTTCGATTTAACTTAGATCATTTTTTATTCTGAAATCCCCACCAGACTATCTGCGCAGATTGAGTCGGCTGCGTGCATAACACGACTAACCACCGTCGTGGTCATGGCCGATCTAACTAAAAATCTCTTTCTAATTTAAACCGGAAGAGGGTCTTCTCCGCCGATTCTCACGGTATCCACCGGAAGGATCAGGATGGGGTCAAGCCTTGTCATTCAATCCTTCAAGGCCGTGGGCTGAACTTATAACAGCCATTTTGGTTTTTACACTACTGTACATAAGTATTAGGAATCTAATAACTATGTAACAATACCAAGATGAAGACAACTATTGGAAACATCAAAATTATTCACTATTATACATTTTTTTTAGTTGGTCAGGTTCGACCCGGCTTTCAACGAGTGTAGACGTCGAGGTGTCGGTCTCCCCGCGGCGGAATCAAAATGGGCAGAGTTGAGAATAAAGCTTTATTATAAGAAACAACCAAGACTTCTTGTTAATTAAATGTTAAAAGACAATGACCAGCCCAGGCCTGTAAGAAGAATTAACAAAGAAAATCAACCCTAGTAGAAACCCTGGATAGAAGTCAGCCCAGAGAAGATGGCGGTCAAAGTAGAAGAAATAAGTAAAAGCAGCAGTGTAGTACGAGTAAAGTAAACTAAAGAACTATCATCTCTATCATCTTATCTATCTCTCTGTCTCTGTCTGTCTGTCTGTGTATTACATACCCGACGTGTGATCTCGTTATATATGATTATATAACAATATACTAATGCTAATATTGTTTATTGTAGAGTGAGGACTCGACTTAATATCTTGCCAGCCACTTAAAATTACAATACGCCCATTGAATTAAATAAATATATTATTAATACACTCAAATTTATTTGGTTTTTCTTTTTCTTTTGTTCACTATTGGGTCTGAGTTTGAGTTTGAGTTTTGTTTAACGGCACATCACCCTTTGTGGGTCATTTAATACCAGAAAAAGTTTATTATGGATTTCAGTTTTTAAAGTAGTGGTTTCATGAAGGAATTCGGTTATGTTTTGTTAGATCTTGTTGAAAAGGTTGCTTTTTTAGGAAATTTAAAATGTCTTCTGGGTTTGTATCTTTAAAGAGGTCTTTTAAGTTTTTGTCTGATGATATTTAGTGCGAGTTTGTTTGAGGCTGTTACAATTTAGGAGGATATGTTTGATAGTGAGCTGTACTTTGCATATTGGGCACACTGGGGCATTCTCTTTTTTAAAAGGTGAGAATGTGTATTGTGAGTGTGCCCAATACGCAGTCTGGCGAGAATTACTTCTTATTTTCGTTTTTTTTCTGTAGCCTGCCATATGAAAATAAACTAATGCTAATATTGTAATTAATATTATTGTCATTAATTCTGATAGTAATGCTTTTCGGGAGTTCTAAGGGGTGTTTAGTACTCCATTATTTTTACTTTGGGTCTGAGTTTTTTTGTTTAACGGCATATCAATACGCCCATTGAATTAAATAAATATATAATTAATACACTCAAATTTATTTGTTTTTTCTTTTTGTTTTATTCACTATCACGCTGCGATTTTTTTTAAACGATTCAACTGAAAAAGAAATCTTTGTTTCACCTTTTTTTTACTCTGAAGATAAAATCGTGAAATCGGGGGAAAAAATAGCTCCATTTTAGAAAGCAGTTGAAAGAGGCGATAATTTATGAGTGGTGCTTGTTGCCTCGCCGTGACTGACTAGAAGAGAAACTGCCAATGTTTTTATCGACAAACGCGTTCACACCGAAATTCGTGGTATTTTTTTCTTCTACGGCGAACACAGCAAAAAGTACAAACACCGACAGAATTTATCGATACCATGAGACGATTGAATGTCGAATTTAGATCCATTTGAAGCGGGATGCTAAATATTCACATGATCGTTTGATATGAAAAAGAAAATGGTGAACAAAATCAATGGGCGTATTGGAATTTTTTGGTGGTATGAAAATATTGAATCGAGTCTTTACTCTACAACGACTAATATTAGCATTTGTATATTTTTCATATGGGAGGCCACAGAAATAACAGAAAATAAGAAGTAATACTGCTTACATCACAATAACCTCTGGAATTGCGTAAGTTTAATAAGAAGTACGCAATTTATGGATAAAATCATTAATATATTGAATAAATCTTATTTATTAACGATGTCTGTATGAAAATCTGAATTAGATTTGCCTAAAAAAGCCTTGTGCGTTTAAAATTCTGCAATGAGTCTTATATATAATTAAGAAATAAATATTTACATAATGTATATTTGCCCAGCCCTTACGCACGAGTAGACTGTGGCTAAGATCAATTTCTTAAGCGGGGTTTAACAGGTTTGAATTCAAAGTTTATTTCTCCTAGACTGGTTACCTGGCCACGGTTAAAGAGTCCAGTAAGCCCCACTATTTATCCATAGCTGGAGGGAAAGTAGGATAATCCCTTTTCTAATGGTATTAGCGCTACGTGAAATGTAAACAGCCTCAACCAGGATTTGAACTCAGGTCGACGAGTCCATTTCTCACGACTCTAACCATTACACCACGCACCTCCAACTTTTTTACCAACCCCTCCGCACAAGCAGGAAATTTCTCAAGTGGAGTTTACCAGGTCTGAATTCAGGGTTTCCTTCTCCTAGACTGGTTACCTACCCATGGTTAAAGAGCCCAGATCGCACTGCTATTTACTCATAGCTGCTGGAGAGAGAATTATATTCATACTTTTCCCAAGGGTATGAGTGCTATGTGAAATGCAAACAGCTTTGCCCAGGAATTGAACTCTTGTCGACAATTCCATTTCCTACGACTTTAATCATTTCATCGTGCGCCTCGTAAACGTGGTGAAGTTGGATATATACAAGAAGAAAAAAATAGCCTCGGGAATTGCGTAAGTTTATCAATGAGTATTTAATTTATAGTCAACTCATTGCAACAGAAAAGTAATTAAACAATCTGTTTATTGATACACAACAGACTCTAACTTATTATAATGGACATTCGGTGTCTATAACGGAAACTACGTCACTGCTTACGTCCAAATATCCTCATGAATTCCGTAAGTCTGTCAATACATATTTAATTTATAGTCAACTCAGTGCAGCTGAAAAGCAATTAAACAATCTGTTTATTAATATACAACAGAGTTTATTAACACAACGTTTCTACCTATCCAATCATAGCCCTGTCGACTAGGACTTTAGAATACACTGACTGCGCCTCTGTAGAGGGGTAAGAGCTCCCCAATTTAGCCACCTATTTGCTGTGGGCAGCGAGCCACGATGCGTAAGGCAAGAACCCTGGTGGCTGAGCAGTCCATGACATGCAACACTCCACTTTGGTCCTTACTTAGACTTGACGGACGGTCTGTGAGGCCCCTTCGATTAATCGGTAGAATTATCAAGGGTAGAATTATGGGAATATTATTCAATGAACATAGAGTTTGTGGAAGGGGTAATAATGAAAAGAGTTTACTTGATATGTTTGAGTAATATATTCATATGGCTTCACGTTCTCTAGCAAGGTCAGAGACAATACCTCTACTGATGAAAGACAAAGCCTGATCTGAAGGTCACATAGGCGAGAAACTCTCAGTAACCAGACGCCATTGACTCCATGTTCACCGTACCCTATATATATATATATATATATATATATATATATATAATATATATATATATATAATATACCAAGCGTGTTGGTAGATCCTTGTGGAAAGAAAAAAACCAGCAGAAAGTTTGATTGTAAAAATATACTACCAAACATCAACCAGGAAGAAAAAAAATTTTGAAAAAAAGAAAGGACCAAGATAGACGTACCAACAAAAAATAATCTATTGGTATAGTATTTGGCCAAAAGAAAAAACAATTTATATGTATATATATGTATATAAGATATATATAAATATTCATATAACCGCTAGGAGAAAGCTAATATGTAAAAAGTGCTCGATACCTAAGTAGAGCCAATAATAAAGATAATCTAATGAGTCAGACGAACGCTCTTCAGGGCTAAAATCCGACTCGGATTTTAGCCCTGAAGAGCTTTATGCGAAACTAATAGTAGGTTTGTCTGACTCATTAGATTATATATATATATATATATATATATATATATATATATATTTATGCAACTTTTATTTCACTTTTATAAAATTAATATATATATATATATATATATATATATAATATATATATATAATTTAATAGAAATAAAAAACCAGTTGCATTGACGTGTGATGTTTATAAGGCCGACGCTACAGACATTTCGGCTTGTCGGGTCATCGTCTGTGTAAAAAAGAAATTAGTAAACAGAAAGTCTACGAGCCTCTGTTTGTAGTCTCTGCATTTTTTCTGATTGATTCTCTCTCTCTCTCTCACACACACACACACACACACATATATATATATATATATATATATATATATATATATATATATATATTATATAATATATATATGAATAGTTTATTAGCAGTACTGAATTTAAAAAGGACGCGTAAAGCATATGCATGTTGTAAAATAAATTGTTTTTTTTTTCTTAAAAAGAAAAGTAAGGGTACCCTAGTTAGATTTAAAATCGAAAATGATTTTATCTTTTTTTCGTTCAATGCTCCTCAGAGAAAAATTACATTGAAAGATGGTATTGTAGTTTTGTTTTTGTTTTGTTGTAGACAACGGAATAGTCAGAAAGCAATGAGAAAAAGGACTTTGTTTTTGTTTTTCTCAATAGGACAAAAGAGTTCGTAAAACTAAGAAACTAACAAATCACAAGGGGGGGGGTCGAAAATTACGAGTCCCCCCGTTAGATAAGTTGAGGCTTGAAGTGCCGAAAAGGAGTAACTGATGGGACTGCTTCTGAACGCACAGGAAAGGTTGAGTGCGGGAGATAAACAGGGACTCAAGAATCTGTAGTTGTAGCTCGCTGTTGGAACTGCAAAGGACTGAA
>CM042169.1:12373161-12375661 GCA_023376005.1 Doryteuthis pealeii
TTAGTTTCATTAGCCTTTCCAATTTAATATAATATTTTATTTCATTAGAACTTAAATACTTGCACTCTGTTTCAAATCTTTTTATCTACATTCTTATTTAGTTTCATTAGCCTTTCTAATTTAATATGATATTTTATTACATTAAAACTTAAATACTTGCACTCTGTTTTAAATCTTTTTATCTGCATTCTTATTTAGTTTCATTAGTCTTTCTAATTCAATATAATATTTTATTTCATTAGAACTTAAATACTTGCACTCTGTTTCAAATCTTTTTATCTGCATTCTTATTTAGTTTCATTAGCCTTTCCAATTTAATATAATATTTTATTACATTAAAACTTAAATACTTGCACTCTGTTACAAATATTTTTATCTACATTCTTATTTAGTTTCATTAATCTTTCTAATTTAATATAATATTTTATTACATTAAAGCTTAAATACTTGCACTCTGTTTAAAATCCTTTTATCTGCATTCTTATTTAGTTTCATTAGCCTTTCTAATTCAATATAATATTTTATTACATTAGAACTTAAATACTTGCACTCTGTTACACATCTTTTTATCTGCCTTCTTATTTAGTTTCAATGGCCTTTCTAATTTGATATAATATTTTATTACATTAAAATTTAAATACTTGAACCCATAGGGTACATATATTTGCTAGTATATTTAATATAATTTAAGAGCATTGAACCTGAGACAAAACTAGGCCATAGTGCTTGAGTCTTACTTAGTACAGTTTGTAATATACTTCAGACATAAGTAGTTATTTTCTTTGTATAAAAAGCTAGTATGTTTGTCTTTGACTAAGATTGTGTTTTATCAAAAGACTGATAGCGCCGAAGAACATTTTTTTATCTTTGCGTCTGTTTGACATTTAAGAAGATCAGATGGAATTTGGGGAAAAAAGGAGACATAATAATATTTTTGTTTATTTATTTAAGTTCTTCTTCTTCTTCTTCTTTCTTCTTCTTCTTCTTCTTCTTCTTCTTCTTCTTCTTCTTCTTCTTCCCGCCATTTTCCATCCTTTGACATATTTTATTCTCCTTTGTCTACTTTTAATCTTCACGGCGGCAAACTCTTCTTTTTTTTCTGCGGTTTTCATTGTTTTTAATGAAGTAATCCTGGAATCTTCAAAAAGGTCCACTCATTTCTATGTTTCCCAATTATTATTCTTTTTATTTCTTCTTCTTCTTCCTCTTCTTCTTCTTCTTCTTCTTCTTCTTCTTCTCTTCTACTATTATTATTATTATTAATATTATTATTATTATTATTATCATTTCTTTTTCTTCTCCTTCTTCCTTATTTTTCTTCCTCTTCTCCTTTTTTTTATTTCTTCTTCTTCTTCTTCTTCTTCTTCTTCTTCTTCTTTTCTTATTATTATTATTATTATTTTATTATTATTATTATTGTTTACTCCTTTTGAGTTTACACATCAGCGTCAGCTGATGGTTTTCACTGGAGTCTGAGTGACAGCAAGTCTCATCAGGTCTCCAGGACTCTTCTGAGTATTCTGAAAGATTGCAGCAGTGCAGTGTTCTGAATGGTTTCAATTCTTTCTCTGATTTCCAAACTTTCCAAACCCTTTTCCAATCCTTTTGGGATCGTTCCAAGTGCACCAACTACAATTGGTATCACTTTCACTTTCATATTCCATAACTTTTTCAGCTTTCTGGCAAGGTCCAAATATTTGTCCATTTTTTCATTTTCCTTTAGCTTCACCCTGTGATCTGTCAATCAATCAATGTTTCTCAACCTTCTTTTACCTATTGACCCCCCTTTAATCCTATTTTACTCTGGTAGACCCCGCCCCCTACTCATTCGTTTTTTTTTTAAATCCCATTGTATTTTTATACTTAAATACATTTTATTTACCTGGATCCCAAAAAATGTTATATAGTCCCCGGGGGTCCATATGGACCTCAGTTGAGAACCATTGATCTAGATAGATAGATAGATAATATCTCTAAATATTGCTCAATATTATAGATAGAACATTTATGCATAAGTTAATCTAGCGTGTACATGGAGTCAAAGTCGCCTGGTTACTGAGAGTTTCTCGACTATGCAATTGCATAGCCAGGAAACTCTTAATAATAAAAACTCTTATTAGTGAAATAGATCACTAATTAAGACTGAGCCTATTCTAGTAGTGATCACCACAAGATAATTTATCAGGTATGAATTCAGAGTTTTCATTCTTGTAGATTTGTTGCCTAGCCAAGGTTAAAGTGCCCAGTTGGCCCTACTATTTACCCTAGCTGGTGGGAGGATAGTTGGATTCATACCTTTCCCAAGGGTATTAGCGCTATGTTAACTGTAGCTTCGTCCAGAACTTGAAGTTGGGTCAACGAGTCCATTTCCTATGACTCTAACCATTACACATCACAACTTCGAAAATAATAAAAACCCTAAATAGATTTTTTTTAAAACAACCCTCCCGAATCGTACAAAAGTATCATTTAAAATAAAAGACAATTGATTATTAAAAAA
>CM042169.1:12388161-12398513 GCA_023376005.1 Doryteuthis pealeii
TCTACAGAGGTGCAGTCGGTGCATTCTAACGCCCCAGATGACAGGGCGGTTGCTTCGACCTGAGATATGAAACAAAACTTTAATAGTTTTCGCGTCTGAAGAGGAACGATATAAAGTTATTGTACCATTTCGAATTATCTGATCGACTGCAAGGTATCCTGTCCTCATTCCGCTAACCATAGCTAGGATACAGATGTTAAGCTAGTGTTGTGTTATTCTATGTTACTGCTGCCACTCACCAGGATTGAACCTGCAGTCTAGAGACAATGTTGCGTAGCGCCTTCTTCGCTACCGACACTAAATCGTATATGTTATATACTGGCATCAAATTCTATATATGTTATATAGCAGCTTCTTTAAACTCACGCTGCTAAATCAGCGTACGTATCGTAGCGGGTATACTGCGGGTACCGTCACTAACCCTAGACGATATATGTAGGGGTCGCTTAATGAAATCTACAACACATGGTATAGTAGGAATTTTGACTTTATTTCTTCTCGGCTTTATGTGGTGGGCGGCGAGCTTGACAATGAAATGACCGAGGGTTGACAATGACTTCTACTGCTGCTGGGATGGTGATGTAGAGGAGGCTGGTGACGTCTCACCGCCCTTGGCCGCGGCGGTGCGTGACCGCGTCGGTCACTCCGTTCTCCGTTCGCTGTCTCTCTGGGGTCTGTTCACTAATGACCGTTCGTCGGGTCGAACCGTATTGCCTTTTGTATATCTCAAACGCCTACGCGCCTCCTTTGTTTTTATTAACGATCAAATCTATTTGCGGCATCCTAACCCCTTTGTCATTTTTTTCGTCTTTTCTTTGCTTTGTTTAATCTAACCGGAAATTCCTATTTCCGTTTGTACAATATCCAACAACAACTGTCACTTAGAACTGTTTTAACCTAAATCTATTATCTACTAGACTCTGTGTCCAAAAATTCTGAGAAATAATTTTAATTTCTTACTAAAGTTACCTGGTTAATTTCTTCCTTGCTTCGACCTGAGATATGAAACAAAACTTAAATAGTTTTCGCATCTGAAAGGGAACGATAAAAATTTATTGTACCATTTCCTTCGTGTAACCAATTCCAATTGTCTCAAAGACTGTTACAAATTGACTGCAAGTTATCAAGTTTATTAAAGACACATGGCAACGTGTATAAATGTCTAAAAATGAGATCGTATCGGTCATCTCTAATAGATCGAATGGTCACTCCACAAGACCCCCCAACGCCGACACCCAGACAAACATCAGATGCATTGGCTAATGTCCACTTCATTTATACGCACTGATTCCGGCCACTGACAGATTGTAATTGTGGATAGAATTGGTCAGTCAGGATCTGCTGGGTAGAGAGATTGATAGATACAATGGGTCAGTGCCAACGAATGGTCTGAATTTCAATCCATCATGATTGGCTCTTCAACATTAATCAATTACCACACACACACACACACACACAATATATATATATATATATATATATATATATATATATATATATATAATATATATGTATAATATATATTATATATATATATATATATACATAAGTATATATACATATATATGGAGGGGTGGAGGGGTAAATGGTTGTAAGGGTGGGAGTGGAAAATAAGGGGTTAGAGATTGAAGATGCATTATTGATTTTGATTAGAATATTATCCAATGACTTCGTAGATAATATTCTGCTATTTATAAAATCACTTAATTACATGCCCTAATCGATATTGAACATGATATTATGAAGACGCTAGTCAATCTAATAACGGAAATTATTGATAAAATAAAAGGCTTTAATTATTTGGTTTTAAATTCTAAAAAAAAAAAATCCACTTTAAATGCCTATAGGATTTTCTTGGCTCCTCAGTTTCGATTTCCAAACTTTCCAAACCCTTTTCCAATCCTTTTGGGACCGTTCCAAGTGCACCAACTACAATTGGTATCACTTTGACTTTCATATTCCATAACTTTTTCAGTTCCCTGGCAAGGTCCAGATATTTGTCCCTTTTTTTCATTTTCCTTTAGCTTCACCCTATGATCTGCTGGAACTGCAAAATCCACCAGTTGACAAGTTCTTTCTTTTTTGTTTATCAACACTAGGTCTGGTCTTCTTGCTGGAATAAGGTGATCCGTTTTTATTTCAAGGTCCCAGAGAATTTTATGAGTTTCATTCTCAAGAACAGATTCTGGTTTATGCATATAGCATTATTATTATTATACAGATTCTGATTTATGCATGTAGCATTATTATCATCATACAGATTCTGGTTTATGCATATACCATTATTATTATTATTATTATTATTATTATTATTATTATTACTAGCAAATATATGCACCCTCCGGGTGCAAGTATTTAAGTTTTAATATAATAAAATATCATGTTAAATTAGAAAGGCTAATGAAACTGAATAAGAATTCAGATAAAAATATTTGGAACAGAGGGGGTATAATCGGAAAATAGAACAACTTTGAAACTAACTGTTCCACCATTTTCACTTACTCCCGTCTTTCAGTGGTAAATTTCCCTAATTTAACTATTTAGTTAAAATAGGAAGAAAAGAATAAAATTACAGTTATTTCTTTATGTTAATAGATTTCTGTTAAGATTTATCCCCGAGATTTTTGCTCATATTTATATTAGATAAAACCAAACAATTAGAAATCAATAATACTAAGCATATATTTATCAAAATCAAATTTTTTAAGATCAATATGCAAATTAGCCTTCCCATTCACACTGTAAACCGCTATTTCGTTGAATATATAAATATAATTGCATGTTATTAGTATGTACATATATAATATGTTTTAAGGTTTAAATAAAAAATAAAATCATGGAGAATGTGTGTAAATAACAAAGGGAATTGTGACTTGTATAGTAATATAGTTTCGGTTACAGACAGACAAACCCACAATCTCCATTATAATAAGATTATTATTCCTCTCAGCCTTTTTTTTTCTTTATCATCCTCTTCAAAATCCCCGTCTTCTTATGCTCCTCTTTCTTTTTTATTTACAGTATTCGTTCTATTATTAGTTTGGTTTGGTTTGGTTTACGCCATATCAACTTCAATGGGTCATTTAATGCCGATAAAGTTTTGAAATAAATTCATTTTTAAAGGATACTCAATTTTTTTTTATAAACACATATTTTTATTCTTATTTTCTAACAGGTACTACCACACCGGGTCAGAGTAGACCAGGGAGTAATGTCGATGAAAGATTTGATCCACATGCCCACAACACCAGAACTGGAATTTCAAGATCAGATTGAGTTTAACGTCATTCCGAGGACGTGAAGACCCTCAGCTACAGCCTTCTAGCACCCATATGATAAAAAAGGTTGGGGCTTGCCATAACGGAAATTATTGATAAAATAAAAGGCTTAAATTATTTAGTTTTAAATTCTAAAAAAGATTATGAAAAAAAGGCATTTTAAATGCCTATAGGATTTTTTTTTTGCTACTATGGCAGAAGGATTAGAGTTATATATTTTTACAATCCCTGCACACGAGCAGGATGCGACACAAGGTCAATATCTTAAGCGGATTTTAACAGGTTTGGATTCGGAGTTTTCCCTCTCCGAGTCTAATTACCTAGCTACGGTCAAAGAGTCCAGTCTCTCCTGCTATTTACTCATACTTGGAGGGAGAATTGAAATAGGGGAGAGATGAGGCGATGGGTTCTTCTTCTTCCGTTGACGGCCATCTTTCACTATTGATGTAAAGGGACAGAGCTGGTGTTATTGCGCAGTGTCTAAGACGCTCCTCTTTAGGGGGAATGACTAGGGTGTTGTATTGTCCTCGGCCGGAAAACGAAGCTTCCGGAAAAAAGACAAAGAGAAATATAAAAATATATATTAAAAAAAGGGGGAAAACGAAAGCGAGGCTTTCCGGTCAAGGAAGCAGGGTGAAGATAAAGAAATATATAACAAACATCCGCTATCAGATCAAACGATAAAGATGCGTAAGCGTGTCGTCAATACAAAAAGCCAGAGGGTCGAGCCGACAGCAGTCAGAACACAGAGACGCCAGCCGGCAGCCAAAAGGACACTTCACGTCTCCCGTCAAAACCACCCCTCGGGAACTCATTGTAAGCTCTGCGCCTTCACCACCCACACACCGAAGAAAATAAAGAAGGGTCCTCTCTTTGTACATACGTATCTGTTGTTTATTGAAGTCCAGTAGTCGGTAGTAGCTGACTACTAACATACATCGCTTTGGGTACGGTGAAAAACCCAGTACTAACGTACACAATTTAGAGTAGCGAGGAAGGCCGCTGCGCAACATAGGGTATCCACGCAATTTTTGTACATGCTATTCCATGAGATTCGGTTCGTGGGTGGTTTCATATTAATTGGACCTTGTGTCATACCCGCTTAAGTGGGGTACGTATTAAATAAAATGCATTAACAACATGAGCTGTTTTGAGGTAAATCAGATTTTCATTGAGACATCGTTTATAAATAAGATCTATTCTGTGTATTAATGATCTTGACTATAAATTAGATGCTCATTGATAAACTTACGCAATTTTTGAAGGTATTGTGACGTAAGCAGTAACGTAGTTTCTGTTACAGACAGACAGACAGACTCCGAATCTTCACTATAATAAGATTAATGATTTTTACTATAAATCAAATGTTCATTCATAAATGTACGCAATTCCTGTGGATTATGTTACGTAAGCAGTGACGTAGTTTCGCTTACAGACGGACACCGAATATCCATTATAATAACATATATATATATATATATAAACTTGGAAATATATCGAAACTTTCTCAACTGTAATGTCTCTGAGCTGAAACCTTATTAAACGCCCACCTTAATAAGTAATAATTACTTTAATGGATGTCTTAATGGATATTAGAATTTTCATTAGAAAAAGAATCATTTAAATAATTCAGTATTTGTATTTTCAATGAAGAATAACAAGAAGCAGAAATGTCCCTTTTTTAATGATGGTTCATTAACAAGCAAATGTTCAAATGGATTCATACAATGTGTCGTCATTAATATTTTTAAGAATACATCATTACTTACACCTACACACACACACACACACACATATATATATATATATATATATATATATATATATATATATATATATAAGGGATTGAGCACTCTATGGCGGCTTTTATACACACAGATGTGTGTATCAAAATAGTTAAAATACCCTTCCCATTCTGTAGGTGACGATAGCCGATTTATACAATGTGTCATCATTAATACTTTTAAGAATATATGATTACTTACATCTACACACACACACACACACACACACACACACACACATATATATATATATATATATATATATATATGAGATTTATTCAAAACTTGGCAGTAAGGGATGATTCTATATGTGATTTCTAAGATACACTGTATTATTATTGTATGATCCAGTATGTATAAATACAGTGAATCTTTAAATCACTACAGAGAGCTCAATGGTATAATAAACTTTTTAGATTATATACAGAGCATATTTTATCTTAGAAAGGTTGAGTTTTGTCCTTCCTTTCTAAGATATATATATATATATATATATATATATATATATATATATATATATATATATATATATATATATATATATATATGGCGGCCTTTATACACACACAAATGTGTGTATCAAAACAGTTAAAATCCCCCTCCCATTCTGTAGGTGACAATAGCCGAGCGGTTAAGCTGTCCGACTGGTGCCGAATCGATTGGGTTTCAATCCCGGCAGTAGTCTAGCCACACTGAAGAGACGTGATACGTTGAAACACGGTGTCTGTGGATATATATATATATATATATATATATATATATATATATATTAAATCTATACATACATAAAGTGTTGAAAGATAAATAGACAGAAAATGTTGCATGGATAAAAATCATTTATAGGAATGCCGACACATGTTTCGACTAAGAGTTTGTCCGTGTATACATTATATTGTATTCACTATTGTTTTAAATACAAAATAACATAAAATAGTAACAACAGATAATGTTGTATATTGTACGAGCGAAACAAAGAAAAGACGACAAAAATAACAAAGGATTTTTTCCCGGTAAAACAATCAAAGAAGTTAAAAAACGGAAGCGAGGTTTTCCGGTCAAAGAAGCAGGTAAGATAAAGTAATTTATTACAAAGGTCCATTATCAGATCAAAAGATAAAGATGCGTAGGCGTGTCGTGAATACAAAAGCCAGAGAGTCGAGTCAGTTAGGGAGTAAGACAGCGGACGGACGGCGAACAGAGCACAAGGAGCGACCGTCGACACGGTCGATCGCTGCCAGTGGGCAGTGAGGTTCGTCCACCCCTTTAACTCAACATGGCCAGACCATCCCAGCAGTATTAGTAGTCATCGTCGACCCTTGGGCATACCTATTGTCACCGCCGCCCACCACGTACAGCCGAGAAGAAGAAATAAAGTAAAAATTACTACTATACCATGTGTTGTAGATTTCATTAAACGACAACTACATATATCGTCTAGGGTTAGTGACGATACTCGCTACGTATGCAGATACACGATTTAGCAGCGTGAGTTTGAAGAAGCCACTATGTAACAATAAACATAAAATTTAAGTATTTTATTTTGTATATAAAACAATAGTGAATAGAATAGAATGTATCTAATGACAAACTCTTGGTCGAAACACGTGTCGGTATTCCAATAAATAATTTTTATTCATGCAACATTTTCTTTCCATTTATCTTTCAGCATGATTTTCGGATTCACTTCCATTTTTCAACTTACATATATAAAGTGTGTATGTATGTTTAGGTGTGTGTCCGGAGGAAACTATGAAAATAAAACAATCGATGACAAAGTAAATGTATATGAATTTTACTATCACCAGATCTTGCTTTTTGAGGTGAAGATAATTAAAAAATGAAATTTAACTGATAGAGCATGGAATTTTTTTTTCATTTAATATTTTAAATAAAAGACCTTCATTTAAAAAAAATTATTTTTTAGTTTGGTTGGATCAACGCATGGTCTTTTTTATGCAGGGATTGTAATGGGGTATTTTGTGAGGATCCTTCTCGCGATTCAATGATAATATCCCCATCCACCGAGGCGATGACAGGTAGCCGCTTCTAGATTATATATAAACCAGGATTTGAACTCAAGTTACCTAGTGCATTTCCTAATAAGATAACTATTATCTCACGCCCTTCCTTACATTTCGATTTTAAGTGATTATCGATGTTTCCCTTGCCGTCTATAGCCGTGTCCCAAGCATCCAGAGGTGGAAAATGAAAAAGATTTCAGCCAGATGAGTTTGCAAACCCAGTTTGATCTAACCAGTCAGATTTCAAATATTTGGTTTTATTTCCTTCCTACAGATCATAGTTCCTTGTGTGTATGTTGCATACTGGCCTACTTCGCTACTCTAAATCGTGTAAGTAAGTAGTCGTTGCGGGTATATGGTCACGTAGCGAAGTATGTAGTAGTCAGCTACTACCGACTACTGGACTTCAATAAACAACAGATACAATAGAGGACGCTTCTTTATTTTCTTCGGTGTGTGGGTGGTGAAGGCGCAGAGCTTACAATGAATGCCCAAGGGTTGACGATGACTACTACTACTACTGTTGGGATCTGGTGATGATGAGGTAAAGGGGTAGCTGGTGGCGTCTCACTGCCCTTGGCCGCGATAGACCGTGAGCGTCGGTCACTCAGTTTGCCGTCCACTGTCTGACTGACCTGTGGTCTGACCCTCTGGCTTTTGTATTGACGACGCACCTACGCATCCGTATCTTTTGATCTGATAACGGATGTTTGTTTTATCTTCTCTCTGCTTCGTTGACCGGAAAGCCTCGCTTTCGTTTTCCCCTTTTTTTAAATATATATTTTTATATAAACTAACAAGTTCATATGCAATGCTGACAATACGTACACACACACACACACACACATACATACATACAAATACATGTGTGTGTGTGTGTGTGTGTGTGTGTGTTGTGTGTGTGTATCAGTGATGACTCCTGGGGTAGGATCTTTCAGGCTCTGGCCGGAGAACTATTCACTGAAGTGTCCTGTGAGACACTGTAACAATCTTTGTGTCTGTTGCATACTTAGATCAATCGATAGATATATTGCCTAGGGAATTGTTGTATATTTAGAGTGAACTCCAAATCAGAATACATATATATATATATATATATATATATATATATATATATCTGTGTGTGTGTGTGTATGTATATGTATTTTGTGTGTGTGTGTCTGTGTGTGTGTGTGTGTGTGTGTGTGTGTTGTGTGTGTTGTGTTTGGCCATCCTTCCGTCTGCTAAAGACGAATGCGTAGTGTCCACAATTTTTTAACTGCATCTGCGCATTGGCTGAACAGTCCAATTTCTGAATGGCAATCTCGGGTGTAGTGACTGCAAACAAATAGTGATGCTTGCTGGATTTGCTGTTGTCTCTCTTTCCTTCTGACTCTCTTTTCTAGCCGGCTTATTTCCTTCTCTTCTTCACTCCTTCGTGTTGGTTGGTATATATATATATATATATATATATATATATATATCTCCCGACTCATCAGATGCGAATGATCGCATCTGATGAGTCGGGAGATTTAGACTATTTGTCTAAGCTCCCTGAAATAGACTAATAATGCTAAATCTCTAAGTCTTTTGTTATTTCTTTACTTATATATTTGCTCTGTGTCTCTAAAATTAAGAGCACACATTGGGCTCTCAAACTGCGACTTGGTTTTGTTTAAATAAAACTCTTGTGTCGTAAGGAAGATTTCTTCTCTGGACTTTTGGATTATACATACATATATATATATATATATATATATATAAGCATATTTTAATATATAAAACGACTAGAAATAACAAGGTGGTGTAAAACGGTAGAAAGAGAAATTTACAATTAATCCAAATCATTTAGTATTCAATTTTCTTAAAAAGCAGCCACAGTTCCTATTTATTTCTATATAAAATTTCCGACTAAAACCAAAACTAATGCATTAAAAGAAAGTAACTAATTTTCTTTTAATAACAATGAATTAAATTAACAAAGGCTAATTGAAAAGTCAACAGCAATAACCTCTCGAACGTTTTTAATTAAACATTGAAATTAAAAGAGATCATCACCAACGGAATAAAATTGTTTTTTTTTTTGTTCTTTTTTTTATTAATGAATTTCTTCGATTTATTTTTCGCCCTGGTGCGTTTTCATTTTCTTTCTATTGAGTTTTATTCTCTTGAACAGATAGAACAATTCAATGAAGAAATCAACACATTAACACAGTGACCGGATAAATAAAACAGGTGAAGTTGGACAAAAGAAAGATAGGACTGATGGACAGAAAGATAGATAGATTTGAACAGACTAAAACACACACACACACACACATGCCCTTGTTTAAATTTAAATTGATTCTTTGAATTCCTATTATAATATATATATATAATATATATATATATATATATATATATATATATATATATATCTAGAAAGGAAAAAACTTTTTTTTATAATTTTTTTATATATTCTTTATTTATATTTTATTATTTTTTATATATTTTTTTGTTTTTATTCTATACTTTTTCAGATTCATTCAATAGTTTAATTCATAGTTTAATTTTGTCTGACTACCATCCCGCTAAGAAACCAGAACTTGAAAAGTATCCCTTTTTCTCACCATGGTGACAGGCTTACAATGTAAAAAAAAAAAGGTTTTTTTTTATTTATTTTTTTATTTTTTGAGAAATAAAATTTTTCAGTTATGCAATTCAAAAAAACCTGATCTTCCATCTGATGAGACTGAATTTGGGGGAGCTATAGTAAATCAACTTAGATTTATATAGGCCCCAATTTTGGTTGAAATAAATTTATTATGAAATTACAGTGTTGAGTTTTTCCTTCCTTTTTAAGATAGATATTGCTCTGTATATAATCTAAAAAGTTTATTATACAAGTTAATGAATCCGACGGTATAAGTATAGATAAATGGATATAAAAAACACACCATGCTGTTAAAGAGAAAACATAATTAATAAGAATAATTAATTTATGAATATGATATAAAAATGATATATCATGATAAATGAATATAAAATGATATTATGAATATGAATATAAAAATGTTTTCAATTTAACAGCATATTGTGTGGTTTTCATATCCTTTATCCTATACTTATATATATATATATATATATATTATTGTTTTGTGGGTGTGTTGTGGTTGTGTTTTGTGGCTGGTGTTGCTTTGTTTTGAGTGGTGGTGTTTTTTTCGTTTGTTGTGGTCTGTTGGCTTGGTGTGTGTGTTGGCCGTTTTATTTTTTTTGGGTAATTTTTTCCCTTTTTTCTTTTTTCCTCCCCC
>CM042169.1:12398613-12473613 GCA_023376005.1 Doryteuthis pealeii
CACTTGAATCGAAAAGAGATTCAACAAAGTGGTCAAATCTTAGATTGCCCGCTTCATATTTCGCTCTGTCCCGATTTTTTTTTTTTTGGACTTACCAGCACAAATCTCCTGGGTGAAAATATTAAAGCAAAAGAAATGCCGTCCATACTATAGGCGGGTATAATCCATAAAACTCTCTACAGCCCACATACACACAAATGATTATTCAATCTTTACGCACTTTCCTTTCTTTCTTTTCTATCTCTCTTTCTAACTCTTTTCTTCTCTCTCTCTCTCTCGCCCCTCTCTCTCTCTCTTATATATATATAAATATATATATATAATATAATATAAATATAACACACAGCATATATATATTATTAAAATATTTGGAGGATATTGCTTAATTGAGTCCTGCCTAATTTTGAAAAAATTAATTAGCTTAATGATTAATGAATTGGGGGCATATATGTTCAAATGTAAGGCTATAAACAGATCGAGAAAATTTTAGCCTTACATTTGGAACCATATATGCCCGCCTAAATCTTAATATTAACTAATTAATTTCCAAAATAACGGTATGACTATCCCAATTAAGCACATATTTCGAAAATTGTCGGCTTAAAAAGCCATAATCAATGAACACAGTGTTTATTTACGTCTTTCATATATAATATATTATATATATATATATATATATATAGTATATATTAATAATATGAAGTAATGTGTAATATAATGCATATAGTGGGACATCATATAGGTGCTAGGGCTTTAACGTGACCACCGATTGGATCGGTGGGGACCTTCCCAACCGCCCATCTAGCCCAAGATAGGGCCAAAAGTGGAGTATATATATTTACCAACCCCTCCGCACGAGTAGGATACGACACAGGGTATTTCTTAAGCGAGTTTACAGGTTTGAATTCAGAGTTTTCCTTCTCATTAGACCGGTTTGGCCTAACCAAGGTTAATAGAGCCCAGTCTGCCCTATTATTTACCATAGCTGGAGGGAAGAGAAGTTATAACTTCCCAAAGTATTAAAGCTGCTAAGTGAATGCAAACCACGTCCCAGGATTTGAACTCGGGGCGACGAGTCCATTTCCTATGACTTAACCATTACAACCACGCGCTTTCTACTGCCAAGTGGAGGTAAAGTCCATGAACTGCTCCATTACTGAGGTTCTATCCGAGCATCATGGGTCGCTCACGGCCCAACAAGGTGACCCCATTGGGGGGGGGGGCCGCTAACCCTCTACAAGAGTGCAGTCGGTGCATTCTGAAGCCCCAATGACAGGGCGGTTGCTCGACGAGATATGAACAAAAACTTTAATAGGTTTTCGCGTCCTGAGAGGAACGATATAAGTTATTGTATATTCGAATTATCTGTTTGATGACTGCAGGTATCCCTGTCCTCATTCCGCTAACCATACTAGGATACAGAGTTAATCGTGTTGTGTTATTCTATGTTACTGCGCCACTCACCAGGATTGACCTGCAGTCTAGAGACAATGTTGCGAGCGCCTTCTTTCGCTACCGACACTAAATCGTATATGTTATATACTGGGCATCAAATTCAATATTATGTTATATAGCCAGCTTCTTTATAACTCAACGCTGCTAAAATCAGCGTATATCGTAGCGGGTTAGCTGCGGGTACGTCAACTAAACCCTAGACGATATATGTAGGGTCGCCTTAATGAACTACAAACACATGGTATAGTAGGAATTTTGACTTTATTCTTCTGCTCGGCTTTATGTGTGGGCGGCCGGCTTGACAATGGAAATACCGAGGTTGACCATGGAACTCTCCTAGCTGCTGGATGTGAAATGTGAGGAGGCTGTGGCGTCTCACTCGCCCTTTGGCCGCGGGCGTGCGTGACCGCGTCGGTCATCCGTTTCCGTTCGCTTCTCTCTGGGGTCTGTTCACTAATGACCGTTCGTCGGGTCGAACCGTCTTGCCTTTTGTATATCTCAAACGCCTACGCGCCTCCTTTGTTTGCGTTTTATCAACGATCAATCTATTTACGGCATCTTAACCCCTTTGTCATTTTTTTCGTCTTTTCTTTGCTTGTTTAATCTAACCGGAAATTCCTATTTCCGTTTGTACAATATCCAACAACAACTCTCACTTAAACTGTTTTAACCTAAATCTATTATCTACTAGACTCTGTGTCCAAAAATTCTAAGAAATATTTTAATTTCTTACTAAAGTTACCTGGTTAATTCTTCCTTGCTTCGACCTGAGATATGAACAAACTTAAATAGTTTTCGCATCTGAAAGGAACGATAAAAAGTTATTGTACCATTTCCTCGTGTAACCAATTCCAATTGTCTCAAAGACTGTTACAAATTGACTGCAAGTTATCAAGTTTATTAAAGACACATGGCAACGTGTATAAATGTCTAAAATGAGATCGTATCGGTCATCTCTAATAGATCGAATGGTCACTCCACAAGACCCCCCCCAACGCCGACACCCAGACAAACATCAGATGCATTGGCTAATGCCACTTCATTTATACGCACTGATTCCGGCCACTGACAGATTGTAATTGTGGATAGAATTGGTCAGTCAGGATCTGCTGGGTAGAGAGATGATAGATACAATGGGTCAGTGCCAACGAATGGTCTGAATTTCAATCCATCATGATTGGCTCTTCAACATTAATCAATTACCACACACACACACACACATTATATATATATATATATATATATATATATATATATATATATGTATATATACAATGTATATATATATATATATATATATATATACTAAGTATATATACATATATATGGAGGGGGAGGGTAAATGGTTAAGGTGGAGTTGGAAAATAAGGGGTTAGAGGTTGAAGATGCGTTATTGATTTTGATTAGAATATTATCCAATGACTTCGTAGATAATATTCTGCTATTTATAAAATCACTTAATTACATGCCCTAATCGATATTGAACATGATATTATGAAGACGCTAGTCAATCTAATAACGGAAATTATTGATAAAATAAAAGGCTTTAATTATTTGGTTTTAAATTCTCTAAAAAAAAAAAAAATCCACTTTAAATGCCTATAGGATTTTCCTTGGCTCCTCGGTTTCGATTTCCAAACTTTCCGAACCCTTTTCCAATCCTTTTGGGACCGTTCCAAGTGCACCAACTACAATTGGTATCACTTTGACTTTCATATTCCATAACTTTTTCACTTCCCTGGCAAGGTCCAGGTATTTGTCCATTTTTTCATTTTCCTTTAGCTTCACCCTGTGATCTGCAGGAACTGCAAAATCCACCAGTTGACAAGTTCTTTCTTTTTTGTTTATCAACACTAGGTTTAGTCTTTTTGCTGGGATAAGGTGATCCGTTTTTTTTCAAAGTCCCAAGAATTTTATGAGCTTCGTTCTCAAAACAGATTACATATAGCCAGATTCTGATTTTGCATATACTATACAGATTCTGCATATAGCATACAGATTTTGATTTATGATTTACAGATTCTGATTTATGCATATAGCATTATTTATTATTATACAGATTCTGCTTTATGCATTAGCATTTATTTAAATTTATATAACAGATTCTGATTTATGCATATACCATTATTTTATTATACAGATTCTGATTTAATGCATATACCATTATTATTATTATAACAGATTCTGATTTATGCATATAGCATTATTATTATTATAACAGATTCTGTTATGCATATACCATTTATTATTATTATACAGATTCTGGTTTATGCATATACATTAATTATTATACAGATTTTGGATTTATGCATATACCATTATTATTATTATACAGATTCTGATTTATAGCATATAGCATTTATTATTATTATACAGATTCTGTTTATGCATATAGCATTATTATTATTATACATATTTCTGATTTATGCATATACCATTATTATTATTATACAGAGATGCATTGATACAGTTGATTTATGCATATACCATTAATTATTATTATACAGATTCTGGTTTAATGCATATAGCATTATTATTTATTATACAGATTCTGATTATGCATATACGATTATTATTATCATACAGATTCTTTGATTTATGCATATACCCATTATATTATATACACAGATTCTGATTTATGCATATACCATTATTATTATTATACAGATTCTGATTTATGCATATAGCATTATTATTATTATACAGATTCTGCTTTATTGGCATATAGCATTATTATTATTACAGATTCTGATTTATGCATATACCATTATTATTATTATACAGATTCTGTTTCATGCATATACATTATTATTATCATACAGATTCTGATTATGCATATACCATTATTATTATTATAACAGATTCTGATTATGCATATAGCATTATTATTATTATACAGATTCTGATTTATGCATATACCATTATTATTATTATACAGATTCTGATTTATGCATATACCATTATTATTATTATACAGATTCTGATTTATCCATAATAGCATTATTATTATTATACAGATTCTGATTTATGCATATAGCATTATTCTTATTAAATACATATTCTGATTTATGCATATACCATTATTATTATTATACAGATTCTGATTTATGCATATACCATTATTATATTATACAGATTCTGATTTATGCATATACCATTAGTTATTATTATACAGATTTCTGGTTTATGCATATACATTATTATTATTATACAGATTCTGATTTATGCATATACCATTATTATTATGCATACAGATTCTATTTATGCATATCAGATATACAGATTTTGTCATTATAGATATACCATTTATTATTATCATACAGATTCTGATTTATGCAATATACCATTATTATTAATTATAAGCAGATTCTGATTTATGCATATAGCATTATTATTATTATACAGATTCTGCTTTATGCATATAGCATTATTATTATTATACAGATTCTGATTTATGCATATACCATTATTATTATTATACAGATTCTGTTTCATGCATATACCATTATTATTATCATACAGATTCTGATTTATGCATATACCATATTATTATTATAACAGATTCTGATTTATGCATATAGCATTATTATTTTATACAGATTCTGATTTATGCATATACCATTATTATTATTATACAGATTCTGATTTATGCATATACCATTATTATTATTATACAGATTCTGATTTATGCATATAGCATTATTATTATTATACAGATTCTGATTTATGCATATAGCATTATTATTATTATAGCATATTCTGATTTATGCATATACATTATTATTATTATACAGATTCCTGATATGCATATACGCATTATTATTTTTACAGATTCTGATTTATGCATATACCATTATTATTATATACAGATTTCTGATTTATGCATATAGCATTATTATTATTATACAGATTCTGATTTATGCACATATACCTTATTATATAATACAGATTCTGATTTATGCATATAGCATTATTATTATCATACAGATTCTGATTTATGCATATACATTATTATTATCATACAATTCTGATTTATGCATATAGCATTATTATTATTATACAGATTCTGATTTATGCATATACCATTATTATTATTATACAGATTCTGATTTATGCATATGCATATTATTATTATACAAGATTCTGTTTCATGCATATACCATTATTATTATTATACAGACTTCTGATTTAATGCTTATACCATTATTATTATTATACAGATTCTGATTTATGCATATACCATTATTTATTATACAGATTCTGATTTATGCATATACCATTATTATTATTATACAGATTCTGGTTTATGCATATACCATTATTATTATCATACAGATTCTGATTTATGATTCATCATTATTATCATACAGATTCGATTTATGCATATAGCCATTACTATTATTATACAGATTCTGATTTATGCATATACCATTATTATTATCATCAGATTCTGATTTATGCATTATAGCATTATTAATTATTATACAGATTCTGATTTATGCATATACCATATTATTATTATACAGATTCTGATTTATGCATATAGCAATATTATATTATACAGATTCTGTTCATGCATATAGCATTATTATTATATGATTCTGATTTATGCATATACCATTATTATTATTATTTCATGCATATACCATTATTATTATTATACAGATTCTGTTCATGCATATCCATTATATTATTACAGATTCTGATTTATGCATATACCATTATTATTATCATACAGATTCTGATTTATGCATTACCATTATTATTCATACAGATTCTGATTTATGCATATACCATTACTATTATTATACAGATTCTGATTTATGCATATACCATTATTATTATCATACAGATTCTGATTTATGCATATACCATTATTATTATTATACAGATTCTGATTTATGCATATACCATTATTATTATTATACAGATTCTGATTTATGCATATAGCATTATTATTATTATACAGATTCTGTTTCATGCATATAGCATTATTATTATTATACAGATTCTGATTTATGCATATACCATTATTATTATTATACAGATTCTGATTTATGCATATACCATTATTATTATTATACAGATTCTGATTTATGCATATACCATTATTATTATTATACAGATTCTGGTTTATGCATATACCATTATTATTATCATACAGATTCTGATTTATGCATATACCATCATTATTATCATACAGATTCTGATTTATGCAATATACCATTATTATTATTATACAGATTCTGATTTATGCATATACCATTATTATTATCATACAGATTCTGATTTATGCATATACCATTATTATTATTATACAGATTCTGATTTATGCATATACCATTATTATTTTATACAGATTCTGATTTATGCATATACCATTATTATTATTATACAGATTCTGGTTTATGCATATAGCATTATTATTATTATACAGATTCTGATTTATGCATATACCATTATTATTATTATACAGATTCTAGTTTATGCGTATACCATTATTATCATTATACAGATTCTGGTTTATGCATATACCATTATTATTATTATTATTATTATTATTATTATTATTATTATTATTATTATTCCTCTCAGCCTTTTTTTCTTTATCATCCTCTTCAAAATCACCATCTTCTTATGCTCCTCTTTCTTTTTTATAACAGTTCTATTATTAGTTTGGTTTGGTTTGGTTTGGTTTACGCCATATCAACCTTAATGGGTCATTTGATTCCGATAAAGTTTTGAAATAAATTCATTCTTAAAGGATACTCAATTTTTTTTATAAACACATATTTTTATTCTTATTTTCTAACTGGTATTACCACACCAGGTCAGAGTAGACCAGGGATTAATGTCGATGAAAGATTTGATCCACATGCCCACAACACCAGAACTGGAATTTCAAGATCAGATTGAGTTTAACGTCATTCCCAGGACGTAAATACCCTCGGCCACTGCCTTCTAGCACCCATATGACAAAAAAGGTTGGGGCTTGCCATAACGGAAATTATTGATAAAATAAAAGGCTTAAATTATTTAGTTTTAAATTCTAAAAAAGATTATGAAAAAAATGCATTTTGTGTGTATTTTTTTCCAATCGAGTGGCCCGTACGGGGGTTGTCAAAAAACAGGGCCGGTTTGGGCTCTGACTTACCTAGCTGAAGACCCACAGAAGTCAGAATTGTAAAAATCCATTTGAGTGAAGGTGGCACTTTCCAAATCCAGGCATACAGAAAAGCTAAGAAGAAAATTAAGCAATTATTGTGTTCTTAGTTATTAGTGTTATTAGCTATCAGTGTATTATTAAGTATTAGTGTTAAATTTACGGCGTGATCCCAGGTGGCTATTCCTCCCAAGCAGTACCTGCCTCCTTGATTCACAGTAACTTGGCTGGATTTATTGCCCAGCGCCTGAGGCGCCCATCTTGAGGGGGAATGCCGACGGGATCGACGCATATTTTGCACCCGCCATCCAATAAGTTTCGGCTCGTGGGTGGTCCCCCATTAATTGGACATTTGTGTCATACCCTCATAAGTGGGATGCTATGTAAATACTCTACTAACGCTAATCCTCAGTGGCCTGTTTGTCCGATGGGTTCAACCACTGGACTGATAGTGAAAATTAACGGCGTGATCCCAGGGAGCCATCCTCCCAGGCGACACCCGCCCCTTGAGGGGCAGGGCTGGTTTTACTGCACAGTGTCTAAGTCGCTCCTCTTTAGGGGGAATGAGTAGTGTTACACACTGGACCCGTCAAAGAACACATACACTAGTATTTAGGAAAATGTAAGATGGGATGTTTATTCCCTCGGTTGTGTACAGCTGAGAGTCATTGACAGGGTTACGCAAACGTAGAGCCTTCGGGAGTTCTTTTCAAGTGATCTCGAACCTGATCGTTGTCTCTCTAATCGATCTCTACGGGCTTCTTTTATTGTAGTCTGATCCCCGGTGTCACGCCTCTTTGTTCGTGACACCTACGCAGTTTTTCTGTAGACACGCCTCTTCGCACACGCAGGCTGTTTTCATTGGCTATGGGCTACGCCTACAGATTTCTGCACCCAAATCATGTCAAAATTTCATCTGCATTTCCAGGTGCAAAAGGTCAGGTCAGGGCCACATCCTGTTTTCGTTTCCAGGCTGCCCCTGACCCCCATGCACTTCCTATTCAGCCTTGTCCTTGGGTGCACTGATCAGACAATATATTACACTAGGGTATCTACGCAATTTTTGTAAATGCCATTCCATGAGATTCGGTTCGTGGGTGGTTTCACATTAATTGGACCTTGTGTCAAACCCGCTTAAGTGGGGTACGCATTAAATAAAACGCATTAACAACATGAGCTGTTTTGAGGTAAATCCGATTTTCATTGTGACATCGTTAATAAATAAGATCTATTCTGTGTATTAATGATCTTGACTATAAATTAGATGCTCATTGATAAACTTACGCAATTTTTGAAGGTATTGTGACGTAAGCAGTAACGTAGTTTTTGTTACAGACAGACAGACAGACTCCGAATCTTCACTATAATGAGATTAATGATTTTTACTATAAATCAAATGTTCATTGATAAATGTACGCAATTCCTGTGGGTTATGTTACGTAAGCAGTGACGTAGTTTCGGTTACAGACGGACACCGAATATCTATTATAATAACATATATATATATATAAACTTGGAAATATATCGAAACTTTCTCAACTGTAATGTCTCTGAGCTGAAACCTTATTAAACGCCCACCTTAATAAATAATAATTACTTTAATGGATGTCTTAATGGATATTAGAATTTTCATTAGAAAAAGAATCATTTAAATAATTCAGTATTTGTATTCTCAATGAAGAATAACAAGAAGCAGAAATGTCCCTTTTTTAATGATGGTTCATTAACAAGCAAATGTTCAAATGGATTTATACAATGTGTCGTCATTAATATTTTTAGATCATTACTTACACCTACACACACAACACACACACACACACACACGCATATATATATATATATATATATATATATATATATATATATATTATATATATATATAAGGGATTGAGCACTCTATGGCGTCTTTTATACACACAGATGTGTGTATCAAAATAGTTAAAATACCCTTCCCATTCTGTAGGTGACGATAGCCGATTTATACAATGTGTCATCATTAATATTTTAAGAATATATGATTACTTACATCTACACACACACACACACACACACACACACACACACAGACACACACACATATATATATATATATGATGTGAGGTATCCAAACTTGTTAGTAAGGATGATTCTATATGTGATTTCTAAGATACACTGTATTATTATTGTATGATCCAGTATGTATAAATACAGTGAATCTTTTAAATCACTAAAGAGAGCTCAATTTATAATAAACTTTTTAGATTATATACAGAGCAATATTTATCTTAGAAAGGTTGAGTTTGTCCTTCCTTTCTAAGATATATATATATATATATATATATATATATATATATATATATATATATATATATATAAGGGACGGAGCACTCTATGGCGGACTTTATACACACAGATGTGTGTATCAAAACAGTTAAAATCCCCTTCCCATTCTGTAGGGGACGATAGCTGAGCGGTTAAGCTGTCCGACTGATGCAGATCGATCGGGTTTCAATCCCGGCAGTAGGTAGCTTACAAATGTCTAGCCACACTGAAGAGACGTGATACGTCGAAACACGGTTTCTGTGGATATATATATATATATATATATATATATATATATATATATATATATATGTGTATATATATTAAATCTATACATACATAAAGTGTTGAAAGATAAATGGAAAGAAAATGTTGTATGGGTAAAAATCATTTATAGGAATATCGACACGTGTTTCGACCAATAGTTTGTTCGTGTATACATTGTATTCTATTCACTATTATTTTAAATATAAAAATAAAATAAATAGTAAAAACAGATAAACATAAAATGTAAGTATTTTATTTTGTATATAAAATAATAGTGAATAGAATAGAATGTATCTAATGACAAACTCTTGGTCGAAACACGTGTCGGTATTCCAATAAATAATTTTTATTCATGCACCATTTTCTTTCCATTTATCTTTCAGCATGATTGTCGGATTCACTTCTATTTTCAACTTACATATTTAAACTGTGTGTGTATATTTAGTTGTATGTCCGGAGGAAACTATGAAAAAAAAACAATCGATGACAAAGTGAATATATATAAATTTTTACTATCACCAGATCTTCCTTTTTGAGCAACAAAAAAAAAATATTTATATTCGTGAAGATAATTAAAAAAATGAAATTTAAGTGATAGCAGCATGGAATTTTTTTTCATTTAATATTTTAAATAAAAGACCTTCATTTTTTTTTCATTTTTTTTTCATTTTTTTTTTTTTTTTTAGTTTGGTTGGATCAACGCAAGGTCTTTTTTATGTAGGGATTTTAATGGGGTATTTTGTGAGGACCCTTCTCGCGATTCAATAATAATAGATCTGTGAGACTAACTTTTTGCCTCCCTCCACCCAGGCGATTACGGGTAGCCGCTTCTAGATTATATATAAACCAGGATTTTATCTCAAATACCTAGTGCATTTCCTAATAAGGTAACTATTATCTCACGCCCTTCCTTACATTTCGATCTGAAGTGATTATCGATGTTTCTCTTGCCCTCTATAGCCGTGTCCCAAGCATCCAGAGGTGGAAAATGAAAAAGATTTCAGCCAGATGAGTTTGCAGACCCAGTTTGATCTAACCAGTCCGATTTCAAATATTTGGTTTTATTTCCTTCCTACAGATCATAGTTCCTTGTGTGTATGTTGCATGCTGGCCTTTTTCGCTACTCTAAATCGTGTAAGTAAGTAGTCGTTGCGGGTATATGGTCACGTAGCGAAGTATGTAGTAGTCAGCTACTACCGACATCTGGACTTCAATAAACAACAGATACGTATGTACAAAGAGAGGACCTTCTTTATTTTCTTCTGTGTGTGGGTGGTGAAGGCGCAGAGCTTACAATGAGTGCCCAAGGGTTGACGATGACTACTACTACTGTTGGGATCTGGTGATGGTGAGGTAAAGGGGTAGCTGGTGGCGTCTCACTGCCCTTGGCCGCGATAGACTGTGAGTGTCGGTCACTCAGTTTGCCGTCCGCTGTCTGACTGACCTGTGGTCTGACCCTCTGGCTTTTGTATTGACGACGCGCCTACGCCTTTTTGCCGGAAGATTCGTTTTCCGGCCGAGGACTATACAACATGTAGTTGCAAATAGAGATAAGGAAGGTGAGAAGATTCTGTCTTCTGGTAATAAAGTTTCTGGCCCAGATACTGCTGGTGTCCCCAGCATTGACTTGGTAACTACTATAGATGTTAATGAATGCAGCTTATCCTTGAATGGCAGTTTCGCTGGTGCTAAATGCTCCTCTGAAATTATTGTTAGCGAGCGAGAGATAGAAAAAATAGAATTTGTTAACCCAAACATATTGTTAAGTTTTTTTAGTAATTCTAATTTAGAATTTCCTCTTGGTAATATGCCATTTGAAAATACTTTGGAAGGTTCAGGTAAGGATGTGCATAGAGAGCCTAGTGGCTGTGGGATCCTGAATAGGTATGTCGTTCCTGACGTTGCCGTGAGTTATGTGTTTCACGGGTCAGGTGGGGTGCATAATAGTGTACCCCCCCCTCCAGAGTTGTTGTAAAATAAATTTGTTAGTTTTGGACCTAGTGGTCATAAAATATATTTAAATATAAATCTTTATTACTGATATTAAACTTGTTTTGATAAACTAACAAGTTCATATGCAATGCTGACAATACGTACACACACACACACACACACACTCACACATACATACATACAAATACATGTGTCTGTGTGTGTGTGTGTGTGTGTGTGTATCAGTGATGACTCCTGGGGTAGGATCTTTCAGGCTCTGGTCGGGGAACTATTCACTGAAGTGTCCTGTGAGACACTGTAACAATCTTTGTGTCTGTTGCATACTTAGATCAATCGATAGATATATTGGTAGGGAATTGTTGTATATTTAGATAGAGTGAACTCCAAATCAGAATACATATATATATATATATATATATATATTTGCATATGTGTGTGTGTATGTATATGTATTTGTGTGTGTGTGTGTGTGTGTGTGTGTGTGTTTTGGCATCCTTCCGTCTGCTAAAGACGAATGCGTAGTGTCCACAATTTTTTAACTGCATCTGCGCATTGGCTGAACAGTCCAATTTCTGAATGGCAATCTCTGGTGTAGTGACTGCAAACAAACAGTGATACTTGCTGGATTTGCTGTTGTCTCTCTTTCCTTCTGACTCTCTTTTCTGAGCCGGCTTATTTCCTCTCTTCTTCACTCCTTCGTGTTGGTTGGTATATATATATTATATATATATATATATATATATATATATATATATATATATATATATCCCGACTCATCAGATGGGAATAATCGCATCTGATGAGTCGGGAGATTTAGACTATTTGTCTAAGCTCCCTGAAATAGACTATAATGCAAAATCTCTAAGTCTTTTGTTATTTCTTTACTCATATATTTGCTCTGTGTCTCTAAAATTAAGAGCACACATTGAGCTCTCAAACTGCGACTTGGTTTTGTTTAAATAAAACTCTTGTGTCGTAAGGAAGATTTCTTCTCTGGACTTTTGGATTATATATATATATATATATATATATATATATATATATATATATATATATATATATATATAAGCATATTTTAATATATAAAACGACTAGAAATAACAAGGTGGTGTAAAACGGCAGAAAGAGAAATTTACAATTAATCCAAATCATTTAGTATTCAATTTTTTTAAAAAGCAACAACAGTTCCTATTTATTTCTATATAAAATTTCCGACTAAAAACAAAACAAATGCATTAAAAGAAAGTAACTAATTTTCTTTTAATAACAATGAATTAAATTAACAAAAGCTAATTGAAAAGTCAACAGCAATAACCTCTCGAACGTTTTTAATTAAACATTGAAATTAAAAGAGATCATCACCAACGGAATAAAATTGTTTTTTTTTTTTTTGTTCTTTTTTTTATTAATGAATTTCTTCGATTTATTTTTCGCCCTGGTGCGTTTTCATTTTCTTTCTATTGAGTTTTATTCTCTTGAACAGATAGAACAATTCAATGAAGAAATCAACACATTAACACAGTGACCGGATAAATAAAAACAGGTTGAGTTGGACAAAAGAAGATATAGACTGATGGACAGAAAGATAGATAGATTTGAACAGACTAAAACACACACACACACACACACACACACATGCCCTTGTTTAGATTTAAATTGATTCTTTGAATTCTATTATATTATATATATATATATATATATATATATATATATATATATATATCTTAGAAAGGAAGAAAAACCTTTTTTTATAATTTTTTTTTATATATTTCTTTATTTATATTTTATTATTTTTTATATAATTTTTTGTTTTATTCTATACTTTTTCAGATCCATTCAATAGTTTAATTCATAGTTTAATTTTGTCTGACTACCATCCCGCTAAGAAACCAGAACTTGAAAAGTATCCCTTTTTCTCACCATGGTGACAGTCTTACAATGTAAAAAAAAAAAGATTTGTTTTTTTTTAAATTTATTTTTTTATTTTTTGAGAAATAAAATTTTTCAGTTATGCAATTCAAATAACCTGATCTTCCAGCTGATGAGACTGAATTTGGGGGAGCTATAGTAAATCAACTGAGATTTATATAGGCCCCAATTTTGGTTGAAATAAATTTATTATGAAATTACAGTGTTGAGTTTTTCCTTCCTTTCTAAGATAAATATTGCTCTGTATATAATCTAAAAAGTTTATTATACAAGTTAATGAATCCGACGGTATAAGTATAGATCAATGGATATGAAAGCACACAATGCTGTTAAAGAGAAAACATAATTTAATAAGAATTAATTAATTTATGAATATGATATAAAATGATATATCATGATAAATGATATAAAATGATATCATGAATATGATATAAAATGTTTTCACTTTAACAGCATATTGTGTGTTTTCATATCCTTTTATCTATACTTATATATATATATATATATATATATGTGTGTGTGTGTGTGTGTGTGTGTGTGTGTCTGTGTGTGTCTGTGTGTGTCTGTGTGTGTGTGTGGTATTTGTGGAAAAGGTTACTTACCAGTGAAACAGGTCACAATGGTTAGTTGATGCAAGTTTCATAAGACATAAGACAGAGATATAACAAATATAAAGTGCTCAATACGTTAGTAGAGCAAATCTATTATCATAATGGTACCCGTTAATAGCCTACTACGTGTAATCGACTGCAATTAATCAATATCTTGATTAATCGAGTGGATTTAACCCTGAAGATCCTCATGGTGAGACTCGAGTTGGTTATTACCGTGTACCATTATGATAATATATATATATATATATATATATATATATATATATATATATATATATCAATGTGTATGGTTGGCACTATTATATTTGAAGAAGTGGTAGTAATCCAACGTACAGTGTTATTAGAGGAGTGCTCAATATCTGTGATAGAGCGTTAATAGATGGATAAATAAATAAATGTTTTAGTTTATATTTAATTGCATTTGAATAATTTTGCAAAATTGATCCAATGCAAAGTATAGACTATATATATATATATATATATATATATATTATATATATTATATATATATATATATATATATATATATATATATATTATATTAGGGAGTATATGTGCTCTATTGAAGTCGTACCTAATTTTGAAAGTTAATTAATTAATTATTAATTAATTAACTTTAAAAATTATGTACGACATCAATTAAGCACATATTCTCCCAAAAATTTGTCGGCTAAAAAAACCCATATCAAAAACACATCGTTTGTGTATTTACTTCTCATATATATATATATATATATATATATATATATATATATATATATAGTCTTTTAAATCTTTTGAGAATTGAAAACATAAAATAAAGCACTCGGTGATGGATGCAAGAGCTGTATTCATTTATTATAGTGCACAATACATTAAAGATGCAATTGTTACCAATGGTATCCGAGCAGCATGTTAGCCACTTTTCAACGCTCCTGTTGAGAAATGCAGGGAATGTCAATTTATTTATATATATGTTTGTTTTGGTGAGCTGAATCTTTGTACTTCTCCGCGTCCTAGTGAAAATAGTTCGTATGTGACCGCTTACTCGCCTGTGCTCGTGTTCTCACACATTTCTATGTGCACTCTTCCAACTGCACCCTGTCCCCTTTTGTCTTCACTTTTATCTACTTTTTTTGATGAAGGGCAAATTTAGGTTTTGCTGACCCTGTAATTTATCCCTTTGATTGTTTTTATTAGGGGGACGGTTTTCATTGATAAAAGAGGCAAGAGAATATTCTTTTAACATTTGAGTTGCTGTGAAAATAATTATTCATTCTGAGATAACAATTTTTTTATCACCTTCCACATACCAAAAAAAGCCCTAAAGATGATCTAATTAATAGATCGAAACACTGCAGCGTCGACCAATAAACTCACCACTTAACTCATTTAAACCTGTGTTTTTTCAATTTCTTTTTATTATACTACATACCGTCGGATTCACTTCTTTTATTCACAAACCCATATATATTTTTTTTTACCAAGCTTAGTTTACTGCAGATAAAATGCCAATACGTTATGAAGTTTGGAAGAAATTTCACGCATGCGCACATATGCTTGCGTCTCTTTGTCATGTTTGCATTGTGTATGCAACAATATACAAAGAAAATATTCTTTTTCACGCAAGCGCATGAAATGAAATATTTTGATTACACAGATGTGAATCAAATATATTTATATGAATTAGGTCATTTCGTGAACAACAATAGAGCCGTCTGCTTCTATCTGTACCTTTGGATTATTTTTCTGTTATATTTATCCCGTCTCAGACAAACCTGTTTTTTCTGTGTATATTTGCATGTTTGTTGTTTGGTGATGCATTTCCTTGGGTGCTTGCATCTGTGAGTTTCTGTTTTTTTGTTCTTAAGAAATTTGTAATATAAGGTGTCGGCTAGATGCCCGCTCCTATTTATAGACTCGGCGATAACCTTGTGATCAACCTCTTGGCCAATCACTGACTGTACTCTGCTGCTGAAACAATACTTAAACACAAGAGTACTGGTCATATCTACCCATAACTACTTTAACTTTCGTGGACGACGGACATAGGATTGGATCACTGCACCTTTAACACTACGCAGGATAGTACTTATTCACTTACAAAAGGATTCCACAACTCATGACTTATACGCAGGATAGGACTTATTCACTTACCAAAGGATTCCATATCTCAGGACTTACTTACTTTAAGACTTTTTCAACTGGCCAAGGATGGCATTTAAAATCTTAACACTTATGTGTATGATACTTGACTTGGGTATCTTCCTCGCCGGTCCAAGACGATAGTAGAAATGTATTTTCTAAACGGGCAGTCTCTGAAGTCTTCCGATTTGGTGTTTTGTGATGTTATTCATTGGAGAATACTCATTTTTTCTGCTGTACATAGTGAGTACTATTTTTATCCGTTTATATATGGACTGTTCTAGTCTAAAGCCTACCATTCTATGTTATAGTATACGCCATGTTATTGTATTTCCCATACTCTGTTTGATAGTGCTGTTGCGTTTCTTTTGTTTTCGTGTCTAAATGATGCGTTGAGCGGACAACGCATCGTTTAAACATC
This sequence comes from Doryteuthis pealeii, assembly GCA_023376005.1. Classification (NCBI taxonomy): domain Eukaryota; kingdom Metazoa; phylum Mollusca; class Cephalopoda; order Myopsida; family Loliginidae; genus Doryteuthis; species Doryteuthis pealeii. The sequence goes on from CM042169.1 coordinate 12,415,841, forward strand.
ACCATTACACCACGCACATCCGTACAGATATATATATGTAGAAAGCGCGTGGTGTAATGGCTAAAGTCATAGGAAATGGACTCGTCACCCCGAGTTCAAATCCTGGACGTGGTAATTGCATTTCACTTAGCGCTAATACCCTTAGGAAAGGTATGAATTCTACTCTCCCTCCAGCTATGGGTAAATGGTAGGGCAGACTGGGCTCTTTAACCTTGGTTGGGCAACCGGTCTAGGAGAAGGAAAACTCTGAATTCAAACCTGTTAAACTCCGCTTAAGAAATTGACCTTGTGTCACATCCTGCTCGTGCGGAGGGGTCGGTGTATATATATATATATATGTATATATATATATATTTTCTGTCATGTCACTTTTTTGTCTGTCTGGACAACCTAGGAATCAACCTTGAGATGTATCTCTTTTTTTCATTCACTTCCTGTTTCTATGGTTACAATCCTACACTGTTAAAATATATATATATATTTTTATTATTTTTTGTTTTTGTTTGAATTTATATATATTCAGCTCTTTGGTTTTTTTTGTGATATGCTTGTCCATAAGTGAATTGAGACCATCTGATGAGACGAAAATTTGGGGAGCCGGTTTAAATCAACTTAGATTTATATGGGCCCCAATTTTCGTCGAAATAAATTTTATTATGGATCACTGTATTGAGTTCTTCCTTCCTTTATTGATAAATATTGCTCTGTATATAATCTAAAAGGTTATTTTACATTGAGCCCTCTTTAGTGATTTAAAGATTCGCTGTATTATACATACTGGATCATCAATATTAGTACAGTGGATCTTAGAAATCACATATAGAATCATCCCTTACTACCAAGTTTTGGATAAATCTCTTATATATATATATATATATATATATATATATATATATATATATATAAGGTTTGTCCAAATGTATTGAGATTTTTCGTACATTTTGACAAACCTTGTATTCTGAAAAAATAACGTTCAATTAATACATAATTTTTAAATACAGCTTTAAATTTGGTACTATTTTTACACACCTGATATTCTGAAAAACTTACTGAATGGATCATTATTTTTTTCGGAATACAAGGTGTGTTAAAAAGTACAAAGAATCTCGATACTTTTTGACACACCTTGTATGTACATTATATATCTATATACACTGTGTGTGTGTGTGTGAGAGAGAGAGAGAGAGAGAGAGAGAGAGAGAGAGAGAGAGAGATATGAATAGAAGTATATAAATATACAGATAAATAGATATACAATATATTTCTTAATTTAGAATATCGTTTTTGAAAAATACTCATATGGACGCAAAATAGAATAAACAAGAGAATTTGAATTTCATTTCCAAATAAAAATTTCAATTTGAAAACGAAATAAAAGCGTTGAAAAAATACAAACAAACAAAAAACATGGTATTTCATGTTCTCCTGAAAATGATGATTGGAATTGGCGAAACGAAATGAAAAAATAAAAAAAAGAAGCCAAATTGACCTTTGAAAGTTCTTAATTAAACACGCAAATTAAATGAGAACAGCACCAGCCAATAAATCGAGATTCTTTTTTTTATTTTTTAGTTTTAGTTTTGGTTTTTAGATTTAAAAATTTTTTTTGTGTTGTTGGTTTTTCTTTTTCTTTTCTTTTTCTTTTTCTCAAAAAAAACTTTTTGTTATTTTATAGACGCCAATTGAATAGTGAAAATATCAACTGTTTTTTTTTCTTTTACTTTTAAATAGAAAAATAGAAATATTTGAGATGCCGTTAGTATAATTGTTAAATTTACTGAAAATGAACTCGGAGGTCTAAATTCAAATGCCAGTTTACTTTATAGAATAGGCATGGATCCGTTTCTGCTATGGGCGATGAATAAAATAGATTGGTTGGTTGGTTGGTTGGTTGGTTGGTTTTGTGGTATTGTTAAGTTTTTAAATGCCATCCTTGGCCAGTTGAAAAGGACTTAAAGTAAGTAAGTCCTGAGTTATGGAATCCTTTGGTAAGTGAATAAGTCCTATCCTGTGTATTGTTAAAGGTCCAGTGATTTAATCCTATGTCTGTCGTCCACGAAAGCCGCAATAGTTATGAGTAGTTATGGCCAATAATCTTGGGTTTAAGTATTATATCAGCAGCAGAGTTCTGTCAGTGATTGGCCAAGAGTTTAATCACATAGTTCTCGGCGAGTCTATAAATAGAAGTGGGCTTTTAACACACGCCTTATATACCAAAATAAGTGACACCTCATGTGGTGAAATGGTTAGCAAGTTAGATTCGCAGACCATTGTTAGTGAGTTCGATTCTCACTGGGCGCTCCATAATCTGGCCTTGTGCCATATCTAAGCTTAGTAAATAAGTATATACCAAAATAAGTCAACACACTCCCTATTTTGGCATATAAGATGGGCTGTTCCACTCAGAAATATTAAATCATTTCATTCAGAAATATTAAAATTTATAATAATATTATTTTTGTTTTATTACTTCTAATCTTATTTTTATTAATCCTATTTTTATTAATATTTTTTATTATTGTTATTATTTTGTTATTCATAATCTAATTCTTAACCTTATCATTACTGCCAATATTATTGTTAATATTAGTATTGTCCCCCTTTTTTTCTTGGTTTTTGTTTTGTTTTTGTTTTGTTTTATTTTTTAAAAATTGTGTGTGTTAATTAGAAAAAACAATACAATACAATGCAATACAAATTAGTGAGTTAGTATTTGGTTGGACAAGTGAGTTCGAACTCAAGTCGTGTTTTTAATTTCACTTTCAGAATAATACATTTGGGAAAGTTATGAACGCCATCATCCTCACATTTATGTGTTACTCAACCCATAGATGTGAGAATGAGAGAGTAAATGATGGGTGAATAGTAGGGAAAACTGGGGCTTTATTCTCCGTGGGTGAACCAGTCTAGAAGAAATACAAATCTGAATTCAAATCAGCTTTACTCCACTTGAAAATTGTCATTGTCACATTTTGTTCGTAGCGGAGGGGCTAGATAATATGTACTGCATATGAAAGTGGAACTGGGAGTAATGGTAGCGAAGAGGTAGCTACACATTGCCTAGAGTCCCAAAATCGCGGCCTGTTCATTCAGTTTATTGTCATACCGAGGAAATATCTTTGTTTTTTGGAAAGGGTATTCTTGCATTTCTGCAGTAGGTGTATTTGGCGCATTCTCAGCAACTTGCGCGTGGGGAGTGTAAATTACAATGGGTATACAGTTCCATATTATTTCTCGGTCAAGTCACGTTGAAAGCACCGGTTCCAGTTGGACGACTAAAGTTAAGCAGCAATGAATCTGTTCAATACTCAGAGTGACTATTTAAGGAAGAGTAGGTAAACCAGAAACCAGAAACCATAAATTTAATAATTTCGTTGTTAACGGCAGAGGGTGCATTCGGCGTATCCTTAGCAACTGAGGGGGGTGGGTTTAAAATAAAAGTGTGGGATTGGATCTCTTGACTTGGTTGGCAACCATTCTAGAAGGAGTGGGATTTCCATCCAAGAGTGGAAAACATTACCGCGCCTGTTAGCAATCTGGTGCCAATAGACACAAATTGCGGAAATGTACGCCTAATGGGTCGCTGAGAAAACTTCAACGGGCCTAGCAGGGAGTGGGTTAAAATAATTATCGTAAGGAAATACGCAAAAAGGATATCTCCCCATGAAAGATACTGCAAGTAGATAAGACAAAAAGACACCGAACTTTGTTAAATGTTGGATGATTTCCTTTTTAAACCGGTATATCATCATCATCGTCATCATCAGCATCATCATCATAATCTTCATCATCATAATCTTCAACATCATCATCCTCATCATCATCATCCTCAACATCCTCATCATCAGCCTTTTCATCATCATCATAATCCTCAACATCATATCATCATCATCATCATCATAATCTTCATCATAATCTCCATCCTACTCCTCCTCATCATCATCATTATGATGATGATCATCATAATGTTAATCATCATCATCATCATCAACATCCTCATCAGCCTCATCATGATCATCATCATATCATCATCATCATCATCAACATCCTCATCAGCCTCATCATCATCATCATCATCATAATGTTCATCATCATCATCAACATCCTCATCATCAGCCTTATCATGATCATAATCCTCAACATCATCATCCTCCTCATCAACATCCTCATCATCAGCCTTATCATCATCATTATCATCATCATAATATGCATCATCATCAACATCCTCATCATCAGCCTTATCATCATCATCATCATCATCATAATCTTCATCATCATCATCATCAACATCCTCATCATCAGCCTTATCATCATCATAATCCTCAACATCATCATCATCATCATCAACATCCTCATCATAAACTTCATCCTACTACTCCTTCTCCTCCTCTCATCATCATCATCATCATCATCATAATCTTCATCATCATCATCATCAACATCCTCCTCATCTTAATCCGGTAATGTGAACATTAGGTAACCATGCTACCATAAAATTGTGCCTGCGCATTATATGAAATGAACTTTATTGTTAATATTTTATTACATTAAAACTTAAATACTTACACACAGCAGAGGGTGCATATATTTGCTAGTTGTAATAATGTTAATGACTTTTCTAGATATCATTTCGAACGTATACACTAATGAACTGTTATCAATGTATACTTAATGAGCAGTTATCAATGTTATATTTAGTACTTCTACGAAGTAAGAAATCTGAAAGTTGATAACCAGCAAATGAAAGACCCGAGAGAATGTGCAATCTATCAGAGATAAAATTCAAGCGCTTTATGGAATGGGAAATGAGAGATTGGGAGAATTTATCTGTATTAAAGTGAAAAAATCATATAAAATAAACTAACGATCCGATTCTAATAAAACTTTCGGTTTATGAAGTAATAAAAGACGAACTTTTATTCTAAATAAATTTTTACTAAATTGTAAAGGCTAATAATTTTTTTCCTTAGTTTTTGTTTCGCGCGTTGATCCCCTCAACACATATCTTCTTTTTTGTTTTTGTATATAAATAATTTTTACATTTTTGGAAAGACAATGTAATGACAGAACATATATAAAAAAGATAATTCGCTAATAAAACAGTTTTGGAAATAGGGCATCTTAAACATTGAAACTTAAATCTCGTAAATAAGAAAATATATGTATCTTTTGTTTTTAATTGTTAGATTATTTTCAAAAGAATTTCATGTTAAAAGTTCGTATTGTCTACATTTTTATTTTATTTTTCAGAGAGCATTTCATGCCTTGCTGATTTTCTGAATTTGCCACCTTACAAAAATAGGAACGGTCTATAAATTGCAGGATAGTGAGAGATAGAATATTTTTATAAAATCAAGAAAATCACACGATATTTATTTTGGAACATTTGTTTGTTTTTTGTTGTTTTTTTATTGTTTTTTTTTAATTTATTTTATTTATTACTTTCAAGATGGACCTACCCTGAAATTTATTTGTTTTTTATTTTTTTATTACTCACTTTCAGGACGGACCTACCCCGAAAATTATGGATCGTTCCTATTTCTGTAAGGTGGCAAACTTAGAAATCCGCAGGGGATGAAATAGTCATTTTCCCCACTGTATCAAAATAGAAACAGATTGCACAAAGTAATGTAAAGGATAAAAGCAATCATAAAAAAAACCTTTTACTCTAATTAACCTTGAATATATTTCAGAAACCCAAATTAATATTCGGACATTTTGAATTAAATGATTGAGAAAAAATAAAGGAGTAAGGATTTCTTTTTACTCAAGGAAAAAACTGATGACCTGAAGATGAGGTCAAACCAGTTCTCAAAAAAATATTACAAGAAAATATTTTCCCCCATTAATGAATGCAAGAATAACATCCTTTATTGATTTTCTGATAAAAAAAATAGATGATAGAAAAATAAGATTGTTGCGCTTCGATCAACGAAATAAATCATTTCATGATCCACATGTGTCGGAAATCTGACAGATTTATTTGGTTCATTTAATTGAATCCCATATGTTTAGATTATTATATTCGGTTATGATGGGTTATTTTTTTATTATAAGGTGTGCAGGAATCTACCACTTAAACTTATAGAACCTGCGTGGGCGCGTGGATTAAAAGCCAGCCAATCACCAGACCGAATACGTGGTTAGTTAACTATTTAATCGCCGATCTTGAAAGCCGTTCATTTACACGTATTCGCCATTGACAAATGCATCTGCAACCAAGGGCTTATTTTGGGCTATCTTTAGTCACTGCAATCAATTGAATGAACTACAAGACTTTCATTTCTTGATTAAGTTTCTTTATTTAGTCTAGCCCATATTCTTATTCGCCTTGCGGATAAGAGTCGACCTCAGCAGTGACACGTCTGTCTTGCCTCAATGTCCGGTCGGAACTAAAAATCTAAATCTAGTCACGTGTTTCTCGTGACGCGTTCTCCAGGGACCAGGGGAGCATAAAGCTCCTGGTAGTTTTGATCCCGAATATAGGATGTTACATAAATATTAGATACCTAATATTTATGTGCAATAGTGTAGAAAACAAGATGGCGTTTTAAGTGCAGCTGACGGCCTTGAAGATTGAGTGACAAACTTGACCTCAGTCCTAACTCTATCTTCCGGGGATAGCCGTAAGAACCGGTAGAGAGGACCCTCTCTTCCGGTTTAGATAGTAAGTAAGTTTCAGTCAGTTAGAAGGTAGCAGCGAGCTCGAAGGGGTAAGTCGCGTTATACGTGCGTCCTCTCATCTGCGCAGATTGTCTGGCTGGGGAATTGAAAATAAAGTAAGATCGAAGCAATTCGGAGTCTTGTGTTATTACCTCTAAAAACTAACAATGACACAGGGCTTCTGATAAAGAGAAATCCCCCAATAGAAGACCAGACCCGAAGTCTCCAAGAAAGTCCAGACCTTAGAAGATTCCAGACCAAGTCGAGACGTTAGAAGCATACCAAGACGGCCAGAAGAATAAAGTAAGAAAGAAGTAAGTAAAGAAGTAAAGAAGAAGGGTATGCAACAAGGAGTCCCTTATTCAGCTACAGGGTTTGTCAATAATTTAAGATACCATGAATTATAACAAATAGTCAAATTTCTGGATTTTTCAGAATGTAATGAATCCGGATAAATCGTTCATTACCTATATAATTGTTATAGGTGATATACCCTATAGACTAATGGAATGCGCCGACGGTTACTATAAGTAACGGGGACAATTATGGCTTGAACAGTAAGCCAATGTGAGTCAGCTCGTAACTCTATTTGTCGGACGTAATTCCCACTTCTCTGTACTGTAATTGTCTACTCTTTTGTTAATACATTTTCTTACATTTGTTACCCGTCGTTTTGTTCTTATTTGACCCCTTAAAACCCCACAACAATAATATTTCTGGTGTAAGCTATACACGTATAAAAGCAGTTGTGTGTATCAAAAATGAAAAGAATTAACGACAAATTTTATATATACACATTAAATATCACCAGGGCTTGATTTTGAGCAAAAAATAATAGGGATCTGATTTATATTTGGGAAGATATTTAAAAATTCAAATTTGAAAAGTAACAGAAGAGAAAGTCATTTGCATGTTATTTTCTTTATCTTTTCTTTTTTTTTTTGTATGTTTTTTTTTGTTTTTTTTCGTTTTGAAATATAATATTGATTGATTGAATTAATTGCAACATTTATATCTTATTTTTTAAAAATTGTAAATCTTTGAATGGAAATTTCTTATTATTTTGTTAAATATTTCCGTGGGGATTTTTGTGGGGCAACCCAGTGAAGACCTCACCCGTGATAAGTAATAATGAATCTCCGAGACTAACTTTAAAAAAATTCCCCCTTTCCGCAGGCGACGCCGGGTAGCCACTTCTAGTTGAACATAAAGCACTGGTTTATTTTCTCTTAGATTTTACATATGAGGTTATTAAAAATTAGTCATTAGATTTAAGCTACTCATTATTACGGGTTAAAAACTTTACATTGAAAATATTTTTTTAAATATCATGTGTTGTTGATGGAAAAAGAAAAAAAACAGAATGAAAATGACGATAAAAAAAGAAATCCTGACCCAGTTTATAAGATGAGGATATTTAATCACTGACGATCAACTGTTTTGAATTTAAAACAAAATCAGTCATTATCGATTAACGTTGTCGTTTATCATGTACTGACTACAAATTCAAAACACAACTCACTTTATATAAACACCAATCTTATAATTTCTATATTCTCAATATCAGTATCATTAGTATTATTTGGACTATTGTCCCCATCTTCATTGTTATTTGTACAACGTTTCGGCCGATAATCCCTTCGGCCTTCTTCAGGTATTTCTTGTCGGACTCGGGAACCTTCTCGGACTCGAGAACCTTCTTGTCGTAATCGGGAACCTTCTTGTCGTAATTGGGAGCCATTACGGAACTTTGAACCTAACCCTTTATTCAGTCTACGGGGGTATCCTGTTCTCATTCTGCTAACCATAGCTGGGTATAAGTGTTAAGCTATGTTAATTATTATTCTATGTTACTACAGCCCCTGACCAGGATTGAGCCAGCATTCTAGAGATAACTGTCACTTAGAACTGTCTTAACCTAACTTCTTTATCCACTAGGACATGTGTACAAGAAGGTTCCTGATTCCGAGAAGGTTCCCGATTCTGAAGAAGGCCGGAGGACACATTGGAATAAGAAACAGCAACAACAATGTGACATCGGCACAGCGTTAATATATTCAGGATCAATCTTTACATGTGACAACTGAGGTCAAAACTGTCTTTCACACGTTGGCCTTCACAATCACAGAAGGCAATGTGTTAGAACGTAACACTTATAGTCTTCTGAGACTCCCATATTGATAAATACTGGTTGGTTGTTTATTTTTGTTTTACGGCATATCAACCCATTTCAGGTCATTAAATGTCAAATCGTTATTTTGATAATCAAAAGACTCAGATTGCTGAAGTGGACGCCAAATTAAGTATTGAATATACTCATCGCTGCTGAACTTCAGTCTAATGTTTGCATGCTTGTTTGTTTTTACGGCATATCCGTTTTTTGGATCATTTAATGTCGATAAAAGTCATTTTTGATAAACAAAGAACTCAGGTTGCATAGAGTATTTGCTGTTGCTAAAGTGGTCACCCAGTTAAGTATTGAACAGTCTTATCACTGCTTAACTTCAGTGATCTTGCGGTAACCGGTGTTTTGAGCGTAACTTGACCGGAATACTGAGTGTATGATATTGATGTTATTCTATAATACATATGTTATGAGTGACATTCTATAATAAGAATGTTATGGGTGGTATTCGTATTAAATAGAATGGTTGGTTGGTTGGTTGTTTTGTTTTACGACATATCAACCATTTTCTGGTCATTTAAAGACACATTGTCATTTTGATAAACAAAGGACTTACAGTAACTGTTGTTGCTAAAGTGGTCACCCAATTAAGTATTGAACAGACTCATCGCTGCTTAACTTCAGTGATCTAGCCATGCCTATTAAATAAGATAAGTGTAGCATATATGTATGTATAGACAGGTAGATGCGAGGGTATTTACCACACATTCCACTTATGAGGGTGATGCAAGAACTCTGGTTACGTAGAGTATTTTCTGTTGCTGAAGTGCTCACCTACTTAAGTATTGAAAAGCCTCATCACTCTTTAGCTTCAGTAATCTAGCGGGAACTGGTATTTTCAGCATAACTTTACCAGAATACAGAGTTTATGATCTTGATGGTATTTTATGATACACGTGTTATGAGTGGCATTCTATTATAAGAACTAGCAAATATATGCACCCTCCAGGTGCAAGTATTTAAGTTTTAATGTAATGAAATATCGTATTAAATTAGAGGCAGACAAAAAGATATGTAACAGAGTGGGGGTATAATAGAAAAATAGAAATGAAACTTACTCTTCCATCACTCCCGTCTTTCATTGCTGAATTTTACTTATTTAACTATTTAGTTAAAAGAGGAAGTAAATAATAAAATGACAGTTATTTTTTCTTGTTAATGGATTTCATTTAAGATTCATTGAAGAGATTTTTGCTTATATTCATTAAAATAAAACCAAACAGTTAGAAATCAATAATACCAAGCACATATTTAATAAAATCACATTTTTAATATCAATATGCAAATTAGCCTTCCCATTCACACTGCAAACCGCTATTTTTTGTATATATAAATACAATTGCATGTTATTTGTATGTAGATATGGACAGCATTAATAAAAAGGTGAAGAAATTTTATTAATAATTGAGGTTTAAATATAAATAAAATCATGGAGAATGTGATGTAAATAACTATGTTAATTGTGACTCGATTAGTAATATAGTTTCGGTTACAGACAGAAAAACACACAATCTCCATTATAATAAGAATGTTATGGATGGTATCACTATTAGATGGGATGGTTTCATTTTGATAAACAAAGGACTCAGGTTGATTACAGTATTTTACGTTGCTAATGTGGTCACCCAATTAAGTATGGAACAACCTAGCTCAACTTCGGGGGTCTAGACATGCCTATTAAATAAGATAGGTGTAGCATGTTTGAAATACGCTAGACTTAGTGCAGGGTGGTATCGTCAGTTATGTTATTGGCTGGCTTCATAGAGGGGTTTCGGGTCTTCCAACATAATACCCCACTCAGCTAGCCAGACCCCGTTGGAGACGACCAAACTCCAACACGCCACCCTTGTGCAACGCCAACTTATAATACGTCAACGCGATCCTCGAACTCTTATATCTGAACGGCCAATTCTACAGCCAATCATTCGGTGATCTAGACATGCCTATTAAATAAGATAGGTGTAGCATATATGTATGTATAGACAGGTAGGTGCGAGGATATTTACCACTTATTCCACTTATGAGGGTGATGCAAGTAGGTGCGAGTGTATCTCCATGCACAATAAACTAGCACGTAGATAAATATTGCAAAACTTTTGACTCACCCAAATATGGATATCAATTTTCTCTTAGAATGAAACCAGACTTCACAAATAAAACAAAAAACAAAAACGAATTACATTTTTTTTTCTTTTCCAATTTTTCCCGATTTGCATCCGTTTTCTTAATTCCTTCTTGCATCTTTTAATCTCTTTCCCGTTTTTAATTTTGCTTCCGATATTTGGAAAAACAGATTAATTTGTCTTATCTCTTTCAAATTCTGATTGGCAGGAAGCGTTCTTGTCGCTTTTGTTAATTTCGCCAGACATGATAAATATTGGCATCAAGCAGGAATGGCAGGAAAATCTTGACATTTTATGTTTTGTTTCTTCTTCTTTTTTCTTGTCTTTGTGTCATTCTATTGACTTTAAGACTCGCTGAATTTCTGACATAAATTAATTAAACATTTCTAGGACAGAATATTTCGGTTACGAAGCGGCGGCTGTGCGATCCAGAATTTGTTTTTCATATATTTACATACCGTCGGATTTATTTCCATTTTCTCTGATATGTCTGTCTCATGATGCTGTTAAGTATCTGGCCGCCATCCTTGGCCAGTTGGAAAGAACTCAACGTAAATAATAAGTAAGTCCCGAGCTATAGAATCCTTTGGTAAGTGAATAAGTCCCGTGATAGAGAATCCTTTGGTAAGTGAATAAGTCCTGTGGTATAGAATCCTTTAGGTCCGACGTCCAAGAAGATCCAAGTAGAAGTGAGCTAAGATTAGAATCAGCCAGTATAAATAACAACAACAGTAGCAGAGCACTGCCAGTGATTGGACAATAGGTTGCCTTCCCAGGTCACGGGCTTATCGGCGATTCTATAAGTAAAAGTGACCATCTGGTACACACCTTATAACAGGAAAAAAACAACAGATACATATATGGACAAATCATATATCAGGTTGGTCTCGTATTTTCGTTTCCAATTCTCTATCTCTCTCGCTCAACAAAAACAAATTTCAATAACAAGTTTCAATCACAGACAAAACTGCTACAATCACACAAATATAAACAATACATGTCACACTTGTCACACACAACTACGTACAGACACATACAGTCTGCAACACCCGAAAGAACAATTGAATATACCAATTGTAAATTAATGTATATAAAGTTTGTTTCCTTTATCAATTTTGTCTTCTTCTTCTTCTATGGAAACTTCATTTCCGTAGTCTTATACATATAAATTGTGGGGACCCATAACTCGGATCTTCTTCAATCTTCAACTACACACTCACCAAATAACGCCGGGTCCCTACAAATATTTACATAGCATCGGATTTATTTCCATATTCTCTGATATGTCTGTCTCATGATACATATATGGACACAGGGTAAGATATATAATAATAACGTGAATCTGACATGGTGCGAGATCAGAAAATAGATACATGTGTGTGTGTGTGTATCAGTGTCAGAAGACTGATATGAGGTATTAAGAAGAAAATTAATTTTATATTTCATCCTGCTCTGCTGGCCAGTATCTTGAGCTAGGAACCTCCAATCTGACGTGTCAAATCCCCCCTCTATATTTTTTATATAGTTTTTTTCTTCATTTGAATGGTCGAAAAGTTTTCAAGGTAATATTAACGTTCATACAAGTTTCATTGTGTTAAATATGTTTGTTTGTTTGTTTGTTTTGTTTTACGGCATATCAACCTCAGTGGGTCATTTAATACCGATAGAGTTTTGAAATAAATCAATTCTTAATGGATAATACAATTTTTTATAAACACATTTTTCTATTTAACCCATAGATGGGACCCGAACAGGTACTACCACTCCGGGTCAGAGTGGACCAGGGAGCAATGGTGATGAATGGGGTGCTCCACATTCCCCAAACATCCAAAACTGGAACCTCACCATCAGATAGAGTTTAACGTCATTCCCAGGACATGTAGACCCTCAGCCACCGCCTTCTAGCACCCATATGATAAAAAGGGATTGGGACTTGCCATAAGGGCAATAGGGTTGGGAAAATCATATAGGTGCTAGGGCTTGACGTGACCAGCCGATTGATGGGGGGGGGGTTACATATGGTGGGAGGGGGTAAATTTGACAAGTCAAATTGGAGGTCCCAATGAGCACGTTTTTGATTTAAGAAAAAAAAAGTTTTTAAAACGAATTATTCATTTCACCTTTAAAAAGTAAAAATTGATTTTTTTAAATTTTTTGTTAAATCCAAATATTAACCCCATTAAGTTGAATTACTCTAAAAATATCACGTTTCATCAGATTGTAATATTTTTGTTCGTCCTCTCGAAAGACTTATATAAGGAAAGAGAGAAAGAAAAAGAAAGAAAGAATGAAAGAAAGAAAAAGAAAGAAAGAAAGAAAAAGAAAGAAATTAGGTTAAAAACGGTTTAAAATGATGAAAAGTAGTGGAGAGAAGGAGAAAGAAAGAAAAAAGAAAGAAAGAATGAAAAAGACCCAATAAACTAATAAACCCCCCGCTAAAAATGGCTAAAAACGGTTTAAAATATTGGAAAGTGGTGGGTGGAGAAAAAAAAGAAAGAAAGAAGAAAGAAAGAAAAAAAGAAAGAAAGAAGAAAGAATAAAGAGAAAGAAAGAAAGAAAGAATGAAAAAGAGCCAAGAAACTAACAAAACACCCCGCTAAAAATGGCTAAAAACGTTTTCAAATATTAGAAAGTAGTGGGTGGAAAAGAAAAAAAAAAGAAAGAAAGAAAGAAAGAAGAATGAAAGAAATAAAGAAAATAAAGAAAAAAAGAAAAAGAAATAAAAAGAAAAGAAAAAGAAAGAAAGAAAGAAAGAAAGAAAAAGAAAGAAGAAAGAAGAAAGAAAAGAAAAAGAGCCAAAAACTAAAAAAAAACCGCTAAAATGGCTAGAAAGAAAAAAAAGAAAGAAAAAAGAAAGAAAGAAAGAAAAAGAAAATCAGGATGAAGATATTAGAAAGGAAGAAAAAAAGAAAAAAGAAAGAAAAGAAAGAAAGAAAGAAAGAAAGAAAAAAAAGAAAAAGAAAGAAAGAAAGAAAAGAAGAAAGAAGAAGAAGAAAGAAGAAAGAAGAAAAAGAAAAAAAAGAAAAAGAAAGAAAAAAAGAAAGAAAGAAAGAAAGAAAGAAAAAAAGAAAGAATGAAAAAGAGCCAAGAAAATAACCGCTAAAAATGGTTAAAATGCATTAAAATGTTGGAAAGTAGGGGGGGGAGAAAGACAAAATAAAGAAAGAAAAAAGAAAGAAAGAAAAAAGAAAGAAAGAATGAAAAAGAGTCAAGAATCTACCAAAAGAAACTGGCTAAAAATTCTTAAAAACGGTTTAAAATGTTCGGAAAAAGAAGAAAGAAAAAAACATTCCGAGGAGATCAGAATGAAAATAAGAAATCAATGCGAGGACAAATTGGTATTAAAAATCCATAAAGACGAAACGGTTATCAGAAAATCGACAAAATGAATAAAGTCAAAAAAAGAGAAACCAATGACAAATAAAAAAAAGAAAAAAAGAAAACAATGAATGAATTAATTAAAACAAACAAACAAACACCGAAAAAAAAGAAATGCTGTTTTTGTTTCGGTTCGTAAAGAGCATCTCTTGAGTTGAGGTAATAAGGCCGCTACAGACACTACGCATGCGTCGCCGAGCAGAAATTTTAAATGGCAACCGTGAAGATGTCAGATCGATCGAGAATCCTTCATTAAAACTTGATGGGAAATCTCATTATCACGTCGCTTAATTTACAGGTCAGTGATTAATGAAGTGTCAGTAGATTCACCGTTTCATATTTCTCTTTCATTTTACTTCAGATTTTGACGCTTATTGCACTGGGCGATGTGAATTATGATTCGAATTGTGCATCGAAAAATCCCTCTCTCTCTCTCTCTCTCTCTCTCTCTCTCTCTCTCTCTCTCTCTCTCTCTCTCTCTCTCTCTCTCTCTCTCTCTCTCTCTCCTAATGGAAGAAAATAACAACAAAAAGCAACAGATGTCCTGACCCATTTTTTATTATTTGAATATTTGATGATAGAGTCAATGTCTTGAATATAAAATAAGACAAGTCATTGTTAATTAATAATAAGATTTGTCTTGCACTGCTTAAAAATTCACAACATCTATCTATTAACACGCTTGTTCCAAACGCGGTGGAATCATGGGCTGAGGAAATAAAGCTTTATTACCATAAGAACCACCAAGTCTTGTTATTAATTAACTATTAAACAAGCAAAGTCCAGCCTGTAGGAAGAAAATCATCCCCCCAAAGGAAGCCCAACGCATCATCAGAGAAAACAGCCAAAAAAGAACCACTAGACAATGAACCAGAAACAGAGTTAAAAAATAAGAACTATCATCTCTCTCATCCCTAATATATGTATAATAAGATTTCTGACACTTATTGCTCTGTGCGATGTGAATTATGATTTGAATTGTGCATCGAAAAATCCTCTCTCTCTTTCCTAATGGAAAAAAACAAAACAACAAAAAAGGAACAGATATCCTGACCAATGTTTTATTATGTAAATATTTGATGTTAGAGTCAATGTCTTGAATATAAAACAAGACAAGTCATTGTTAATTAATAAGATTTGTCTTGCACTGCTTAAAAATTCACAGCATCTATATATTAACACGTTTGTTCCTAAACGCGGTGGAGTCATGGGCTAAGGAAATAAAGCTTAAGGAACGACTAAATCTTGTTATTAAATAATTATTAAACAAAAGAAAGTCCAGCCCTGTAAGAAGAATTGTCAAAGAAAATCCCCCTCAGAAGAAGCCCAACCGATCAACAGAGAAAACAGCCAAGAAGAACGAGTCGACGAAAAACCAGAAACAGAGTTAAAAAGCAACAACTATCATCCACTATCATCCTCTCTCTCTTTCCTAATGGAAGAAAAAACCCAAAAAGCAACAGTTGTCCTAACCGACATTTTATTATGTGAATATTTGATGATGAGTCAATGTTTTGAATATAAAACAAGACAAATAATTATTAATTAATAATGACATTTGTCTTGCACTACTTAAAAATTTACATCTATATATTAACACGCTTGTTCCTAAATCTTCCGACCGGTATTATCCTGCAACACCATAAAAATACGTTTAGGCAGATTCAATCCTGATTTCAAGCAGCGTAGACATTGTTGTGCGCTTCCGTGGTCCATCACACCCGCGCCGGAATCATGGGCTAAGAAAATAAAGCTTTATTACCGTAAGAACAACAAAGTATTGTTATTAATTAATATTTCAAACAAGCAAAGTCCAGCCCTTGTAAGAAGAATTAACAAAGAAAATCAACGCACAGAAGAAGCCAAACAGATTAACTGAGAAAACGGCCAAAGTAGAACCACTAGACGAAGAACCAGAAACAGAGTTATAAAGAAAGAACGATCATCTCTAATGCATATATATATATATATATATATATATATATATATATATAAGAAGTAAAGTAAGTAAAGTCGTCGTGGTGGCCTAAAGTCGGTATCAGCCAGTCAGCGAGGAAGTCTATTTCCTTTTCAATAGCCCTAGACCAAGGAGATTGTTTTTAGTGTTTGAGGTGGAGCGCCACACCTACCATCAGCTCCTCACTTTACCACAGAGATCCCTGTGCTACTCATACGCCGAGTTGGCGAGGACTGGTATCAAACTAGGAACCTTGTGGCTTCTAGCTGAACGCACTACCGACTGAGCTAATCCTCCATTATATACCCACATCAGTAGGAAGCGCGTGGTGTAATGGTTAAAGTCATGGGAAATGAACTCGTCGCCCCGAGTTAAAATCCTGGACGTGGTAATTACATTTCAGTTTGCGCTAATACCCTTGGGAAAGGTATGAATCCTCCTCTCCCTCCAGCTATGGATAAATAGTAGGGCAGACTGGGCTCTTTAACCTTGGTTAGGCAACCGGTCTAGGAGAAGGAAAACTCTGAATTCAAACCTGTTGAACTCCGCTTAAGAAATTGACCTTGTGTCGCATCCTGCTCGTGAGGGGTATATATAATATATATATATATATATATACCCAAATCATGTTAGTAGTATATACAGTTTGCCTCTTTAATGTTTTCTAATGGAAAACAAAAGCAGAAAAAAAAACAAATTCCCTGACCCAGTTTATATTATTTGAATATTTGATTACTGAGTCAATGTTTTGAATATAAAACAAGACAAGTCATTATTAATTAATAATAACATTTGTCTTGCACTGCTTAAAAATTCCCATCTTCATTAAACAATGCTTTTTATATTAGATGCTCTAGTCATGTAACGGTAGGAAATGAACACAGTGACCCGAGTTCAAATCCTGGACGAGGCTTTTTTTGCATTTCACATAGCCGTATTACTCTTGAATAAGGTATGTTTCTAATCATTCTCCCTCCAGCTATCTGGAGGACATACTGACCTTTTTAGCTTTTGCTAATGAAAATAAATAAATAAATAAATAAAATAAAATAAAAAACAATAAAACAACAACAGGTGTCCTGACCCATTTCTTTTTATTATGTGAATATTGATGATAGAATCAATGTCTTGAATATAAAACAACACGAGTCATTATTAATTAAGTTTGGCATTCGTCTTGAAATGCTTAAGAATTCACAACATAACTAAATAATGTTTTATATATTAGAGGCACAAGTGTCACTGTGGGAAATGGACTGAGATCAAATCCTGAACGAGGCTTTTTATATTTCACATACCGCTAATGTTTATATATATATATATATATATATATATATATATATATATATATATATATATTATATTATAATAATGTCAATACAAGAATAGGAAAAGCGGCCACAAACAAATTATCAGTAATATGGAAATCCGATCTCACTGACAAGCTAAAGCGACATTTATTCCAAGCGGTGGTTGTATCAGTACTGCTGTACGGCTGCACCACTTGGACCCTAACGAGGCGCCTTGAGAATAAGCTGGAAGGAGCTGCAAGAATGCTGCGTGCAGTCCTGAATAAATCGTGGAAGCAGCACCCTACGAGAAAACAGATATATGGCCACCTGCCCCCCATTTCACATACCATTCGAGTGAGAGGGACAAGGCATGCCGGGCACGGCTGGAGAAGCAAGGATGAGCTCATAAGTGACGTTCTCCTGTGGAAGCCAACACACGGACATGCTAGTGTGGGCCGCCATCAAGGACCTACATTGACCAACTAAGCAAAGATGCAGGTTGCTGCGCAGAGGACCTCCCTGGGAAAATGAATGATAGGAAAGGTTGGCGAGAAATTGTCATGGATATCCGTGCTAATAGCGCGACATAATGATGATGATGATATATATAAGATTTTTGGGATGTTTGTTTTTAGAAGCATTGTTGTATAAAGTATATATATTTGTATTTTTGCTTGAAGGCAATTATAATGCGTATATCGTATAAAATTCGATAATTATAGAAAATAACCATGACACGTGAATTTGGCAAACGATTATGCGATGCTAGAACATCGTACAGTCTGTTTCAACTTTATTAAGTCTCATCAGCGATATATACTAACGATTTCCCTCCGACAGAAATCGAAACCACAAAATTGTAGAGTTTAAAATCGACATAACTCGGTGAATATTTCGAATTGGCAGCTCAAATTTGGGGGATTGTCTAACTTTAACCTAGTCTACACGTGTACAAAATTTCAGAAAAATTGAAGTGGGTGGGTGACATGGCCTTAATGATTTGATATATATATATATATATATATATATATATATATATATATATATGGAGCCGCTTCATATTTTTAAATGATAGATATAGAAAAATAAACTGGTTTTATCAAAGCATAAAAGAATAAAAATCCACATTCTAGAATAAAAATTTTAATGTTTTAAAATTCCTCATTAGGAAGGCAATTCCTTACCCAACCCCGTCTACATTAGATTCGGAATGATATGAATTAAAGAGGCTTTTAAATGTAGCTTATCTGTTTTAATTTCCTGTTCAGAATATTTTATGTATTTTATCCGATAAAAAAATCTATATTCAATATGTTTAAAAATTTCCATTAAACAATGTATTGAACACTTATAGATTAGTAAGAAAAATTGATATGAACTTTTTAATATTCATGAAAATAAAAATATGCACCCTTGGCTGAAGTTCGGTTTGTGACTTACTCGAGCGTGGAAGTGCGTGGTTTAATGGTTAGAGCAGAGTTTTTCAACCAGTGAGCCGCAGCCCACTCGTGTACCATGCAGCTTCAGTGGGTGTGCCCATGAGTGTTGAGGATTGTTGATCAACCTCTTATAGTTTTATTCAATTACTTTAATATTTTTTGTTTTAATTTAATATTTTTTGTTTTAATTAAATGTGTTTGTTTTAATTATGCTACACCTGTAGCTTATTTTCAGTATTCGTTTTCCTCCTCTATTCAAATGATAAAATAATTATAAGTTTATATACTGATGGTGTACTTCGATCAATTTATTGCCCAGCTCACTGTGCTGTGAGATGAAAAAGGTTGAAAAAACTCTGGGTTAGATTGATGGGAAATGGACACGTCGCCCCGAGTTCAAATCCTGGAACCAAAAAATGCATTTTTACTTCGGACTAATACCCTTGGGAAAGGTATGCATCCAACTAATCTAGTAGGCTATGGGTAAATAATAGGAGACAGGGCACTATAACCTTGGTAAGGCAACAGGTCTAGAAGGAAAAATTTCGCTTAATAAATCGACCTTGAGTCACATCCTGTACTTGCGGAGGGGTTGGTAAAATATATACTTCAGCGTTTTTTTTTTTGTTTTTTTTTTTGTTTTTTGTTTAATTTTATCTTAGTCCTTTATTCGGGCCTTTCACCATGTAAGCGATGCGGAGACATTTTTCTATGGACATTAAATGCTGCACATATATTTAATAACTCTTTTATTTTGCTTGCGTCTGAGAAACTTTTGTGCATTCACTTAAAAATAAAGCCTTTTTTAATATATGAATATTTAAATGATATTTTAAAAAATTAAATACATCTTTTTATTCTTTTTGTACTCTTTTTTTAAAGATATTTTATCGTTTCAATTTTAGTTTTATTTGTACGTTTCTTAAACTGTCGTTTAGATTTTTAATGTTCGATCTTTTTTTTTTCTTGTTTTATTTATGAATTCATGTCTACAGCTTCTGAAAAGAAATTTGCAAAATCTGTATAAAAATAAACACGTCTTATAGTTTGTCTCGTAAGGTTTTGCGAATAAACGGCCATGACTAGATTCAGTTCACAGGCGACGCGTTGGTGAATTAATTCTTGGCAGTTATTTTGGTCGTAATGGCCGACGCTTTCATTTCAATGTATCACAATCCCATAGAATAGATTCCAGACGGAAAGGTTGGAAAATAAACTGGAACTAAAAACAAATCTACAGAGAAGAGAAAAGAAAAGGTGTTCCTAAATAAATTGTTCAAGGATTAGTTCTCCTGTTGGTAAATCGAGTGGTTGAAAAGGATGTATCAAAGGTTTATAGAATAGATTCTAGACCAGAGCTTTTCCAACCATTTTCATCTCACGGCACAGTGAGCTAGGCAATAAATTGATCGAGGTATACCACCAGTATATAAACATATAATTATTTTATCATTTAGATTTTTAAACAAAACTTTTGGTCGTAATGGCTGGTGAATTCATTTATTTTAACCGAAAGATTTTTCAAACAAATCTACAGAGAAGAGAAAAGAAATAAAAATTTTATATTTTAGGAGAAAACTATTTCAGACATATTTTCATAAAAAGGTAAGTCATTATGGAAATTTTCGTGAGAATCGGTCCATTAATTGATTTTTCATAAAATTAAAAACAAACAAACAAACAAATAAAAAACGGTAGTCATAACTTGTTTTTGGCTACGGTAAATTTCACTGTATTTAACGTCGCAAAAATGTAAACATTGCTTTTCGTTCATAATTTTCATTATTTCCGTAATCTGAAAAAATGTTTAAAAAATCATCAGGAGTTTTTTTTATGTTTCTTCTTTCGAATGGAAAATATTTTTTGTCATGTGACAACAAGCCTTATCATTAACCTATCAATATTTTTTTCTCTATATATATCTACTTTATCCACTAAAGTCATTTACCTTTTTCTACTTCATTCTCTTGAATTAAACACAATAAACTCTTATTATCATAAATCATCCCATTCTACATCTATTTTACTATTTTTTAAATCTAGATATTTACGCAAACTCTTCTTAACACTTAGTTACCTTAAATTACCATACCACAAATATTTTATTCAAAATTTTTAGATCTTCAATCAAACTTTTCCTACTTTTATTTACTATAAATTACCACACCACAAATATTTTATAACTTATTAATTAATTCCACACTTATTATATAACGCAACATTATTATTATACCTAAATCATCTTTCCTCCCATATTATCCGGCCTCAAAATTTCTAGCAATAATAAAATCACATTCTTCATTATATACACTGCAACTTTTAACTTTACATAATCTGTAAATAAAAATATATACACCACTTAAACAGAACCATCTTACGATAACATCTTAATAGATTAAACAACTTTATCTACCATCATTGTTTGGTTCCTTTTTTAATCGACCACTGTTTTAACATTTCACCGATTTTTTTCAAAACATAAACTAAGCTCCGAGAAAAATGTTCAACATGTTAATGATAAATAATAACACTTTATTTTTTATTTTATTTATTTTTTGTTATAAAAAAAACTATTTTGTACCATAACCCCTAGAAAAACCAAATATCCAAATCATAACGGTCTATCTCAACGTTCTGTTTTCAGCGTTCCAAATTTTTTTAAAATTCGATTTTCGAATATTTCCAAAAATCTCTGTTGTTTTTTCCCAACGAATTTTTTCATTCAAAATAAATGTTCACTCTGATGAAGGTCGATTCTTCTATGTGTGCGAAATATTTTCACACACATAAACTGACCGAAACACATGTGTAAGTGATATCGATTAATGTGATATCGATTAAATTCCTTTTATCCATCTACATTTCTTTTCTTTACTCATTTTTCCTCATATATATATATATATATATATAATATATATATTATATATATATATATATAGATAGAGAGAGAGAGAGGGAGAGATAGATAGATAGATATGAGAGAATTAGATAGATAGATATACATGAAGAGAATTAGATAGATAGATGGATACTAGTCTCTTTTACTCAAGAAAGTAAAAGGATTTACAAACAAATTACTAATTAGAATTTTTCTTCAACAAAATTTATCATTTCAAGTAAATGAGGAAGAGAAAGAAAAGACATCATTTCAATTTTCCTTTCATCATAAAAACTGGGTGAAGATTTATTTATTGTTTTCTTTTATGAGAAATTTATAAATACAAAATAAAAATTTAAAACAAAAAATCGGCAACATAAAACATTGAAAACATTAAAAAAAATTTGTTTAATTTTTTTTTAAAAATCATTAAAAAGCCTAAGTAAAAGTGAGTGAAGATTTATTCATTTTTTTAAAAAAAGTGGGTCGCGGTATACCAGTTGAAAACCTTGTTCTAGACGGAAAGGTTGGAAAATAAATTTGAACTGAAAGAAAAATCTAATAATCAAAATTCTGAAAAAAACATTTTTTCTCTTTTGCTTAATGCCAAACATCAACAAATATCAAACTATTCAATTCCTCTATGGGTTCATCTGTTTTTGTTGTGACTGGAAATAATAAAAGAAAAAAGATAAAAAAAAGTTTGGCTTCTGGTAAGAAAAAAACTTAAAGAAAATAATAACTTTTATCTATATCATTTACCTTATCAGGGTATTATTTATTTTATTATTACTAGCAAATATATGCACCCTCCGGGTGCAAGTATTTAAGTTTTAATGTAAAAGAATATTATATTAAATTAGAAAGGCTAATGAAACTAAATAAGAATGCAGTTAAAAAGATTTGAAACAGAAGGGGGTATAATGGAAAAATAGAACAACTGAAACTTACTCTTCCATCACTCTCGTCTTTCAGTGTTATTTTTCTAATTTAAGTATTTAGTTAAAAGAGGAAATAAGAGGAAGTAAAGAATAAAATGACAGTTATCTTTTCTTGTTAATGGATTTCATTTAAGATTCATTGAAGAGATTTTTGCTTATATTTATTAAAATAAAACCAAACAGTTAGAAATCAATAATACTAAGCACATATTTAATAAAATCACATTTTTAATATCAATATGCAAATTAGCATTCCCGTCCACACTGTAAATCGCTATTTTGTTGTATATATAAATATAATTACATGTTATTAGTAAGTAGATATGGTTAACAGTATTAATAATGTAAAATAATTTTATTAATCATTGAGGTTTAAATAAAAATGAAATCATTGAGAATGTGATGTCAATAACTTAAGGGAATTGTGACTTAAGTAGTAATGTAGTTTCGGTTACAGACAGAAAAACACACAATCTCCATTATAATAAGATATTTTTATCCATTTGTTTTCAGTAACCCTAAGACAGAAGTTGGCTTGAATTTTAATGAAGTTCATTTACAATTTACTACCCCTGGAAGAAATTATGAAATTGTTAAACTTGTGACAAGAAATTAGGTGTTGCTCATTACACAAAGTAGTTCATTACTCCAGTATATATGATATTATCAGTACTAGAAAGACCAATGGAAATTCTACAGAAGAAAAAAACTCAGCTATTTAAACAAGAAAGGATGATTTGCAATTTTATTACATATAAATCCTATTGTTGCCTTTGCAATAGATAATACAAAAATATACAATAACAATCTATACAATAATTAATACAAATATCATTTGTTATTCAATTCTACTGAAACTACAAGACCGAGTTGCCTATACTATTTTGTAGATAACGGTATTATTGATACTGAGTAATTGTGCTTGGAGCTCATAAGATCTTTAACAAACCAATATACACTAATTTACATTTACTATGCTACTTAGCGAGAAGAGGTACAATTAGCGCAGGGCAATTCCATTGGAGTTAAACACATTTGATCTAATGCAAATCATCTTTTCTTAAATAACTCCTTGATATTTTTTTCTTGTCCATGGAATTTCCACAGTAGAAGAACAGTAGTGGTACACAATTTAACCTATAGCTTGGGGGGATCATGAGGGTATTCATACCTTTCCCAAGGATATTAGTCTGAAAGTGAATGAAGTAGTGTAATTGGAGCTCAAACTCTGTGATATTAACCCCTTTTAAAAAGTATCTTGTGTTTATTGTCTTTTTTTCCAGGTGTCCATGTTATCCGTCATATGCACTGTAAGCATTCAAGAATTAAACAAAACTGGCACTTTTGATCCATGTCTTCAGGAACTCTTGTCTATCCTCGCAGAAGCCTATAAAAAAGGCCAAAGGACAAATTCCAATCAAAAGCAGGCAAGTTAAAAGAATATTGATTTTAAAATAATAATGAAATTTATTGTGTACAGTGCTCAGGTGCACCACAACTCATCAAAGTCTCATGTCTAGTACATAGAATGATGTATTGGTTGGTTGATTTTAACGGCATATCAACCCGTCTGGGTTTATGTCATGCCTTAACGGTTAGGAAGTAATATGTTGTGTATTTATACTTATACTTTTTTAGTAATTGGTTTTAACAATGTGTTAGCACCTTTGGGGATCATGTTGTATGGTATTGATTAGGCTAATGTCTATTTTCTATGGTATACTTTTATTTCCCTTAAAAAAGACAGAATGTCCTCCATGTTGACATTTTTAAATAGATCTTTCATATTGTTTGCATTAAAATAACTAGTTGTTATTCTCTAATAATTTTTATTTGTTTTAAGAGGACAGGAATGTTATTAATTAATTCTATGTGGTTATTCTGTAATTTAATTTTTTTAATTAAAAAAAAAATTCACATTGTTTTGTGTTTTTTATATTTTGTTTAACTTTTTAATGCGCAGTCAGCTGGGGCTGTAGTCTGTCAACTGCTCCATGGTAGAAGGGTAAGCCCCTGCCCACCTGTTGGCCACGGTTGGCAACCCATACTGCCTGAGGACAGGATTGTGGTAGCTGAGTGGTCTGTAAAATCGGGTACTAAGTGACCCTGTGAAACCTTGGTTTTTTATTTAGCAGTAAATAAACTAATAACAAATAAGATGCAAAGCATTTTTCCTCTGTATGGCTTGGAAAAAAGCATTAATATGAATAATTCGAAGTGAAAAGAAAAGGTGCTCTTAAATAAAGTGTACAAGGACCCAAAGAAATCCTGCTACGATTCCGGTCTTCATTTTAGGCATTTAGTTCTCCTGTTGGTAAATCCAATAGTTGATTTCCCAACCCTATTGCCCTTATGGCAAGCCCCAACACCTTTTTATCATATGGGTGCTAGAAGGCGGTGGCTGCGGGTCTACATGTCCTGGGAATGACGTTAAACTCTATCTGATGGTGAGGTTCCAGTTTTGGAGGTTTGGGGAATGTAGAGCACCCCTTCATCACCATTGCTCCCTGGTCCACTCTGACCCGGAGTGGTAGTACCTGTTAGGGTCGCATCTATGGGTTAAATAGAAAAATGTATTCATAAAAAACTGTATTATTCATTAAGAATTGATTATTTCAAAACTTTATCGGCATTAAATGACCCACTGAGGTTGATATGCCGTAAAACAAAACAAAAAAAAAACCCCAAAAAACAATAGTTGACAAGGGTGTAGCAGAAAGTCTGCTGTATTCTTTGAAATCCTAGGTAGAACAAGAGTATATCTCCTTGCAGCAGAGAGTCTGTTGTATTCCTTAAAGTCCTATGTAGAAAAAGAGCCTTACTCCTGCAGCAAAGGAAAACCATATTGCCAAAAATGGCAGCGCTTTGTCTCTTGCATTCTTCCATTCTCTCTCATCATCATTCCCAGAGTGGAAATTATTTCTAACGTGTTTCTTGCTTGGATCAATATCAGTATTTCATGGCTTATTCGAAATGCAATTACCTGATACGAAATACACATTGTGTTGAAATATTTTTTGTATATATTTATATTTACCAACCCCTCCGCACGAGCAGGATGTGACACAAGGTCAATTTCTTAAGCGGATTTCAACAGGTTTGAATTCAGAGTTTTCCTTCTCCTAGACGGGTTACCTAGACTGATTACTATTTATCCATAGCTGGAGGGAGAGTCGCATTTAAAGTTTTTAGCATTATATTAGCATTTAAAGCATTATATATATATATATATATATATATATATATATATATACCAACTCCTCTGCACGATCAGGATGGGACACAAGATCAATTTCTTAAGCGGAGTTCAACAGGTTTGAATTCAGAGTTTTCCTTCTCCTAGACTGGTTGCCTAACCAAGGTTAAAGAGCCCAGTCTGCCCTATTATTTATCCATAGCTGGAGGGAGAGTAGGTATTAGCGCTAAGTGAAATGCAATTATCACATCCAGGATTTGAACTTGGGGCGACGAGTTCATTTCCCATGACTTTAACCATCGCACCACGCGCTTACTTTTTGTATATAAGGCGTGCTGTAGTCAACTTAAATGTATAGATTAAGCGAGGTCATGTGGTTTAAACCCCAGCCAACCAACAGCCCAAATACGTGGTTAGTTAACTATTTAATCGCTGATATTGACAGCCGTTCATTTGCACTTTATTCGACATTGATGAAAAGACCTGCAGCAGTAAGGGACAACCTTAGTAAGAAACAACCAAAGGATCATACCCAACACTGAGGGACACCAAGGAGCAACCAAAGGTTTCTTCCCTAGGGATCGCGCTCTGCTTAACACAGGGAATCTCCGCTGGACAGTGCTCTTGCTTGATGGCCACAAAAATCGTAACAGATTGTAATGCTAAAAATATAAAATCTTAATCATGTGTTTGGGTTCCTTTATTCAGAATAATTTCAAGACGAACAATATTAAAAGTAAAAAAGATAGCAATGGCTTTACTTAGCAGGTATTTTCTTAGGCCTTCCTTGTTGCCATATATCTGTTTATTTGTATATTTGTGGGTGCACACACACACACACACACAGAGACTTAATAAAGTTGAAACAGACTGTACGATGTTCTAGCATCTCATAATAATTTGTGAAATCCACTTGTCATGGTGATTTTCTATAATTATCGAATTCTATACGATATACGCATTGTAATTGCCTTCAAGCAAACATATAAATAATAATATATACTTTATCCAAGAATGCTTCTAAAAAACAAACATTCAAAAAATCTTATTTCCTTCACCGGGGCATGGGTCTGGTTTGTTGTTATTTACTCAACGTCCGCGTACCTCTTATGGTAGAGGACTGGTATTATCATTGACAGGTTAATTTCGCTGGGATTGTACGATGCGGACTATTGGCCGAGCGGTAAAGTAACACACTTTGCCTGCTGGACTACCGGTTTCGATTTCTGTCGGAGGGAAATCGTTAGTATACATCGCTGATGACACTGAATAAAGTTGAAACAGACTGTACGATGTTCTAGCATCTCATAATCATTTGCGAAATCCACTTGCCATGGTTATGTTCTATAATTATCGAATTTTATACGATATACGCATTGTAATTGCCTTCAAGCAAAAATATAAATAATAATATATACTTTATTCAACAATGCTTCTAAAAAACAAACATCGAAAAATATATATATATATATATATATATATATGTGTGTGTGTGTGTGTGTGTGTGTATATATCTTTCTATTTATTTATTTATCTCTCTCTCTCTCTCTCTATATATATATATATATATATATATATATATATATATATATATTATTTGTATATCGATTGAATCTACTGATAATTAACTAGAGAGAAAGCTTTTGTTTGTGACGTCTTCTAATATTTATAATTTCACAGTGTCGGTGTTTCCACATAATGGCGGAAGGTGGAACATTTTTCTCAAGACACGCATCAGAGAAATGTCACTTAGATATGAAAACATTAAGTATTAAAATGAATATTTCCCCCTAAAGTAGACACGGGGGAATGTATATCTATATCTTTTATTACTATTTCAAAGCTTAGGTGGTTCTTATGGTTTGTCGGTTAAATCGAACTTAATGGACCTAAATCCCGCCATTGTATGCCACCCCGCGAAAGAAAAAGAATACCAAAAATCAGGGAATAAACCGAATTTAATGAAATTTTAAGTGTTGATATATTAATGAATAAAAGATATAATGTACCAGTTATTTTATTTAATAACTTCTACTGTTTTTCAGGTCAATTGAATTTGAACCACATATTTTTGAGGCGTAACACAGATTCTCAAATATACGTGGTTCAAATTAACTGACCTGAAAAAATTTAAAGTGTTTAAATGATTGATATGACATAAAACCCAACCAACCAATCAATACACACGATGCGATTTTGAACTATGAGGTCATTTTATGTCACTGAAGGTGATAGTAACCTTTTTTGATAAAAAAATCTTTTTTTAATAAATAATACTTATTGTATTAAATATAAAAAAAGATTTTTATCAAATAAATGATGGCATGAACTATGGAAGGGACATGGTTTTTTTTAAGGTTCCACGATATTGGTTTATTTTGTTTCTTTGTTTAATGGCTTATCAAACTGTCCGGGTTATTTAAAAAAAGCCTTTTGTCACATCCTGACCTGTTGGGAGTTAAGGTAAATAACGAACCTTACTGGTTTCTGGTTATTCCCCGTTGCATGAGGAGTCCCAAAGGTAAATGCCAACGGGATCGACGCATTGTTTTCTACTAGCCATTGCAGGTGCTTTGTATTGGGCGCGCTTGGACTAATAATTATCCGTCTTCAGGTATTTCTTGTCGGACTCAGGAACCTTCTTTTCGGACTCGGGAACCTTCTTTTCGGACTCGAAGAAGGCCGGGGGGCATATCGGCCGAAACGTTGTACAGATAAAAATGAAGATGAGGACAATAGATTTGCGAAATTCACTTGTCATGGTTATTTTCTATAATTATCGAATTTTATACGATATACGCATTGTAATTGCCTTCAAGCAAAAATATAAATAATAATATATACTTTATTCAACAATGTTTCTAAAAAACAAACATCCAAAAATCTTATATATATATATGTATGTGTGTGTGTGTGTAATATATATCTACTCTATTTCTCTCTCTCTTCTCTCTCTCTCTCTCTATATATATATATATATATATATATATATATATATTTTATATCGATTGAATCTACTGATAAGTAACTCGAGAGAAAGCTTTTGTTTGTGACGTCTTCTAATATTTATAATTTCACAGTGTCGGTGTTTCCACATAATGGCGGAAGGTGGAAATTTTCTCAAGACACGCATCAGAAAATGTCACTTAGATATGAAAACATTAAGTATTAAGATGAATATTTCCCCCTAAAGTAAACATGGGGAATATATTCTATATCTTTTATTATTATTTCAAAGCTTGGGTGTTTCTAATGGTTTTGTCGGTTAAATCGACATATGGACCTAAATCCCGCTATTGTATGTCACCCCGTCGAAAGAAAAGAATACCAAAAATCAGGGAATTAACCGAATTTAATGAAATTTTCAGTGTTGATATATTAATGAATAAAATATATAATGTACCAGTTTTTTATTTAATAAGTTTTACATTTTTCAGGTCAATTGATTTGAACCACATATCTTTGAAGCGTAGCACAGATTCTCAAATATACGTGGTTCAAATTAACTGACCTGAAAAATGTAAAAGTTTTTAATATTGACATGTCATAAAAAAACAACAGCCAATCAATACATACGATGCGATTTTTGAACTATGAGGTCATTTTATGTCACTGAAGGCATCAGATAGTAACTTTTTTTGATAAAAATCTTTTTTAATAAATAATACTTATTGTATTAAATATAAAAAAGATTTTTATCAATAAATGATGGCATGAACTATGGAAGGGACATGTTTTTTTTTTAAGGTTCCACGATATTGGTTTATTTTGTTTCTTTGTTTAATGGCTTATCAACTGTCCGGGTTATTTAAAAAAGCCTATTGTCGCATCCTGACCTGTTAGGAGTTAAGGTAATAAGAACTTACGGAACCTTCTACTGGTTTCTGGTTATTCCCCGTTGCATCGGGTGCCCCAAAGGTCAATGCCAACGGGATCCACGCATTGTTTCTACTAGCCATTCATGTGCTTTGTATTGGGCGCGCTTGGACTAATAGTTAAACTTATAGGAAAATGGACTCGTCGAATCGAGTTCAATCCTGGACAAAGCTGTTGATTTCACACTGCGCTAATATCTTGGAAAAGTATGTATCCAATTCTCCCTCCAGCTATGGGTAAATAACAGCACAGACTGGGCTCTTTAATCATGACTAGGTAACCATCTAGGAGAAGGAAAACTCTGAATTCAAACCTGTTAAAACTCCGCTTAAGAAATTGACCTCGTGTCGCATCCTGCTCGTGCGTAAGGCTTGGGTAAATATATTGGTTTGTGTGTGTGTTGGGGCACAGAGTGAGTGAAATACAGAAATAAAGCGAGAGAGAAACGATATATGAAGAGAGAAGAGAGAACATGTAGTATAGACGTCATGTGAGTGTGTAGGTGAGAAGGAAAGCGTTAAATACGTGGCATATCTTAACTTTATATTTTTGATATATGCGCACAGATATAATATAGAAGAAGAAGAATAAGATACGAGGCATATGCTAATTTCATCTATTTTGATATATACGTGCAGATATAATATATATATATTATATATATATATATATAATATATATATTATGTGTTGTGTGTGTGTGTGTGTGTGTGTGTGTGTCTGTGGAAAAATGAAACTGGAACGTGAATCCGACGGTAGTTGAAAGAATGAATAAAGGAAACTGCTGTGGGTTTTAAGGGGTCAATAAGAACAAAACGACGGGTAACAAATGTAGAAAAATGTCATTAACAGAAACGTAGAGAAATAACAATAGAGAGATGTGGAAATTACGTCCGACGAACAGAGTATTGGCATACTCACATTGCTTACTGCTAAGCCACAATTATCCATGTTTATTTATAGTAACCTGTCGGCACATTCCAATTAGTCTTATAGGGTTTATCACCTATAACAGAAAGAAAGTATAGAATGGATAATATAAGATATTTTAATCAATATTACTTACACGTGTTCGGTCAGGACTTTATCTTTAAATAATCAAAAAGAATATCCTATATATCCATTCCATACTTTCTTTCCTTTATTCATTCTCTCAATATATATATATATATAATATATATTGTGTGTGTGTGTGTGTGTGTGTGTTGTTTGTGTGTGTATATTTAATATATACGCATACATACAAATATATACATATATATATATATATATGTTAATGTGTGTGCGTGCGTGCGTCGTACACATTCACACATATATACTCATATGAGTGCGTGTGCAATATTAATGCATATACATATCCAAGGTGTGTCAAAATGTATCGAGTTTTTTTCTACTTTTTCACACACTATTGTATTCTGAAAAAAGAAGTTTCATTCATTCTTCATTTCTATGACAAAAATTACAGATTTTAAAGCTTAATTACCAAGTTTATAGCCGACCCTGCAGTGTTTCGATCTATTAATCAGATCTTCTTCAGACATCTGTTATATAAGGAAAGGTATAAAAAATTTATCACAGAATAACGAAGAGAACTGCGATAGTCCTTGTTTATCAGTCTGTTCAAAAATTTGTGACGGTTTGAAATTTGACGTCAAAAATTCTCTTTATAGTGTGTGTGTGTGTGTGTTGTGTGTGTGTTTATATTATATATATTCTAATATATATATATAGAGAGAGATGAGTGTGTGTGTATTATATATATAATATAAAAAAGGAAGGTCCGCAAATGTATTTTGTTTTCAGAAAATTTTTTTAAATTCTGTTTGTTTTACATATGCAACACGTGTTTCAGATCTTCTCGTATCTTCTCAGGCTTTGATTGATATCATCAATCAAAGCCTGAAGAAATATACGAGAAGATCTGAAACATGTGTTGCATATGTAAAACAAAAGAATTAAAACATTTTTTCTGAGAACAAAATACATTTTGCGGACCTTCCTTTTTTTTAAATAAAATATTGAATTTTCTCCCGTTGGAACCAGAACAACATTTATATATATATATATATACTAGCTAAAGTACCCGGTCCATGACCGACTAAAATGAAATTTGGATCACCAGGGAGTGAGGAGAAAGTGGAAGACAGTAGTTAGAGAGGGGGTAAGAGGAAAATAATTCTTGAAACTTTTGTTATTATTATAATTAATTGATTTTCATAGAATTTAAAAAAACTCTATCGTAACTTGTTTTTAGCTACGTTAATTTTCAGTTGATTTAACAGTGCAAAAATGAAAACATTGTTTTTCAATCATAATTTTCATTATTCCGTAAGCTGAAAAAAAGTTAAAAAATCATCAGGACTTTATTTAATGTTTTTTTCTTTCAAATGAAAAAATTTTTTCAAGAAATATTAATTTTTCTGCAAGTTTCATTGTGTTAAATATAGGGGGGGGGGTAAATTTCACAGGGAGAAAATTGGTGGTACCTAGTATTTTAAAAAACATTATTTTAAAAACCGTTTTGGTGGACCTGATTATCTGGACTCCCCCCCCCCATCTATTTTTTTCCTTCAGTTGATTTATGAATCGATTACACACCAATCTA
This sequence comes from Doryteuthis pealeii, assembly GCA_023376005.1. Classification (NCBI taxonomy): domain Eukaryota; kingdom Metazoa; phylum Mollusca; class Cephalopoda; order Myopsida; family Loliginidae; genus Doryteuthis; species Doryteuthis pealeii. Next base: position 12,448,373 of record CM042169.1, read on the forward strand.
TCAGATTGAAAAAAAAAATCTTAAAAGTTCTTTATTATTTGCTCATTTCTCGTATAAGTTTATAGTAAATTGATCCCCCATATCGGAACCGCTTGAACGGAACCAAATTATTTATTTATTTTCCCATTAAACTACCCCCCTAAACCCCCCCCTAGTTTAAAATTAAGTTTTATTACAAAATTTATATTAATTACAAAACATCAATTTTCATAAAAGTTCAAATGTCACCTATGAAATCTCTATTTAAACATGCCAATTTTCAGATCTGAAAAGTTGCACTATAAACTCAGCGATGTTTATTGAATTCACATATAAAGAGTAAAATCAATAAACCTTAAAATTTAATTTGTAAGGCAAATTCTGAGGAATATTTTAAATTGTATTTTGAATAATAATTTAAATGTTGGTTGTTGTTTTGTTTTGTTTATCAACTTTTCGGGTAATTTACTAACGAATATGTCATTTTGATAAACAAAAGCGCTTACAATTTTTTCGTACTTTTTAAATGTTCCAATAACTGGATATTGTCAGATAAACTTGAAATAATTTCGTCTACAATAATTGACTACTTATCTCCAGTCGGGCCTTCTCGACTAAAGATAAAACACCGGATTTGACCGTATTAGTAACCTTTGTTTTTTTGTTTTTTTTATCGTGGTTTGAGAAAATAATTAGTTAACGAACCAAAAGAAAACAGTTTCTAAGGAAATTCGTCAATCTTATTGTTATTTTTAACCCTTTAAAACTCTAACAATAAAATTAATAATAATTAAAAGAATTAAAAGTCATTTTATTCGAATGAAAATCTTAGTTTAATTTATACAAATATGTAACCGTACTTACGACGTAAATTGATTTTTATGATACTGTTATTTACGATTAAAATTTTTTTTTAATAATGTAACCGTAAAGCGTGCATTTTGATTTTCTACAATTTTATGCATTACAAAAATTAAAATTAAAATGAGTGTACAGTACACAATTTAAGAATATGGACAAACTCGCTGTAAAAAATAATTTAATCTATAAAAACACATACAAATTACATATTCAGAAAGACTAAGAGATTCCGAACTGCCTGATTCGTATTATCGCCTATACGTAGTATTTTTTTTTAACTCGTTGTAAAAAAAAAAAAAATCTATAAAAACACACTTCAAATTACATATTCAGAAAGACTATTTCATCTTATTACTAAAGATATAAATATTTTAAAAGATTTGATCCTAAATAGGTAAGAGATTCCGATCTGACTGATATAGACTGACTGCTTGTATCGCAATAATCATAGGCAGCGTGGCTATCCGAAGCCATTTTTTAATTTTTTTAACTCGCTGTAAAAAAATGATTCAATTGATAAAAACTCACACAAGTTACATATTTTGAAAGAGTATTTTCTTATCTTTCTAACGATATAAAAATTATTAAAAGATTGGACCATAGATAGGCCATAAATTCGGAGACTGAACGGCTTAGACTGCAAAATTAATTCATTAAAATCAAAACTTCGCTGCTGTTATCGCTTTAACAATAAGCAGGCAGAGACAATATTTTATTATCAGGAGGGCTGATATACGGACAGTTCCGCAAATTGGGTGATTTTGGATTAATTAATCGATAAATCCCTTAATCAGTAAAAATCATAAACAAATTTGGAGTTTTTCTTAGTTAGAACGATATCAATGTGTATGCAAGATTTTGAATCTGAGTGACCTCCCGTTTTTTTGTATATACGTCGACACGTACATACCAAAATCTCTGTTTTATATATTAGATATATATATATAATAATATATATATATATATAGAGAGAGAGAGAGAGGAGAAGAGATAGAGAGAGAGAAAGAGAGAGAGAGAGACAGAAAGACAGACAGAGAGAGAGAGAGAGAAAGAGAGACGGAGAGAGACAGAGAGCGAGAAACGGGAGAGAAAGAGAGAGTATGAAAGAGATGAAGAAAGGAAGAAGTAAAGAGAAAGAAAGAGACGGTTCACATGCCAAACCGAAAAACAGAAATCATTGGGGCGTGTGTCAATTTTATCTGATATGATCAGACAGAGACGCAATTTTTGGAAGTGAGGGGGTTCAATCATGAAAGTGTCAAAAAGGGGATTAGATAATAATGCTATCACATCACCGAAGTAAGTCAAATCCAAAATAACCCAAAACAAAAGAAAATCTTATTTCTGCTGGACACACGCAAATGATGGCCCTGTCAATGGCAATGGAACGAACGTGGCACGTACACCGTTCGAAATGGCATTGTAGCGACTTTTTTTTTAGACGAAGGAAACAAATAACAAAAAAAAAATATTTTTTTTCTTTTCGAATACTGAAGATGTAGAGGCCGTGTCGTAAGGTTCGCAAATGATATTAAAATGACAAATAACAAATATAGACACAGTTAGGCAGAAAATACGGAGAAACGATAAAACAAATGCATACAATTATAAAATAACAATAAATGTATCAAAGAATAAATTGCCGATAATATGAGAATGTGTAGTGTATATGATATGTGTAATGTAAAAATGTAAAAGTTCGTATGTTAAGTTTGGAAAAGTTTGTTTAGATGTGAACAGAAATGAGAATAAAGCTTGTATAATGACCGCTGTTGAAACGGATATTGATGTAGGTAGAACGAAGTGGTAAGGATACTGGTTAGTAGTAGTAATTGTGTTGAGGCAGTGGAGTCGTTCGTTCGAACACTTGTTTTCTGGTCGTGTTCTATCTGGCAAGCGAGACGATATCTGTATGTTTGTTTGTGCGTCGTCGGATTGTGTCCGGTTTGAAAGTAAGATGAAGTATGTGTCGTCTGCTAGCGAAATGATCTGTATAATTATTGATTTCATTTTCGTCTTTTATGATACTTGATCGATCAAAAAAGTAATTAATCTTTTTGGCGCAAACGCGCGGACGTAGTAAGAAAGCAATACTAACCTAGCCAAACGATTCTGATTTTTGTGTAAACATTTGCCCTAATCACTTTTCCTTAAATCTAGAAAAAGGATTGTGTTTGTGTATTCTTTTTTAATCTTCTTTTCCTTAAGTTTGGGAAAGGATTGTGTTGTGTGTTTGTTTTCAATTTATTTTCCCTTAATTTTGGAAAAAGAAATGTGTATGTGTATTTATTTTTAAAAAAATATAGAAATTGTATTCTCTAAAAGGGCAATTTATTCATTATGAATCACATTGTTAGTGTATAACAATATTTCTATTATTTTGTCTATATTCTTGAGATGAAATCATGTGATAATACATAATAGAGTTTTAACGTCATTCCAGGACATATAGACCCTCAATCACCGCCTTCTAGCACCCATATGATAAAAAGGTGTTNCGGGATTATCATACATAGTTAAAGCAATGGTGCAATTGATTTTATTATATCACTGATACATCATACTGTGAGATTTTGCAGTTGTTGAAGTGGAAGGAGGTCTACTTTGGTCATATTGATGATTAAAGAATTTGGGATTTTAATAAAGTATTACTGATTCTCGGATGAATCATCAGTATTTATATGATTTTTTCTAATTTGGTTTGGTTTATTCTTAAATGTGATATCGGAGCAAAAATCTCCTCGTAAGAATAATTCCATTTAACAATATTACAGTAATTCTATTTCTTTACTTCCTAATTTTGAAAAGCTACATTTAGTTTAAAGTTTATGGAAAATTTAGGGGGCAATTGAAAGACGGGAAGGGAAGAAACCATGGGCAAGTTTTAGGTTTTTTGTTTCCACCTCTGTTAAATGGGAGAATTCTTTAGATAGTTATCGCCGCATCGTTAATTAAGTTCGCATTTACGGCCTTTTAAGTTTAACTGATAAGTATTTTATTTAGTCATTAAAACTAAATATTGCCGGGAGGGGATATCGCGCTTGAGTAGATATTGTAGAAAATATCATTATTCAATTGGCGTTGAAATAACATTCAATAAAATTACATAATGTTAGGCAAATTTAAATATAAATTTCGACCTAAAGTTTAAAGAACTTACGTGAGAGTGAGGTTGAAAGTAAATTCGTATTTATCGACCCTTTAAAATTAAATAGCGCTTGGGCAATTAAGCATAAATAGAAATTGCTCACCCGAAATTTGGGCAATAAAAGGAGGAAAACAACGAAATCCGACCCGAGGAATAATTATTTTTCCAATTCAGTCTGGAGTACAAAGAATCTAATATAGGCGGCTTTTTTTATCGATAAAAAGGTAAAAATAATTTAAATTTTCTTCGGGCCGCACTGTCTCAAGTTCACCTTCAGGATTTTAGTGGGCGTCTACTTTTTTATTTTGGTGAGAAATTTGGATTTTGAATTTTCTTTGCTGATTTTTTTCAATTTCCGGATAGAAATAAAACAATATGTTCAGCAAAGACCGTCAAAAAGCAGAACCGCATTCTGTAGTTCGGGCTAATGTGCTGCTTTAGCAGTTGGACATCGGGCAATTAAGGGAGTTTCAAATTTTCATGTCAGGTTCTATTACGTTTATTTTTCGGGTTTTTGTTGGTTTTGTTTCTTGTTTGTTTTTACGATAAATTATAATACTATATATTTACTAATATATATTATATATAAGTATATAGGGGAGTTAAGAGTGGAGTGTTGCATGTGTTGGGCACTGCCATGGACTGCTCTGGCTACATGTGGTCCAATCTGGGTTCCCATTTTTAAACCGGAATCATGGGTGCCATCCATTGCACGATGTGGAACCCAATTGGGGAGTCATACCCCCTCTGCAGATGTGTAGACCGGTGTATTGCTAATTAGCCGGTAAGTGCGTCGGCGCATCCAAGCCGACAAGGGGCGGGTTCACTTTAGGATTAAAACTGCTTGACAAAGGGTATAGCAGCTTCATCGCACTAACCGGATTCTTTCATAACAAAATGATGGCTTTGGGTATTAAATTTAACCGCACAAAGGTTTATCATTAAATAAAGAAATCTTAGCCATATACACGGCAAAGACATCCATTTTATTCGGATTTCTCATTGGGGCTCAGTTACTTTATGGCCTTGGTGGCGCATCTAAGCTAAGATTAGTAGATACTATATCAGTCCGTGCAATTCTATCCATCTAAAGTTGTGCTATTATCTATTTATTTCATAGTTGGAAGCAGTCGCTCTAATGGTCAGAATCTTAGGAAATGATTCGTCAACAGCGGAGTTCATGCCTGGGTCAAAGATGTTTGCCTTTTGCCCTTGGGAGTATGAATCACTTATTCTCTCATTGCAGCGCATCAGGGTAAATAGTCAGGGCAGACTTTGACTCTTTTTTAACTTGGGGCATAGGGAAGTAAGGCTTTGGAATAGACAATGTTAACCACCGGCCTTAATGAAATGACGCTTGTGTCGGCCTGCTGTTAGGGTGGGGGGAGCTGTTTGGTTTTTAAAATAATATTATTATTCGACATTTCTTTCAGTTTTTTTTGCTTTTTTGTTTTCGATCCACCGGGGGTTCCTTTTAACATAATCAATCAAATTGAACAGCAATAGAGACACAGGTAGTGCTTAAAAAGCGTGATTTCAAAAACTTAAATGAAAAGAAAAATTGGAGTCGAGGTTTCTGTGTAAAAAATTTACGAAGTTGGGGAAAGAAATCGAAAGTGAGATATTCTACAAGTTGAATTCTGGGTTTACTCGCTGGTTTGCGTCTAACTTTGTTTTAAGTATAGTATGATTGAAGAGATTATGTACATCACGTGTCTTAAGCATAATATTATCACTCTGAAATGACTGTCTACCAGACATTGGGGGAGCACGGAAGAAGAGATTTAATTTGGGTTTAGAGTTCATCTCCAAATGCACCACGTTTTCATTCTCTGGTCGATTTAAAAATAATTTAAAAGGGATTTTTTCATTTTATCATGATAATCTTTTATATAAATTATAATGATCTATATATATTGGTTATAGCGAAAGGTATAGGATAGCTAATTATAGTATATTATATATTAGATAAGTTATATAGATTTAATATAGCGCAACGTGTGGTAGAGTCTCCTTGGGGCGGAAGAGACAAAAGCCCAAGGCATGAGAGTTTTGATTGTAAAAAATAATACTACCAAGTAACATCAAACGAGGAAGAAAAATTTCTTGAAAAACAGAAAGACCAAAGATTTCGTTGACCTGAGACAAAAAAATATCTTATTGGTATTACCGTATTTGGGTCAAGAAAGAAAAGAAATTATATGTATAGTATAGAGTGTATATTAGATTATATATAGCATATTCATCATAACGCCGGGTAGGAGAGGCTAATTTGTAAAAGTGGGCTCGATAGCTACAGTAGAGGGCCAAGTATAATAGGGGATATCTACCTGAGTCAAGACGAAACTACAAATATTAGGGGGTTTAGGATAAATGCTCTTCAGGGGGCTAAAAAATCTGACTCAGGGAAGTCAGATTTTAAGTTTTAGGCCTGAAGAAGCTTTATTGCGGAAACCTAATAGTTACTCGTCTGGGCTCAGTAAGATTAATCTTATTATGGTATATAATATGTATATTGGATATAGACTAATATATATATAGATTAGTATATATATATTATATATAGAGAGAGAGAGGAGAGAGAGAGTTTTTAAATCTGAAAGTAAATCCCTACCCTTGTCGTGGGCATGGCGTTGAGATTAACCGACTACACTCTTAGAGGGGGTAAGACTCCCAATGAGGCGGCACCTGTTGTCGTGGGTGTTGACGGCGGTGAATGTTTAAATAGAACACAGTTGGCTGGAGGGCAGAGGCAAGGTCCATGGCTGACAACACTTGCACACACACACACACACACACACACACAATTATATAATGTATTATATATATAGTAGATATTAAGTGTCACTATACTAAATATAACTCTATATATATGGACCTTTGTGGTAGGGGTTTGACAGGAAGTTAGCTGACGTGTCTCGGCTATGACGGATCTTTTCAAGAAACAAGTGGATGCACAAAGGACGATTAAAAGCACCCCACACAGCACCACATATATATATATAATTTATATATAATATCATATTTAATATATTATATTTATATTTATATTTATATATATATATATAAATTTAATATATAATAATTCTATATTTATATATATTTTTATATCGATTTTTAGCTTTTTTTTCTTATTTAATTATATTAGTCTGTTTATATGAAACATCGAGCTCTCAAATGAACTCTCTAACGTTTACTTTTGGAAGAAAGGACAAGCTTAGAATCATCGTGATAGAAATTATCTGTATCCCACGAACAATATATTTATATATTATATTATATATATATATATATATATATATATATATATATATATATAACCATTACGCACACTCACACACATATATATGTATGTATATTATATATGTGTGTGTGTCCATATATATGTGTGTGTGTCTGTGTGTGTGTGTGTGTCTGTATGTGTGCGTGCGTGTTTATGTTTCATTACACTATAAAGATAGAATCATGGTATCTTTTGTTTAGAAGAAAATTAAAGTTTCTACTAAAATATATATATATTATATATTATTATATAAATATATATATATGTGTGTGTGTGTGTGTGTGTGTGGTGCATGAATAAAATAAATGTGTACGCGTAAATGTGTTGTGAGTGGGTGTGTTTGTTTGTGTTTGTATGTGTGTATAACTACTGTAGATATAATTAAACCCTGGAAATTTTGGTTTAGAAATATAAACTTTTTACTAAGAAGTTATGGTGTTTAACTATTTCTAGACAATAATATATATGCACATATATATATGCATATATATACGTATGTGTGTGGTGTGTGTGTTGTGTGTTGTTTGTTTGTTGTTTTGTTGTTGTGTGTGTGTGTGGTGTGTGTGTGTGTGTGTGTGTGGTGTAGAAACAACTTGGGCATATGTACGTGGCATATGTCAACCTTATCTGACATGTGTAGACTGAGTTGGAATTTTCTAAGTAGGGTCATTCACGAAAGTGGAAAGAGTCGATTAGATAATAACATCGCTCGCCGATGTTCACGCAATGTTCACATAACCAAAGCTGGAATTTTATTCTGCAGGATAAGAGCAGATGGCAGCACCGTTGACATTGAACAAAATGGCGTCACGTACACACATGGATGTCCCATTGTGTCAACCTTTCAAATTGCTATGATGTCGTCTCGGGTGAGAAGTAAACTAGGAAAAGACAACTCTTAAACTGAACGAGAACTAATCATTTATAAGAACCCACATGATGCTTCAAACTTTGTGCACAACCATCTTTTCTACCAAGGAGCCACCCGTAGTGTAATGGTTAACAAGTCCCTACCAGACCATTACGGTCAAGTCATGTTCAAAGCAAGGGTTCTCGCTGTTTAGCAACCACAATTCATTCTTTCTTTTTTTTTTGTCAACATCAAATGAAATATTTGTTCTACAAGAATAGAGTCTTTTGAAAAAAGTTCTCACATATATCAGTTTTATATATTTTAAGATCGATAGATAGATATATGGATAAGGAACAGCTAGAGATAGATAGATAGATAGATAAGGGACAGAGATAGATAGATAGATAGATAGATAGGGTACATATGGTATTTGAGAACAGATTTCAGATTTAGAAAATAAGAATTAGTTAAATTAATTAATTAGAAATTTAAGATAGATAAATAGATAGATAGATAGATAGATAGGGTGCAGATGGTATTTGAGAACAGATTTCAAATTTAGAAATTAAGAATTAGTTAAATTAATTAATTAGAAATTTAAGATAGATAAATAGATAGATAGATAGATAGATAAGGTGCAGATGGTATTTGAGAACAGATTTCAGATTTAGAAATTAAGAATTAGTTAAATTAATTAATTAGAAATTTAAGATAGATAGATAAGGAACAGCTAGAGATAGATAGATAAGGAACAGAGATAGATAGATAGATAGATAGATAGATAGATAGAGTGCATATGGTATTTGAGAACAGATTTCAGATTTAGAAATATTCCACATCTTATACTTCTATTCTGTCACTAATTGTAACGCTATTTTTGGTTTGGTTTGATTTCTTTGTTTAATGGCATATCAACATTTATGGGTTATTTAATGCCGAACCCATCTTTTTTTACCAACCTCTACGCACAAGCAGGATGCGACACAAGGTCAATTTCTCAGTTTAACAGGTTTTGAATTCAGAGTTTTACTTCTCCTAGACTGGTTACCTATCCAAGGTTAAAGACCACAGTCTGCCCTACTATTTACCCATAACATATGGATTCATACCTTTCCCAAGGGTATTAGCGCAATGATAAATGCAAACAGCCTTGTCCAGGATTTGAACACAAGTCAACAACTCCATTTCTCGTGACTGTAATGATGAGCCTGTTCAATACTTATATGGGTTAGAGCGTTTGGCTAGGAATCACAAGATTCCTGGTTCGATACCGGCCCACGCCAACACAACGTATGAGTAGCACAGGGATCTGTACAGTAAAGTGAGGAGCTGATGGTAGGTGTGTTGCCCCACCTCAGACGCTAAAATAATCTCCTTGGTCTAACGCTAGTGAAAAGGGGATAGACTCCCTCGACGACTTTACTTTTACTATGTCAAATCATCCAAGTCATGTCATCCACCCACTTTAGTTTTTCTGAAATTTTGTTCAGGTGTGGATTATGTTAAAGTTAGACAATCCCCAATTTTTTGTCAATAATTTAGAAATGATAATAGAAATTGTTTTTTCATAGATGCAGTGCCACATCGGGATATTAATCTTGCAATGAAAAAATCAGAAATCATCAATAACTTAAAATTGCTTGATTTCAAGACAATTTGATAGCATCTCTGAATTCCTTGAGCAAAACCAATTTCTAGTAGTTGGTAGTTCTAGAACTCATTTTACAGACAAAAAGATTACAAAATGTCGCCATTTTTCGTGAACCCCACTAAATTTGAAGAGCTAAAAATTCGACATAACTCCGCCAATTTTTGTTTAAAAAATAGTATAGAGCTTACTAGTATATGAAGTTTACACTAGTATGAATATTTTGTATAGTTTGGAAATATGATTAAATCAAAACATGTGTCTGACGCTACACGCAAAGGTTGCATATACAACCTTGATGCCAATAGTTTATTCGCCCGTTCTCAATAAAATGGCGACGATTTTGGCAATTCTGTCAATTTGTAAATGAAATGGAAGTTTTTTTACAGACTGCTAAGAATCCAATATCTAATCCATACAGTGATTGGAATTTCTACAGTGAAGAACGTATTGTGACTTGGCAAGATGGAGAACCACGTGTTTCAGTCAACCAATCAAAATAAAGTTGATATTTGTTTTTGTTAGCTTAGTCGGTAGAGCGTTCGGCTAGAAACACAAGGCTGCTAGTTCGATACCGACCCTCGACAACTCAGAGTATGAGTAGTACAGAGATCTGTGCGGTATAGTAAGGAGCTGATGGTGGTTGTGGCGCTCCACCTCAGACGCTAAAATAATATCCTTGGTGTAGTGCTAGTGAAAAGGGGATAGACTCCCTCGCTGATTGGCTTATACCGACTTTAGGCCACCCCGACGACTTTGCTTATTTTTATGTTTGGTTTGGTTTGTTTTGTTTTACGGCGTATCAACCTCAGTGGGTCATTTATTCCGACATAATTTTGAAATAAATTCATTCTTAATGGATACTCATTTTTTTATAAACATTTTACTATTTAACCCATATTTGGGAGCCTAACAGTTACTACCTTTCCTGGTCAGAGTGGACCTGGGAGTAATGGTGATGAAGAGGTACTCCACATTTCCGAGACCTCTAGAACTGGAACCACACCATCTGATAGAATTTAATGTCATTCCCAGGCATGAAGGGTTAGATAGAGCTTAATCAAGAAATGGTTGTACCAATCCTAGCCAAAGATCAGAGTGGACCTGGGAGTAATGGCAATGAAGGAGTACGCCACACTCCACCAACCGTAACTAAAATACTAGTTAGATGGATCTTGTCAAATTTGTTAAACGCATTTTTAAACTCCTTTTTTATTTAACCTATAGATAGGACCCTAACAGATACTACCACTACGAGTCAGAGTGGAACTAGGATACTCCACATTCTCTAGAGCTACAAAATTGGAACATCACCATTAGATGTAGTTTAACGTCATACGCAGGACACTGGAGGGGTTAGGTAATTGGATGTTCAATATTTCTATTGCAAGTTGCTAAAATGTTTAATTAGCGTATGCTTTTCAATGTTTGTTTCTTTTTCAACTGGCGTTGTATCAAATACTGAAATATATACGTAGATATTTATCCAAATCGTTTTCAACGAGATAGATGTGACTCAAGGTTGCAAGTATGAGGCATCCAGCGAGGATCGAACTCGCTATTCAATAGTAATGGATATAGGAGATTATCTTGCTAAGCTTTACACTATGAAAGGACGCACATTTTTAACAAAACCTTGCACAACGGATCGGATGTGACTCAAGGTCACCACTAAGGGGGTTCCTACAAGGGTCGAACTTTTAAAAAAAATTTAATTTAAAAATTAAAAATATTTTCAACTCCATAGATGGGACCCTAACAGGTACTGTAGGATCCTGTGTTACGTACTGAGGTTCTCACCGTAAATTGATATATGTTATATACCCTTTTCTTACTTCTTACTTCTAGTCGTCTTCTCTTCTGGCCGGCTTTGGTTCTATCTTCTAACATCTTGCGTCTGGTCTCGCGTCTGGTGTTGACTTGGTATATCTTCTAAGGTCTGGTTTTCTATGGGGATTTCGGGTCTGGTTTCTGTTAGGGATTTCTCCTTATCAGAAGCCCTTGGTTATTATTAGTTTTTAGGTAATAAACACAAGACTTCGATTTACGTTGATGTTACTTTATTTCCAAATCCCTAATCCAGACACCTGCGCAGTCAGAATCACATCTTTCGAGCTCGGCTTCTACTTGCTAACTGACTGACTGAGTTGCTTACTCCTTAAACCGGAACAGGGTCTTCTATGCCTTCCGGTTCTCACGATTTATCCTGGAAGGCAAGGTGAGATTGAGGTCAAGCGCCGTCACTCACTCTCAAGGCCATCAACTGCACTAATCGCCATTATGATTTCTACACTACCTTATAAAAGTATTAGGGATCTAATAACTATGTAACACTGTCTATAGGTTAAATAGAAATTACAATTAAGGAAGTATGGTATTAATATATATATATTAGTGTGATGAAAAGATGAGGAATAAAAGTGGATAAAATACACACAATTTTGTGTTTTATCCATTTTTATTCCTTGACTTTTAATCACGTTTAGTACATTTTGATTTATTTTTCATATTAAAGATTTAGCTTATTTCATTTGGGTGGGTCTGATAAGATGTCTTGAAAAAACGGTTTGTGTTGAGTCTTCTTACATCTCTCAGTGAACCAGGTATTGATTCTAAACAATGTAAATGTGGATGAAGGCAGAGAAACAGCTGAGAAGAAGTTTGGTTTGGTTTGTTTTGTTTTACTGCATATCAACCTCAGTGGGTCATTTAATACCGATAAAGTTTTGAAATAAATCAATTCTTAATGGATAATACAATTTTTTTATAAATACATTTTTCTATTTAACCCATAGATGGGACCCTAACAGGTACTACCACTCCGGGTCAGAGTGAACCAGGGAGCAATGGTAATTAAGGGGTGCTCCACATTCCCCAAACCTCCAAAACTGGAACCTCACCATCAGATAGAGTTTAACGTCATTCCCAGGACATGTAGACCCGCAGCCACCGCCTTCTAGCACCCATATGATAAAAAGGGGTTGGGGCTTGCCATAAGGGCAATAGGGTTGGGAAAATCATATAGGTGCTAGGGCTTGACGTGACCAGCCGATTGATCGGAGGGGGCCTCTCCGACCGCCCGTCTAGCCCAAGATAGACCAAAGTGGAGTATTGCATGTCATGAACTGCTCATCCACCTGGGCTCTATCCTTAAGCATCACGGGTCGCCACCCACGGCCAACAGGTGACCCCATTGGGGGAGTCTTACCCCTCTGCAGAGGTGCAGTCGGTGTATTCTAACGCCCCAGGCGACAGGGCGGTGAGAAGAAGTTTCGAGACTATGTGACGTCTTTGTAGATCCTCTCGAAATCCTTAAGGTTTGTAGGTTGTCGTTCGGAAACTCATACCTTTAGCTCCCTCCACGGATTCTCTAAAGGATCAAGGTCCGAAGATTGACTAGACTCAAGAAGAAGCTCATTAAGGTAATGGGCTGACAAAGACGAGTGGGCCTAAATCCTCCCAGGGGATCTGTAATAACTTTGTAACCAACTACAGGAAACGCCTGGCTATTGATTGATTTTGATGAAGTCAACAAGTTATTACAAGTTATTTTATCAATAAAGGTTAGGGAATCAGGTTCATTTAACATTTATATTCACATTATTTATGTACTTGTTTCTTAAGAAGTTTTTTTTTGCTCACGGTCCAATCGAATGTGAATATTTTTAACCATTTCACCATTAGATGGAACCCTAACAGATACTACCAATCTGGGTCAGAGTTGACCTAAAAATAACAGCAATAAATAGGTACTCCATACTTCAGAACTGGAGCCTCAACATCAGATTCAATTAAGAGTCGTGCTCTTTTCTTTCGTTCTATTGTTGGTTTCTTTCTTTCTTTCTTTCTTTTTCTTGATTATTCCTTCTTTCTTCTTTCTTTCTATTCTTGGATTATTCGTTCTTTCTTTCTTTCTCGTTGTATTCTAGGCTTATTTTATTTTTTATTTTTTATTCTATTCTTTCTTTCTTTCTTTCTTTCTTTTCTTGGATTATTCTTTCTTTCTTTCTTTTTTCTTTCTTTCTATTCTTGAATTATTCTTTCTTTCTTTCTTTTTTTCTTTCTTTTCTTTGATTATTCTTTCTTTCTTTCTTTCTTTCTTCAACAAGTACTGAGTTACATTTTGCTATAGGGGGAAATACTTATTTTCTCAATAAAATATGAATAAATGTTCAAAAATGAATATAATATGGTTTTCTAAAAAAATGTATTATCTATCTCTCACTTTCAAGATGGACTTACCCTGAAGATTATACACCATTCCTAATGTTGTAAGGTGGAAAAGTCGTAAAATCAGTAGGGTGTGAAATACTTATTTTCCCCACTGTATGTATATAGTTCGATATCTTTCGAGATGTATTATTTAAAAGTTTTCTATTGTTATTCCGTTTGATTCTATATTCAGTGTATATGGCCATTACAATAATACAATGTAGAGTCATGCTGTTCTACAGAGAGAAGCCATTGAAATTCAGTTAGTATTGTGGTTTAATTAAATCGATCAGTGACAAGATACTGTGTCATCTATGAACACCATTCTTCGATTTCAATCCATATAAATTCGAATTCTGTAATTGTTTGAAGACCAATAATTATCTAGCTTCCCTCGGGATTTGAATGGATGTTTATGTTAACATATCAGGTTGTGACAGTGCTATGATGATTAATTATATTATTGTCATTAATATAATATTAATATTATTAATAGTGTTATGGAAGGGAAGGTGGCTTACTTTCGAGCACAAAGGGTGTTCGTATATACCTAAAAGTAGGAAGCGCGTAGTGTAATGGTTGAAGTCATGGGTAATGGACTCGTTGCCCAAGTTCAATCCTGGCGTGGTAATTGCATTTCTCTTATCGCTAATACCCTTGGGAAAGGTATTAATCCTACTCTCCCTCCAGCTATGGGTAAATAGTAGGGCAGATTGGGCTCTTTAACCTTGGTTAGGCAACCAGTCTAGGAGAAGGAAAACTCTGAATTCAAACCTGTTAAACTCCGCTTAACAATTGACCTTGTGTCAATCCTGCTCGTGTGGAGGGGTTGGTAAATATATATATACCTAAAATAAAATAAAAATTTAAAATTTAAAAAATGCCAAGCTCCCGTGAGCCTTCAACGGAAGAACCCCCGAGCATGCGTAGGAAAGGGACCCACTTCCGACCTCCAAGAGAATCTCTTGGCCATTCAAGTTTAGTCCTTAACTGGCCAAGGGGATATTTCCTTGCTACATGGTGGCTATGACTTGTGACTAAAGCCTAAATCATAGACATTGTCGCTTCCTTTTCGTTCCTTGAATTTTCCTTTTAAGCGCGACCACCAAATAAGATGGAGTTAAAAGCAGATGCTAGGAACACGCACGAGGAATAACCACAGTCACCTTTTAAACCTTAAAACACAAAACCTCTTGTAACCCCATAAGCGTACAATAGGAGTTTAAACCCAGAAAGAAGGCTATGGCCACTACATAGTGAAAACAAAGAAATAACTTAAACTTTTGCTTGGTACGATACCTCAGTAATGCAACATATTCAGGTCTTTGTACAAAACAATAAAATCTTTGTTATATTCCTGGCAGATCAACATCCATCCAGTACCGTACATTCCTACGTTTGTAGTACACACACGCACCATCTACACACACCCACACACACACTTTATTATATATATAATATATATATATATATATATATATATATATATATATATAATAAGATAAATATATAAAGGTTTTACATATCTATTTATTAGGTGACAAAGGAACATTCACAACCATATTGGTTTCATGCGATGCAATCATCAGGTGAAGATCGCATGAAACCAATATGGTTGTGAATGTTCCTTTGTCACCAAATAAATAGATATGTAAAACCTTTATATATTTATCTTATTATATTATATAACAGCTCTATTTTATATTGAGCACTCTAACAATAATACTGCCTTTGGTACGCCATTCCAGCAAAAGCTGAAACAGTGACCATCTCACATATATATATATATATATATATATATATATATATATATATATATATATAGTATAGATAAAAGAATATGAAAACAGCACCAATATGCTGTTGAAGTGAAAACATTTTATATCATATTCATAGCTAATATTGAACAATATTTCGATTCATAAAAATCATCTTCAGAGCTTATTTTTAATCCGGACTCATCGAGAGAGGAGACGAAGATGAAAAGAAAATTTTCGTCTCCTCTTTTTAAATTATTAAAAATGTGACATTATTCCCTCCTATCCACAAACTACTGATTGTAAATTTAAAGAAATTATCAGAGAATAATAGCAACCTGTATCTACACTTAATTATTAAAAATTGTAAGGTTCTTCAAGAAGGAACAGAAGTTACGGTCATTTACCTAATTAACTTAAATTATTCATGTGTCAAATTATTAGCGAGGTGTAATAAAAACCCCGATAAAAAAGAAAATAATACTTTTATTGTTTCATTTATAGATTTTATGGATACATACAGTAACTAAGTTAAATTTAATGGATGAGGTCGTTAGAGGGCTCTGTCGAGTAATTCCCCTTAATAGAATCCGTGAAAGCCATGATGGTTAATTTTCCTGCCTATCTCTACTCCGAGTAACATGTAGTAAAGATAGGCAGGAAAATTAACCCTCATTGATTTCACAGATTCTATTAAGGGGAATTACTCGTCAGAGCACTCTAACAGCCTGATAACATCCATCAAGTAACATGCGACAGGCTGTACCGGGTGATATCTTGCCAGAAGCAAGGGACGATCTCTGACCTGGCGTCTTACCAACTGGAGAGAATGGATTTTCCTTATAACGATAAATGATGCTGCAGAAATATTAGAGTTATGTGATTTATGAGTTGGAATTCTCACGAAATTAGAATATCAAGTTATGTTCAGGCAGAAATCGAGGAGTAATTTCTTATAATTTAGCAGGTTTCTTGGCCTTTAACCAAAAAGAAAGAAAACACAAAAAGATTGAAGAGCCCTGTGTTGACTTTTTTTGAGCATATAAGGCGTGTGTTAAAAGCCCACTCCTACTTATAGACTCGACCACAATCATGTGGTCTCTCTTTGCCAATCACTGGCAGTAGGTTGATACAATACTTAAACGAGTAGGTTTCTTGGCCTTTAACCAAAAAGAAAGGAAAATACACAAATATTGAAGAGCCCTGTGTTGACTTTTTTTGAGCATATAATGTGTGTGTTAAAAGCCCACTCCTACTTATAGACTCGACCACAATCATGTGGTCTCTCTTTGCCAATCACTGGCAGTACTCTGGGTTGATACAATACTTAAACCAACCCTACTAGATATAATTCCTTTGGACCTTCGTGGACGACGGACATAGGATTGTATCACTGGACCTTTAACAGATACGCTGGATAGGACTTATTCACAGGATAGGACTTATTCCAGGATAGGACTTATACACTTACCAAAGGATTCCATAACTCAGGACTTACTTTAAGCCCTTTTCAACTGGCCAAGGATGGCATTTAAAAACTTTAACCCTGTCGGCTGAGGCTTTAGAATATACTGACTGCACCTCTGCAGAAGGGTAAGACCTTCATCCAATGGAGCAACCTGTTGGCTGTGGGTGACAACCCGTGATGATTAACAAAGGTAGCCTGGTGGATGAGCCGTCCATGCTATGCAACACTCCACTTAGACACTTACTTAGGCTAGACGGGCGGTCGGAGACGCACCATCTGTTCAATCAGCTGGTGACGTAAAGTCCTAGCACCTATATGATTGTCCCGACCCCATTTCTCTTATGGCAATCTCCAACTCTTTATCATAAACATTTTTCTTTTCTTTCATTTTTCTTTTTTATTTCTTTCATTCTTTTCTTCTTCTTTCGCCCCCCCCCCCCCCGTCTATTTCGTCTAGGAACTTAAGAGAAAAGTTATCTATCTATCGACAACCTCATCTAATTTCTTTCAGACGTCGTTAACTTGACCATCATTTGACTCATTTAAAGTTAAAGATAAAAACATTATCTCTTTTCTTTAAAGACACTGATTTTCTATGGTTTGGAAGAAAGTATTACATTTTCATTGATGTGTACACATATTTTGTTTATTTTTTAATAGTACAGGCTGAGTTAATATTTACAACTGTTATTTGTGCAGAGGGACGTACAAAGATATTTCATAATTAGTACATGCATACATACATGCATGAATACATACATGCGTGTGCTTGCGTGTATGCGCCTATGTGTATAGACGATTGTGGGTCGGGTTTGTTCCCATTTTAACAGTGGTTCATGATGATATTAGGAATGGTCGAAGGATTAGTATTTCGTAGTAGCTATCTAAATTGTATCGAGAATACGGATACTTACAAAATGACATTCAGTACGAAAGCACAATACACCAAATGATCAGTCTGGGCTCGAATGCGGTGGTTGAGGGTCCTCATGTCCTGGGTAAAATCCAACCATCCTCTAACCAGCATCAGAACCGCATGACGGATCCAGTTACATTCTACATAGTGAGTTACATGATCGGAAGTGAGTCGAAACTCCACTCGCTTTATTTTCGGGGTTAATACCATTGGGAAAAGTATGTAACTCCTCATCCTCCCAGATATGGGTTTGTGGGGATCAATAAAAGTAAATAAATTAAAATAATATTAATAAAATTAAATAAATAAAATAAAATAAATGAATAAACCCGAGTTCTTGGCGTCTGGACTCTGGCGTCCTTAGTAACGGTTTTGTCAATAAAGTTTCCTTCTATACTGTTAAGCATGTGTTTTTTTATTATCTCTCTTCATTTCTTCATTTAATACCGTAAGACTTATTCCCTATAGGTTAAACAGTACCACTTCCGTTCTTCAATGAAGACAACTGTGGTTATATATATATATATATATATATATATATATATATATATAATATATATATATATATATGTATATAATATATATATATTATATATATATATATATATATATATATTAAAAAGTGAATGGAAGTGAATTCGACAGTATGAATTAAATATTTTTAGAAAAAACAACCACATGACGTTATAATTCACTGACAGAAATCTGTTTCGACCTTTTATTAAAGCGGTCTTCATCAAGAGCGAAATGTTTGTGATAGAAAGGTGTGAGTAAACCGTTACAAAACAAAAGTGGTACAAACGAACGTTCGAGTTCGGAGCCGGAATTTTTTTAAATTTTGAAAATGCATATTCCGTTTTGAAAATAAAATTTTAAAAATTCATTTTTATTTTATTAAATCAGAAGCATTATAATCCACAAAGAAAACTCAAAAGAGTTTGATGTAAATATGTATAAAAATGTATAAAAAAAAGTATCAAAATGTTCAAGATTCCAGCCACTGCAGACCATGTTAGTCTCCGGTCCGGCTCCGAACTCGAACGTTCGTTTGTACCACTTTTGTTTTGTAACGGTTTACTACACACCTTCTTTCTATCACAAACATTTCGCTCTTGATGAAGACCGTTTTAATAAAAGGTCGAAACAGATTTCTGTCAGCGAATTATAACATCATGTGTTTGTTTTTTCTAAAGATATTATTTCATATATATATATATATATATATATATTATAAAATGGATAAAAGTAACCTACTCGAGTTTCATCGTCTGAATCGTCAGGGTTACATCCGCTGAATTAATCGAGTTTTCGATTAATATCAGTTGGTACCATGCATGTCCGTTGAAACGGTCTTATATTTTATAGACGAACGCTGTAAAAGATAAGACCGTTTCAACGGACATGCATGGTACTAACTGATATTAATCGAAAACTCGATTAATTCAGCGGATGTAACCCTGACGATTCAGACGATGAAACTCGAGTAGGTTACTTTTATCCATTTTATAAATAAATTTTGCTCTACATTGTATTGAGCACTTTGTATTTGTTTTTTCTCAGTCTTAACCCCTGGATACTGTGCGCTTCCAACGATCGTACTCGTACCCACCGGTAAGCCACTACTCATACATTAACGTATATATATATATATATATATATATATATATATATATATATATATATAATCCAAGAATGTTTGATTTTCGTAATAACAGAAAATTCGATGAGGAAAGGACTGAAGCGAAAGGTTTCTGAATTCAGGTAAATTTGACAATCACTGGGAAGATATTAATCGTTCACATTGAATAGAAATTTCTATGAACAATGTCGAATACATAAATAAATAAATTGTTACTGGACACCCCATTATTGATTGAGTGAAACCACTTGAAGAAAGTTTCTTGTCAACGAATGTCTTGTATGACAAAATGATAATTACCAAACACTTAGTTCGGGGAGTGAAATGAAAAGATAATTATGGAAAAACCATCACAACCAGATGTGCAAAACAATGGTCGACTATTTCGAGCACGTCTATTCTTAGGAAAACTTTTGCATCTTCTTTCAATATGGCGCCAGATCTTGCCTTATTACGCATGCGTGTTCAAATTTAGCGCGGGAAGACTCCATCTGAGCCCTCAGTCTTTCCATAGAAATCTTATGAAAAAGAATAGACGTAGTTGAAGGCTAAAATTATTCTTCTGTAACCTCTGTAATAAATGCAAATGTCAGTGTGTCTGTGTTTAAGAGTGTTAGTGTGTCAGTCATCAATCTCGATTCATTGTGTCCATTTCATACGACGATAACCCTTACACCTCCTAAACATAGTAAATAACTTCTCTATGTTATTTCTCTGAATGTTTGAGATGAGGCTTGAAGATTAGTATTATCTGCGTTAAATAATTAATTAGCACAACTCCTACCCCAGCTATGGTTAGCGGAATGAGAACAGGATACCCCCGTAGACTAAATAAAGGGTTAGGTTCAAAGTTCCGTGATGGCTCCCGAATACGACAAGAAAGTTCCCGAGTTCGAAAAGAAGGTTCCCGAGTCCGAGAAGGTTCCCGCGTCCGAGAAGAAATATCTGAAGAAGGCCGGAGGGCATATCGGCTGAAACGTTGTACAAGTAACAATGAAGATGGGGACAATAGTCCGAATAACGCAGATAATACTTCTCTATGTTATATAATTATTTGAGATAAAATGTTTGTTTTTTTAGCATATTGTTTAAATGTAAATTTAGCATTGTAATATTATAGTTGTATGATTATTCTTTTTTTTAGCAAAGAAAACTTTAAAAATGTGCAACAGTAAATGCAGATGATATTAAGTAACATTATTTTTATTCATTTTATTTTTCAATCATTTTTTTGTGTAAAAATGTCAACAATTCTATTAATCTACGAGGGGCGTTCAATAAGTAATGACCCTGACCCACTTCCCATAGCAGTAGAGCAACGAAACTTAGCACAGTTATTAGTCTTTTTCTACATAGGAACCACCCAGAATCACTCAAAACCACCCAAAAAATTAAAAAAAATCACTCAAAACCACTCAAAAATTCAAAAATTATTTCCAATGATTTTTTTAGTAAAAATCATTTCGAATGGAATTTTATATTATGAATCAATTCCAATGCCTTTTTTATTAAAAATCATTTCCAGTGCATTTATTTATTTTAGCAAAAAATCATTTCCAATGCATTTTTTTTGTAAAAATCCTTTCCAAAGCATATTTTAGTGAAAATCGTTTCCAATTCATTTTTATAGTTAAAATCATTTCTAATACATTTTTATTGTAAAAATCATTTCCAATGCATTTTATTGTAAAAATCATTTCCAATGCATTTTATAGTAAAATCATTTCCAATGCATTTTTAGTAAAAATCATTTCCAATGCATATTAAAAATCATTTCCAATGCATTTTTATAGTAAAAATCATTTCTAATACATTTTTATTGTAAAAATCATTTCCAATGCATTTTTATAGTAAAAATCATTTACAATGTATTTTTATAGTATAAATCATTTCGTATGTAATTTATAGTATAAATCATTTCCAATGCCTTTTATAGTAAAAGTTATTTCCAGTTACACATTTCTCCCATCGTTTGCTGCAGCTCTGGAGACCGTTTTTGTAGAACACCCCAGGTTGGTCCTCCAACCACGACGTGACTTCAGAAATCAAGGCTGCATCATCTGGGAAACGATTTCCTTTCGACCAGATCTGGGAGCTGTTTCCACAGAGTTCCGACCATGTTTGAATTCCCGATGCCAGCATTTTACAAAGTCATATGATGGGGCATCATCACCATAAGTTACTTTCCTTTCATCAAAAGTCTCCCTTGGTGTGCGTCCTTTCAAATACAAAAACCGGATCACTGCTCGACACTCAACAGATCCATTTCACACTTGACTCAGTTCAAACACCTGTAAATCAGAAACCACAATTAGTTCAGAGCTGTAATTTTCTGCTTAATCTAAAGAGATATAAGTAATCGCACATGCAAAATTTCAGCTAGATCAAACAAACGGAAGTAGGTCAGGGGCATTACTTATTGAACGTCCCTCGTATTATTTCTAGTTATTCAAATTTCATGTTGGACCAATAATGAGGTTTCTGCTATAGTGGCATCGTTAGGCGATTTGCTAGTGTAGTGAGTTTGATTTTTACTAATCGACCCATGATTATGGCCACATGTTAGAATAAACTAAAAAGATACATATTATCTGCGTTATTCGGACTATTGTCCCCATCTTCATTGTTATTTGTACACACCCTCCGGCATATCGGCCAAAACCCCCGTGGAATAAATAAAGGGTTAGGTTCCGTGATGGCTCCCGATTACGACAAGAAAGTTCCCGAGTTCGAAAAGAAGGTTCCCGAGTCCGAAAAAAGGTTCCCGAGTCCGACAAGAAATACCTGAAGAAGGCCGGAGGGCATATCGGCCGAAACGTTGTACAAATAACAATGAAGATGGGTACAATAGTCCGAATAACGCAGATAATACTAATCTTCAAGCCTCATCTCAAACAGTCAGAGAAATACTAAGCAGATACCTTATTATAGAGTAGTTATTTTCACATAAGTTACAGTAATCTTATAGAAAAGTATAGATAGAGTTGAATGATAAAATTATTCTTTTCTATCAATAAATATCAGTGTGTCAGCGTTTAAGAGTGTCAGTGTGTCACATTTTCAACTAGAGACCGTGTCCCAACATATCCATGCAAGCATGTCGATTTCGGAAGCACATTAAAAAACACACTGTGCCGAATCCGGACCAGTAAGATTGAACTTCTGTACAAGGTGTGTAAAAAAGTATCCATATTTTTGTAATTTTTGTATTCTGAAAAAAAAAAACGTTTCTTTCATTGTTGATTTCTATCTTTGTAAAGATTTTTTTAGTAAAAATAATTTCGAATGCAATGTTATAGTATAAATCATTTCCAATGCCTTTTTTATTAAAAATTATTTCTAATGCATCTATTTTTTTTTGTAAAACATCATTTCCAATGCATTTTTATTGTAAAAATCGTTTCCAAAGCATTTTTTATTAAAAATCATTTATAATGTATTTTTATAGTATAAATCATTTTGTATGTATTTTATAGTATAATCATTTCCAATGCCTTTTATAGTAAAAATTATTTCCAGTTCATTTTTATCGTAAAACCATTTCCAATTCATTTTATGCCAAAAGTCATTGCCCATTGCATTTTTATAGTAGAAATCAATTCTAGTGTATATTTTATAATAAAAATTATTTCCAGTGTATTTTTATGATAAAAATCATGTCCAATGTATTTTTTGGTAAAAATCATCCCAATGTATTTTTATATGAAAAGTCATTTCCGATGTATTTTCATTGTAAAAATCTTTCCCAATAAATTTTGAGGTGAACATCATTTTCAATGTATCTTGCCAGTAAAAAAAAAATCCTTTCCAATGCATTTTTATTATAAAAATTATTTCCAAAGCATTTTTATAGTAAAATTCCTTTCGAAAGTATACTTAAAAAAAAATCATTTCCGATATAATTTTATTGTAAAAATCATTCCCAATGAATTTTTATAGGGAAAATTATTTCCAATGTATCTTTAGTAAAAAAATCCTTTCCAATGCATTTTAAATAAAATTAATCCCAAAGCATTTTTTAGAAAAATTTCGAAAGTATTCTTATTTCAAAAAATCATTTCCGATGTAATTTATTGTAAAAATCATTTCCAATTAATTTTATAGGGAAAATTATTTTTAGTGTATCTTTCCAGTAAAAAAAATCCTTTCCAATGCATTTTTATTATAAAAATTATTCCAAAGCATTTTATAGTAAAAATATTTTCGAAAGTATTCTTATTTCAAAAATCATTTCCGATGTAATTGTATTGTAAAAATCATTCCCAATGACTTTTTATGGGGAAAATTATTTCCAATGTATCTTTATTGTAAAAAAAAAAAATATTTCCAATTTTTATTTTTATAATAAAAATCATTTCCAAAGCATTTTATAGTAAAAATCCTTTCGAAAGTATTCTTATTTCAAAAAATCATTTCCGATGTAATTTAATTGTAAAAATCATTCCCAATGAATGTTTATAGGGTAAAAATTATTTCCGATGTATCTTTCCAGTAAAAAAATCCTTTCCAATGCATTTTTATAAATAAAAATTAATCCCAAAGCATTTTTTTATAGAAAAATCCTTTCGAAAGTATTCTTATATCAAAAATAATTTCAAATCTTATTATAATGGAGATTGTGTGTTTTTCTGTCTGTAACCGAAACTATATTCCTACTCAAGTCACAATTCTCTTAGTTATTGACATCACATTCTCCATGATTTTATTTTTATCTAAACCTCAATTATTAATAAAATTGTCTTACATTATTAATACTGTTAACTATGTCTACATACTAGCAACATGCAATTATATTTATATATACAACAAAATAGCGCTTTACAATGTGAACGGGAAGGCTAATTTGCATATTAATATTAAAAAATCGAATTTAATAAATATGTGCTTAGTATTATTGATTTCTAACTGTTTGGTTTTATTTTAATGAATATAAGCAAAAATCTCTTCAATGAATCTTAAATGAAATCCATTAACAATATAAAATAAGTGTCATTTTATTCTTTACTTCCTCTTATAACTAAATACTTAAATTAGAAAAGATAACAACGAAAGACGAGAGTGATGGAAGAGTAAGTTTCAGTTGTTCCATTTTTTATTATACTCCCTCTGTTTCAAATCTTTTATTATACTTCCTCTGTTTCAAATCTTTTTATCTGTATTCTTATTTAGTTTCATTAGCCTTTCTAATTTAATACAATATTTTTATTACATTAAAACTTAAATACTTGCACCCGGAGGGTGCATATATTTGCTAGTATATTCAATGATTTGAAAAAGGAAATATCTAACAAAATGGTGGGTCTGAAGAGCGAATAAGGCAAGAGAATGACGTAATCATATCCACTGTTGATTGTGAGTAGTGTGTTACCATACATTTTAGAAACATGTAAATTTTTACCATTTTAACCTTAGAATGTCTTCCTTCATGAAACCATCTACATTTGTCGAACACGCACTGATGATTGATGAGCTGTGTA
>CM042169.1:12478613-12483613 GCA_023376005.1 Doryteuthis pealeii
TCTCACGGTATCCACCGAAAGGAGGATCAGGACTGAGGTCAAGCCTTGTCATTCAATCCTTCAAGGCCGCCGGCTGCACTTATAACAGCCATTTTGGTCTCTACTCTACTGTACATAAGTATTAGGAATCTAATAATTATGTAACACTAGCTGTTTCTTCAGACGTTTCATTATAATGCATTTTGGTGTAATAATATGTTAGACATTAAAAGAAAAACCGAACTTGCAGATTAAATTTCCAGTACTAATAACCATTGAATTATCCACCCTTTTGTTGCATACCTCTTTCCTTACTTACTTCTATTCTTCTTCTGGCGTCTCTTCTAGTATCTGGACTTCGTCTTGGTGGTCGGTCGCACTTAACTCATTTCTTCTTCTAGATCACTCTTGTTACCAAGACATTTATTAATCACAAGACCGTGTTATTTTCTTAAGCTTTTATTTACTTAACTAAACATTTCATGTAACTAAACATCTGAATAACATAGCGCGCGTATGCAGTGAGTTCCAGTTAAGGCAGTACATCTCTGCCCGACGTCCAAACTGAAACTGAGAACCCAACCAGGTCCCACGTGACTTCACGTATTTCGCGGGCTGTCTGTAATCTTCCATGGAAAGTACCGCCCGTGATATGAAAAGGGGCTATCCCTTTAGAAATACAGGGGATTGACAATAATCTTATGCAACCGCATAGATCATGTAACACTTTACTATAGATGTGAAAAGCGGAGGATAAATCCCCTGAGCAAAAAAAGAGTTATATTTCGTTTGGGTTTCTGAGTAACATTTCCTTTGCTTTTAGCTGAGAAGTATAGGTATTGCACACTCCAATCTTTTACTGGTAATTTGTACACAATTATATGATTTCAAATACTCCAATCTTTTACTAATAATTTGTACACATATGATTTCAAGTATTCCTATCCATTACTAATAATTGGTATACACATATTTATTAAAATATTCCTATTAAATACAAATAGTTTACAAGCAATCATACGACTGGTTGGTTTTACATGTCAACAAAAGAGAATCAAATAAATATTAGTTTAGAAATAGTTTAACAACAATAGAAACAATGGTTTAAATTCCTCCGATAATTTATATCACCAGAATTCCACAGATACCAAAATCATTCGATATTGCATCATTTCAAATCACCTGATATTTGATGAATATTTTAGCTTAATGATCACGTAGACAATGACAATGAGAAAATTAAAAAAAGGCCCATAGAGCTGAAAAATTACAGACAGGTAGTGGGAACTTACGCTTTTCCCGACTCGACAGAGTTGGGGATGATGCTCCCAACTTGACACAATGGGGAGAAGACGCTGTCCAAGAACATAAAATACGACTCAACAGGTCCGTCTATTTTTTCGTTTTTTATTTTCTCTCTCTCTCTCTCTCTCTCTCTCTCTCTCTCTCTCTCTCTCTCTCTCTCTCTCTCTCACTCAACAACAACAAATTTCAATCACAAGTTTCAATCACAGACAAATCTGCTACAATGTTGACACAACCAATCGCACAAATATAAACAATACATGTCACACTTGTCACACACAACTATGTACAGACGCATACAGTCTGCAACACCACTGAAAGAACAATAATCGGGTCCCTACACTCCTCCAACAGTGCCCAGAATATTTCGCACATCTCTTTTGGTGGTGTTTTCTGTCAGAATCTGCTTCAAACCAAACGCAGCATCCTTTTGGAATTTCCCATCTAGCGGTTTCTTCAGACGTTTCATTATAATGCATTTTGGTGTAATAGTATGTTAGACATTAAAAAAAAACGAACTTGCAGATTAAATTTCCAGTACTAATAACCATTGAGTTATCTGCCCTTTACTATAGATGTGAAAAGCAGAGGATAAATCCCCGCGAAAAAAAAAAAGAGTTATATTTCGTTTTGGGTTTCTGAGTAACATTTCCTTTGCTTTTAGCTGAGAAGTATAGATTGTCTTAAGAAACTCCCCCAATTACAATGACCCTCTAATTAGGGAGCAGGGTAACGTTCGATGACCGGTAGGCAGCAAAAATCTCTGCAAGGTTTTTATTTCCTGTTTTTCAGACACTGTTATTTCGCCATTAATTACGCGCTCGCTTATGTCTCCTAAGTAAAACAACGACCCCTGGTGGTAATTATCACACCTAAGTGGAAATAATGCTACAATACGAAAGAGGATGCTTGAAGGCAATGTGGGCTTTTCTTTCGTTCGGTTCTCTTATCTTCTTTTATTCGTTTAGTTTATAAATAAGTAAAAAAAAAATGTTCCTTTGAAGAAATTCACGTTTTACCCTGCTTTGTGTGGATAAATATCTGACGAGTTTGGTGGAAGACAATTCAAATGCACATCGGCTGAAATGTTGTACAGATAACAATGAAGATGAGGACAATAGTCTGAATAATACAAATAAGTATTATCTGCGTTATTCGGACTATTTTCCTCATCTTTATTGTTATTTGTACAACGTTTCGGCCGATATGCCCTCCGGCCTTCTTCAGGTATTTCTTGTCGGACTCGGGAACCTTCTCGGACTCGGGAACCTTCTTTTCGAACTCGGGAACTTTCTTGTCGTAATCGGGAGCCGTCACGAAACTTTGAACCTAACCCTTTATTTAGTCCACGGGGGTATCCTGTTCTCATTCCGCTAACCATAGATGGGGTAGGAGTTGTGTTAATTATGTTTCTATATTACTGCCTCTACTCAGGATTGAACCCGGAATCCAGAGATAACTGTGACTTAGAATTGTCTTTACCTAACTACCTTATCACTAGGCCATGTGACCAATTGGACAATTCAGTGTGATTCAGTCCAAATGGCTCCCGATTACGACAAGAAAGTTCCCGAGTTCGAAAAGAAGGTTCCCGAGTCCGAAAAGAAGGTTCCCGAGTCCGACAGGAAATACCTGAAGAAGGCCGGGGGGGGTATATCGGCCGAAATGTAGTACAAAAAACAATAAGGATTAGGACAATAGTCCGAATAACGCAGATAATACTAATCATCAAGCCTCATCTCAAACATTCAGAGAAATAATGCAAATTATACTAATTGATGGACTTCTTTTTACCAATTGATTTGTTTTATTTATCAAACGAACAAAATTGGTCTGAGCCGAACTCTTAATTCATCTTCTCTTTAACTCAAATAAAACTGGCGCCAAATCCAAACCACGTCACTTATCACAGAGCAGTCACTGAGGGAAGTCACTAAATAAGAACTCTACCACCAGTAAACTTCTAAGGCTGATACAATAGCATACTAACGGAAGGCTGAAGAACGAGAAACGACCTGACGAAGCGTCTTAACAACATCCAACCAGCGACCAGAATACCCCTGTTATCACCATTTCTACCCGAACAGTATTTAACCTCACAGATAAGTCATGTAGCAAATACCATTAAAATTTGCAACAACATTTCTGTACCTTTTGATAATACAAGAGTCTGCATTTTGTATTTGTATTTGTTCCTTTCTTTCGTCCGAAATAGTCAACTACGGATAATAAGGGCTCCAACTAATCCAGATAAGTCCTGTAACAAATGCCATTAAAATTTGCAACAACATTTCTGTACCTTTTGATAATACAAGAGTCTGCATTTTGTATTTGTATTTGTTCCTTTCTTTCGTCCGAAATAGCCAACTACGGAGAATAAGGGCTCCAACGAATCCCCGTAAATACTCTTAATAATTACAAAAACAAGAGAACTTTTAGATGTTCAAATACTTATGAACGACACTTTCTATAGCCATGATGAGTAATATACAATCTCGATTTTCATTTTCTTTTTTTTCTTTTTTTCTTTTTTTCAGAAAGTTTACGGCAAGTTCCAATTTCAAAAGTAGGTCTTCGTTATTCTTGAGGCAACGGGTAATTCTGACTTGCACACATTATTTCTGATTGCAGAAGCCGTTTTTCTGGCTGTATCTTTTGAAAATTACTGTCTTTTCATTTCTACAAGAGATATAATATAATAATTGCAGTTAAAAATTCTGATTTTGCGATACCCTCGAGTCACATTTTCCTTCGATTGTTCTTGGTAATTATCAAGTTTTAACGCTTCCTGTTTGCAGGCAATAAATAATTTATTGATCGAAACCTAAATTGATTGCTGTTATTAATATCGATTTTGACATACATGTGTCCATGTTCAATACAGTGGCTTGAAGTTTATAACTTATAATAATAACAACATTGAAATGAAGCAAGACGTCTCCATAAAGACGGCTGATGTTTCTTTGAGTTTGAACAGACAGTAAAAAAAATTCAATACATTAATTTGATTAATCACACGGATAATTTTGCACATGGCTACGATTTTAATATTGTTACAACTTTCAATTACGGAGGTTATCGACCTAGGAAATGAAATTGAGGGAACAAGTTCGAACGTTGGACGACACGGTGTGGGTTTTGTGCTAATTTTCTTGGGAATGGCATGGATACCTAATTTACATAGTAACCTTGCGTCCAGATACTTCGGCCTCTGGACCGGCAAAAATAAAAAAAAATTCGCTTGATACCAGGAGCCATCAAGTATTAAAAAATTAAAAAATCAAGACAAAATCTTAATTAATTTGAAAACTACCACCCATGTATATATATATATATATATATATATATATATATATATAATATATATATAATGCTAATATAAAGACTTTAAATGCTAATATAATGATAAAACGATTTCTCTTAAAAAGTATTTACCCTTAAAAATAAGTTTTTGAGAAATTATTTTTCATAAATTCATAACTTAATATCTATCTATCTATCTCTATATATGTATGAATGAATATATGTATATATATATATATATAAATATATATATGTGCATATGTATATATGCATGTAAGAATATATATATATATATATATATATATATATATATATATTAATATTTATATTTTTGCTTGAAGGCAATTACAATGCACATATCGCATAAATTCTATAATTATAGAAGATAATAATGACAAGTGAATTTCGCAAAG
>CM042169.1:12491113-12513613 GCA_023376005.1 Doryteuthis pealeii
TATACTGTTTTCCTCATTTTACTCCCATATCAATATATATATATATATATATATATATATATATATAGAGAGAGAGAGAGAGAGAGAGAGAGAGAGTAAACTACAGACACGTGTTTCGAGGTATCACCTCTCATCAGTGCAGTTATACCATTTTTAGCAGCTACCTCTGGCCGGGTTCGAGACCCGAACGAACTTACGCTCGCCAATCCTCTTATCCATACGGCCATAGTCAGCTGCCAAGTATAGCAGGCTATTTAATCGCTACATTTCTAAGCGGAAATGAACTCACCTAGAGGTCTCAAACTTTGTAAACAAAGTGAGTCTTAGGTTAATATATATATATATATATATATATATATATATATATATATATACTAGCAAATATATGCACCCTCCGGGTGCAAGTATTTAAGTTTAAATGTAATAAAATATCATATTAAATTAGAAAGTCTAATGAAACTAATTAAGAATTCAAATAAAAAGATTTGAAACGGAGGGGGTATAATCGGAAAATAGAACAACTGAAACTTACTCTTTCACCACTTCCGTTTTTCAATGGTAAATTTTCCTAGTTTAACTATTTAGTTAAAATAGGAAGTAAAGAATAACATTACAGTTATTTCTTCTTGTTAGGGAATTTCTTTTAGGATTTATTGAAGAGATTTTTACTCATATTCATTAAGATAAAACCAAACAATTAGAAATCAATAATACCAAGCACATTTTTATCAAAATCGGTTTTTTTAATATCAATATGCAAATTAGCTTTACGTTTACACTGAAAACTGGTATTTTGTTGTATATATAAATACAATTGCATGTTATTAGTATTTAGGTGAGGCCAACAGTATTATTAATGTCAAACAGTTTTATTATTAATTGAGGTTTAAATAGAAATAGAATCATGGAGAATGTGACGTAAATAACTAAGGGAATTGTGACTTGAGTAGTAATATAGTTTCGGTTACAGACAGAAAAACACACAATCTCCATTATAATAACTAGCATAACAAAACCGCCCTTCGGGCGGTGTAAAAATAAAATTTTGAAAAATATAGCCTGAGCCGAGTGGGATTTAAAATTCAATGTCAGAGGGGTAGTATCCAAGTAAAATTAATAAATGAATTGAAGAAATAAAAAACAACAATGCCAAAATATGCCAAAAACTTTAAAAAACATTCAACATTTAATGATTTTAGTAATTAAAATCATCAAATTCATTAAAGGAGTAAAAAATAAACAATTTGAAATAGAAATTAGGAAAGTTAACTTTCTACACCAAAGTTTTTCCTGAAATAATATTCAATAATAAAATTAAATTTGGTTTATCAATGAATAAAACAATCAACTATACAAAATGATTTTTTATTGTTTTGATTATTTCTAAAAATTTTGAAATAAAAAAAAATAAACATTCACCTTATTTATTTTACATTTAACAAACATTTAGTTTTAGTGTAAATAAATATTACATAAAACAAAATAGAGTAATGATACTTAAATCAATTTTTAAATGCTAAATAATACCTAATATTAATTTTTTTAATCGGAGTAAATAAAAATATCTAATTTATAGATTTATTTTCAACTAAATTTTATTTGGTAAAATTCTGTAAAAAGATAAATTCTTTAAAAATTTTCTTCAATAAATAAAATCTTTTGATAAGAGATTCAGTATCAATTTGTCTGTAACTAAAACTATGTTGATGTAAAATTAATAAATCAAATAAAGTAATAAAAAACAACAATGCCAAAATATGCCAAAAACTTTAAAAAACATTCAACATTTAATGATTTTAGTAATTAAAATCATCAAATTCATTAAAGGAGTAAAAAATAAACAATTTGAAATAGAAATTAGGAAAGTTAACTTTCTACACCAAAGTTTTTCCTGAAATAATATTCAATAATAAAATTAAATTTGGTTTATCAATGAATAAAACAATCAACTATACAAAATGATTTTTTATTGTTTTGATTATTTCTAAAAATTTTGAAATAAAAAAAATAAACATTCACCTTATTTATTTTACATTTAACAAACATTTAGTTTTAGTGTAAATAAATATTACATAAAATAAAATAGAGTAATGATACTTAAATCAATTTTTAAATGCTAAATAATATTTAATATTAATTTTTTTTAATCGGAGTAAATAAAAATATCTAATTTGTAGATTTATTTTCAACTAAATTTTATTTGGTAAAATTCTGTAAAATATAAATTCTTAAGAGATTTTCTTCAATAAATAAAATCTTTTGATAAGAGATTCAGTATCAATTTGTCTGTAACTAAAACTATGTTGATGTAAAATTAATAAATCAAATAAAGTAATAAAAAACAACAATACCAAAATATGCCAAAAACTTTAAAGGGACATTGAACATTTAATGATTTTAGTAATTAAAATCATCAAATTCATTAAAGGAGTAAAAAATAAACAATTTGAAATAGAAATTAGGAAAGTTAACTTTCTACACCAAAGTTTTTCCTGAAATAATATTCAATAATAAAATTAAATTTGGTTTATCAATGAATAAAACAATCAACTATACAAAATGATTTTTTATTGTTTTGATTATTTCTAAAATCTTTGAAATAAAACAATAAATATTCACCTTATTTATTTTACATTTAACAAACATTTAGTTTTAGTGTAAATAAATATTACATAAAATAAAATAGAGTAAAGATACTTAAATCAATATTTAAATGCTAAATAATACCTAATATTAATTTTTTTTCTTAATCGAAGTAAATAAAAATATCTAATTTATAGATTTATTTTCAACTAAATTTTATTTGGTAAAATTCTGTAAAAAGATAAATTCTTTAAAAATTTTCTTCAATAAATAAAATCTTTTGATAAGAGATTCAGTATCAATTTGTCTGTAACTAAAACTATGTTGATGTAAAATTAATAAATCAAATAAAGTAATAAAAACAACAATGCCAAAATATGCCAAAAACTTTAAAAAGACATTCAACATTTAATGATTTTATTAATTAAAATCATTGAATTCATTAGAGGAGTAAAAAATAAACAATTTGAAATAGAAATTAGGAAAGTTAACTTTCTACACCAAAGTTTTTCCTGAAATAATATTTAATAATAAAATTAAATTTGGTTTATCAATGAATAAAACAATCAACTATACAAAATGATTTTTTATTGTTTTGATTATTTCTAAAAATTTTGAAATGAAAAAAAAATAAACATTCACCTTATTTATTTTACATTTAACAAACATTTAGTTTTAGTGTAAATAAATATTACATAAAATAAAATAGAGTAATGATACTTAAATCAATTTTTAAATGCTAAATAATACCTAATATTAATTTTTTTAATCGGAGTAAATAAAAATATCTAATTTATAGATTTATTTTCAACTAAATTTTATTTGGTAAAA
The DNA here is from genome assembly GCA_023376005.1 of Doryteuthis pealeii. Classification (NCBI taxonomy): domain Eukaryota; kingdom Metazoa; phylum Mollusca; class Cephalopoda; order Myopsida; family Loliginidae; genus Doryteuthis; species Doryteuthis pealeii. Next base: position 12,494,528 of record CM042169.1, read on the forward strand.
TTCTGTAAAAAGATAAATTCTTTAAAAATTTTCTTCAATAAATAAAATCTTTTGATAAGAGATTCAGTATCAATTTGTCTGTAACTAAAACTAATTAATAAATCAAATAAAGTAATAAAAAACAACAATGCCAAAATATGCCAAAAACTTTAAAAAGACATTCAACATTTAATGATTTTATTAATTAAAATCATTGAATTCATTAGAGGAGTAAAAAATAAACAATTTGAAATAGAAATTAGGAAAGTTAACTTTCTACACCAAAGTTTTTCCTGAAATAATATTCAATAATAAAATTAAATTTGGTTTATCAATGAATAAAACAATCAACTATACAAAATGATTTTTTATTGTTTTGATTATTTCTAAAATCTTTGAAATAAAACAATAAATATTCACCTTATTTATTTTACATTTAACAAACATTTAGTTTTAGTGTAAATAAATATTACATAAAATAAAATAGAGTAATGATACTTAAATCAATATTTAAATGCTAAATAATACCTAATATTAATTTTTTTTTAATCGGAGTAAATAAAAATATCTAATTTATAGATTTATTTTCAACTAAATTTTATTTGGTAAAATTCTGTAAAAAGATAAATTCTTTAAAAATTTTCTTCAATAAATAAAATCTTTTGATAAGAGATTCAGTATCAATTTGTCTGTAACTAAAACTATGTTGCTGTAAAATTAATAAATCAAGTAATAAAAAACAACAATGCCAAAATATGCCAAAAACTTTAAAAAACATTCAACATTTAATGATTTTAGTAATTAAAATCATCAAATTCATTAAAGGAGTAAAAAATAAACAATTTGAAATAGAAATTAGGAAAGTTAACTTTCTACACCAAAGTTTTTCCTGAAATAATATTCAATAATAAAATTAAATTTGGTTTATCAATGAATAAAACAATCAACTATACAAAATGATTTTTTATTGTTTTGATTATTTCTAAAAATTTTGAAATAAAAAAAATAAACATTCACCTTATTTATTTTACATTTAACAAACATTTAGTTTTAGTGTAAATAAATATTACATAAAACAAAATAGAGTAATGATACTTAAATCAATTTTTAAATGCTAAATAATATTTAATATTAATTTTTTTTAATTGGAGTAAATAAAAATATCTAATTTATAGATTTATTTTCAACTAAATTTTGTTTGGTGCACTTATGTAAAAATATGAATTTTGTAAAAAGTTTTTTCAATAAATAAAATCTTTTGATAATAGATTCAGTATCAATTTGTCTGTAACTAAAACTACGTCACTGTTTACATCAAAACACTGTCATTGATAAAAATATTATTTGATTAATAATCAATAGATGCATGCAACATTTTGATTTGAGGGGGACAGAAGTAAGTTTCCATTTCAAATGGTTTCATTTTTCTTTACTCCTTTAATAAATTTGATGATTTTACCGATAATACAAACCCTCTTATATGGAAATTTTAACTCAGACAATATCTTTCAAAAATTAATTTTTATAACCGCCCAGATGGCATTTTTTGCTAGTTTATGTAAAAATGTTTGTACAATAAATTAATGAATATAATATATGTTGTTACACTCTTAATTCATTTTCTTAGAGATTTAATAAATTTTATATCCATTAAAGTAAGCATTAAATTGAATAATTGGCAGACCTGAGCATCTGGAAACCCCCCATCTAAAATTTTTGTTTTTAATTTTTTTTTTCTTTCTTTTAATGGATTATTATCAATTGCACACCAATCTATCAGATTGTAAAAGAACAAAAAATTCAAAAAAGTTATTTATTTTTCGCGGTGCTCAGTTCCCCGTATAAGTTTATCGTAAATCGATCCCCCATATCAGAACCGCTACAAAATTTATTCATTTATTTATTTTTTTGTTTTCCTTCAATGGATTATTATCAATTACACACCAATCTATCAGGTTTTTAAAAAAATTCTTAAATGTTCTTTATTTTTTGAGTTTTCAGGGGTGCTCATGCCGACGTATAAGTTTATAGTAAATCGCTGCCCCATATCAGAACCGCTCAAAAGGAAACTGGCGCAAACGTGTCAAAGTTAGGGTGGCCCAGAAAAAACAGAACCCAAATTATTTATTTATTTTCCCATTAAACTAACCTTAAACCCCAACACCAACCCTAACCTCAAATCCTAACCCTAAACTCCCCTAGTTACAATTAACAGTTTTATAACAAAATTTGTGGGTTCTGTTTTTTTCAATGTCACCTTAATTTTGACACCTTTGTGCAAATTCAGCCCAACTGTTAAGGTAGAGCGGTTCCGATATAGGGGGAGCGATTTACTATAAACTTATACGGGGAAATGAGTACCCCTGAAAACTCAAAAAATAAAGAACTAAAAAGTTCTTTATTTTTGAATCAGGCGCTTTTTTGTTTTTTTACAATCTGATAGATTGGTGTGTAATCGATAACAATCCATTGAAGGAAAAAAAAAAAAAAAAAAAATTTTTTTAGCGGTTCCGATATGGGGGATCGATTTACAATAAACTTATACGGGGAACTGAGCACCCCAGAAAACTCGAAAAATAAATAACTTTTTTGAATTTTTTTTTTTACAATCTGATAGATTTGTGTGTAATCGATAATAATCCATTGAAGAAAAAGAAAAAAGATTTAAAACATTTTAGATGGGGGGTTTCAGATGCTCAAGTCCGACGAATAATTTTATTTATTTAATTTTTAAAAACAAAACAAAATTTATATAAACTCGAAGTAAAATGCTATTTTCAATCATCTAATACAGAATAGTAATCCTCTTATTGATGAATGTGTATTGTTTAAACATTGTTTAAACATTGAACAAAATACTATTAATTTCTCGCTACAATTAATTTAAATAAATGATGAAAAATAACATTAGTAATATGAAATAACCGTAAACAAATTTTGAATTAAAAATAAAAGTAAACATCTTTTTTTAATTCCTAATAGGAATAATAAAATTTGAAATAAAAAATACTTGTTATATTTGTGAAGGTGCCGCGAAAATTAAAAATAAATTTTATCTATAAATTTTTTCATGGTGTTTGTATCATTTTTTATTGTATTTAAAAAGTCCCCTACCTAAATCGATTAGGTAGGGGACTTTTTTTTTATCACCGCTTTTGTTTATACAAACCAAACTTCGGTTAAACATTGTTGAATAATGAATTTTAAAAGTATTGCGTCAATTATGATAAAAAATAAAGATTAATTTTTAGTTTAAGAAAGAAGCGCTAAGTGTTAAAAAAAACAAACACGTAAAATCATTTTTTTTTGTTTTTTGTCGTCTGTTTCTGTAAGGGAATTTATGACAAATTAAAATTAAAAGATATTTCTTAATTTCTAAATAAATCACGGTCATCATATTTAGCGGAAAAGCATCGCTCAGAACTGGTTGTTATTTTAATTTTAATATTAGTAATATGGAATAACCGTAAACAAATTTTGAATTAAAAATAAATGTAAACATTTTTTTTAAATTCCTAATAGGAATAATAAAATTTGAAATAAAAAATACTTGTTATATTTGTGAAGGTGCCGCGAAAATAAAAAATAAATTTTATCTATAAATTTTATCTATAAATTTTTAAAAATTCCTAATAGAAATAAAATAATTTGAAATAAAAAATACTTGTTATATTTGTGAAGGTGCCGCGAAAATTAAAAATAAATTTTATCTATAAATTTTTTCATTAAAAATTAACTCTATTAAAACTTTAAAAATATTTTTTTTTTTACCGCAACGAAAACGGGAGTAGTCACGGACAAAAGACCATAACTAATAATTTAACGTATGATTTAAATTAGTAGCTGTATCTTTATTTTTAAATTAATTTCTCGCAAAACTTTATACATGAAATAATTATAAATACAAATAAAAATTAAAATATCAATTAGAAACTGTTTAGAACTAAACATGCATTTATTAAAAGATTCGTTGAAAATTGGCTATGCAAATATTACAAACCAGCAAATATTACAAACGCATCCTAATACTTGTATATAAAGCAATTTGTTCCTTTAATATTATGTATAACATAAATTGATTACAAATTAGGTTCTCATTGATAAACGCTAGAATTTGTTTGGAATATGTGACGTCAGCCGTGACGTAGTTTCGGCTTCAGACAAAAATGCAGTCTATCTCCATTATATATATATATATATATATATATATATATTATATATATATATATATATATATATTAATGTCCCTTAAAAGTACGAGCGTTAGTATCTTGAAACAACCTCTGGTTATAAATGAGACCGTTTAAATCATCCAAGATGAAATGCAAAAATTTAAATCCTGATTATCTGGTGTTGCTTATCTAGCAAATTCTTATTTCTTATGAGAATCGTCTCCTCAGCCAAATAATGGACTATTCTGTTTTTTATTTCTTTTTCTCGGCACATTGGCCTCATAATATTGTTGACTGAATCAATCGAAAACAAAATACGTTATTCGAATGACAACCTTACAACTGTACTCTATTTTTTAAATTTTTTTTTATTTAATTTTTTAGTATATTTTATTTCATTTATTCTATCTTATTTTATTCATTTTTTTAATTCTTGATATTTAATTTTTATTTGTATTTTTTTGTATTATTGTAATATTAAGAATATTGCAACAAATATATTAGATTTGGTTCTATTATAATAAGAATATATTGAAAATATAACTACATACAAGGTGTGTCAAAAAGTATCGAGATTTTTTGTACATTTTGACACACCTTGTGAAAAAATTAACGTTCCATTCATTGTTCATTTCTATCTCGGTAAATACAGCTCACCTTGTATTCTGAAAAAATAACGTTCCATTCATTGTTCATTTCTATCTGGGGGTTACAAACTCGGTACTTTTATGACACACCTTGTATTCACGTTCCATTCATTGTTCATTTCTATCACAGCTACAGCTGGTATTCTGAAAAAATTAACGTTCCATTCATTGTTCATTTCTATCTTGGTAAATACAGCTACAAACTCGGTACTTTTATGACACACCTAGTATTCTGAAAAAATTAACGTTCCATTCATTGTTCATTTCTATCTTTGGTAAATACAGCTACAAACTCGGTACTTTTATGACACACCTTGTATTCTGAAAAAAAATAACGTTCCATTCATTGTTCATTTCTATCTTGGTAAATACAGCTACAAACTCGGTACTTTTATGACACACCTAGTATTCTGAAAAAAATTAAGTTCCATTCATTGTTCATTTCTATCTTTGGTAAATACAGCTACAAACTCGGTACTTTTATGACACACCTTGTATTCTGAAGAAAAGTAACGTTCCATTCATTGTTCATTTCTATCTTTGGTAAATACAGCTACAAACTCGGTACTTTTATGACACACCTTGTATTCTGAAAATAATTAACATTCCATTCATTGTTCATTTCTATCTTGGTAAATATAGGTTCAAACTTGTCACTTTTATGACACACTTGTATTCTGAAAAAATCACGTTTCTTTCAAAGTTGATTTCTATCTTGGTAAATATCACTTCAAACACTGCAATTTTATGACACACCTTGTATTCAGAAAAAATTAACGTTCCATTTATTGTTTATTTCTTTCTTGGTAAATACAGCTTCAAACTCAAGATTTTTATGACACACCGTGTATGCTGAAAAAAAATCAACGTTCCATTCATTGTTCATTTCTATCTTTGGTAAATACAGCTTAAATTTCGATACTTTTTTGACACATCTTTTATAATTTATAAGTGAATAACTGATAATGAACTTCACTTACTCGGCACATTGGCTCCATAACATTCTTAACTGAATCTAATACATCATTCTAAAAGTAAATGTTGCGTGAAAAGAGAAAAATAAATCAAATTGTGGCTAATTTTCATCCGCCTTTTAAGAAAGTAAAACTTATCTTTCTTGCATTGTTTTTCCTCGAAGGTAGAACTTCCGCTTAGTTTTCAGTCACTTTATTAGATTACCATTTGTTAATACAAAGCGGTATCTATGTGTCCTCTTGATATTTACTGATCTTTGGCTAACCTTTCTCGACCTGTGCACTGTTATCATGTCAAGAGGGTAAAGAAAAGATTTATTACGCTACTTTGAGGAACAGGAGAGAGGCCATGACAGTCTTGGACATCTGAAGTCCGAAATATTTTACCAGGAATTGAAAACTGACCGAAGCCAGAAGTTATACGAGGAAACATTTTGTTATAATGGAGATTCGGTGTAAGTCTCTCTGTAACCGAAACTACGTCATTGCTTACAAGACAATGCCCTGAGAAATTAGCTAAAATTATCAATGACTATTTATAGTCAATATCATTAATTGATACATAGCATAAATCTTATTTATCAACGAGGTCTCTATGAAAAACTGAGTTAAATTTATCTAAAAAAACCATCTTATCAGTGCTTTTGAAATCCTCCAATGTTTATTATATATATGTATATATATATTTAACAACCCCTCCGCATAGCAGGATGCGACACAAAGTCAATTTCTTAAGCGGAGTTTAACAAGTTTGAATTCAGAGTTTTCCTTCCCCTAGACCGGTTACCTAGTCATGGTTAAAGAGCCCAGTCTGCCCTGTTATTTACTCATAGCTGGAGAGAGAATTGGATTCATATCTTTTCCAAGGGTATTAGCGCTATGTGAAATACCAACAGCTTTGTCCAGGAATTGAACTCGGGTCGACGAGCCCATTTTCTACGACTCTAACCATTTGACACAGCTCCTCCTTACGCAATGTTTATTATATGTCACTAAGATATAAAGCTTTACATAATATATGATGTGGTTAATTTGCATACTGGTTTTAACAAAACCAGATTCAATATATAATTACTTTGTGTTATTGATCTTTAATATTATTGTTTTATTCTCCAACGTATTTATATAGAAATCAATCGAAATATAATTAAAATAAGTGTAATCTTTTTATATCTTTTCTTATCTAATTTCGTTAGTTTTTCTAATTTAACATATTTCATTACATTAAAACTTAAGTACTTACGCCCGGGGGTGGATATGTTTGCTAGTACAAATAGATAATTCAGTTTTGTAAATTGGATTACGAATTACGTTTATTTACCAAGAGAATCTTAATACAATTTTGCAAGGAAGAAATCTGAATGGGAAGAGTAATTTTCGTTTCGTTCTGTTTGTATCACAATACAAACAGAAAATTTGTCTCATTAATAATATGGATTGAAAATTATTAGATAATGAATAATGCTTGATAATTATGAAGTAGGTATAAAACTTGAAAATTGTCACCAAGACGAGATTATCTAATTAAATTAGGATAAATCTCAATTAGATATACTAGCAGATATATGCACCTCCGGGTTCAAGTATTTAAGTTTTAATGTAATAAAATATTGTACTAAATTAGAAAGGCTAATGAAACTAAATAAGAATACAGATAAAAAGATTTGAAACAGAGGGAGTATAATAAAAGATTTGAAACAGAGGGAGTATAATAAAAAATGGAACAACTGAAACTTACTCTTCCATCACTCTTGTCTTTCATTGTTATTTTTTCTAATTTAAGTATTTAGTTATAAGAGGAAGTAAAGAATAAAATGACAGTTATTTTATCTTGTTAATGGATTTCATTTATGATTCATTGAAGAGATGTTTGCTTATATTCATTAAAATAAAACTAAACAGTTAGAAATCAATAATACTAAGCACATATTTATTAAATTCGATTTTTTTAATATTGATATGAAAATTAGCCTTCCCGTTCACACTGTAAACCGCTATTTTATTGTATATATGAATATAATTGCATGTTATCAGTACGTAGACATAGTTAACAGTATTAATAATGTAAACAATTTTATTAATAATTGAGGTTTAGATAAAAATAAAATCATGGAGAATGGGATGTCAATAACTAAGGGAATTGTGACTTGAGTAGGAATATAGTTTCGATTACAGACAGAAAAACACACAATCTCCATTATAATAAGATATATATGTGGAGAAATGTAGACAAATACGGTATGTAGTTTGAGTTTTGTTTAACGGCATATCAGCCTCTGTGGGTCATTTAATGCCAAAAAGGTTATTTTTTATTTCAGTCTTTAAAGTAGTGGTTCTATGGAGATAATTGGTTATGTTCTGTTATATCTTGTTGAAAAGGTTGCTTTTTTTAAATAAAATTTAAGATGTTTTCAGGGTTTGTATTCTTAAAGATGTCTTTCAGGTTTCTTGCTTGATAGTAATTGGCGAGGATATGTTTAAGTCTGTTTGTGGCGCTCCACATCAAATGCTAAAACAATCTCCTTGGTCTAGCGCTATTGAAAAGGGGATATACTCCCTCGCTGACTGGCTGATATAAACTTTAGGCCGCCCCGACGACTTTACTTTTTTACTTACAATTTAGAAGGATATGCTTGGTTGTAAGTTGTACTTCGCATGTTGGGCACACTGGGGCATCCTCCCCTTTTAACAGGTACGAATGGGTAATGTGGGTGTACCCAATACGCAATCTGGCGAGTATTTCATAATATACCTTGGTATCAAGATCCCATCTACGGAAAAGTATATCAACATACACATACTTAAAGCAGTGGCTGTTTTTGGTTGCTTATCGACCACTACCAAAAGTATGCGCCCCTTAGACGCAGGTATATAAGTTTTAATGTAATGAAATATTGTATTAAATAAGAAGAAAAATAACAATGCTTGATAATTATGAAGTATAGTATTATCTGCGTTATTCGGACTATTGCCCCCATCTTCATTGTTACTTGTACAACGTTTCGGCCGATATGCCCTCCGGCCTTCTTCAGGTATTTCTTGTCGGATTCGGGAACCTTCTCGGACTCGGGAACCTTCTTTTCGAACTCGGGAACTTTCTTGTCGTATTCGGGAGCCATCACGGAACTTTGAACCTAACCCTTTATTTATTCCACGGGGTATCCTGTTCCCATTCCGCTAACCATAGCTGGGGTAGGCGTTGTGTTAATTAATTATTTTTCTAACTGCTTTCACTCAGAGATAACTGTCACTTAGAACTGTCTTAACCTAACTACCTTATCCACACGGCCATGTGTCCAATTGAAATACCTGAAGAAGGCCGGAGGGCATATCGGCCGAAACGGTGTACAAGTAACAATGAAGATAGGGACAATAGTCCGAATAACGCAGATAATAATAATCTTCAAGACTCATCTCAAACATTCAGAGAAATAATTATGAAGTAGTTATGAAACTTGAAACGTGCCACCAAGATGAGCTTATCTAATCAAACTTGAATAGATATGCGGGGTATTATTTTGATTATTCGGATTATTGTCCTCATCTTCATTGTTATCTATACAACTTTTCGGTCGATGTGCCCTCCAGCCTTCTTCAGGTATTTCTTGTCTGGCTCAGGAACTTTCTCGACTCGGGAACCTTCTTTTCGGCCTCGGGATCATTCTATTCAAACACGGGAACCTTCTTGTCGTAATCGGGAGTTATCATGGAACTTTGAACCTAACCCTTTATTCAGTCCATGGTGGTATCCTGTTCTCATTCCGCTAACCATGTGATTTTATATCAAATACAATCAAAATATAAGTAAAACAAGTGTAATCTCTTTATATGCGTTTTTAATAAACGTCGTTATTCTTTCTAGTTTATTATATTTAATTAATTAAAACTTAAATACTTACGACCGACAGAGGGCGCATATTCTTGAAAGTTCAATAAATAAAGGGATTTTTCTATTTAACCCATAGAAGGGTGCCCAACAGGTACTACCACTCCGGGTGAGAGCGGACCAGAGAGCAAAGGTGATGATGGGGATCTCCACACTCTGCAAACCTCCGGAACTGGAACCTCACCATCAGATAGACTTTAATATCATTCCCAGGAGATGAAGACCCTCGACCACCCCCTTATAGCACCCATATGAGTAGGAAGCGCATGGTGTAATGGTTAAAGTCATGGGAAATGGACTTGTCGCCCAGAGTTCAAATCCTGGACGTGCTAATTGCATTTCACTTAGCGCTAATACCCTTGGGAAAGGTATGAATCTACTCTCCCTCCAGCTATGGGTAAATAGTAGGGTATACTGGGCTCTTTAACCTTGGTTAGGCAACCGGTCTAGGAGAAGGAAAACTGTGAATTCAAACCTGTTAAACTCCGCTTAAGAAAATTGACCTTGTGTCACATCCTGCTCGTGCGGAGGGGTCGGTAAATATATATAGCACCCATATGATAAAGAGTTGGGGACTGTGATAAGGGAAATAGGGGAAGGCAATCATATAGGTGCTAGGGCTTGACGTGACTAGCCGATTGAGCGGAGGGGGCCTCTCCGACCGCCCGTCTAGCCTGCGTAATGGTCTAAGTGGAGTGCTGCATGTCATGGACTGCTCATCCACCAGAACACTGTCCTTAAGCATCACGAATCGCCACTCACAGCCAACAGGTGGCCCCATTGATAAAATGTTGGGGCTTGTCATAAGGACAATAGGGTTAGGGCAATCATATAGGTGCTTGTGATTGACATGACCAGCCGATTGATCAGAGGAGGCTTCTCCGACCGCCCGTCTAGCCTAAGTAAGGGTCTAAGTGGAGCGTTGCATGTCCAGCAGAGGTGCAGTCGGTGCATTCTAACGCCCCAGCTGACAGGTCTGTCAATAATCAGAAATCTCCTTTTTTTAAGGAAGGTTCATTAACAAGCGAAAGTTCGAATGGATTTATACAGCCCTAACATTTATCCATAGCTGGAAGGAGAGCAGTGAAATGCATAACTTTCCCAACGGTATTAGCGCCTCCATTATATCACACCCTTTTTATCAGATATATATTTACCAACCCGTCTGCACGAGCAGGATGAGACACAAGGTCAATTTCTTAAGCGGAGTTCAACAGGTTTGAATTCAGAGTTTTCCTTCTCCTAGACCGGTTGCCTAACCAAGGTTAAAGAGCCCAGTCTTCCCTACTATTTACCCATAGCTGGAGGGAGAGTAGGATTTATACCTTTCCCAAGGGTATTAGCGCTAATTGAAATGCAATTACCACGTCCAGGATTTGAACTCGGGTCGACGACTCCATTTCCCATGACTTTAACCATTACACCACGCGCTTCCATTTTTATCATGTGAAGGCTGTGGATGTGGGTCCTAATGTCCTAGGTATTACATTAAACTGCAACTAATTGTGAAGTTCCAATTTTGATTCTCTGGATAGTATGGAGTACCCCGTCGTCGCCATTACTCCCAGGTCTATCTTGACTTAGAGGTGGCTCCATTGGGGGTTCGTACCCCTCAGCAGAGGTACAGCGGTGTATTCTAAAGCCCCAACCGACAGTTCTTTCATAGGTAAGGATCTCATTATCACCGGATAATAAACACTGAACATTATGATTTTACTTCTGATTTCTACACCCTTTGTACAAGGCAATTACTAATTACACCAATAAAGCTACGAAGTCGTTCCTTGTAAGCTGGATTAAATTTAAGCGGGAAGTTCCGGGGAACAGCAATGAAATCAGAATGTTTTCTTCGTGATATTAGCTGATAAGTCTCTGCAATATTAAAGTCGTTTTTATTAACGTTTTATTCGAGGAGGAAACATAAAACGAAGAATAGGTGTATTGTATTTCCTTCTCCGAAGAGAATGTACTTAGCAGTTATTGTATGGCTCATGGAAAGTTATGTGGGTCACGTATTAAGGAATAAGTAAGTAAAGTTGTCGGGGTCGCCTAAAGTTGGTTTAAGCCGTATAGTGAGAGAGTCTATCCCCCTTTCATTAGCTATTACTCCCAAGTGTACCCTGACCCGGAGTGTACTAGAAGGCTGTGGCCGATGGTCTAAGCATTCTAATTATGACGTTAAACGGCATCTAATAGTGAAGTTACAATTCTGGAACCCTAGAGAATATGGAGTACCCCTTTATCGCTATTACTCCCAAGGGTACCCTGATCCGGAGTGGTAGTACCTGTTAGGGTCCCATCTGTGGGTTAACTAGATAAAAATTGTGTATTAAATATGAGTTTAAAAAACTGAGTTTGGAAAAAAAAAATCCAATAAGAGAGAACAAAACAATGTCTTCGGCATAAAATAACCCACCAAGCATTGACATGCCGTAAAAAGGATTTGAACACTGGTCGACGTTTTCATTTCCTATAACTGTTGCGCTAAGCGTGAGTATGCGACCCTTGTATGTAATTTATAAACATACTAGAAGCGGTTACCCAGCTTTACCTGGGTAGAGGGGGATAAGTCGGTTTAAGCCATATAGCGAGAGAGTCTATCCCCCTTTCACTAGCGCTAGACCAAGAAGATTGTTTTAGCGTCTGAGTCGGAGCGCCACACCTACCATCAGCTCCTTACTTTACTGCACAGATCCCTGTGCTACTCATACGCTGAGTTGGCGAGGACCGATATCGTAATAAGAACCATGTGGTTTCTAGCCGAACGCTCTACCGACTGAGCTAACCCGGCTCTTTGCGACACTAGGCTGTGCACCGCCCTGTCCACTGGGGCTGTAGAATACGCCGACTACACCTCTGCAGGGCCGCTTTAGCTCGGTCGATAGAGTGTCCGACTAGGAGCCACGAGGTCCCTGATTCGATACCAGCCTTCACCAACTCAGCGTATGAGTAGCGCAGGGATCTTTGCGGTAAAGTAATGAGTTGATGGTAGGTGTTGGGCTCCACCACAGATGCAAAACAATCTCCTTGGTCTAGCACTAGTGAAAAGAGGATAGACTCTCTCACTGATAACCACTTTAGGCCACCCCGACGACATTACTTTACACCTCTGCAGATGGGTAAAATTCCCCTAATGGAGCACCCTGATGGTTGTGAGTAGCGACCCCTGATGCTTAAGGACGGACGCCTGGTGACTGAACAGTACATGGCTTGCAACAATCCACTTTGGACTTTACATAGGTTACTCGGGCGGTCGGAGAGGCCCGTCACTGAATCGGCTGGTCACCCCCTATGTAATTGTCCCAATCCTATTGTCCTTATGTCAAGCTCCCAACCCTTTTTATAATGCATGTACTAGAAGGCGGTGGACCGATGGTCTTAGCATTCTAATTATGACGTTAAATTGCATCTAATAGGGAAGTTACAATTCTGGAACCCTAGAGAATATGGAGTACCCCTTTATCGCTATTACTCCCAAGGGTACCCTGACCATCAGCAGATGGGCAAAATTCCCCTAATGGAGCACCCTGATGGTTGTGAGTAGTACCTGTTAGGGTCCCATCTATGGGTTAACTAGATAAAAAATGAGTATTAAATATGGGTTTAAAAAACCGAGTTAAAAAAAAAAGAATATCCAATAAGAGAGAATAAAACAATGTCTTCGGCATAAAATAACCCACCAAGCATTGACATGCCGTAAAAAGGATTTGAACAGTGGTCGACGTTTCTTATAACTGCTGCGCTAATCGTGAATATGCGTCCCTTGTATGTTATTTAGAAACATACTAGAAGTGCCTACCCGGCGTTACCTGGGTAGAGGGGTCATAAAAAGTTAGTCTCGCAGATCCATTATTACTTAACAGTGTTTGATCCTCGCAGGATGCGCCATAAAAATTACCACGTAAAAAAGACCTGGTTGGACGCTGGGTTAAAAAGAATGACATATAAAAATGTAGTAAAAATTTTAATTCAATTATTGGCAATTTTTAAAAATAAGATATAAATGAGGCGATGATTTAAGCAATCAATATTATATTTCCAAGCGAAAAAAATGCCCTCTCGAAAAAAATAAAAAATAAATAAAAAATAAAGAATTATGTACTAATGACTTTCCCTTCTGTTACTATTCAAATTTTGATTTTTAAATATCTTCCCAAATATGAATAAATCTTCATTATTTTTGCACAGCCTGGAGGAGGCAGCAAAGAGCGTCGGCCTATATGTGAACTCTGATAAAACTGAGTTCATGAGGTTCAAAAAGAAAGGAGATATCTCCCCACATGACGGCAAGGCTCTTAAGTCGGTGGAACAATTCAAATACCTGGGTAGTAATATCTCATCCACAGAAAGCGATGTTAACACTTGAATAGGAAAGGCATGGCTGGCCACCAGCAAATTATCAGTCATGTGGAAATCCGATCTCCCCGACAAGCTAAAGAGACGATTCTTCCAGGCTGTGCTTGTGTCGGTACTGCTGTATGGCTGTACCACCTGGACCCTAACGAAGCGCCTTGAGAATAAGCTAAATGGGAGCTGCACAAGAATGCTGCGAGCGGTCCTGAATAAGTCGTGGAAGCAGCACCCCACAAAAAAGCAACTGTATGGCCACCTACCCCCCATCTCACAAACCATACGAGTAAGAAGGACTAGGCATGCGGGACACTGCTGGAGAAATAAGGACGAGATCGTAAGCGACGTACTATTATGGAAGCCTAACACATAGACACACTAATGTGGGCCGCTCAGCCAGAACCTACATTGACCAACTATGTATGGATGCTGGCTGCTGCGCGGAGGAACTCCCAGAGTCGATGAATGATAGGGAAGGCTGGCGAGAGATTGTCATGGATATCCGTGCAAACTGCGCGACATGATGATGATGATATATATTTACTCTCTCGTTAATTTTTATTTGTGTAGTTTCGACCGAACGTACATACATACACACAACTGCTCTTTATATAAGTATAGATTATAATATATCTTGTTCGTTTTTTGTATTGATTTATTTTTGCTGTGATGCATAAAATGTTAAGATAATTTGAAGACATTTTATTGCAAGTTGGTAATTAGGTTTTGGGATTATTTTTCTTCTCAAATGTAAAGTGTATTTATGTGAGATATTTAATGATTATAATCATCAAGAATTGAGTGGGATAAAGAATATCCATTCTATCTTTGGAACATCTCGCAGAATTCTGCAACAGGGTCGAATTCAGAAAGCTATCATTATTCTGTCTTTTGAATCGATCAAGATCTTTGAGTTGTCCGGAAATGAAAGGTTATTGATGCTAAGAAGAAATGAGGAATAGGAATTTGGAAATAAAGAGGGCAAATTGAAAAAAGAAAATGGCTAAAATTCTAATGAACGAAAGGAATTGAAAAGGTTTTATGTGTATTTACCAAATGAGCAGGATGTGACCCAAGGCCTGTTACGATTTTTGTGGCCATTTTTCAGGCTGCAGTTGAGAGCACTTTACATTGGAGTTCCCTTGTGTTCCTTAGTGTTAGGTAGAATCCTTTGGTTGTTTCTTAGTGAAGAATCCTTGGTTGTTCCTCGGTGTTATGTAGAATCCTTTGGTTGTTTCTTAGTGAAAACTCCTTGGTTATTCCTCGGTGTTAGGCAGAATCCTTTGGTTGTTCCTAAGTGAAAAATCCTTAGTTATTCATTTGTGTTAGGTAGAATCCTTTGTTTGTTGCTTAGTGAAGAATCCTTGGTTGTTCTCGGGGTTCAGTAGAATCCTTTGATTGTTCCTTAGTGAAGATTCCTTGGTTGTTCCTCGGTGTTAGGTAGAATCCTTTCGTTGTTTCTTAGTGAAGAATCCTTGGTTGTTCCTCGGTATTTGGCAGAATCCTTTGGTTGTTCCCTTAGGGAAGAATCCTTAATTGGTTGTTACTTAGTGTTAGATAAAATCCTTTGTTTGTTCTTTAGTGAAGAATCCTTCGTTGTTCCTCGGTGTTAAGCAGAATCCTTTGGTTGTTCCTTAGTGAAATATATCACAAAATGACAAAAGATATAGGTTTATGTATAAAAAATTTATAAGAAAATAAAATTAAAAAAACAACAACAAGGGTTGCCGTAAAATCCAATCAACCTGCCAACAATTACTTATGGTCACATGACTGGTTCGTCCTTGCTTTTTATCCCCTGTCTCTCTCCACGATCTCTTTCTTTATCTCTCTCTCTCTCTATATATATATATATATATATATATATATATATATATATATATATAATTATAACAAAAGGCACGTCTCCTGTTCAACAATTTTATAAACGATCTTTCGAGCTTTCTGGTCAACTTTTTTTACATTTGGATGCAATCCGTAGATTAGTCCACAAGTTCGTATTCCGAGCACTTTCGGCACTTTGAAGTGCCATCATAAGGGGAGGTGTGTTTATGCTCCCTGATGATGAGACTTCGAAGTACCGAAAGTACTCGNGGCGGACAATGGTAAAAGGTAAAAAAGGGAGGAGAAAAAGGAAAAAATTAGGGAAGGAATGGTATACCTAGGCTATCCATAGGCAAGCCATTAGATTAAGTCGGTCCGAGACGACCCTCCTGACTCAGAGTGGTTAGTAACCCTGTTGACCGAGTGCAGCGTCTGATAGTGTAAAACATACCTGTTCTAGCATAGAGTTCTGAGGTTATAATATGTGATCGAGAGACCACCCGCCTGCACAATGGGCGGTGAATACTATAAAACGCAAAAGTACCTCTATGAGGCACTGTGACTCGCAAAGGAAGATTCGATAACGAGTGGTGTTATATTACAGGGGCCGAAATTGTGATCAACCATTCCTATCAGTTGGGTAATGGAAAAAATAATAAGGACTTCAGCATAGTGTACGGCTATCGCACTGTTGGTGTGAATTGTGAAGGAGAGCGAACACGTGAGGGCTAACTCTTATGTAAGAACTATCATAAGTTATAATGATTACCAGTCAAGGTACGACTTCATTTAGCCATACTAATTGAGTAGGCTTAATCTCTTAACATTTTGTCAGCCGATTAAAATAATACATTGTTATACATGTCTCTCAGTATTAATTATAGCACTTTATTACATGGTCTCTTTTTAGGGTTGATAATATAATAAACCACTTGATATACATTTCTCATTATTAATATTAATTACCTATATACATTGTCCGTACTAATTATATTAACTAAACTATAAATAACATTTTAATTATTCAAACTACACTACTCTTATCTCTTCTTCATCATATAGATCGTTCTGAGAAGTCTTCATATCTCTCTCTATTATATATTAATATATTATTATAGTAAGATTATTATACTTTAATATTATATTATTATAATATTATATTATATAATTATATATTTATATTATATCGTTGGCATGATATATATGATCGGACTACTCGCAGCACATGTATTATGATAGGAAAGAAGCATATGTTTAGGTTCTCGTACAAAACGAGATTTGTATTGAGATTCTAGATTCATCTTTAATCACACGCAAAGTTTTATTCATATGCAGTCTTGCAGATCAATCTTCTCAGGAAATGTAATTAATATAGATAGAGTATGTCTATTGCCCATGTAGTATCAGCTTATTACAAGGTCTTACACCAATTATCACACATAACGATTATGAGGTGAAAAGAACCAGAGAGATCGTTGATCATGCATCATCTTGTATCGCTATTAGAGTATTAAGCTCTTCGCGTATATATAGACATTAGTCAACTCACTCTTTCGACTAAGGCATTTGTGATGACACGAACTTCTAGGTCTTGATAGGTCGATCGAGGTAAATACCATTTCTTAACGAAACGAGACGTTGGTAATCGCACTGTAACTACTTCTCTTTACATCGTCTGCTCTAGATTCTCCGGTCTGAAGACAATTACTGTATGATCTTTCTGGCATGTAACTATTGTCTTTTGTTATTTCTTTATTGTGCGGTTTAGCGTATCCCTCAATCTGGTCCTCTAAGATCTTCGTCATTCTTCTCACGTCTTAGAACCTACAAGGTTCCTAAGTTCGACTTATTCCCTCGATCTCTCTGCCCTCTACTCTCAGATCAGCTGTGTGGTCTCTATCTACTCTACTCATGTATGGCCTGTCTCGTTGTATTTTGCTGTGTGGTTGACCTCTCTTCACCTCTCATGCTCGCAAAAACTTCTGCCCTTGGTCCATAAGGCGTAGTTGGAAAAGGGGAATAATAGACTTCTCACTGATTGGCCACACCCTGACTTATTTTGTGCCTTACTGACTCCAGCATTTTGTTGCAATTCTTTTATGGCAAAAAACAAACTTTTCCTACGCTTGTTCTACGTCGACTACATATATAAAAAATAACAAAATGTTAACTCTTAGAAAGCAGTCTTCCTTTGATTTACCGCTCTCTCTTCTGTGCGTGTCTCTTCATCCTTTGCGGATCCTGTGTTCGAACGAATTCACGTTGATAATATCACTAACCATGTTTATACCATTTGTTATTTAATTAGCCCAGTGTAATTAGAGTGCTTCGACAGAGTGGCATACTCTGACTACCCAAAACTCGGCATTTCCTAGAGTTGATAATTTCTCGGTCTCTTGGCTTGCAGACTCGTATTGTTCGCTGTAGTAAACATTTCATAATCTCCCTCATAATGGCACACCTAATTATCTACGTTCAATTTATGTCTCTCAGGGCCATACTTATGTATTGTACACTTTCTCGGCCGTTCCCTATGAGCACGCGTATTGGTGCAATCCAAGTGCTCAAGTTTTATCAACGATGTAGTTTTCACGTTCTTTGGCCTTTTTCTCTACCTTCTACAGTACTAGTCTTGGTCGCCACCTAAATCACTAGTTTTAAAGTACTCCCTCTCGGCTCCGGCTCCATATTGCGACAATTCACTTCGTCCGTCTAAGTTGCCCTTATCCTATTTACCTCCTATAGCTGTGAGGGAAAAATATTTTTTCAAAGGGCATCTGAGCTATATTATTGTGTATTATCCCGGCCTTGCACGACTATTACTGCGGCTTTATTTTGTAATCATAAGTTCCTTTCCATCTATACTTTTCTAAAATCTTTTCAGGCAGATTGATCACAGAAATTGAAAAGGTGATCTCTTACATATTACTCCATTGCGCCTACTACCGGTTGCTCATCTAGTACAGTTCCATCTTTGTATCCTCTCCCTCCTTACTTCCCTGCTTCTTAATTTCCATATGTCTCTCTGCTTCTGCCTCCCTCTCTTATATCTTTAATCCACCTGATTGATTCACCTCTAACGCGATCACTACATAAAACTAGCGTACATATTATCTACTATATCATAAATCGTTACTCTGTTACTACAAACGAATCCATATACTACGAAGTCTTCATTCGAAAGGTAAATTTCATTATGATTGTAAGGGTACGTACTGCTGAATCATAGTCGCGTCATCTATCAATAGTCCATA
>CM042169.1:12516113-12607415 GCA_023376005.1 Doryteuthis pealeii
GCTACCCAATGCTCCCTGAACACTGTAAAACATTCAGGCATAAACTTGTGAATTGCAATGGAGAGTACGAGGCTGTGGCCAGAAGAAAGCAATATAACAGACGATCTGATCTGATTGCGTGCGTACAGCAGAATACAGAAAAATTGTTGGAGGCCCCTCAGATACCTACGTGGAGTTGGTAAATACTGTAAAGCCCTGAATAACGAGGGTAGTCAATGGTAGGCCATATGTATGGCAGCAGGATTCGGCCCCCTGTCACACCTCTGTGAAAAGTCAAAAATGGTTGGCGAATTTTTTGACTACACCAGTCCCAATGATTGGCCTCCAAACTCTCGAGATCTTAACCCCATGGATTATTATGTATGTGGCCCTGTTGAGAAAGCAGTAATCGCCATGCCAGTACTGCAAAAGCCCAGTTAATCGACAAAATTGAGGTAGTTTTTGAGATCCTTCCCAGGGAAACTGTAACATCAGCTTGATCTAGGTTCCAGAGCAGGATTGAGGCTGTAATCGACGCTAATAGCGGTTATTTGTGTGTATGTGTGTGTGTGTGTGTGTGTGTGTTCCATTTTTTGTCAAAGCAATGAAGAAATTCCATATATATATATAAGAGAAAGGAAATGAATCCGAAGGTATGAGTATAGATAAAAGGATATGAAAACACCACAAAATGCTGTTAAATTGAAATATTGTTCAATATTAGCTATGAATATGATATAAAATCTTTTCACTTTAACAGCATATTGTGTTGTTTTCATATCCTTTTATCTATACTCATATGTATATATATATATATATATATATATATATATATATTGGGAGATGATGTGCTTAATTAAAGTCATACCTAATTTGTTAATTAAATAATTATATTTAAATGAATTAGGCGTGCATATTCGTTTAAATGTAAAGCGTAAACAAATCGAGAAAAAGTCGATCTCTGTAAGTACATTTCAGAGATCGACTTTTTCTCGATTTGTTTGCGCTTTGCATTTAAACTGATATGCACGCCTAATTCATTTAATTATAATTAATTAATTAACGAATTAGGTATGACTTTAATTAAGCACATAATCTCCCAAAACATTGTAGGCCTTCGCCATTTCAAACACATCATTTGACCAGTTCATATATATATATATATATATATATATATATATATATATATATATATATCAACATACAGTCTTGTTTCGCCGTTTATGGATCATCAGTGCGGCTAGGAACTCGATCGATATATAGAACCATTAACCGATACTGTTGGATTCATTTCTATTTTTTCACCTACATATATATGTATGCACTCTTTACAAATACATTGAAGCAGTCTTCTCGTATTAAGTTTATGTAACTCGATGCCCTTCACAAAGCCCACCTGAAAATCAAGTAGTGGTTTTGTCATTCATTTTCCTCTCAACCAACAACGAAATCCTCACAGACACCAGCATATCTGAATGTCCAGCCCTGCCCCTCTCCCCATGATTTTCGGCCATTGGTCGATTAAATAGACTGATGCCAGCCAGAACGTGATTAGGATTTTAATAGACAATAAAGAAGTCATAAGAATCGGTCAGTTCCGAGCGACAAGCCCGGATCATGACGGTCATTGCCGCTCTGAAATGGAATCGTACAAATGGCGGGAGAAAGAAAAGAAAAAAAAAAAAAGAAAAAGAAATCACCAATAAAACTGTCCCCAAGAAAATTACTTTCTCTGCGGGGGTATGCCTGTGTGGTGGGAGATTGACGAAATTCGAACCGGGTGGCTGTTGTGCTGATTAGATGTCTCACTCAAGTGAAATGAAAGCTTTTATTTCAGTTTCGTTCTTTTTAGATTGGTAGTCTTTCTAACTCTTTTTCTACCAATTTCCCCGGTTCTTACTTAGGCTACAATGTAGAAAAAACAGTCAGTTAAGTGTAAAGAATAGGTTAACGACACAACAGCAAGGCTTATAAACAAAACAATGCGTTTATCAATCACAAGAACATGTAACATACAAAATACAATATGTGAGTTGAGATACAAAGTATATGTAAGGTTTACAAAGTATATGTAAGGTTTACAAAGTGTATGCAAGGTTTATAAAGTGTATTGTAAAATGGTGTATAATGGTTTGCAAAATAATGCTTTTGCGAAAACTTATCTGTCTCTTGTATTTGAAGTCTGGCTTTTACGAAATCTACGGCACCCTCATGCTGTTCCAATTCTCCTCGTTCTGCCAACGCATTTGCTGTGTAAAAACTACGTCGTTCCTCGAAGAGCTTCCAGTGGAAAGAGCGTGATTTCAAGGTATCAGCCTCAAAATTGGCGGTTATCACTGAGCCTCGTAACGTGTGCTCTGATTGGTCGCCGACAAAGGCCCTTAGCCAATCGCATGAGGTATCTCATCTGTTTATGGCTAAGACCCCTGAGCTCTGTTGCTATGGTCAAAGGGATATAATTGATTAAGATAATATTTCTTATAGCACAGGCGGTTGGAGAGGACCCACCCATCAATCGGCTGGTCACATCAAGCCCTAGCACCTATATGATTGACTCAACCTTATTTCCCTTATGGAAAGCCCGAAACCTTTTTGTCCTATGGGTGCTAGAAGGCAGTGGCTGAGTCTTCATATCCTGAGAATGATGTTA
The DNA here is from genome assembly GCA_023376005.1 of Doryteuthis pealeii. Taxonomy (NCBI): domain Eukaryota; kingdom Metazoa; phylum Mollusca; class Cephalopoda; order Myopsida; family Loliginidae; genus Doryteuthis; species Doryteuthis pealeii. The sequence continues at coordinate 12,518,743 of CM042169.1, forward strand.
AACTCTCTGATGGTAAGGTTCCAGTTCTGGAGGTTTGAAGAATGTGGAGCACCCCTTCATCACTCCACTTAGGCATTTACTTAGGCTAGACGGGAGGTCGGAGAGGCCCCCTCCGATCAATTGGCTGGTTATGTCAAGCCCTAGCACCTATATGATTGCTCCCAACCCTATTGCCCTTATGGGAAGCCCCAACCCCTTTTTATCATATGGGTGCTATAAGGTAGTGGCTGAGGGTCCTCATGTCCTGGGAATGACGTTAAACTCTATCTGATGGTGAGATTCCAGTTTTTGAGATTTGGAGAGTGGAGAGCGCTCTTTATTACCCTTGCTCACTGGTCCACTCTGACCCGGAGTGGTCGTACCTGTTAGGTCCCATCTGTAGGTTAAATAGAAAAATGCGTTTATAAACAAATTTGAGTATCCATTAAGAATGAATTTATTTCAAAACTTTATAGGCTTTAAATGACCCACTGAGGTTGATATGCAGACCAAACCAAACGGAGGTTTTATGTTGGAGCTTCCTTCTTCAGCTTTGATTTTGTACTTAACTTTTACCACGGCTTTGTCATAAGACCTGAGCGCCTTTACCCAACTGATGAGAGAAAGAGAGAGAGAGAAAAAGAGAAAGAGAGAGAGAGAGAGAATATAAACGCAAAGATGAATGAAAGTGATAATATATATCTCATGATATATGCATATACAATTTATATATATATGTATATATATTTATATATATATACATATTTGTTGAAATAAAAAATAAAGGAAAGAAAATGTTGAATGGATAAAATAGGATTTATTTTATTCAATTTTTTTATACTGACACGTGTTTCGGTCCTACCATACTATGGTAGAAAGGACCTGACACTATCACGAGGAAATAGATTTACCTCGGCTTTGTCATAAGACCTGAGCCCCTTTACCCAACTGATGAGAGAGAGAGAAAGAGAGAGAGAGAGAGAGAGAGAGAGAGAGAGAGAGAGAAAGAGAGAGAGAGAGAGAGAAAGAATAAACACAAAGATGTATGAAAGGGATAATCATTGAATATGAAGTAGTTTTTGACTCACGTGAAGAGAGCCCATTTTGGATAGAATTCAATTTTCCTTTCTCTAGACCGGTTGTCTAAACGGCTTTAAATGACCCACTGAGTTTGATATGCCGTATAATAAAACTAAACAAAACTAATTTCCCCCACGGCTGTAACCAATTTTTTGGGGTATGTTTTGTAAAACAAGAATATACACTCTCCGGGCGTAATTATTTAAGTTCTAATGTAAGGAAATACATTTAATTAGAAAGTCTAACAATTTTTTTTTAAGATTTAAGGTTCAGGGGCCAGTTTAATTCGGTCGGTTGAGAACCCACCTACGAATCGCAAGGTTCCTGGTTCGATACTGGTTCCCGGTTAACTTAATCAATGACTATCACAGCTTGAGTAATCTGATACGTACAGTAGATTGGGGAGATGACGGTAGGTGTGCCGCTCCACCTCAGCAAAAATAATTGGAGGTTCATGATCTAATGGTTAGAGTTCAAATCCTGGACGGAACTGCAGTTCACATAGTGCTAAAACCCTTGGGAAAGGTATGAATCCTACTCTCCCTCCAGCTGTGCGTTAATACTAGGGCAGACTGGGCTCTTTAACCTTGGTTAGGCAACCAGTCTAGGAGAAGGAAAACTCTGAATTCAAACCTGTTAAACTCCGCTTGGTGTGGTCACTACTAGAATAGGCTCAGTCCTAATTAGTGATCTATTTTGCACTAAATCTCCCTGTCTAACGCTAGAAAAGGGGATAGACTCCATCGCAGTCCGACTGATACCAACAATAGGCCACACCGCAAAAAAAAAAAGAATGATGAGAATTATAGCTAATATTTTTCTTTTCTTTTTTTTCAAATGAAATGTTATCCCGTATCCACTGGACATGGGTATCATAGGTTTGCCATCTTTTTTATTTTATTTAGCGTAGGTAGGTATATGAAGTCAGTCAAGTTTTTTTTTAACTATAATTCCATGTAAAATCATCCAGAAAAAAGTAAAATTGTCACCCACCCCCTTCAATTTTTTTGAAATTGTGTAAAGGTATGGACTGTTTTAAAGTTAGACAATCCCCAAAATTTGAGCTTCTAATTCCAAAAATTATGTTGCTTTTTAGCTCTCCAAATTTGGTGGGGTTGGTGAAAAATGGCGACTTTTTGTAATTTATTTTGGTCTGTAAAATGAGTTCTAGAGCGTCCCTACTACTGAAAATTGGTTTATAAAAGCATTTTTACCCGAGAAATCGAAAAAGTCTGAAATTCAACCAAAACTATTGCGCAATGTTTTTCCTAATTATTTTTTCGCAGCTGCTTTTTCGAAGATTACATTTCCACTAAACGAAGTTAAGAGCCAGAATCATTCAAATTTGCGAAAATTAAGAATTTATTAAGTTTTAAATTAAGCATAAATCTTCTCGCTGAAAATAGAAAAGGAATGTGATATTTTTCTTGGGGATTCAAACAGGATAAATCAGAAAGGGTTATTGTAATAAGACAAAAAATCATATATATATATTATATATATATATATATATATATATATATATATATATATATGAAGATAGGAGGGTTGGAGTACATCCGACAGAATGAGGTATGGAAAAAAGAAAAGTGGACAAAAAATGATAACTCAAACAAGTAGATGTAGGAGAGAAAAGCCGACTGATGAAGTTCCCGCATAAAGCGGAACGAAATATATATTTCCTACATCTACTTTGAGTTATTATTTTTGTCCACTTTTCCTTTTTCCTTATCTCATATATATATATCTTATTATAATGGAGATTGTGTGTTTTTCTGTCTGTAACCGAAACTATATTCCTACTCAAGTCACAATTCCCTTAGTTATTATACATCACATTCTCAATGAATTTATTTTTTATTTAAACCTCAATTATTAATAAAATTGTTTTACATTATTAATACTGTTAACCATGTCTACATACTAATAACATGCAATTATATTTATATATACAACAAAATAGAGGTTTACAGTGTGAATGGGAAGGCTTATTTGCATATTGATATTAAAAATGTGATTTTAATAAATATGTGCTTAGTATTATTGATTTCTAACTGTTTGGTTTTATTCTAATGAATATAAGCAAAAATCTCTTCAATAAATCTAAATGAAATCTATTAACAAGAAAAAATAACTGTCATTTTATTCTTTACTTCCTCTTTTAACTAAATACTTAAATTAGAAAAAATAACAATGAAAGACGAGAGTGATGGAAGAGTAAGTTTCAGTTGTTCCATTTTTATTATACTCCCTCTGTTTCAAATCTTTTATTATACCCCCTCTGTTTCAAATCTTTTATCTGTATTCTTATTTAGTTTCATTAGCCTTTCTAATTTAATACAATATTTTATTACATTAAAACTTAAATACTTGCACCCGGAGGGTGCATATATTTGCTAGTATATATATATATATATATATATAATATATATATATATATATATATGTGTGTGTGTGTGTGTGTGTGTGTGTGTGTGTATATATATATAATATATATATATATATGTGTGTGTGTGTGTGTGTGTGTGTATATATATATAAATAACAAGCTCTGTCTATTTTAGTATGATTATTATCTATCAATCTATCTATCTCGAACTGATCCTTATCTATCTACATATTCAAACCTACTCATACCCATCTGAACTTTTGCCCTGCCTCTCTGCGTGTTTATTTTCCACATCTTTGCTCTTCAAAATCTATAACGAAAAACTATTTATCTGTCTTTTCACTATATCGTTACATACAATCCTCACATATTGTTATATTCATTCATTTATTCATTCATTCGTTCCTTCACATTTTGCTACTGATTACACAGGACAATAAATCTTTTAAAAGTCTCTTTTATCACAAATCTTATTTAAACAAGGTAAGTTATATTCGATTTTTATATCAGTCACTTGTTTTTAAGGCCAGATTTTTTATTGACACCTAATGAAACTTGAACTTATTAATAATGTTTCTCTGAATTCTTTAGATGAGGCTTGATAAGTTGTATTTGAACAATTGTCCTCATCTTTATTGTTATCTGCAGAATGTTTCGGCTGATGTGTCTTCTGGCCTTCTAGTATTTCTTGTCAAACTTGGGAACTTTTTCTAATTCAGGAACATTCTTATCATAATTGGGAGCCTTCACGGAACTTCGAACCGAACCCTTTATTCAATCCACGGGGGTATACTGTTCTCATTCCGTTAACCATAACTGGGTACATGTGTTAAGCTATGTTAATTATTTTATGCCACTGTCACCCTTAATCAGAGATAACTGTCACTTAGAACTGTATTAACACAACGCCTATATCCACTATGCCATGAGCCCAATAATCCAAATTATACAAATCACTAATAATGGTTTGCTAGTTTAGCTTGCTAACTATTAGACTGTTCTAGGGCTCTGGTATGATTTGAACCTATTACCATTAGTTTCCAGATCTGCCACTATATTTCTTTGATTCAGATTCCAACTGTAATTTGAAACTTGTTAAAAACAAAAACTAGGCATCGTTGGAATAGAATTTAGGAATTCCAAATTCAGCGACTTTCAGTGTTTATTCCAGCATGAAATTAGATGTGTAATAATTTTTACTGTTATTACTACTTTATTTTGCTATCTGCTTTCTTATTTCAAATATGGAAACAATTTTGTTCTGTAAGCTCTGTATTCAAGATAATTAAAAGTAAATAATTCGATGGGGTGGCCTAATGTCGGTATCAGCCTGACAGCGAAGGAGTCTATCCCCTTTTCACTAGCGCTAGGCCAAGGAGATTTGTTAGCGTCTGATGTGGAGTGCCACACCAACCATCAGCTCTTCACTTTACAGCACAGATCCTTGTGCTACTCATTCGCTGAGTTGGCGCGGGCTGGTCTCGAACCAGGAACCTTGCGATTCCTAGGCAAGTGCTACACCAATAAACGGGAAAATTGTGGTTGATTCTATTTGGGACCTTCATTATCCCCCCCCCTCTCTCTCTCTCTCTCTCTCTCTCTCTCTCTCTCTCTCTCTGTAGTATATATATATATATATATATATATATATATATATATGGTGGACTCTCCTATCGAGAACGATAGATGAGGGTCAGCAGTGAGTGATTTGATTCCTCCCATGTTGTGCATGCTGTCAAGAAGACATTTTATGTTTCCTCGTTTGTGACAGCAGCCCAGCCCTGCTGTGAGCCATGAAGTCACACTGACAAACGAAATGATCCAAGGCAGGAGTTAAATGTTTTTCTTTTAAAGTTAGACGGAGCCGATCTCTATGCTTCAATCTATTTTCTTCGAAGCTCTTTAGTTTAGCGAAACAAGTCTTACGCCATTCCTTCCGATCCGATGCTAGATCTTCCCAAGCACTCAGGACAATATCGAGGTGTTTCAAATTGTTCTTCAATTTGTCCTTGTAGCGTAAGAGAGGACGTCCAATAGAACGCTTAGCATTTGGTAGTTGCCCGTATAAAATCTTCTTTGGAAGCCTGTTCTCATTCATTCGGACAACGTGAACAGCCCAATTAAGTTGAATCTTGGATAGTAGGGTTTCGATGCCAGCAATATCGCATCTTTTTAAAATTGTGCTATTTCTTACTTTATCATCCCATTTATATATATATATATATATATATATATATATATAAAGTAAGTCAACGGAGTGGCCTAAAGTCGGTATCAGCCAGTCAGCGAGGGAGTCTAACCCCTTTTCAATAGCGCTTAAACCAAGGAGATTGTTTTTAGCATCTGAGGTGGAGCGGCACACCTACCATCAGCTCCTTACTTTACCGCACATATCTCTGTGCTACTCATACGCTGAGTTAACGAGGACCGGTATCGAACTGTGAACCTTCTGGTTTCTAGCCGAACGCTCTACCGACTGAGCTAACCCGGCCCATGTCAATTTAATGAAAAAAGGCCAAAATCTTTTCAAGAGTCCTAATATGTACACTTGATTCCCTAATGAAAGTGTCAGCTTATATTCTTGTCATTTATTTTCGTCTTAAAATCTATGAAGACTTATTTTATGCTGCAACACAATCAGATGAATTCTACCAAAAAACTATAGAGATACTTAAAGGGATATTTTTGGAAATGTGTTAAACCGTACACTCTGCCTAATTAAATTGAATAAATGCAGACCCTGGTAAACTTTGTGCTGCACATAGCAGCCACCTAAATAAACCCATTACCATCACTATTAAATAACTGTATCAGGTTAGACATATCAACAGACCAATGAAAATCCAGTACCTCCTTCACACCCCAATAATGGATTAAATCACAGCGTATATAAACAAGCCTCTACGCCAATTTACCATTTGGTCTAAAGATTGCCTAAACAAGAAACTGTCAGCAGGTTTTGATTCTATGTCCACGCTACATTGACACACACACACACACACACACACACACACACACACACATATATATACATATATATATATATATATATATATATATATATATATATATAAATGGGATGATAAAGTAAGAAAATAGCACAATTTTAAAAAGATGCAATATTGCTGGCATCGAAACCCTACTATCCAAGATTCAACTTAGGTGGGCTGGTCACGTTGTCCGAATGAATGAGAACAGGCTTCCAAAGAAGATTTTATACGGGCAACTACCAAATGCTAAGCGTTCTATTGGACGTATATATATATATATATATATATATATATATATATATATATATATTCAGACATTTCCAAGCCATCCTTCGGGGCGGGGTCCATTGTGCTTCGGCCACTGTACCGGTTGTGTTAAATTAATAGCGTCGATCCCAGGGGCTATCCCCCCACGCAATACCTGCCCCCTCGATTTAAAGAGGCAGGGCTGAGTTTATTGCCCAGTGCTTGAGGCACCCTCCTTGAGGGGAAATGCCGATGGATCGACGCAATCGACTTGTGGGTGGGCCAACATAAAAATATTCTTGTGTCACGCCCTCATAAGTGGGATGAGAGGCAAATACCCATATCTATCTATCTATCTATCTCCCCTCTCTCTTTCTCTCTCTCTCTCTCTCCCTCTCTCTCTCTCTCTCTCTCTCTCTCTATATATATATATATATATATATATATATATATATATTGTGGTAATGGGGATGATTCGATGCGGAAACTAACCGTGGTGATAAAGGTATCCCCCAGGCAATACCTGCCCCCCGATTTAAAGGGACAGGGTTGGGTTTATTGCCCAGTGCGTGAGGCACCCTCCTTGAGGGGAATGCCGACGGAATCAGTGTGAATGCCCCCCTCTCTCTCTCTCTCTCTCTCTCTCTGTATATATATATATATATATATATATATATATATATATATGGTGGACTCTCCTATCGAGAACGATAGATGAGGGTCAGCAGTGAGTGATTTGATTCCTCCCATGTTGTGTATGCTGTCAAGAAGACATTTTATGTTTCCTCGAGTGTGACAGCAGCCCAGTCCCGTTGCGAGCCATGAAGCCACACTGACAAACGAAATGATCCAAGGCAGGAGTTAAATGTTTTTTCTTTTAAAGTTAGGCAGAGACGATCTCTATGCTTCAGTCTATTTTCTTCAAAGCTCTAGTTTAGCAAAACAGGTCTTACGCCATTCCTTCCGATCCGATGCTAGATCTTCCCAAGCACTCAGGTCAATATCGAGGCGTTTCAAATTGTCCTTCAATTTGTCCTTGTAGCGTAAGAGAGGACGTCCAATAGAACGCTTAGCATTTGGTAGTTGCCCGTTTAAAATCTTCTTTGGAAGCCTGTTCCAATTCATTCGGACAACGTGACCAGCCCACTTAAGTTGAATCTTTTTTAAAATTGTGCTATTTCTTACTTTATCATCCCATTTTATACCCTAAATGACACGAAGACAATGCATGTGAAATGCGTTAAGTTGGTTTATGTGCTTGCGGTAAAATGTCCAAGTTTCAGCACCGTACAGTAGAATAGAAAGCACGACTGCTCTGTAGATGTTAATTTTTATTTTAAGAGATACATCTTTGGTACTCCATAAACGATATATATATATATATATATATATATATATATATATATATATATATATATATATATATATATATATATACATTGATTTTATCATTGTTATCTCTCATAATTTATTTATGAATAATGAGGAGATTTTTCTGGTGATAATTTTTTTTAAAGATCCCTGTATTTTGTAAAATGCGTCTGATTTTTTTTTTGGCAGGGGGGGTACTTCTAGCCTAGAACTCAAATTTTTTTTTTTTTAGTTTCTGGTTGAAATAAAAGATAACTGGATGACGGGTTGTTAAGTTTTTCTTTCTTTGAAACTTAAATATTGCTCTGTATATAATCTAATTTATTGATTATTATACACTGAGCTCTCCTTAGGGATTCATAAAAATTATTGTATGAGTATATGTTTGCACCTACAAGAGCATACATTATGGTTATAAAGTGATATTTCGAAGATCCCTTATAGAATCAGTTATTTACTATAAATTACAATACCACAAATATTTTATAAATTATTAAATAATTCCACATTTATTATATAACCAATATTACATAAATAATAAATATACCTAAAACCCATTTCTTCCCATATTATCTGGCCTCAAATTTTCAAGCAATAATGAAATCACATCTTCTTCATTCTAATATACACCGTAACTTTAAACTTAACGTAAACTGTAAATACAAACATATACACAACCAAACATGACCATCTTACGAAAACATTAAAATAAAAAATAACATAAAAAAATTATCTATTATCAAAGTTAGGTTCTTATTGTAAACGAATACTTTTTAATGATTTCACCGTTTTTTGCAACACAATAACATAAACTAGGTTCCGGGAATTTTCAACATGTTAGGATAAATAATAACTCTTTATTTTTGCAATACAAAATTGATTCTATCATAACCCCTAGAAAAATCAAATATCCAAATTCTAACGGTCTATTTCAGCGTTCCAAAAGTGATTTTACAAAAATTATCTCCGAACATTTCTAAAAATTCTCCGTTTTTCCCCAATTAATATTTTCATTCAAAATAAAATTTCACTCTGATGAAGGTCGAATTCTCTCTATGTGCGGAATATTTTCACACAGATGAACTGACCGAAACACATGTGTAAGTGATATTGATTAAATTCATCTTTTATTATCCATTCTATTCTTTCTTTTCTTTATTCATTCTTCCTCATATTGTCGTATTCATTTCCAATTTCCATTTTACATACACACACACACACACACACATATATATATATATATATATATATATATATTATATATATATATATTAAGAATGTTATTTTGTGTTTCTCAGATAAAAACTGTGGGGATATTGGGTTACTTTTAACTGGAAAAAGACAAACAAAATTATATAATTTGACTTTCAGTTTAAATAATTATCTCTTTAAACAATGACTCAGATGTAATTATTACATAACTTTCCTTTTGTTTTAGTCATTTAAATAAAATCCGCAACGAATCAGATTTTCAAAAACAAAAACAAGAAACTTTTGAAAATCTGTTTAAATAGGCAGAGACATGTAGAAAGTTTTTATAGAGACAGTTAAGATTATTTTAATCGTGTTAGGAAAATAACCTGCAGTTTTGGTAAGACACAGACAGAAATGGCGGCTAATAGAGAAAAATGGCGAGAATAGAGAGAAATAGCGGGAATATAGAGAAAAGACGGGAATGAGACAAGAGAACGATCTTTAACAAAATGTCTGCTCTAAGTAGTTTTCTGAAAGTTGACACTATAAATATTGATTTTATTAAATGACTGAACATTAAAAAGTTTACATAAGAAGATTTGATAAGTAAATACAAAATGCTGTTAAGTATTTTACGTCCCGAATGTTTATTGTTATTTATTTCCATATTTTTGTTGCCACGATAGCGAAAAGCGAAGAAGAAACAAGATACCATAGATAAAATTCTTTATCTTTTGGAAATTCTAATGGTATTTCGTCGAATTGCTGATTTTCCGGCATCGTTGTTCCGGCAGAAGATAAATGAATCGTTGTTTCCAATTACGAAGTGGAAATAATAATAGCGCCAGTAAAAATATTTTGAAAATATTTTTCATTAACGTTCCAAATAATTCAGGGTAAACAAATTTTTAAAAATCTTTAAAGATATTTTAGAAATATTTTTTTCTGGATAATTTGACATGGAATTACCCAATAATAATTTGTCAAGAATTATAGCTTCAAGTAAATATTATTAATACAAATAATTTGCTTAAAGTATTCCTACGTAAAAAGTAAAGTCGTCGGGGCGACATAATGTCGGTATCAGCCATGCAGCGAGGGAGTCTATCCCCTTTTCACTAGCGCTAGACCAAGGAGATTATTTTAGCGTCTGGGTTGGAGCGCCACACCTACCATCAGCTCCTTGCTTTACCGCACAGATCCCTGTGCTACTCATACGCTGAGTTGGCGAGGACCAGGATCGAACTAGGAACCTTGTGGTTTCTAACCGAACGCTCTAGCGACTGAGCTAACCCGGCCCTTCAATTCCTATGTAATAACAATAATTGGGATTGGGCACACACACACACACACACATACACACACACACACATACACACACACACACATTCACGCACGCATGTGCGAGCTTATTATTATTATTATTATTATTATTATTATTATTGTAATTGTATAGGAATAGTTACTTCAAAATATGTAATAATCTATCTATCTATCTATCTATCTATACATATATAAAGGGCAGTTGTGTGTATATGTATGTCCGGAGGAAACTTTGAAAATAAAACAATTAACAACAAAGTAAATATATGTACACATTAAATATCACCAGGGCTTGGTTTTCTAGACATATATAAAGGGCAGTTGTGTGTATATGTATGTCCGGAGGAAACTTTGAAAATAAAACAATTAACCACAAAGTAAATATATATAGACATTAAATATCACCAGCAAAAATGATAGAGATTTGATTTATATTCATGAAGATAATTAAAAAAGAGGATATAACAGCCAAAATGTGTTTATACATATCACAATAAAGATGAGGAAAACGGTAAAAAAAATCAAAATTAATTTTTACGACTCTTGGGATGATTTTGTATATAAGGTGTGCTCCAATTGTCCACCTGGATTTATAGACTAGCCAAGGTCACGTGGTTTATTCCTCCGGCCAATCACTAGCCCTACTACGTGGCTGATACACTACTTAAACCCGCACACTGGCCATAATTCTAATTGCACTCATTGAGGAGGGACTTACAATAGCGGACGATTACCAATACTCAGGACTCTTTATCAGAAGAACCTAAGGACTCTTTATCAGAGGATTACCAACGATCCAATTCCACTGGACAAGCGCTCTTGCTTAAGGCCTACAGGATGGACCATAAGATTGTAACAATGACAATTGAAACCTTTTTTCTTTTTGTAAATTTGAGAAGTGTCTAATATTCAAAGACTGAAGCTTCTATTTAGTTTGAACTCAGTGATATGAATTCCTCAGTCCATTTTCAGGTGCTAAAATCAATTGCACAGACAGAAGAGGAAAATTAATTTGCTAGTTGTTCTTTTATAATAATATATAAGTGCCTACGCCTACTAGGCTAAGCTTACTCGCCTACCAGACAGAATACCACCAGGACGTACTGCTATTAGATGCACCAACTACTACTGCGATAATATACCAAATACCAACTTTATAATATATCCCTTAACCCGGATATATCAGAAAGTTAAATATTGCTCTGTATATAATTTAATTTACTGATTATTATACATTGAGCTCTTTTTAGGAATTTATAAAAATCCTTGTATGAGAATATATGTTTGCACCTACAAGAGTATACAAATATGGTTGTACAGTGAGATCTGATGATCCAAATAGAATCATCCCTTACTTACCAGTACACACACACACACACACATATATATATAATATATATATTATATATATATATATATATATATCGTAGAAATGTGAGGAGGTTAATCCGACAGTATGTGGAGAAAAGTAGACAAACACGGGATGTTGTGGAAACTTGATGTTTATTGTCGACGGTGCAACGTTTCGGTCTCTTATTAGACCATCTTCAGGACTTGAATATAGTTCTTACTCCAATGATGGAAATTCTCAAAAAAAAATAAATAAATTTCCATCATTGGAGTAAGAACTATATTCAAGTCCTGAAGATGGTCCTAATAAGACTATAAATGCTAAATCTCTAAGTCTTTTGTTATTTCTTTACTTATATATATAATATATATATATATATATATATATATATATATATATATAAGTAAAGAAAATAACAAAAGACTTAGAGATTTAGCATTATAGTCTATTTCAGGGAGCTTAGACAAATTGTCTAACTCTCCCGATTCATCAAATTGTCTAACTCTCCCGATTCATCATTCGCATCTGATGAATCGGGAGAGTTAGACTATTTGTCGAAGCTCCCTGAAATAGACTATAATGCAAAATCTCTAAGTCTTTTGTTATTTCTTTACTTATATATTTGCTCTGTAACTCTAACATTAAGAGTACACATTGAGCTCTCAAACTGCGACAGATTTCTTCTCTGGACTTTTGGATTATATATATATATATATATATATATATATATATATATTTGGTTGAACAGCACATACATTTTTTGTCCACAAATTCTGTTCTCAATCCTTTCAAGTCGCCAGATAGATGATACAACATCTGACTAATCTATACACTAATATATAATATACACTACACACTAAAAATTTATATAAAAAAAATGTAGCAAGTGTCTGTATTTATGAGATAAGTTTTGACATGAATAATTTTGATATTTCTGATTGTTATCCTCATCTTTATTATGTGTAAACACCATGTTCAGGCTACTGTAACCTCGGGCTCTGTTTTAGGTGTGTTTTTTTTAATTACCTTAAGATAGTCATCTTCAGACGATTCACTGAATTCAAACGTGAGTTAGGAACTGAAATCGTTACCACTAGTTCAAGGGGGTTCGAAGCAGCATGAATGCCACCAGACTCATTGACAGAAATAGAATTAGAAATAGAAAAATAAAATTGAAGAACATTACTTTGTCTAAAAGCAGCAGCAGCAGCTGATCCGATGCTAGATCTTCCCAAGCACTCAGGTGTTTCAAATTGTATTATATATCAAATTATATATACATTTTGCATTAAATTTAGTTACATGATTTTTTTAATATAAGAATACAGTCAGCATATTCTAAACCCCATTGACAGGACAGTTTTAAAGGACAAGGACACACATTTTTAAGAACATATCTCTTTTTCCTGAGGGTCTTGCCTCTCTGCAGAGGATACTATCAGTGTATTCCACGCCTGTGGGATTCCAATTACTATCGAATTGGCAGACAAAGCAGCAAGCAAGCTGTAACTCAAATACAGAACCTGCATTGCTACAAGCATAATGCAAAAGGGTGGATATTTATCTAGCACTATTACCACACTGAAACCAGCAGCCAATCAGGACTCAAGAAATAGGACCACCACTCGAGGCGTTTCAAATTGTCCTTCAATTTGTCCTTGTAGCGTAAGAGAGGACGTCAATAGAACGCTTAGGATTTGGTAGTTGCCTGTATAAAATCTTCTTTGGGAGCCTGTTCTCATTATAATTATATAATTAGATATAGAAAAATAAAATTGAAGAACATTACTTAGTCTAAAAGCAGCAGCAGCAGTAGTAGTAGTAGGAGGAGGAGGAGGAGTGGCATTTCTTCTTCTTCTTCTTCTTCTTCTTCTTCTTCTTCTTCTTCTTCTTCTTCTTCTTCTTCTTTCACCTTTTGTTCCTTTCTGATCACATGTGATTGTTCATGAAAGGAGTTGAGATAGATCAAGACAAACAAGGGAAAACATAAATACACACACATATATATATAAGAATATATATATAATATATATATAAGAATGTAGCAGATAAGAATGTAGGATATATATATAAGAATATTATATATTATAAGATATTATATATAATATATATATAAGAATGTAGCAGATAAGAATGTAGGATTTCATCTTGTTGTACAGAAACAAGACGACCCTCACCAGAAAAGGAAGGAAGAAATCTAATTATTATATCATAAAAATCGTTACATGTTAGAAAATAAGTTTAGAGAAACATTGAATGAACTAGCAAATATATGCACCCGTTTTTTTACTCCTTTAATAAATATGAAGATTTGTCTTAATTATGATACAAACCCCCTGACATTTAATTTTTAACTCCCATTCTCTCAGGCAATGTCTTTCAAAAATAATCTTTACGACGCCCGGAGGGTGTGTTTTGTTGCTAGTCTAGATAATAAATGATATACTTAAGTAATAGATACTTTTAAGAATATCACAATTATTAATAATGGACCCCCTTTTTTTTTTAGTGGGAGGCATACATGTCCGGTAACTAAACATTGACCCCTGCCCCCCTCCTGCTCTCACTTTACACTTAATATTTTCCCTTTCCAGTTTTCCCCATTCATAAAAATTAATACCAATTTGCCGAGATATATTTCCGAGGTGCCTAAATAGTTATTTAATATCATTATTATGGCTTTTCTTCTATTTCTATCACCACTTCCCCATCAATACTATTCTCTTTACTTAGTATTTAAGTTATAATGTAATAAAATATTAATATTATCTGCATTATTCGGACTATTGTCCCCATCTTCAGAGAGAAAGCCTAAACCCAGACGGGAATCAAGACATGGTAATCAACTGTGAAGATGGGGCAATCATCATAGATCTATGTATGTGTGGATGTATTAGTGTCTGTCGCCTAATGTAAGTAATATAAAAAAAATATCCTTCTACAAAAATTGAGTTTTTTTAAAATTGAGTACCCATCAAGAATAAATAAATCAACGTCTTCAGCATAAAATAGCCGAATAAGGTATACTAATACTAGTTAACTACCTAACCAACTTCCTAATAAAACAGTATGCACTACTATTTACCCATAGCTAAGGGGAGAAAATCTGTTTCATGCCTTTCCCAAGGAAATTAGCTGGAACTAAA
This sequence comes from Doryteuthis pealeii, assembly GCA_023376005.1. Taxonomy (NCBI): domain Eukaryota; kingdom Metazoa; phylum Mollusca; class Cephalopoda; order Myopsida; family Loliginidae; genus Doryteuthis; species Doryteuthis pealeii. The sequence goes on from CM042169.1 coordinate 12,533,812, forward strand.
ACGCAAAAAGCCATGTTCAGGATTTAAATTTGAGGCGTCGATTCCGTATACAATCACGATAAACGTTACGGTAATTGCGCCACATAATTAAATAAGACAAGTCTTATCATGTTTATTGTTTTGACCACGTGACACCGATCGTATGTCTCCAATCTTAGATCCTTAACCGGAGTATATCACTTCATGAATATCATCTCGTTTTATTGCTTCAAAGGAGTAAAAGATAAAGATCTATGAATTATTAAAAAAGGTGAAGATGGGGGTGGGGGGTTAGAAATAAAAATGAAACCTTAGAGTACCAGGCGGAAAGGCACGAGGGTGATTTGGCGGGAAACTTAGAGATTAACTGCGAAACGAGATTAAAGTCGGATTAATTAACCGAATAGACCAAAAATTTAAATCATATCATGAAATAGAATATGATGATGATAATAATAATAATAATAATAATAATAATAATAATAATAATAATAAAGAAGAAGAAGAAGAAGAAGAAGAAGAAGAAGAAGAAGAAAAAATAATAATAATAATAATAATAATAATAATAATAATAAGAAGAAGAAGAAGAAGAAGAAGAAGAAGAAGAATAATAATAATAATAATAATAAGAAGAAGAAAAGAAGAAGAAGAAGAAGAAAGAAGAAGAAGAAGAAGAAGAATAATAATAATAATAATAATAATAATAATAATAATAATAATAATAATAATAATAATAATAATAATAATGAATATGAAGAATAAGAATAAGAATACTTCATTACTTTAAGAAATATTATTTAAATACGCATGCACTGGCACATATAATATATATATATATATATATATATATATATATATATATATATATATATAATATCAATTTAAATTACAGTTTCTTAGTTTCATATATTTAATTAGATTAGTGGGTAGATTAGGGTCTGATTAATTTACCGAATATGAAATATTAATAATAATAATAATAATAATAATAATAATAATAATAATAATATTATATTATTATTATTATTAATATTATTGATAATATATGTGTGTGCGTGCATGTGTGTGTATGTGTATTCCCCAAGACAGCTTTGTTAGTATATATATATATATATATATATATATATATATATATATATATATATATATATATACATACATATATATATATATATATATATATATATATATATATATATATATATATATATATATATATATTAGTATGCAACTCCGATAAAACAAATAAATACTGTCTTTGACAATTTTCCATTCTTGCCGGAATTTAGAAGCTTGTTGAAGCTTTCTTGTAATAACCTCACTCTAAATGTCAAATCCTTTGAGTGGCATCGTGATGGTCTGTATAGAGACAGTAATTCCTTGGACAAAGTTGTGACAGGGTCTGTGACAACCAAAACTATTTGTTCCGTATTTTCCTGTCGCTTGAAGATTTTTTACTGACAGGTTCAGACTTTCTTCCGTTTATTTTTTGTTGTTGTTTTTTTTTTTAATTCTGGTGACCAATTCTGAATGGTGGACAGTGGTCAATGACCAGATTATTCTTGGTTTATTTTTCGATATTTTTTGATTGGCTTGAAGCTCTAACATCGACTGACACGTATAGAGCATTATATGTAAATAAGTCTCATTCTTGCTCTCCTAAATAAGTCATGTATATATATATATATATATATATATATATATATATATATATATATATATATATAAGTAAAGAAATAACAAAAGACTTAGAGATTTAGCTTTATAGTCTATTTCAGGGAGCTTAGACAAATAGTCTAACTCACTCGACTCATATTTGCTCTGTGACTCTAACATTAAAAGCACACATTGAGCTCTCAAACTGCGACAGGTTTTTTTTAGATAAAACTCTTGTGTCGTAAGGAAGATTTCTTCTCTGGACTTTTGGATTAAATATATATATATATATATATATATATATATATATATATATATATATATATATATATATATATATATATATAAGATAAGACCAAAGAATCTGTTCTGTCTGAAAATAATCAACCAGTACCGCAAAGACTGAACAAAAGAAAAACACCGAAAGAATTTCCTATAAGTAAGTAAAGTCGTCGGCCTAAAGTCAGTATCAGCCAGACAGAGGGAGTCTATACCCTTTTTACTACTGCTAGACCATGGAGATTGTTTTTTACCGCATGAGGTAGAAGGGCACAACTACCATCAACTCCTCTCTTCGCCGTATAGATCCCTGTGCTACTCATACGCTGAGTTGGCGAGGGCTGGTATCGAAACAGCAACCTTGTGATTCTTTGTATAAAAGTCATCAATACAAAGAAAAGACAACGAAAACTAAACAAAATGTAAAGTATATATATACATATGTGTGTGTGTGTGTGCGTGCGTGTGCATGTGTGTGTGTGTGTGTGTGTGTGTGTGTGTGTGTGTGAGGGGGAAAGCCAAGTAAAAGATATCATATAAGTATGTAAGTAACAAAAATGAAAGTAAGTAGTATGGAAGATAACAGATATAGCAAGAATGGTGCCCAATAAATGTGTTCATTGCATTAAACTGTAACGAACAGTTTAATGCAATGAACACAGACGTGTAATCGACTGCAATTAATCGGCATCTCGATTAATTCAGTGGATTTAACCCTGAAGATCCTTATGGTGAAACTCGAGTAGGTTATCTCTTGTACCCATTTTATAATATATATATATATATATATATATATATATATATATTATAAGGGTAACTTTCTAAGCAATGAAAAACTTATTTTCATGTCACGCAATTTTCACCATTGTGTAATATAAAATGACAATAGAATCTTACTCTGTTACCTAATGCCTTTATGTCGACATTCTGAAGTCTTTCTTTTTTTCCCAACCGATCTTCAGTGGTCTCTTCATATCTTATAATCAATAACAAAAATGTGACTCTACAATATATTAAACAATACTGTCGCTGCTTGCCCAGACAGCATAGGATGTGTGATTCCAGATATCAAGAAGAAAGGCCATACAACTGCACAGGAAATCCATTGTATATTTAGGCCATCCGCATGATAGGAATTGGAAAGAAAGACATGCAATCTTTTTCCACTGATGGGACTAGGTCATTGGTTCATCCTGATAGAATTCTAGTTCGTAGCGTTCGCTGTAAATAGATGTTTTTTTTCCTCTTTCAAATGGTTGCTAGAAAAAGTAAATAATTCTTACGGAAACCCCAACAGTAGGATAGGAGAGGGAAATAAATCGAGATAATGATTTTAAAAGAAGGTGTTCGCCTAACTATTTGTATGTTCTTGGAAAATCGGCAAGTTACAACAAACGATTCACGGCATAAAGAATACACACACACACACACACACACACACACACATATATATAATATATATATATATATATATATATATTTAACATTATGAAAAAACATATGATGTTTGTTATGTAATAGCTGACAGTACTGTTTCGATCAAATCGATAAGTTCGTCTTCATCAAAGAGCGACATAGATGGGAAGAGAAGATATCCGTTAAAAAAAGACTGTTTACAGAAACGAACGCTGAGTTCAACCGCTGAAGTTTTTGAAAAATGCATGTTCTGTTTAAAAAAAAAATAAATAAATAAAATAAATTTTATTTTTAATTTTTAAAAAATCAGAAGCATTATAGTTTATAGAAAAACTCAAAAGAGTTTGGTGTAAAAGTTTATATAAAAATGTAAAGTGGGTATCAAAATAGTATAGTATATATTTTTCAGCTGTTAAAAAATATACAAGTCCACATGGTAATTTGAAAAAAGATGTTAGATTTCCAAAAATTTTACTTGTGGCGTTGATAAGTCCGTAGTAATAGATGAAAGTCTTCAAGGTGTAAAAGTCCCAGATACAATGTTTTTTCATTTGACAAATATGAAAATATATATATTTTTCATATATATATTTACCAATCCCTCCACACGAGCAGGATGCAACACAAGGTCAATTTCTTAAGCGGGGTTCAACAGGTTTTGAATTCAGAGTTTTCCTTCTCCTAGACCGGTTGCCTAACCAAGGTTAAAGAGCCCAGCCTGTCCTACTATTTACCCATAGCTGGAGGGATAGTAGGATTCATACCTTTCCCAAGGGTATTAGTGCTATGTGAAATGCAATTACCACGTCCTGGATTTGAACTCGGGGCGACGAGTCCCAATATATATATATATATATATATATATATATATATATATAGACTAAGACTAAATAACCACAAATCCACTATAAATCTCTAATCCCCGCATAGTACAATAGCACTTCATTTTAACACCTTATCACACAACCTTACACACCTCAAATGCATCTTATTAGAACACGCATTTCCAACAACGCAATCTAGAAAACAAGCAGAAACTAAATGGATTCTAAAATTACAAACGCACGTGAAGGGATTAAACGCAGATATCGGAATTCTCCGTTATTACAAATATTTTACAAACGCTGCCACTGTCGATAACAACAGAGACAAGAAACCGTTGAACAGTAACATTTGACAAAGGGTATCTAACGAACCTGAAAATTTATGGGAAAAAATAATTAAAAAATAAGTGAATCCAATACCCCTTAATATCGAGTTCATTCATTTATTTATTTTTAATGCTTCACAATAACGCCTAATTTTAAAAAAACATTTATATATATATATATATATATATATATATATATATAATAGTTAATGCTCTCCTATAATACCGATGGGGTACTTTTTGGCGGCCTTTACATATATACCTAGGTATGGATTAATCAGTTGGAATGCTCTTCGCTGTCTGTAGGTGCTGATGATAGTCAAGCGGTAAGGAACCTAGCTGATGATAAAGAATCGGGTTTCAATCCCAGCTGGAGGTCTATCCACACTGAAGAGACCTGATACGTCGAAACATGGTGTCTGTGGATGACTATCTATCTATCTATCTATCTATCTATCTATCTAATATATATATATATATATATATATATATATATATAGAGAGAGAGAGAGAGAGAGATGCATAGATATATTGTGTTTTTGCAAAAAATTAATTTAAAGTATATTATATTAATATTATAACTATTACAACGACTATGAATTCTACTATACTATTATACTACTGCTACTACTACTACTACTACTAAAATAATTAGTATTATTGCTATTATTATTATATCTTATATAATATTACTAATCATAATCGGCATCTATTCGTTTATATTTAACATGGGATGGATAAATTATTAACGATTAACCGAACTACACACACACACGACATATGCTAGTGTAAGCGGGAAAACAGAATCCTACACATAGTTACAGACATATACATATGTGGGAATGTATATCACCTTCCATATACCAACAAATTCCCTGAAGAGGATCTAATTAATAGATCGAAAACACTGCAGCGTCGGCCAATAAACTTACCACTTAACTTATTTAAACCTGTGTTTTTTCAATTTTTCTTAATGCACTACATACCGTCGAATTCATTTCCTTCTCTTCACACACTCACACACACACACACACACACACATATATATATATATATATATATATATATATATATACAGATAAATCTGTGAAACCGAAAACCTGTTTGTGCATGTAAATTATTAATAGCATAAGGAATCAATTTCACGCAAAAATACACACAGATGCACATAGGTTTCATGTTACACACACAAATATATATACATATATATATATATATATATATATATATATATATATATATATATATAACATGTTATCAATGGCGTCATCGGCTTTTTGAATCTACAATACAAGTAACTCTTCGATTTCACTAAACATGAATGACATTTATACAGCATCTCAAGGGCTTCCCAGATAGAAAAGCTTTAGATGAGTAAATATCACGCGAATCCTCTGTAATTCAAAACCACCAGTGGTTTTTATTTATTCTTCCCTGATGAGAGTTTCATAGATAAAAAAAAAAGGGAAGATAACACTTGAATTCATTGTTTTTTTCTTTCCCATTCATCTCTCTCTCTCTCTCTCTCTCTCTCTCTCTCTCTCTCTCTCTCTCTCTCTCTCTCTCTCTCTCTCTTTACTATTTTTTAAATATTTTTTTTGCCTTCCCCTAAAGATCTTTATTCACTTAATTGTGGCAATCGTATCAAATATCTGGGTTCGATTTCAGGGTTTATTATTTATTCTTGAAAAAAACAAAACATTTAATTATCAGAGAAATCATCTCAGTGATCAAATCCCGAACATGTCTAAGCAGCCAAAAAAGCCTTACTCAGTTAATTGCACACGGAATGTTTAATGTTAGCCTATCAGATTACACGTGATAGTTTTCATTCAAAATGAGAACGTGCAACTCATTGATTTTTTATACACTAACATAGATTAAACCTTTTTTTGTCGGTAGTGCACAAATAATAGCGCCATTCTGCCTGTGATTCTTTCTATTAATTGCCTTAAATTATGACCGATGACAATCCCTTTCTTACTCCTTTTAAATATGTTTCTATACTGAGATAATTAGTTATACTAGCAAATACATCCACCCTCCGGGTGCAAGTATTTAAGTTTTAATATAATAAAATATATTAAATTAGAAAGGCTAATGAAACTGAATAAGAATACAGATAAAAAGATTTGGAACAGAGGGGGTATGATTGAAAAATAGAACATCTTTGAAACTAACTCTTCCATCATCTCCCATTACTCCCGTCTTTCATTGGAAAATTTTCATAATTCAACTATTTAGTTAAAATAGGAAGTAAAGGATAATATTACAGTTATTTCTTCTTATTAATCGATTTCATTTAAGATTTATCCCCGAGATTTTAGCTCATATTTATTAAGATAAAACCAAACAATTAGCAATCAATAATACTAAGCACATATTTATTAAAACCAAATTTTAAAGATCAATATGCAAATTAGCCTTTCCATTCGCACTGTAAACCGCTATTTTGTTGTATATATGAATACAATTACCTGTTATTAGTGTCTAGATATGGTCAATAGTATTAATGATGTATAACAATTTTATTAATAATAGAAGTTTAAATAAAAATAAAATCATGGAGAATGTGATGTAAATAACTAAGGGAATTGTGACTTATATAGTAATATAGTTTCGGTTACAGACAGAAAAACAGACAATCTCCATTATAATAAGGTATTATAATATATGAAGTTAAGTAAACAAACAAATGTGTTTATTTCTTATATGGCTTTAACCCGACAATTTTTGGGGGATATGTGCTTAATTGAAGTTATACCTAATTTTTAAAATTAATTAGTTAATAATTAATGAATTTAGGCGGGCATATATGTTCAAATGTAAGGTTAAACGAATCGAGAAAATGTCAATCCCTGAATGTATATGCCCGCCTAAATTCATTAATTATTAACTAATTAATTTTCAAAATTAGGTATGATTTCAATTAAACACATATCCTCCAAAAATGATAATATATGTAATTCTCTCTGTCTCTGTCTCTCTCTGTCTCTGTCTCTGTCTCTCTCTTTCAATATATATATATATATACATATATTTTGGCATTTCAGTCTCGGAAGACTATAATAAAGTTTTTATGTACCCCTGCGCTTCAAGTGACTGAGAAGTCAGATGTTTGAAAAACATTCTCGACCACAGATTCCGCATGTGAAGGCTGTCCCTGAAGATGTTGATGTGCCTGTGCTTTGTTGTCGCTGCTTTCTTCTGGACTTCTTAGCCTCGTGCTGTTAGGGTGACTTCTGACATGAACAGTCATCTACAGATATTCTGCCGCCACCACACACACACACACACACACACACACACACATATATATATATATATATTATATATATATATATATATATATATATCTGAGGTTGAGTCAAAACTGAATCTTCATTTTGATGTATAATACATGCTCCTGTGTTGGTAATTATACCTATCCTTAAAAATGGCATTATATTTTGACTATACCTTATATATATATATATATATATATATATATATATATATATATATATATATATATATATATAGTCATCCACAGACACGTGTTTCGACTTACATGTCTTCAGTGTGACCAGACATTTTATAAGCTACCTACAACCGGAATTGAAATCCGATCGGTGCGGTTTCAGCACGACACCTTAACCATTAGGCTGTCTTCACTTCCTGAATGCGAAGGGATTTTAACTGTTTTAATACTCACATCGCTTTGTGTGTAAAGGCCGTCACAGAGTGCTCCATTCTTTATATAGAAGAGCGTCGCGTTATGGTAGAAATAATATTGTATTGTAAAAATAAAGTGTTATTATTTATCTAAACATAAACTAGGCTCCGAGAAAACATTTTTCAAGATGTTAGGAATAGATAATAACTCTTTATTTTTGCAATACAATATTATTTCTACCATAACCCCTAGAAAAATCAAATATCCAAATCCTAACGGTCTATTTCAGCGTTCCAAATGTGATTTTTTTTTAAAATTGTCTTCGAACATTTCCAAAAATTCTCCGTTTTTCCCCAACGAATTTTTTCATTAAAAATAAAATTTCGCTCTGAAGAATGTCGAATCTTCTCTGTGTGTGGAATGTTTTCACACAGATGATCTGACCGAAACACATGTGTAAGTGATATTGATTAAATTCATCTTTTATTATCCATTCTATTTCTTTCTTTTCTTTATTCATTCTCCTCATTATATATATATATTATATATATATATATATATATATATATATATATTGGTAAATATAGCGTGTGTGTGTGTGTGTGTGTGTGTGTGTGAAGAAAGGAAGTGACTCCGACGGTATAGTATATTAGGAAAAATGAAAAAAACACAGGTTTAAATGGGTTAAGTTGGCGAGTTTATTGGCCGACGCTGCAGTGTTTCGATCTATTAATTAGATCATCTTCAGGGCATTTGTTGGTATATGGAAGGTGATAAGAAATTATTTATCACAGAATAACGAGAAAAGCGAGTGGTAGTTATGTGTTATTCAGTTTAAAAACTTTTGAAGTTTGAAAGAAGAACGGTTTTGAAATGTGACGTCAAATGTTCTATTTTACGGCGTTAGTATAGGATGGTGTATGTGTGTGTATCGAAAGGCAACATTGTGCATTTTTTAGGTGTGTATAATTTTTTTTTGCAAAGGACGACAGCGGAAATGAACCTTAAGGTTGTGTGTGTGTGTGTGTGTGTGTGGTGTGTGTATTGGTAAGAGGTAGGGGAAAAAGATGTTATGGGCGTCAGGAGAATTTTTATAAATGTTGCCTTTCGATACACACACATACACCATCCCATATTAACGCCGTAAAATAGAATATTTGACGTCACATTTCAAAACCGTTCTTCTTTCAAACTTCAAAATTTTTTTAAACTGAATAACATATAACTACCACTCGCTTTTCTCGTTATTCTGTGATAAATAATTTATTATCACCTTTCATATACCAACAAATGCCCTGAAGATGATCTAATTAATAGATCGAAACACTGCAGCGTCGGCCAATAAACTCGCCACTTAACTCATTTAATCCTGTGTTTTTCCATTTTTCCTAATATATATTATATATATATATATATATATATATATATATATATATATATATAAATGATAAACGGGTTCGTAGTTTTTAAAAAAACCCGGGTAGTTTGAATTTGAACTACGTGTAAAGTTATCTCGGCTTTCCAATGACGTTATCACTACGAATTACAATTCTATTGTCAATTTATCATTGAGATCTTCTCAAATGTCTTTGCGCGTGAATTTTCACAGAGATTCTCTTTTAAATTTCACGTTCCGTGTCATTTTATCAGTTAATTTAAATTGAATTAACGCTTTGTTACTGGAATGTTTTGAATACAATAAAGGATTAGACCAAGTGGTTGCTTCTGAAGTTGACATTTTCACGATGCGACGGAACATCCTGGGTTAGTGTATAAAATGCGTTACCAACGTAACAGTTATCATTAAACGAAGATTATGTTAACCACAAATCACGAGTTTTGTTTATTTATGTTTATGATTATGTACGTGTTCATGTGTTCACACACACACACATATATATATATATATTAAAGAAATAGATACACTGGAAACCTACTCGAGTTTCACCATTAGGATCTTCAGGGTTAAATCCACTGAATTAATCGGTAACTCGATTAATTCAGTGGATTTAACCCTGAAGATCCTAATGGTGAAACTCGAGTATGTTTCTATTGTATCCATTTCTTCAATAAATTTGCTCTACTTTGGATTGAGGACTTTGAATTTGTTTTATCGCGGACTTAACCCCTGGATTCTGTGCACCTCCAACGATCGTGTCCATATTCACCGGTAAGCCACTCTCTCTCTCTCTCTCTCTCTCTCTCTCTCTCTCTCTCTCTATCTATCTCTATATATATATATATATATATATATATATATATATATATAGATGTGAGGTATCCAAAACTTGGTAGTAATGGATGATTCTATATGTGATTTCTAAGACACACTGTATTATTATTGTATGATCCAGTATGTACAAATAGAGTGAATCTTTAAATCACTAAAAAGAGCTCAATGTATAATAATCCTTTTAGATTATATACAGAGCAATATTTATCTTTGAAAGGAAGGAAAAACTCAACACCGTAATTCCATAATAAATTTATTTCGACCCCAATTTTGAAATAAATCGAAAATAAATTTATTATGGAATAACGGTGTTGTGTTTTTCCTTCCTTTCAAAGATAAATATTGCTCTGTATATAATCTAAAAAGATTATAATATTAAAAAATAATATAAAAAAACATATTATATATATATATATATATATATATATAAGATTTTTGGATGTTTGTTATTTATAGAAGCATTGTTGAATAAATTATTATTTATATTTTGCTTGAAGGCAATTATAATGCATGTATCGGATAAAATTCGATAATTATAGAAAATAATATTGACAAGTTAATCCCGGCAAAGGATGGCTCGCTATGCAAAACACCGTACAGTCTGTTTCGACTTTATTAAGTCTCTTCAGCGATGTATACTAACGACTCCCCTCCGACAGGAATCGAAACCGGGACTTCACAGGCATAGTCAGAGACCATATCCGTTCGGCCGCCGGTACATAGCGAACAATCCCTGCGAAATTAACCTTGTCAAATGATACTACACGTCTCTACCATAGTAGGCAAGTGGACGTTTATTGAGCAGTAAACAAACTCCATCCAAAAATCTTATTCACTTCGCCGAAGAGCTTACGGCCGAGTTTGTTTACATTTTTTTTTTTAAGATTTTTAGATTTTGTTGTAGATGTGTGCTTTCTTTATGTATCCAAGTAATTTTCTGGGTTTATTTGGTAGAAAGCTGTTTTATATCTGTTGTTGGTAGTATTTTATATATATATATATAATATATATATATATATATATATATATATATACCAACCCCTAAAAACGAGTAGGATGTGACAGAAGGTCAAGTGTTTAGTTGTATTGGATCTGATCTGGCATTTATGTGACCAATCTATATTATTACTATCTATTGTAACCTTTTGTGATGTACAGGACCAAGAAGGCTATATAATGTATATAAAGTGCAGTTGGTTTTTATTGAATTTACTGCATTTTAGATGGACAGCATTGTATGAAAACTAGTTGCAGTCAATGTTACATTTACTTACTTAGATGCACAATTTTGTCATGTGCTTTCTAGCGGATTATAAAGTTAAAAGCCATTGTATAAGTACTTATACATTGCCGCCCAAAATCCATTTCCAGAGCAGAAAATATTGGGTCCACTGATCCCTTGACAGGATTTTTAAAGGAAAATATTTAGTTTATTATACTTTTTTTCTTTTTTGAGCTGGTAGTAGTGAGTTTATTTGTCTCATACCCGACCTGTATGGACTGGGCAAAAGGCTCCTTTTTAACGTGGGCCCACCCACAAGCCGAAGCAAATGGGTGGGAGAGAACAAAAATTGTGTCGATCCCTTCGGCATTCCCCCTCAAGGGTGGGCGCCTCAGGCGCTGGGCAATAAACCCAGCCTTGCCCCTTTAAGTCAAGGGGGCAGGTGTTGCCTGGCGGGATGGCCCCCTGGGATAGACACTATTAATTAACAGCACCTTATCCAGAGGCCGAAGCTCACTGGACCTCCCAGTTGTGAGTTATAAGGTTATTGTGGTGGTAGTACTGAGGGTGTTCGGGAGATTTTGTAGCCTGGTTACCGGCCAGAATAAAGACACAAAGGGGAAAGGAGTTAAGCAAATATATTAACAAAGGACAGTAGTATAAACATATACAAATGAGAAGGTTACACGCGAGGCGGTCTTATCAACTATCCGCTGAAATATTAACTCTCGCTTAAGTGCAGAACCTGCTGCTATTTATTGTTGGAAGAATTCATGCGTGCGTGGTAAATTACCATAACAGGTGGGAATATGGTATTCTTACTCGCTTTTCGTGGATATTTTGCAAGATTAGAGTTTTGGTTTGGTTTGTTTTACGGCATATCAACCTCGGGGGGTCATTTAATGCAGACAAAGTTTCGAAATAAATTCATTCTTAATATATAATCATTTTGTTTATGAACTCATGTTTTTCTATTTAACCCATAGATGGGACCCTAATAGGTACTACCACTCCGGTTCAGAGTGGACCAGGGAGCAGTGGTGATGAAGAGGGGTCTTCCACATTCCCCAAACCTCCAAAACTGGAACCTCACCATCAGATAGAGTTTAACGTCATTCCCAGGACATGTAGACCCTCAGCCACCGCCTTCTAGCATCCATATGATAAAAAGGCTTGCCATAAGGGCAATGCGTTTGGGGCAATCATATAGGTGTTAGGGCTTGACGTGACCACCCGTCTATCCCAAAAAGGACCAAAGTGGAGTATTGCAAGTCATGGACTGCTCAATCACCTGGGTTCGATCATTAAGCATCATGGGTTGCCACCCTCGGCCAACAGGTGGAGGGAGTTCTATCCCTCTGCAGTGGTGCAGTCGGTGCCTTCTAACGACCCAGCCGACAAGGCGGGCAAGATGAGAGAAAAAAGACCGTGTAAAATAACATACATTGTTTCGGAGGTTGATTTAGAAGGCTATCACAATGCAGGTGTAAAGAAAAAAATAATAATACGGTAACAATGGTGTTGTGTGTTAACCTGTATTTAATTCTTGAATTTTCGAGATAATATCTCTTTTTCAAAAGATCACTGGAACTGAAGTTGTCTAGTTATGGCATTTCTTTTTAAATCAATTTTTTTTTGAAAATGATGGTATTTTTATATAACTGTATTCTCGTGTTGTATGTTTACGTGAATGCGAATTTTTTTGTACTTGTGCGTATGTTGTCATGCGCGTGTCCATGAAAATGCGTGTTGGTTGTGACGTAAATTGTATTTAAAGGTATTCAAAGGTATTTATGGATTGGAGAAAAGGCACTGGAAGGTTTTCTTTGAATGGACAAAATTCAGGTGTAACAGGACTAATAATTGGGACATTTTTATATTCGTTCTTATTTATTTTTTTTTTAGTTTTTCTAATTTAATACAATATTTTATTACATTAAAATTTAAATACTTGCGCCTAAGGGGTACATACTTTTGTTATTGGTCGCTAATCAACCAAAAACAGTCACTGCTTTAATTCATTGGCAATTCAGTCTCGAAAGACTATGATAAAAGTTTTTGTGTGTCCCTGAAGTTGCAGCGCCTCATGTGACTATGAAGTCCGTTTTTGAGAAACATTCTCGACCACAGATTTTGCATTTGTAGGTTGTCCCTGTAGATGATGATGTTCCGATGCTTTATTGCTGTTGCTTTCTTATGGACCTCTTAGCTCCATGATGTTGTATCAGGGTGACTTCTGACATGTACAGGCCTCTATGGAGATTCTGCCGCCACCGAGGGCGGTCTTGAGCCAAATTTTCCCAGCTGGAAGGGACAATGCCAAAGCATCTGAGATCATTTTTGCAGACATCCTTGAATCACAGTAGGGGGTGACCAATCTGTCTTTTACCAGATGTTAGCTCTCCATACAGGATGTCTTTCGGGATTCGTCCATCATCCATCCGACGTACATGACCCAACCATCGGAGACGACGTTGTCTCAGTAGAGAGTACAGGCTGGGGAGTTGAGCTCTCTCTTGGACTGCTGTGTTAGTGATCCTGTCCCTCCAGGTGATCCCCAGTATACGTCTAAGGCAGCGAAGGTAGAAGTTATTTAGCCGCCGCTCTTGGTGGGAGTATAAGGTCCATGTTTCACTGCTTTAATTATGCCTATGTTAATATACTTTTCAGTAGATGGGCTATTGCTACCGAGGTATATTATGAACTATACTACATACTGTATTTATCTACATTTCTTCACATATCTATCTAATTGAGTTTTATCCTAATTTGATTAGATAATCTCGTCTTGGTGACAATTTTCAAGTTTTATAACTACTTCATAATTATCAAGCATTATTCATTATCTAATAATTTTCAATCCATATTATTAATGAGACAAAATTTCTGTTTGTATTGTGAGACAAACAGAACGAAACGAAAATTACTCTTCCTATTCAGATTTCTTCCTTGCAAAATTGTATTAAGATTCTCTTGGTAAATAAACGTAATTCACAATCCAATTTACAAAACTGAATTATTTATTTGTACTAGCAAACATATCCACCCTCCGGGCATAAGTTTTTAAGTTTTAATGTAATGAAATATGTTGAATTAGAAAAACTAACAAAATTACATGGAAAAATATATAAAAAGATTATTTTAATTATATTTCAGTTGGTTTATATATAAAATCATTCACAGAATTGATTTTAATACATTGGAGAATAAAATAATTCAATTAGAGATCAATAACACCATTTATTAAACCCGGTTTTGTTAAAATATATATCAAAATTAACCACACGATTCATTATATATATATATATATATATATATATATATATATATATATATATATATATATATATATATATAGAGAGAGAGAGAGAGAGAGAGAGAGCTTTACAATTAGATAGAGTTTAATGTCATACCCAGGACACTAAGACCCTCAGTCAATGTCCTCTAACTCACATATGATGAAAAAGGTTGGATATTTGCCATAAGAGCAATAGAGTTGGGACAAAGGTGTTAAAACTAGATATTACCAGCCGATTGATCGGGGAGCTCTCCAACCGTCTGTATAACATAAGTAAGGATCAAAGTATAGAGTGTTGTGTGTCATGGACTGCTCAGCCACACGGGTTCCATCCTTAAGCATCACGGGTCGCCACTCACGGCCAACAGATGGCTGCATTGGTGAGGTGCATTAGGATTCCTGGCATTTACAAGGATATTATTGAGAAGTGAAAAGCAAACAGACTCGTCGAGGATTTGAACTCGGATCGCCGATTCCACTTCCTACGACGATAACTGCCCAGTGATTTGTAAAAATCCCAAGAGTGTGACACAAACTGAACTCAGTAACCTAATGAGTATGGTCTGCTCGAATACCAAGCTTAATATCAACATTGGCATCGGGTTGGGTGTGACACAAGGCCACGCATATGGAGCATTCAGCGAAGATCGTTTGGGCAGCTATAAGTAAAAAGTAAAGTCGTCGGGGTGGCCTAAAGTAGGTAGCAGCCAGTCAGCGAGGGAGTCTATCCCCTTTTCAATAGCGCTAGACCAAGGAGATTGTTTTTAGCATCTGAGGTGGAGTGCCATACCTACCATCGGCTCCTTACTTTACCTTTGCTGCAGCACACAACTGCCACTGTATATCCCCTTTATCTTTATCGGCATTGCAGTCTCGGAAGACTATATAGTTATTGTGCCCCTGAAGTTACAGCGCCTCCTGTGACTGTGAAGTCTAATGTTTGAAAAAAAACAGCCTCGACCACAGATGTCGTATGTGAAGGGTGTCCCTGAAGATGTTGATGTGCCAGTGCTTTGTTGCTGCTGCTTTATTCTGGACCTCTGGGATTCATTGTGTTGTTTCAGGGTGACTTCTGACATGAACTGTCAGCTACGGAGAGTCTGTTGGTATATCCCCTAGCGATAACTAAACACTGCACACGAATTATACGATAGATTATCTTTCCCAACACCACTCCGGAGAGGTCACGTCAAGCTCTAGCAGTTATATTATTGCCCTAACCCTATTGCCCTTATGGCAAGGCCCCACCCTCAACCGCAGATGTCACATTTGAAGACTGTCCCTGAAGATGTTGATGTGCCGGTGCTTTGTTGCTGCTTTCCTCTGGACCTGTTAGCTTCACATTGTTGCGTCAGGTTGACTTCAGACATGAACTGTCCTCTACGTAGCGATAACTAGATTGTAGATTAGCTTCACCCACCACCTCAACAGAGAGGCCTCCTCCGACCAATCGGCTGATAACGTCAAGCCCTACCACCTATATGATTGTCCCAACCATATTTCCCTTATGGCAAGCCCCGACCCTTATCATATGCCTGCTAGAAGACGGTGGCTGAGAGTCTTCGTGTCCTGGAAATGACATTCAATTCTATCTTATGGTGAGGTTCCAGGTCTGGAGGCCCCTTTATCACTATTGCTCCCTGGTCCACTCTGACCTGGAGTGGTAGTACCTGCTAGGGTCCCATCTATGGGTTTAATAGAAAAATGTGTTTACGAAGAAAATTAAGTATCGATTAAGCATGAATTTATTTCAAAACCACCCTCACTTATAGATAAAGACTAGGGCAGACTGGAATATTTAGCTGTGGTAGGTAGATTGATAGAGAGAGAGAGAGAGAGAGAGGAGAGAGAGAGAGAGATGTTGGTTTCAAATGCAGCGTGTTAGCCATTTGTTATCAGGACAACGCTCCCGTGCAAAAAAAAAAAAAAATTATTATCACGTTTACTAATTATCAAAACATTCTTTTTCATGAGCGCGTTGTCCTGATGATAAGTGGCTTTGAAACCAATGGTAAAACTCGTCTTCTACTGAAATTTTTTCAGCCTTAAATGACCCAGTGGTGTTGATATGCCGTAAAACAAACCAAACCAAACCAAACCAAAACCACCCCCCACTCCCCGATGGGGTGCTACTTATATAAGAAATTAATGAAAAGTGAAATACAAGCAATGAGCTTTGGGGTGGGGGGCGTCTTCCCTAGTATCATCTACTCGCTCGTTTCAAATAGGTAGGATCAGGTTCGTTGTCTGATGCCTGAGGCGCCCTCAATGGGAATTCTGACGGAGGTAAGCTATATTTGGTTTCGCCCTCGGCTGTGCATTCGTAAGTGAGAAGACCTCCGTAGTTTTAGACTGACCTTGTATCGCATCCCACCTTTAGCAGATAACTGTGGGAAATCAATATTTGCCTCGTGCTAAACTTAGTCTGGGACGAAGAAATCTCTTTCGTTTGGCGTTGAGTTATATTTGTATATTCTAAGAGAGACACTCAACTTGCCAAGATTGATAAGCCGGTTAGGTTAGTGTTGTCAGTTGATGTCTTTTAAATACTTCCTGTTTTTTCTTTTTTTTAAAGACAAAAATCAGTTAACCCTTACGTCTCGTAAATCCGTCCTTTCAGACTCAGTCAGATCGCATCAGATACTTATAAAAAAAGTTTATACGAGGATGAGTCAAAAAGTAATGCCATTTTATTTAGGACAGATATAATTACAAAGGAACATGTATGTCCAACAATGTCTTTGTATAATTATTTTTTGACTCACCCGAGTATATAATGATACAAAGACATTGTTGCACATACATGTTCCTGTGTTGGTAATTCTACCTGTCCTAAACAAAATGGCATTACTTTTTGATCCACCCTCGTATTATAATGATTCATTGTTGGACACATGTTCCTGTGGGTAATTCTACCTGTCCTAAACAAAAATGGCATTACTTTTTGACTCACCCCTCGTATATAATGATACAAAGACATTGTTGGACATTCATGTTCCTGTGTTGGTAATTTTTACCTGTCCTAAACAAAATGGCATACTTTTTCACTCACCTCGTATATAATGAACAAAGACATTGTTGGACATCATGTTTCCTGTGTGGTTAATTCTAGCTGTCCTAAACAAATGGCATTACTTTTTGACTCACCCTCCGTATATAATGATACAAAGACATTGTTGGACATACATGTTCCTGTGTTGGTAATTCTTCCTGTCCTAAACAAAATGGCATTACTTTTGACTCACCCTCGTATATAATGATACAAAGACATTGTTGGACATACATGTTCCTGTGTTGGTAATTCTTCCTGTCCTAAACAAAATGGCATTACTTTTTGACTCACCCTCGTATATAAATGATACAAAGACATTGTTGGACATACATGTTCCTGTGTTGGTAATTCTTCCTGTCCTAAGCAAAATTGGCATTACTTTTTGACTCACCCTCGTATATAATGATACAAAGACATTGTTGGACATACATGTTCCTGTGTTGGTAATTCTAGCTGTCCTAAACAAAATGGCATTACTTTTTGACCCACCCTCGTATATAATGATACAAAGACATTGTTGGAAATTCATGTTCCTGTGTTGGTAATTATACCTGTCCTAAACAAAATGGCATTACTTTTTCACTCACCCTCGTATATAATGATACAAAGACATTGTTGGACATTCATGTTCCTGTGTTGGTAATTCTAGCTGTCCTAAACAAAATGGCATTACTTTTTGACTCACCCTCGTATATAATGATACAAAGACATTGTTGGACATACATGTTCCTGTGTTGGTAATTCTTCCTGTCCTAAACAAAATGGCATTACTTTTTGACTCTTCCCTCGTATATAATGATACAAAGACATTGTTGGACATACATGTTCCTGTGTTGGTAATTCTTCCTGTCCTAAAACAAAATGGCATTACTTTTTGACTCACCCTCGTATATAATGATACAAAGACATTGTTGGACATACATGTTCCTGTGTTGGTAATTCTACCTGTCCTAAACAAAATGGCATTACTTTTTGACTCACCCTCGTATATAATGAGATTACTTTTGAATAGACATTGTTGACATACATGTTCCTGTGTTGGTAATTCTTCCTGTCCTAAGCAAAATGGCATTACTTTTTGACTCACCCTCGTTATAATGATACAAAGACATTGTTGGACATACATGTTCCTGTGTTGGTAATTCTTCCTGTCCTAAACAAAATGGCATTACTTTTTGACTCACCCTCGTATATAATGATACAAAGACATTGTTGGACATACATGTTCCTGTGTTGGTAATTCTTCCTGTCCTAAACAAAATGGCATTACTTTTTGACTCTTCCCTCGTATATAATGATACAAAGACATTGTTGGACATACATGTTCCTGTGTTGGTAATTCTACCTGTCCTAAACAAAATGGCATTACTTTTTGACTCACCCTCGTATATAATGATACAAAGACATTGTTGGACATACATGTTCCTGTGTTGGTAATTCTACCTGTCCTAAACAAAATGGCATTACTTTTTGACTCACCCTCGTATATAATGATACAAATACATTGTTGGACATACATGCACACATAAACCCACACATCCTCAAAGAATTCGAATAAAGATATTACCAAGCATACAACAGAATGGACAGAATCTAGCCACAGCTTAACAGCACCAGGACTCCTGTTTTTAGAAATCTTTTGAAGCAGGGAATTATTCTGAAATATCTTATTATAATGGAGATTTTATGTTTTTCTGTCTGTAACCGAAACTATATTACTATACAAATCACAATTCCCTTTGTTATCTGCATCCCATTCTCCATGATTTTATTTTTTATTTAAACCTCAATTATTAATAAAATTGTTTTACATCATTAAGACTGTTGACCATATCTACATGATATTTTCCACGTGCCCCACTTGTACGGGTCAGGCACAAAGGTCCTATTTATGTGGGACCACCCACAAGCCGAGACTCATGGGGTGGCGGGTGAAAAATTGCGTCGATCCCGTCGGCATTCCCCCTCAAGGGGGCGCCTCAGTCGCTGGGCAATAAACCCAGCCCTACCCCTTTAAATCGAGGGGACAGGTCTTGCCTGGGGGGATGGCCCCCTGGGATCGACGCCGTTAATTATATCAATAGTCCAGAGGCCGAAGCCACTGTTGACCATATCTTTTATTTACCGCGTACCCCACATGTACGGGTCAGGCACAAAGTCCCTATTAACGTGGGACCACCCACGGCCGAAGCTCGTGGAGTGGCAGGTGAAAAATTGCGTCGATCCCGTCGGCATTCCCCCTCAAGGGGGCGCCTCAGCACTGGGCAATAAACCCAGCCCTGCCCTTTAAATCGAGGGGCAGGTGTTGCCTGGGGGATGGCCCCCTGGGATCGACGCCGTTAATTGTATCAATGGTCCAGAGGCCGAGGCCACTGTAGACCAAATCTACATACAAAATAACATGCAGTTGTATTTATATATACAACAAAACAGCGGTTTACAGTGTGAATGGGAAGGCTAATTTGCATATTGATCTTAAAACATTTGATTTTAATAAATATGTGCTTAATATTATTGATTTCTAATTGTTTAGTTTTATCTTATTGAATATGAGCAAAATTCTCTTCAATAAATCTTAAAAGAAATCCCTTAACAAAAAGAAATAACTGTAATATTATTCTTTACTTCCTATTTTAACTAAATAGTTAAATTAGGAATAGGAGTAATTGAAAATGATGGAAGAGTTAGTTTTAAATTTGTTCTATTTTTCAATCATACCCCCTTTGTTCCAAATCATGTTATCTGCATTTTTATTCAGTTTCATTGGCCTTTCTAATTTAATATGATATTTTATTATATTAAAACTTAAATACTTGCACCCTACGGAGGGTGCATATATTTGCTAGTTAAGATAATAAATTAAAAGTAAAGGAACAACATCAGAGTTACCCTATTTTTTCTTTACATTAAAAATTAAATAATGAATAATTAAGAATATCTTATTATAATGGAGTGTTTTTCTGTCTGTAACCGAAACTATCTTATTATAATGGAGATTGTGGGTTTTTCTGTCTGTAACCGAAACAATTTTACTACTCAAGTCACAATTCCCTTTATTATTTACATCACATTCTCCATGATTTTATTTATATTTAAACCTCAATTATTAATAAAATTGCTCTAATTTTTTTTATTAGTGCTGTCCATATCTACATACAATTAACATGCAATTGTATTTATATATATAAGAAAATAGCGGTTTACAGTGTGAATTGGAAGGCTAATTTGCATATTGATATTAAAAATGTGAATTTAATAAATATATGCTTAGTATTATTGATTTCTAACTGTTTGGTTTTATTTTAATGAATATAAGCAAAAATCTCTTCAATGAATCTTAAATGAAATCCATTAACAAGAAAAAATAACTGTCATTTTATTCTTTACTTCCTCTTTTAACTAAATACTTAAATTAGAAAAAATAACAATGAAAGATGGGAGTGATGGAAGAGTAAGTTTCAGTTGTTCTATTTTTCGATTATACTCCCTCTGTTTCAAATCTTTTTATCTGCATTCTTATTTAGTTTCATTAGTCTTTCTAATTTAATATAATATTTGATTAATTTAAAACTTAAATACTTGCACCCGAAGGGTGCATATATTTGCTAGTATTACTAATCGAGTCACAATTCACATAGTTATTTACATCACATTCTCCATGATTTTATTCATATTTAAACCTCAATAATTAATAAAATTGTTTTACATTTTTAATATTGTTGACCATATCCACATACTAATAACATGCAAGTGTATTTATATATACAAAAAATGGCGGTTTGCAGTGTGAATGGGAAGGTTAATTTGCATATTGATATAAAAAATTTGATTTTAATAAATAAAATATGTACTCGGTATTATTGATTTCTAATTGTTTGGTTTTATCTTAATGAATATAAGCAAAAATCTCGGAGATAAATCTTAAAAGAAATCCATTAGCAATATTAACAGTAATTCTATTATTTACTTCATAATTTAACTAAATAGTTAAATTAGGAAAATTTTTAGCAATGAAAGACGGGAGTGAAGAAAAAGCAAGTTTTAGTTGTTCCCCCTCTGTTTCAAATCTTTTTATCGGCATCTTATTTAGTTTCATTAGCCTTCCTAAGTTAACATAATATTTTATTACATTAAAACTTAAATACTTGCTAGTCTATATAATAACTGTCAACTTAAGCTTAATTGTCCTAAACTTTACCTAGTGATAGAAGTTCCATTTTTCTTATTCTTTTTTATGGTGGGTTTTCTCATATTATATCAGTTTATGCCAACCTTACTAAGAAAACCAAACTGCGCGTCTACAAAGTGTACACTCCTCTACAATAGCGACGCCTGGACCACATTCTTGGGATTTTGGATTTACTCATCTCACTGCGATCGGATGTGTCTTCAAAGCTCCGTGTGTAATCTGAAAATCTGATGTTCTAACTTTTGCTTAGGCATCAGCACTGAACAAACTGATACTATCTAAACTTGAGAATCGTTACTAACCTGCTTCAATCATCACATTACATCGTATACACTGCCTGCTTATGCCAGTTGATACTCGTTCCGGCTTCATTATGGCTACACCAAGTGAAACTTCAATCCCGGATGTTCTCGATCAGATAATTAAACTTCGTGACGAATTGCAAGTCGAAATGGGCGATTTGAAATCGCAAATAGCTACTGATATTAAAAAGGAAACAGATAAACTGCACGAAACAAACTCAAGCTACGAGAGGAAACTAGGATAATTTCCACCATCCTATTATTATTTATTGGAAGGCCGACACGTGTTTCTAACAAAAGTTTGTCCTTGTATTCATTGTATTCTATTCCCTATTATTTTGAATTCAAACTCTTGGTCGAAACACGAGTCAGCATTCCAATGAATACTTTTCAAATAGAACTATTTCTCTCTTAGATTGTTTTTGTTTGGTTGGGCCGGTGCAGACAAAGCTTCATTGAATTTCTTAATATGCACCTGTGAAAAAAGTCTGTTTCTCACAAGCGCAGGCCACTGAGGATAAATGGCTCGTCCGCTGCTTCAAAACTGATAGTAGCAATCGTCTGTTAAATGTACTAGAAAATATATGCATATATTTAAGTTTTAATGTATTAAAATATTGGATTAAATTCGAAAGGCCGATGAAACTAAAGAATGCAGATTAAAAGATTTGAAACAGAAGGGCGGGGGTATAATCGAAAAATAGAACAACTGAAACTTACTCTTCCATCACTCCTGTATTTCATTGCTAAATTTTCATAATTTAAATATTTAGTTAAAAAAGTAAGTAAAGAATAGAATAACAGTTATTTCTTCTTGTTAATGGATTTCTTTGAAGATTTATCCCAGAGATTTTTGCTCATATTCATTAAAAATAAAACCAAACAATTAGAAATCAATAACACTAAGCACATATTTATTAAAATCAAATTTCTAATATCACTATGAAAATTAGCCATTCCTTTCACACTGTAAACCGTTATTTTGTTGCATATATAAATACAATTGCATGTCATTAATCTGTAGATATCCATTGTCAATTCAGTCTCGAAAGACTATGATAAAAGTGTTTTGTGTGCCCCTGAAGTTGCAGCGCCTCCTGCGACTATGAAGTCCTATGTTTGAGAAACATTCTCGACCACAGATTTTGCATTTGTAGGTTGTCCCTGTAGATGATGATGTTCCGATGCTTTGTTGCCGTTGCTTTCTTATGGACCTCTTAGCTTCATGATGTTGTATCAGGGTGACTTCTGACATGTACAGTCCTCTATGGGATTCTGCCGCCACCGAGGGCGGTCTTGAGCCAAATTTTCCCAGCTGGAAGGACAATGCCAAAGCACTTGAGATCATTTTTGCAGACATCCTTGAATCGCAGCAGGGGGTGACCAATCTGTCTTTTACCAGATGTTAGCTCTCCATACAGGATGTCTTTCGGGATTCGTCCATCATCCATCCGACGTACATGACCCAACCATCGGAGACGACGTTGTCTCAGTAGAGAGTACAGGCTGGGGAGTTGAGCTCTCTCTAGGACTGCTGTGTTAGTGATCCTGTCCTTCCAGGTGATGCCCAGTACACGTCTAAGGCAGCGAAGGTAGAAGGTATTGACCGCCGCTCTTGGTGGGAGTATAAGGTCCATGTTTCACTTCCAATACATGAGGGTGCTGATAACACATGCCCTATACACTTGTACCTTTGTACGGATAGTGAGCTTGCTACTGTCCCACACTCTTTTTGTGAGCTTCCCAAAAGTTGAGGCAGCTTATAAATACAATTGCATGTCATTGATATGTAGATAACACCAACAGTATTAATAATGTAAAACAATTCTATTGATGATTGAGGTATAATGAAAACAAAATCATGTAGAAAGGGATGTAAATAACTAAGGAATTACTTGAGTAGTGATATAGTTTTGGTCTCGAGAAACACACATTCACCATTATAATAAGATTATACACTATAAGAAATAAATACAGCTGTTAGACTTGTAATTGAGCCCTTTATTTTCATTTCTTCAATACCTACACATAACTTCATTGATTTTTATGCAGACTGCTTTCTCTTCTCTCTCTCTCTCTCTCTCTATATATATATATATATATATATATATATATCCTCAAAGAAAAGAATTTAATATCTATAATTCCCATTGTTATTGCTCTTGATTGAATTATCAAGATAGCAGCAGGTGGTCGCTAGGATTATAAGCATTCTTGGCGGTTGTAAATTTTCTAATTTTATCTTTCGCTGACCAAAGGGCGCGGGAAAAAATACGATAGATACAAAAGTGGAAGACATTTTTAAATTTCGAAGAAAGAAAAAAAAATAGTCGTTGGTAGGATGTCTATTTCCTTCTTGTGAAATAGTAATATTAATATCACTAAAAAAAAGTCATATATACTGTAGTTTTCGAACGACCTGAGTGAAGTAATAATATATATATATATATATATATATATATATATATATATATATATATATGTGTGTGTGTGTGTGTGTGTGTGTGTGTGTGTGTGTGTATGTGTGTGTGTGTGTGTGTGTGTGTGAAAATGGAAATGGAATTGAATCCGACAATATGAGGAAAAAATGAGTAAAGAAAAGAAATGTAGATGGATAAAATGAATTTAATCGATATCACATTAATCGATATCACTTACTCATGTGTTTCGGTCAGTTTAAAAGTGCCAAGTTTGAAGCTGTATTTACCAAGATAAAAATGAATAATGAACAGAACGTTATTTTTTCAGAATACAAGTTTGGTTTTATTTTGTTTTACGGCATATCAACCTCAGTGGGCCATTTAATGCCGATAAAATTTTGAAATAAATCAATTCTTAATGGGTAATACAATTTTCTTATAAATACATTTTTCTATTTAACCCATAGATGAGACCCTAACAGGTACTAGCACTCCGGGTCAGAGTGTACCTGGGAGCAATGGTGATGAAGAGGTGCTCCACATTTCCCAAACCTCCAAAACTGGAACCTCACCATCAGATAGTTTAACGCCATTCCCAGGACATGTAGACCCTCAGTGACCGCCTTCTAGCACCCATATGATAGAAAGGGGTTGGGGCTTGTCATAAGTGCAATAGGGTTGGGGCAATCATATAGGTGCTAGGGCTTGACGTGACCAGCCGATTTATCGGAGGGGCCTCTGTGACCGCCCGTCTAACCCAAGATAGGGCCAAAGTGGAGTATTGCAAGTCATGAACTGCTCATCCACCTGGGTTCTATCCTTAAGCATCACGGGTCGCCACCCACGGCCAACAGGTGGCTCCATTGGGGGACTCCTATCCCTCTGCAGAGGTACAGTCGATGCATTATAATGCCCCAGAAGACAGGGCGGCTTAAAGGGTAGTTATTCCTTGCTAGTTGAGTTACAATGTACATGAGTATATATGGGTAAATACCTACATATCTTACCGTCAAATATTAATTTCATGAATTAGATGCATCAAAGGTCGACTCATTCAGAGAATCGATTTATATACGAGGATAACACGCGATTTGAGCATGCCCATTTTTATATATCTTTATTTTCAACTATCAAAACTTTGCGGCTTCCGTGGACAAGTGTTTAAGTTTTGATATAATTGAATATTTTATCAAATTAGAAAGACTAATGAAATTAAGTACGCGCACAAAAAGGATTATTTTACTTTATTCTAATTGATTTTAATATAAAATTATGCATGGAATTGCTTTTAATACGTTTGGGAAAAACAATGATATTAGAAATCAATAACACCAAGTAATTATTTATTGAACACTTTTATTAAAACCGGTATGCAAATTATTCACACCAGCTACTATATAAACATTTATTCTTTAATGATATATGACACACATTGGGGGATTTTAAACACATTAATAGCACAGGATTTTCGGGGCCTGTGTCTATTAATGAAATTAACTGCGTCGATCCCAGGGGGGCTATCCCCCCAGGCAACACCTGCCCCCTTGACTTAATGGGGAATGCCGACGGATCGACGCATTTTTTGTGTCTACCACCTATGAGCTTCGGCTTGTGGGTGGGCCCACATAAAAATGTCCTTGTATCACGCCCTCATAAGTGGGATGAGAGGCAAATACCATAACATGGGCCCTTCGGAGCCTGTGACTCCAGTGGCCGAAGCCACTGGACTATTAATGTAAATTAACGGTATGATCTGAAAGGCCCTCCCGCCCCCCAGGCAATACCTGCCCTCTTGATTTGCCTGAGGCAACCCATTGGGAGGGAATGTCGATGGGATCTACGCATATTTTGGGTGGTCCAATATTAAAAAAGATCTTGTGTCACACTCGCATACGTGGGATGCGAGTTAAATAACTTAATAACACGGGCCTTTCGGAGCCCTTGCGTTAATGAAATTAACGGCGTGATCCCAGGAGGCCATCCTCCAGGCAACACTTTCCCCTTGATTTAAAGATGCAGGTCTGGATTTATTGTCCAGTGCCTGAGGCGCCTCCATTGAAGCGGAATGTCGAAGGGATCTACGCATTTTTTTTCATCTGTCATCCCATTAGCTTCGGTTCGTGGGTTGTTCCACACTAACCAACTTTGTGTCATTCCCGTATACGTGGGATGCGAGGTAAATGCCTTAATAACATAGGCCGTTTTGAGGCAAATCTATCTCAGCTAGACCTTAATAGAGAAACTATTAATAATAAGATGCTAATTAAGATAGAATAATGATTACTTGATAAACATAGAGAATATAACGGAGGTGACGTAGTTTCAGTTACAGAAAGATTGACACATAATCCCCATCATGATAAGTTGTTATGCTGTTCGTTTCTATTGCTAAACTGCATCTTTATTTTTCCCTCTTTTTTGTTCCTCGTTCAATTTTTATTTTTATAATTTGTTTGTATTTTTCTAAATCGGAATTTCTTTCCTTCTAAATCGTCTCAATTTATTCTTTTAATCGCTTGTTATTTTCGAATTTCTCCTTAAAAATAGCCCGATTATTTCTGTTCACTTCTACGTACAAGATCGAAAAATAGAAATATAATATGTATACCAAAAAACAACAGAATAAACTGACACCAGATGGTACAGACAGTTCCTTTATGAAATCGTTCATTGCAATTTTTTAGGGAGATTTCCTAAGTATTTGAAAGTCCTCTTCACAAATATTAAAAATAAAAAAAAACTCAATTATTACCAAAAAATATTTTTAAAATGAACAATTCAAATTTTTCAAAGGAATTATTGAGTTTTAGTTTTAGTAAAACAAAACATTTAAAAATCAATATATATATATATATATATATATATATATATATATATATATACTTTTTTCAAAACGGAATATATCAAGAAATTTAACTACTAAAAATAAGCTAGGGCTTTAGAATACACCGACTGCACCACTGCAAGGGGGCGTAGACACCCCCAATGAGGCCAGCTGCTGTCCATGGTTGGCGACCCATGATGCTTAAGGACGGAATCCTAGTGGATGAACAACCTTACCGAAATCTTATTATAATGGAGATAAAATTGTTTTACATTTGACAAGTTATTATTCTATAACGATTATTTTATAATGTGCCACAATTAGGTTATACCCATGATTTAGGTCACCACAACTATGATAAAATATTTGCCACAAAAATATGAACCCTACCGATGTTTTATCTGAATTAATACGAGCAAAAATCTCAGGGATAAATTTTTAAAGAAATCCATTAACAAGAAGAAATAACTCTATTTTATTCTTTACATACTATTTTAACTAGAATTTTAGCAATGAAAGACGGGTGTGATGGAAAAGTAAGTTTAAGTTTTTCTATTTTTCTATTATACTCCCTCTGTTTCAAATCTTTTTATATGCATTCTTGTTTAGTTTCATTAGCCTTTCTAATTTAATATGTTGTTGGTTGTTGGCATCCTTCCGTCTACGAGAGACGATGGAGTAGTGTCAAGGTGTTTGTTAACTTGAACTGCATAGCCTGGGCGGGTTTATATGGAGGATGAGCTGTTGCCCTTGCAGCAAATCCCCCCTCTCCACACTGCCGCTGTGTTCCAAAGGAAAGGTAAGTTACCAATGCGGTTTGGCAACGGTAGTGTCGCAGGAGTTGATGGGTAGCATTGGATTTCTGCATCACACCACCTTAGGGACTCCAGCTCCTGATTTATTTTCGGGGTTTACTCCCTTCGCCTTTCCTTGAAGGCAACAGATTCAAGGAACCTTGATTCAAGGACCGACTCTTTATACATCGTTACAATTCATAATGTAGGTTTTCAGCTCATTATGATAATTTTTTTTTTTAAATTTAAAAAGATAAAAATACAACAAAAAAACAAAAAAAAAAACGCAACATGCATATTTACCCAACCCTTCCACCACGATAAATCCCCAAATGGGTCTGAATGGGCTCTTTAGCCTTTGTCGGCAACCCATAAACTCAAGAAGTCCGACACAGAACCTCTAATTTAATACAGTATTTTATTATATTAAAACTTTAATATTTGCAACCAGAGGGTGCATATATTTGCTAGTATATGTATATTCATTATTCTATAACGATTATTTTATAATGTGTCACAATTAGATTATACCCATGATGTAGGGTCCAATAACTATGATAAGATATCCCCCCACAAGAATATAAACACTACCGATGTTATACCAGATTATCAGTCGTCAAAAACTTACAGAAGAGCATGAATTATCAAATAACTCCATAAATTCTTTATTCATACTAGCAAATATATGCACACTCCGGGTGCAAGTATTTAAGTTTTAATGTAATAAAATATTGTATTAAATTAGAAAGGCTAATGAAACTAAATAAGAATGCAGATAAAAAGTTTTGAAACAGAGGCAGTATAATCGAAAAATAGAACAACTGAAACTTACTCTTCCATCAATCTCGTCTTCCATTGTTATTTTTTCTAATTTAATTATTTAGTTAAAAGAGGAAGTAAAGAATAAAATGACAGTTATTTGTTCTTGTTAATGGATTTCATTTAAGATTCATTCAAGAGATTTTTGCTTATATTCATTAAAATAAAACCAAACAGTTAGAAATCAATAATACTAAGCACATATTTATTAAAATCACATTTTTAATATCAATATGCAAATTAGCCCTCCCATTCACATTGTAAACCGCTATTTTGTTGTATATATAAATATAATTGCATGTTATTAGTATGTGGATATGGTTAACAGTATAAATAATGTAAAACAATTTTATTAATAATTGAGGTTTAAATAAAAATGAAAACATTGAGAATGTGACGTTAATAACTAACGGAATTGTGACTTAAGTAATAATATAGTTTCGGTTACAGACAGAAAAACACACAATCTCCATTATAATAAGATGTACGATGGCTGAACTATATAAAATATAATTTGTAAGAAAAAATGATTTTTTTTTTTTTTAGAATTGTCGTTAAATGAAAAGTGTGTGTGCAAACATGGCGACGCCGAGTCACCAAGAAGTTAAGTTAAAATTCTCCCACTGTCTACATTCGTTAACGAAACGTTTAAACTTACTTAGATCAAAATAATTTAATATACGAATTTGCTATCTCGCTGTCACTAAATAGTTTCTTCATTGAAAGAAACATTCTTTATGCATAAAGGAATATATATATATATATATATATATGTAAACAAGGTTTGTTTAGAATGGCTTTTTGCCGATAATTTTTGGGAGAATAAGTGCTTAATTGGAGTCGTACCTAATTTTGAAAATTAATTAATTAATAATGAATTAGGCGGGAATACCTATTAAATGTATGGCTAAACAAATCGAGAAAAATCAATCTCTGTATGTACATTTCGGCCTATTAGGCCTCATCAGCAGAGCTATAGATCGGAAGACCGCCCTGTGCGTGATTTGAAACCGGACTGCCAAGCTGACAGTTGTAAACAAGGTTTGTTTAGAATGGCTTTTTTTTAGCCATACATTTAATAGGTATTCCCGCCTAATTCATTATTAATTAATTAATTTCAAAATTAGGTACGACTCCAATTAAGCACTTATTCTCCCAAAAATTATCGGCAAAAAGCCATTCTAAACAAACCTTGTTTACAACTTATCATATCGTCGTGTAATAAAAGTCACTAGAAGAGGAATATTAACCTACTCTAAACAAATCATAAAATCTAAGAAGTCCGTTTAGTGTAGAGGTTATGGGATCGGCCTGTCAGCTTGGCAGTCCGGTTTCAAATCACGCACAGGGCGGTCTTCCGATCTATAGCTCTGCTGATGAGGCCTAATAGGCCGAAATGTACATACAGAGATTGATTTTTCTCGATTTGTTTAGCCATACATTTAATAGGTATTCCCGCCTAATTCATTATTAATTAATTAATTTTCAAAATTAGGTACGACTCCAATTAAGCACATATATATATATATATATATATGTGTGTGTGTGTGTGTTGTGTGTGTATGTGTGTGTGTGTTTATATATATATATATATATATATATATATATATATATATAAACACACACACACACATACACATATATATATATATATATATATATATATATATATATATTAAAAAATATATATTTAATAAATAAGTAATCCACAGACACATGTTTCGAGGTTTCACCTTTTATCAGTATAGCCACTATACCGTAACAGCTACCCGAATGAACTTTCGTTCGCCAAGCCTTTAACCCGTACGGCCAGAGGCAGCTGTCAAATATAGGAGAATATTTAATCGCTACATTTCTAAGCGGAAATGAATTCACTAGAGTCCTCAAACATGTTTAAACAAAGCGAGGGTTAGCTAGACGCCAGAACGGTGAATCAGAGAACTCAACCAAACTGGGAGTATATATATAATAAATAAGTAATCCACAGACACGTGTTTCGAGACAGGGTGCCCCTCCCCCCCCAAAAAAAAAACAGCCTGACTTTCAAAAAAGTCTGTGTGTGGCCTGTTTTTTGGGTTCACCCTACATATTGTGATTGCCACTTCTTCACAGAAGAAGTACATTTCTACAAAGTTCGGTTTTTGAGGACGCAAGTGGGTCAGAAGTCCAGCTTTTCTTTTACACGTCCTGTCGCATAAAAGACACGTGAAGCCTCCGGCTAACACTCGTACACATACATGTTTTCCCGTCGTCGTCTGTCACCATAGGACCGCATATAACTCGAGAGACCAGCTCGTGAAAGGCAAGCCCTACCACATATAACACATATATGGTCAGACTTGAACAATCCATCCGCCACACCTAGCATGCGATAGCCCTCATATCGTATATTACATATACTGCACACAATGCATAAACAGCGGATATGTAGGAGAAACATCAACATCTTTTAGACTAAGATTAAATTACCACAAATCCACAATAAAACTCAAATCCCCGCATAGTACAATAGCACTTCATTTTAACACCCCACAACACAACCTTACACACCTCAAATATATTTTAATAGACCACGCATTTCCAACAACGCAATCTTGAAAACAAGCAGAAACGGAATGGATTTTAAAACTATGAAATCACGTGAGGGGACTGAACGCCGATATCGGAATACTCCGTTATTACAAATATTTTACAGATGCTGCTGCTGTCAATAACAACAAAGACAAAGGATCCGTTGAACAGGAGCAACATTCATTTGAAAAAAGGGAATCTAACGATCCCGAAAATTTATGATAACAAATAATAAAAAATAAGTGAATCCAATACTCTATAACATCGAGTTCGTTCATTTATTTTTAAATGCTTCATAATAATGCCCAACTTCAACATAAAAAAAAACATTATATATATATATATATATATATATATATATATATATATATATATATATATATGCCATATGTATGTACGCGTGTGTAACAGCACATACACAGACACGCCAGTAAACAGACAATCGAACTTATGCACACAAATACACAAACAAAATGTCCACCCCAACTCCACCAACACTAACAAAAATGACCATACTAATTATTTGTTTTAAAAACCATTCACTCTGATCGAATAAAAAAAACTGTTGAATCCTATGTCAAAAAAATTCCCACACACACACATATATATATATATATATATATATATATATATATATACATGTGTGTGTGTGTGTGTGTGTGTGTGTGTGTGTGTGTGTAGAGAGTTTTGTAGAAAAAAAACAAAAAGATGTTAAAAGTTTTGCTGCCAGAAATCTGTTTCGACCAATATGAAGAGGTCTTTATCAAAGCAACATTGTAAACGGAAAAACGAAATAAATATATCATTAATCACGAGGCACAGAACGCTCTCGATCAGTACAGTATATATATATATATATATATATATATATATATATATATATTATATTATATATTTTATTTCTTTTTTTTGGGGGAGGGGTAGTACATTTCCTAAATATTATTTAAAACTAAACAAATTTCTTAATTAAAATACATTTATAGTAACTCGAAAACAATTGCCAATTTAAATCCACGTACATTTCAGTGATATTTTTAGGGTCGTTATTTCATTCTTTGGCTATTGTTCTGTCTCAGTGTGCTCGTTGACCGTTTGAAAATAATTGTAAGGCTTTCGCCAGTAGTTTTAGCAAGAAATTACTATCCCTCCGACCTATATTGAAATTCTTGCTCCAACTGAGGACATATTTTCAGAGTACACAGATATATATCATATTTCTTTTACTAGAAGTTTAAAAATGGGAGGGCATTGAAGGTTAAGAGTTCAAATGTTGTTTTTTTAGGGTTTTTTTTTTTTTGGAGGGTAGTACATTTCCTAAATATTATTTAGAACTAAACAAATTTCTTAATTAAAACCCCCCCGAAAAAAACATTTATCCTGAACAAGTTGTGGAAACAGCACCCTACGAGAAAACAGCTGTACGGCCACCTACCACATATCACCCAAACCATCCGAGTAAGACGGACAAGACACACGGAACACTGCTGGAGAAGCAAGGACGAACTCATAAGCGACGTCCTCCTGTGGAAGCCAGCACATGGACACGCCAGTGTGGGCCGACCAGCAAAGACGTACATCGATCAGCTCTGCGCGGATACAGGATGCTGCATAGAGGACCTCCCGAGAATGATGAGTGATAGGGACGGATGGAGAGAGATTGTCATTGATATCCGCGCTGACAGCGCGACATGATGATGATGATGCTATTCTTATTTCAGTCATCTTTTTTATCATATTTCCCTTTATTTATTTGTTCTTTTCAACTTTTGTTTAAATAATTCAACCGCGTGGAACGAAGATAGCTTACTTGAGAACAGACAATCATTACCTCTGGTCCCTTCGACTAACTGCCAAATTCTAACTAATCTAACTTAGTTTCCTTCTTGGTTAGGTCAGTGCAAGGTGATCTGTTTATCAATCACTTTTTATAATGGTTATAATGGTAACATTACATTTACAATACCGTCATTTAAATTTTACGACACTTTAGTAATAATTTGTAGGTGACCCACGAATTATGTAACAATCTCACCGGCGTGATTATTCATACTTCTTTATTAATACACATAAAGTTGATGGAAATTATTCATACCAATGTATTAATATGTTAATTACTCAAATTTTGGGTGTATATAGCATAAGATTTTTTATTTTAAAAATTGTTTTTTTACTCTCGTCCTTTTTTTTATACAGTAATAAGAAGTTAACTAAAAAGTTTACAAATAAATAAATACCTACGATTTTGTGGAAAATTGATGTGGAAAATATTCAAAATAATTGTTTGATTATTAGATGCACGCACCATTTTATTTGAGAGGGACGGGGCTCAGTTTTTCATTTCAAATTGTTTTTTTTTTAATTTTTTTTTTACTCCTTTAATAAATATGAGGATTTTGCTTACTTATGATACAAACCCTCTGACATTGAATTTTGAACTCCCACCCTCTCAAGCAATGTCTTTCAAAAATTAATTTTTACGACGCCCAGAGGGTGTTTTCTGTTGCTAGTATATATAAATATACATGTGTGTATGTGCAAGTATGTTTGCGTATATATATATATGCATATGAATATATGTATATAAGATTTTACAATACACAGTCTCCCAGACACACAGACACACATAGACACACACACACACACACACACACACACACACACACATATATATTTATATCTGTGTGTGTATGTGTGTGTGTGTGTGTGCGGATATTTTTGCCAAAGAGACATTTTTTAATCTAGATAAGTAACTAGGGATTTATTCTTTTGTTTTTAATCATATCTCTGCTATTTTCTTTTAAAAATTTACTTTCGTTTTGATTGAATCTGATTAAGTCATTTCATAGTAAACATGAATGTCTTTTAGTATAAAATCCTAAGTCGCACTGCTTACCAAAAAATGGAAATTTCTCAAAGACCCACATGGAGATTAACCAGGAGGCATCATCTATAATTTAGAATCAAAAGAGAAAGACATCAATAATTGGACTGAAGAGAGAGAGAGGGAGAGGGAAGGAGAGAGGGGGAGGGATGAGGAGAGACAGGCAGACAGACAGACTCTAATATAGAGAGAAAGAAAGAGAGAGAGTGAAAGAGAGTTAGATATATATATATATAGAGAGAGTGGAGGGACAAAGAGAGAGAGACAGACAAACAAACACTAATACAGAGAGAGAGAGAGAGAGAGAGAGATAATAGAAATTAACATAGAGGTTGGAAATATTAACATTCCTTTTGAATACAGAGAGAAAGAGAGAGTGAGGGAGGGTAGAGAGAGAGAGAGAGAGAAAAGAGAATGATAGTAAGAGTGAAAGAGAGAGAAAGAAGAGAAAATCGAGAGAGAAAGAGAGAAATTAACATAGAGGTGGGAAAATATAAGCATTTCTTTTGAATACAGAGGGACAGAGAGAGAGGGAAAGTGAGAAAGAGGGAGAAGGGGGGGAGAAAAGAGAGAGAGAGAGGGGGGTAGACAGAAAGAGAGAGACAAAGAGAGAGAGACAAAGAGAGAGAAGGAAAATATAAGCATTCCTTTTGAATACACACACAGAGAAAGAGAGAGAGAGAGAGAGAAGAAAGAAAGAGGGAGAGTGAAGGGGAGAGATAAAGAGAGGGCGAGGGAGAGAAATACAAAGAGAGTAAGAGAGAAAGAGGGAGAGAAGGAAAGAGAAAAATAGAGAGAAAGAAAGAGAAAATATAGAGAGAAAACCCGCGTGCGAGAGAGAGAGAGAGAGAGAGCGGGGGGAGAGAGAAGAAAGAGGGAGTGAAGGGGGGAGATAAAGAGAGAGCGGGGGAGAGAAAGACAAAGAGAGTAAGAGAGAAAGAGAAGGAAAGAGAAAAATAGAGACAGAGAACCCGCGTGCGAGAGAGAGAGAGAGAGAAAGAGTGAGAGTGAAGGGGAGAGATAATGAGAGTGAGGGAAGGAAAGACAAAGAGAGTGAGAGAGAAAGAGAGAGAGAGAGAGCGAGAAAGAGGGAAAAGTAAAGAGAAAAATAAAGACAGAGAGAAAGAAAGAGAAAATATATATATAGAGAGAGAACCCGCGTGCGAGAGAGAGAGAGAGAGAGAGAGAGAGAGAGAGAGAGAAAGAAAGAAAGAAAGAAAGAGAGAGAGTAAAGGGGAGAGATGAAGAGAGCGCAAGGGAGAGAAAGACAAAGAGAGTGAGAGAGAGAGAGAGAGAAAAGGAAAGAGAAAAATAAAGAGAGAGAGAAAGAAAGAAAGAAAAATAGAGAGAGAGAACCCACGTGCGAGAGAGAGATAGAGATAGAGATAGAGAGAGATAGAGAAAGAAAGAGGGAGAGTGAAGGGGAGAGATAAAGAGAGAGCGAAGGAGAGAAAGACAAAGAGAGTAAGAGAGAGAGAGAGAGAGAGAGAGAGAGAGAGAGAGAGAGAGAGTGAGAAATTAACAAGCATGTGGGAAAATAATTCCTTTTGAAACAACTTGATCCATAGCTGAACACAAAATATATTTATGAATAATATCATTTAGTTTTTGGTTTCAAATCTTATTCAGAACAAAAATAAAAATAATATTTATTCTAAAAAAGAAAACGTTGGGGATTTTCTGGACTTAATTCTGGGAAGGATTTTTTTTGAAATTATTATTACAAACTAAATATTAAGTTTTTCTATGAACATCGAAATATCCATTTTGTCAAATCATGTCAATAATGATGCATTGCATATTGAAAATACATATAACTACAAATATAACTATAAACACACGCCCACACATACATACACAAAAACATACACGCATATATATATATATATATATATATATATATATATATACGTATGTATATATATATATACATAGATAGATAGATACATAAATGTATGTGTACACATATATATATATACCTGTGCGTATTTATATATATATATATATATATATATATATATATAATGTGTGTGTGTGTGTGTGTGTGTATATATATATACCGCACATGTATACGCACGTAATTAAATCCGAACACAGAGTTACATATAACAACAAATACAGACTTTATTGTCTGAGCAAGTGGAACATAGCATATATGACAAGGTACAAAACAGATAGGACGAAATTCATTTGGAAGTAAGAAAGTGTTCATGAAGAATATCAGTGTCACTTACTGATAGTTAAGGGTGCAAATAGTAGTATCACCTATTGGCGAAACCCTCGCGGTAAGGGAAGATAATCCAATCCAGCAGGGGTAGACAATCTCTATACAACTAACACATTCTGTAAAATAAGGAAGGATTCAAGGAGTTACTTTTCAAAATAAGTACAATTCCTCGTTGTTTGTTGGTTGCACATAGCAGAGTATCACTCTCAATATTGGATTTAGTTTGGTTTGTTTTGTTTTACGGCATATCAACTTCAGTGGGTCATTTAATGCCGATAACATTTTGAAATAAACCGATTCTTAATGGATGATACAATTTTTATAAATATATTTTTCTATTTAACCCATAGATGAGACCCTAACTCTACATTAAGTGTAGAACCTGCTGCTATTTATAGTTGGAAGAATTCATGCGTGCGTGGTAAATTACCATAACAGGTGGGAATGTGGTATTCTTACTCGCTTTTCGTGGATGTTTTGCAAGATTAGAGTTTTGGTTTGTTTTACGGCATATCAACCTCGGGGGGTCATTTAATGCCGACAAAGTTTCGAAATAAATTCATTCTTAAAGTAGAATCATTTTGTTTATGAATTCATGTTTTTCTATTTAACCCATAGATGGGACCCTAACAAGTACTACCACTCTGGGTCAGAGTGGACCAGGGAGCAATGGTGATGAAGGGGTGCTCCACATTCCCCAAACTTCCAAAACTGGAACCTCACCATCAGATAGAGTTTAACGTCATTCCCAGGACATGTAAACCCTCACCCACCGCCTTCTAGCACCCATATGATAAAAAGGGGCTGGGGCTTGCCATAAGGGAAACTACGGTTGGGGCAATCATATAGGTGCTAGGGCTTGACGTGACCAGCCGATTGATCGGAGGGGGCCTCTCCGACCGCCCGTCTAGCCCAAGATATGACCAAAGTGGAGTATTGCGAGTCATGAACTGCTCATCTACCTAGGTTTTATCCTTAAGCATCACGGGTCGCCACCCACGGCCAACAAGTGCACCCATAGGGGGAGTCTTACCTTCTGAAGAGGTGCAGTCGGTGCATTCTAACGCCCCAGCCGACAGAGCGTCTCAGTATTGGAACATCATTTCGCCTTTCTAGTGGACGTTAAACCCCGCACAGTTAGCATCTTCTGATCTTGTCAAGTAATAAAGAAAAAAAAGACGATACTTCATTGAATGATTGGTTCCTTTGATGAAAATACTGACTGAGCAGATAAATGTAAACTGGGAAAGTACGAAGTCCATCGATATATTTGCCATTGAAGTTAGATCTTGGGGATTTATTCCTTATTTTACGTGGGCTACCCAAGCTCAAACCGAAGCTCGCGCGAAGGTCAGAGTAAAAAATTGCGAATATCTCCTCTGACATGATAGAATGCAGGAAATGATTACTTATATAGTTCCATACTAAGCAGAGTTCAATTAAGTACACTGAAAGATCTGAAATGCTAATGAATTCAGAATTTCCTTCATTTGCATAATTCCAATAAAAAGGGTCACTTCAGTACATTTATTGTAGATGCGATTTTTGATTAAACATTCCCTATATAAATATTACATATTGCATTTATAAATATGAGGTGTGTCTGATAAATAACAGAACTGACATTACAAACAATTTATTTCAATTTCAAACAACAAACTCCATCTAAGTAATTATCCAGCAATTTCATGCACTTTTATCACCATTCACAGCTTGGCTTTTCTGTCCTATTTGAAATCATCCTTCTCAGATCAACCCTAGTTCAATTTTGTAAAATAAGGAAGGATTCGAACAGTTACTTTTCCAAATAAGTACAATCCCTTCTTGTTTGATGGTTGCACAGAGTAGAGAGTGTCACTGTCGATATTGGAATGTCATTTCACCTTTCCAGCAGAGATAACATTAACCCCTTACTGTCAAGAACTTCTGATCTCGTCAGATAATGAAAAAAAAAGAAAAGTTGATTTAATGGTTCCTTTTGAGGAAACCCCTAACTGCGAACATGAAAGTAAAATGGATAAGTCCTGTGAAATCGGTTGGACTAACGATATATTTACCATTGAAAACAGATTCTGGGGATTAATTCCTAATTCGACCTCTGCATTTCTAAGTACTCTCGGCTTATCACCGGCTGAAAAAAAAAAAAAAAAAAAAAAAAAAAAAACGAAATATACGAAATCCTTCAAAATACATTCATTGTATTTTGATTTCATCATCATTGGCAATTCAGTCTCGAAAGACTATGATAAACGTTTTTGTGTGCCCCTGAAGTTGCAGCGCCTCCTGTGACTATGAAGCCCTATGTTTGAGAAATATTCTCGACCACAGATTTTGCATTTGTAGGTTGTCCCTGTAGATGATGATGTTCCGATGCTTTGTTGCGGAACATTTTGAGGATTATTTCCTAATTCGACCTCCGCATTTCTAAGTACTCTCGGCTTATCACCGGCTGAAAAAAAAAAATAAAAATAAAAAAACGAAATATACGAAAAGCCTTCAAAATGTATTCATAGTATTTTGATTTAGAATCAACATAACCGGATGGCATCGTAAGTTGCTGCTGATACAACGGGTGTTAGTGGTAATGATACATAAACCCCGAAAATATCATGGTGTTGCAAGATAATAATGGATATAATTAAGGAACACGTGTATTAATATATATGTGCTTTCTTTTCCATAATAATTCAATACATTTGACACTTGCTATAGTTTCCTTCAATTAATTAACATTTATCAGTACGTTTAACTTAACACATACCGTCTATCATATGTCAGTATTACATTTACATTAAACGCGTTGACATAACCACGTGATGATTTTCGGGGATACAAAGAAGATTTGTGAAAGTTCAAATAAAATTTCGTATGAAAAACATAAGTAAATTTTTAAAAGAAGAGAAAATGCAAGGATTCCTTTTCTTTGTTGTTTGATGGTTGCACAGAAAAGAGAGTGTCGTTGTCAATTTGGAATGTCATTTCACCTTTCCAGCGGAGATAACGTTAACCCCCTACAGCCAGGATCTTGTGATCTCGTCAGTTAATTAAAAAGAAAGAGGTTACTCCATTGATTTATCGGTTCCTTTTGAGGAAAACATTGACTGGGAAGATAAATGTTACACATAAACTACGTTTTACGCGGGGAGCCACGCTCAAGCCGAAGCTCGTGCGAAGGACAGTGTTAAAAATAGCGAATATCCCCTCTGACATGATGGAATGCAGGAAATGATTACTTATAAACATCGCTACTAAGCAGAGTTCAATTAAGTACACAGAAATGTCTGATTTACTAATGAATTCAAAGGAAAGAGAAGAAGAAGAGAAAGAGAAGCTGGTGGACAATTGTTCATATGTCTGTATTACATTTATATTACACGCGTTGATCATTTTCGACAATACAAAGAAGATTTGTGAAAGTTCAAATAAAATTTCGTATGAAAAACATAAGTAAATTTTTAAAAGAAGGAAAAATGCAAGGATTCCCTTTCTTTGTTTTTTATGGTAGCACAGAGAAGAGAGTGTCACTGCATATTTGGAATGCCATTTCGCTTTTCCAGCAGAGATAACGTTACCCCCTACGGTCAGGATTTTGTGATATCGTCAGTTAATAAAGAAAATTAAATGTTTGGTTGGATGTTAACATTT
The DNA here is from genome assembly GCA_023376005.1 of Doryteuthis pealeii. Lineage (NCBI taxonomy): Eukaryota > Metazoa > Mollusca > Cephalopoda > Myopsida > Loliginidae > Doryteuthis > Doryteuthis pealeii. Next base: position 12,574,424 of record CM042169.1, read on the forward strand.
GTGTATTTTATGTCGAAACGTTTGTTTTATTCCTTGTTGTTAGGTGTTCAATTTTTAAAACATTTTTAAAACTCATTTTTTCATCTATTTAACATAGATGGGACCCAAAAAGTTACAACGACTCTCGGAATGAACCTGGAAGTAATGGTAGTGAAGAGTACTCCACACTCCCTAGAGCTCCAGAATTGGAACCTCACCTCTAATGCAGTTTAACATCATCCCAGGACACTAAGACTCTCAGCTACTGTCTCGCAGCATATATATAATAAAGTGAATTTGTGTTTGCTATAATATCAATACGACCGGGAATATCATATAGATGCTAGGGCATGACGCGACCAGCAAATTGATCGTGTGGAGCCTCTCAGACCGCACGTCTACTACAAGTTAACGTGAAAAGGGAGTGTTGCATTGGTTTAATTGCTTCTTTAGAGGGAACCACTAACTGGGCACATAAACGTAAAATGGAAAAATCCTCTGAAAACGGTTGGATAAATTATATATTTGCTATTGAAATCAGATTCTGTGGATTAATTCATAATTCGACCTCCGCATTTCTAAGTACTTTCGGCTTGTCACCTGCCGGGGAAAAAGCAGAAATATACGAAAATTTTCCAAAATGCTTTCATCTGGTATTCTCGCACTTTGAATTAAAATCTTTTGACTCACCTTGTATTCTCAAAACAAAAAAAAAAGAGTCCATTCATTCTTCATTTCTATCTCGGTAAATACTGCTTTAAACTTGGTACTATTTTGACGCACCTTGTATTCTGAAAAGAAGTATGAATGAAAACGTAATTTTCTTTTACAAGGTGTGCCAAAAAAGTAAAAAAATCTCGATACTTTTTGACACACCTTGTATACAGAAGAAAGTAACGGAAGCTCGCCATAAAGTGAGCGGACTGTAGAATGCTCCTCATTCTAGTTGCAAAACCGACGGGAAGTTCAATTCCAGGATTCTCTTGTCTTGTTTGTTTTTTTATATCTTATATAATTGATTATTATGAAACGTTATTTCTTTTACAAGGTGTGCCAAAAAAGTACATAAATCTCGATACTTTTTGACACACGTTGTATACATATAATTCCGCTGTATATTTTCTAAAAATGGTTTTTAATCGATAGATGGCATCAAAGGAATTGGTTTCCACAATTCTCTCAGAGATGGTGCGCTTTGATTCGAAAGTATTTGCTATACAAAAGACGAAAGCTGAAGATTTAAAAAAAAAAAATTGATGAAAAAAAGAACACAGTCGAACCCAAAAATATCTCTACATATTATATCTTTATTGTGAATTGTAAATAGTATATTAGATCTTTCTAATAAATAATTCATCGAATGGAGAAAAAAAAAACATATGTCAACAAGAGAATATTGAATAATATGTGGGAGAAAAAAATATATGAATCTCAATACGCAATTGTTCTTCTTTGAAAGGATTTATATTTTTGTACACATACACATACACAAGAAAAGCGGATCGCTTGGAATGCAATGTATGACAGAGAATGGTGGAAGACTGACAGGGTTGTTGCGGTGTCAGGGATGATGTGAACAAGAAGAAAAAAATAAAAGAAACAAAGTCATATGTACAGATTGTATTATTACCCAGTGCTAGTTCATTATTATTGTATTGTGTTAAAAGGATTCGATATCAGAATAATGTCACACCTAGCAATAATTGAAACAATTGTATTTGTATGTTTAAATGCTGATAGCGTCTAACATTGCCATTAACTTAATAATAATAATAATAATAATAATAATGGTAATAATAATAATAATAATAATATTATTATTATTATTATTATTATTATTATTATTATTATTTATTATTATAGAAAGGCCATCAGCTAACACTAGTGTGAAAAACTTACAAGATGTGAAACAACAACAACAACCACCACAATAATAATAATTATATATAGAACGACTATCAGCTAACGTTAATGTGAAAAAGTCAAAAGATGTGAAATAATAATAATAATAATAATAATAATAATAATAATAATAATAAGTCCCAAAAGGATTGGAAAAGGGTCTGGAGTGTTTGGAAATCAGAGGAAGGGTTGAAACCATTCAGAACACTGCACTGCTGCAATCTGCCAGAATACTCAGAGTCCTGGAGACCTGAGGAGACTGTCATTCAGACTCCAGTGAAAGACCATCAGCTAATGCTGATGTGAAAACTCAAAAGGAGCAAATAATAATAATAATGATATAATAATAACAACAACAATAATAATAATAATAATAATAATAATAATAATAATAATAATAATAATAATAATAATTAATGCCTTAAGAACAAATTGTATCAAAGCAAAAATTGATAAGACGCAACAAAACAGTAAATGTAGACTGAGCGGTGACAAATATGAGACTGTAAACCATGTATTGGAACGGTCCCAATAAACTTGGAAAAAGACTGCAGGATCTGGAAATCAGAGGAAGAATTGAGACCATCCAGACTACTGCACTGCTGCAATCAGCTATAATAATTGCTGCATAAAAAATGCCATAGGAACAAATTATATGAACTGTTCTTTGAGCCACTTCTTCATTACAGATTTCACTTCCTCGTTACTGGAATAGTGTTTGCCTCACAAACCCTCTTTCATGAGGTCGAAGGTAGGTAAACCTTAGTCCAGTGACGAAGAAGTAAAATCTTTAGAGAAGAAGTGGCTCAAAGAACAGTCAACAGAATTTTACAGGGCTGGGATACATGCTCTCATTCGAAGGTGGAACATTGCTATTGGGAAAAAACTGTGACGAAGTGGGGATGTGATCCAGTTTCAATTTGATGTATGATACATGTTCCTGTGTTGGTAATTATACCTGTCCTGAACAAAATGACATTACTTTTTACTCACATGTGGAGAAAGACCAGCTTCATTTTAATGTATGATACATGTTCCTGTTTTGGTAACCATACTTGTCCTAAACAAAATGTCATTACTTTATGAGGTATGGGGAAAGTAGGGATCTGATCCACAGAGGACCAGCTTCATTTTTATCTATGATACATGTTCCTGTGTTGGTAATTATACCTGCCCTAAACAAAATGGCGTTACTTTTTTACTATTCTATGTAGAGAAGTAGGGATCTGATCCACAGAGGACCAGCTTCATTTTAATGTATGATACATGTTCCTGTGTTGGTAATTATACCTGTCCTTAGCAAAATGGCATTCCTTTTTTGACTCACCCTCGTAAATAAGAGGCATTAATTTTGGATCGTCCTTCATATCCTTTGTTGATGTCACGAAGTAAAGCCTAAATGTTTGCACTAAGAATTTCCCTGGATTTAACATGCAATAATCTCTTGGAGAATGCTGCTAGTTATCAGCGAAAATATTTTATCAGTGAATTTTCCTTTTTAACCAGAGATTACAACAAAAAAAATTATATTGAATGTGTGTTTAACATTCTATTAATTTTCCTGAACACAATTTCTTTACTTTAAAAACACACATTATTCTAAAAAGACAACAACAACAAAAAAAAGATGTCTACACCCCACACATAAATAAAACCCGCAAAATTTAAACTTTCAAATCGTGTGCTCATAGTGAATAATTCAAGCTTAATACAATATTTCCATATTGAATTTTTAAAAAGAAAAAGCCGTGAATATTTTTCTTGTGATCATTTTTCCCTCGATTCCTTTGTTGAATTTTAAAGAGCCCACAAATCTTATTAAACATTACCTTCTGACAAAGAAACTTATACTATATTTAATAAATTCAATCATGTGTGCCCATTGAACACGCTATATATAATTTAAATAGTTATTAATACACGCTACTGAATATATTATAACATGCGCATTTTTCAACAGAAGAACGGTACACTATCCGTATTCTGCATACAGGGGCCGGAACAGAACAATATCCCAGATATGGTGACGCGTGTTGTAATTAGTGAAATTTTAATTAAATAGATCACTAATTAGGACTGAGTCTATTCTAGACCTGGCCACTCCAAGCGGATTCAACAGGTTTGAATTCAGAGTTTTCCTTCTCCTAGACTGGTTGCCTAACTAAGGTTAAAGAGCCCAGTCTGTCCTACTATTTATCCATAGCTGGATGGAGAATAGGATTCATACCTTTTCCAAGGATATTAGCGCTAAGTGAAATGCAATTACCATATCCAGGATTTGAACCCAGGGCGACGAGTTCATTTCCCATGACTTTAAACATTACACCACGCGCTTCAATATAAAATAAAATAAAATAAAATAGTGAAATTGTAATTAAATAGATCACTAATTAGGACTGAGCCTATTCTAGACCTGACCACTCCAAGCGGATTCAACAGGTTTGAATTCAGAGTTTTTCTTCTCCTAGACTGGTTGCCTAACCAAGGTTAAAGAGCCCAGTCTGCCATTTTATTTACCCAAAACTGGAGAGAGAGAAAGAGTAGTTGGGTCCATAACTTTCCCAAGGGTATTAGCGTTATGTGAACGGTAACTTCATCCAGGATTTGAACTCGGGACGACGAGTCCATTTCCTTCGACTTTTGACCATTACACCACGCACCTCCAACCTATTGGTTACCGTTGAAGAAAATGGGTACGGCAAGACGAGTTTAAATCCTGGGCGTGGGTGTAGCATTTCACATAGTGCTAATACCCATGGGAAAGGTACGAATCAAACTATTCTCCCTCTAGTTATAGGTAAAGAGTACCGCATACATTTTTTTAAACTTTGTTACGGCGACCGGTCTAGGAGTAGGAAAATGCTGAATTTAAAACAAAACAGCTCCCTTTTTGTTAGTCAAAAAATACTTTGAGAGTCCTTCCTTCCCTTCTCCTCCCCCTTCAATACAAATCACTTAAAACTGTCAACGCACTTCTAAAGATTTTAAAATGGGTAATTAACTTAGGATTTGAATGACAAGGCTTGACCTGTCCTGATCCTTCCTTCCGGTGGTTACCGTGAGAATCGGTGGAGAAAACCCTCTTCCGGCTTAGATTAGAAATAGATTTTAGTCAGTCGGCGAGAAACCACGACGGTGGTGAGTCGTGTGATACACGCGGCCGACTCGATCTGCGCAGGTAGTCTGGTGGGGGATTTCGAGAATAAAATATGATCTAAGTTAAATCGAAGTCTTGTGTTATTATCTAAAAACTAACAATGACACAGGGTTTCTGATAAAGAGAAATCCCCAATGGAAGACCAGACACGAAGTCCCCAAGACGAAGTCCAGATGCTAGAAGAGACTGACCTAGAAGAAGCCGTAAGATAGAAAAGAAGAATAGAAGTAAGAAGTTAGGAAAGTAAGAAGGGTATGCAACATTGCTATTGTCTTCGCTCTCGAGAATTAAGATATGCCTACCAACTGACTGAGCCTCTTTGTCTCGCTTGGATGAACTGTTCGATTCTGGTTGATTTTAACGGCATGTCAAACCGTCTAAGTTTATTTTATGCGTAAACGTAAGGGAACCTCCATATTTACATATTTTAAGTCATCCACAGACACCGTGTTTCGACGTTTCACTTCTCTTCAGTGTGGCTAGACACATCAACTACCTCTGACCAGGAGCAAGCCCCGATTCTTTAACATCTCGGCCATTTGACTGCTAAAGTGTGTGGTGTTTAAACTGTTAAATACATACATTTGTTTATATATTTTACGGTCACTGTAAACAGACGATCATGGCTTAAGTGAAAGTTAATTTAAGTCACCCCTAGAGAGCACTACCGGGTTTTGGGAGCATATAATAAGTCATCCACCCAATACCAGACACAGTGTTTCGACGTTTCACGTCTCTTCAGTGTGGCTAGACACAGCATCTACCTCTAACCAGGAGTGAAATCCGACTGACTTTTTGTCCACCCAATACGGTCATTTGACATTTGCTGTAAAACGGATCGTGTTTAAACCCATTAAATACATACATTTTTTTCTATATTATTATTGTTTATAATATTTTTACGATCACCAGAGATCACCAGACGATTATGACTTAATGTTACGTAGCGGCTTTCTTCGCTACTCTAAATCGTGTAAGTAAGTAGTCGTTGCGGGTATATATGGTCACGTAGCGAAGTATGTAGTAGTCAGCTACTACCGACTACTGGACTTCAAATAAACAACAGATACGTATGTACAAAGAGAGGACCCTTCTTTATTTTCTTCGGTGTGTGGGTGGTAAAGGCACAGAGCTTCACAATGAAAATGCCGGCGGCTGGCGAAGAGCGCAGTGTTCACAATGAGTGCCGAGGGTTGACGGAGAACGAGATGATGCTAATCGGCTTTCGCTGGGGCTGACTGACTGTCGGCTCGACCCTCTGGTTTCGCTAATTGACGACACGCCTACGCATTTTTATCTTTTGATCTGATAACCGGACGTTTGTTATATATTTCTTTATCTTCTCCATGCTTCCTTGACCCGGAAAGCCTCGCCTTTCGTTTTACCCTTTTTTAAAATATTTTTTTTTAATCTCTTTGTTCTTTTTGCCCGGAAGTTCCGTCTTCCGGGCGAGGACATACAACATTAATACTGTCAGTGAACGTTAATTTAGATATGTTATGTTGTTTCCCTTAAGGATTTATTTTTTGTACACGTGCCTATGTAAAATAGGATTATGTTTATGCCTAGTTGATAAGCGAATTGCATTCATGGTAACTTCATATTTTGTGTATTTTTTTCTTAAGGGGTTTATTCTTTTGCACAACGATGCAGTGAGAGGAAAGTCCTTGTGCAGAAGGCGTGAAAGACTAGCAGCTAATGCTAGTGTCAATAGGTACAGACGGATCACCTAATACCGGCTAGGAGACCAGACCTAGTATTGATTGACCAGAAGAAGAAAACCTGTCATCTCGTGGATTTGGCAACCCCGGCCAACCACCTAGGGAAAATGAAATAAAACGAAAAGATAGACAAATACTTGGACCTTGCCAGAGAACTGTGAAAACTATGGAATGGTCCCCAAAGCTCTGGAATATAATCCGGGTGAATTTAAAATCAGAGGAAGAATCGAGACCTCCAAACTACACACTGTTGAGGTCCGCTAAACAATAATTAACTCAGAAAGAGATTCATGGAGAACCTGAGGAACTTGCCTACCAGATGAACATCAAACTACGACAGACGTGTAAAAAACCTCACTATAATATAATATAATATATAATAAAATAATAATAATAATGTTGATAGCCCTTTAGAACGACCCAGTGTATTAGCAACAGACTCAGGAATTGACAACCGAGACCATGCACAAAACGTATATGATTACGAGATCAGAGCTAAATACTCCAGAGATCCATGATCTGTGAGAGACCATTTCATCACTCAAGCTCCAGTGAAAAAGGCCTACAGTTTAGCACGTGAATTCCAGTGGTAGAATATAAATATGCTCTTTATTTCAAGTAAGACATCAAGAGTCACCTAATCACACTCTATGTAACAAAAACTGCCAGGTCGACGGGACACGGCACAGTGGCGGCAGTTCATACAAAGTAGAATACACAACATTCGAATATTAGATAAGTAATTATCAGCCGAAATAATGGACATGCCCCACGATAAGATCGCTTCACAAGGCGGGATTTATAATCTCGACGGTACCTTGAACGCAACTACTGAGAAGACTACTGCACTAATAACACAATGGACTGACACTGGACTGAATCCAAATGACAGAGACACAAGGATAAACTGACCAGAGTGACATCAAGAGAAGCATAAACAAACTCCTCTGCAACAACATTAGAAAACATTCAAGGCTTCTCCAGTGATCTCTAAACGTGATACTGAATTCAACACCGCAAGTGCTTGTACTTATGCGATAAAACTACTGGAACAACACCCTAACATTGTCAATCTCAGTTGACATTTTTACAACGACGGACGTATAAATTTTTCACTTAAATTAATATTCATCTATCTTATAATAGAAGCATCTAAAATCATAGACATTCATTCATCTATCTTATTAATTACTAGAAGAAAATGCGCTCTCCAGGCATAAGATTTAAGTTTTATGTAAATGACATTTAAATTTACGAAAGGCTAACGAAATAAATAATAACGATATAAAAAGATTAATATTAATTCACATGTTTGTTCGGTTTCTGTCGTAACAAAAACTACGCTCACCTGCTTACGTACATTACCCAAATCCTCCATAAACCATAGCATAAACACACTCAAAATTCTTGAACATGCAACCATTAGACAGTCCTCATTGTTTCTTAAAACAAGTTTTTTATAAATACATGACTTGTATTATATATCCACTAAGATAGTTTGTTTATTTTAATACTATTTAAAGTCTTAACCATTTCAAATTGTTTTATTTAATCCCTAATGAATTTGCATGATTTTACTTTACTTCAAGCTATAACTCGCGACATTAAATTTTACTCCCCCCCTCAGGCAATATTTTTCAAAAATCTACTTTTACATCACCGTGGGTGTTTTTTATTTGTACTAGTTTATAGATGAACAATGAAAAGAACGTTACTTTTGTTCGAATACAAAGTGTGTCATAAAAAGTGCCGACTTTGAAGCTGTGTTTACCATGATAGAAAAAGAACAATGAATGGGACGTTAATTAATAAAAGGTTTGTCAAAAAGTACAAAAATCTTGATACGTTTTGACAAACCTTGTATATGTGATATGTGTGTGTGTAATGTATAATATATTTATAATTATACTGTATTCCACCGAAAATAAGACCTACCTGCCAAATAAGAAAAAACCCTTGGGATTTATTTCTGGATTGATTTTAATATAAGCCCTCCCTTTAAAAATAAGGTCCAGGTTGTGAGCAGACAAAAAATCTCGATACTATTTTGACACACCATATACTATATATATTATATATATATATAAAAGGTGTGACAAAAAATATCGGATATAATATATATATATATATATTATATATATATATAATATATAATATAAAGAGATTGAAACTGATGTGAATCCGACGGCGATAGTTGAAAGACATGAATATGGAAGAAAGTATAGAGGTTGATTAAAGGATAATATTAATCAAACTCACTTACACGTGATTTCGGTCAGGAGTTTATCTATGTGTGCTACAATATTTAAACTATTATTTTTAAATAAACAAATGAAATTAATAATAATAGAAAAAATGTAAGACAGTGTTCCGCACACAAAAGAAAAATTCGACCTTTCATCACGAGTGAATCACATATTTAAAAAATTATAAAAGGATTATCACTCTGCATGAAGGTCGAATTTTCTTTGTGTGTGGAACACTCTAACATTTTTTCTAATTGTTATTATTCATTTCATTTGGGTTAGTTAAAAAATAATAAATAATGTTATCCTTTCTATACTTTCTTTCCTTTATTCATTCTTTCAACAACAACACACACACACACACACAACACACACACATATATATATATATATATATATATATATATATATAAATCTACTGTTAGAATTGTTTCGTAAAGAATATGTAGTGAACCTTCGTAGTTAATTTCTATCGTTGATTCGCGTTCCCTAAACTTTGCTCACAAAAAACATAGGGCGCTTTGCGAATAATTATTATCACGACTCATACACCTTTTTTTTTCTTTCCAACGGTTGAATGATACGAAATCGTCTAGAAACGTTATTTTTGTTTCATCCTTTTAATACTCATTTTTTCTCGTTTTATTCTCGCGCCTCTGAATTTTAACCACCAGGGCCAGATAATTCGCCATTGTTTACTCTTTTGAATTTTTGAAAGCAGGTAGTAACGTGTGTACGATTTTTGGCGCCATCCTTGAGGCTCAAACAAATGGCCGCCTGTCCGCGGAGATCCCTCCTGTTAAGCTGAGCGCGATCCTTAGAAGAATAAACCTTTTGCAAAAGTTCTACCCCCACATCGGAACAATGTGGAGAAGTCGCTTGCCCGACAGACACAAAAATGAATATATCAGGCTGGTCTCGTATTTGTGCGTTTCCAATTATTCTCTATCTCGCTTCAACAACACCACAATTTCAATCACAAGTTTCAATACACAGACAAAACTCCTACAATGTTGACACAACCAATTGCACAAACTATACAACAATACATGTCACACTTGTCAACACACATCTACGTACAGACACATACAGTCATTGCAACATCGCGCTTAAAGAACAATTGAACTATACCAATGTAAAATAATGTATATAAAGTCTTGTTTCCTTTATCAATTTTTTCTTCTTCTTTGTTTCTATGAAACTTCATTTCCGTAGTCTTAATACATATAAATTGTGGGGGACCCATTACTCCGGATCTTCTTCAACTCCTCAACTAAACACTCACCAAACAACCCACGGTCCTTCTACAAGATACAGAGATAAAAAAAAGAACTTTGGTATGGATGTGGCCCTGCACTTAAAATTTTCCAAACACATAGAAATACAATACAATACAAGGCAAACACGATATATTCGATCTAACTACGCGAGGTAATCATGAATACATGGCAATAAAGCAAATGCTGAAAAAATTATTCATTGCATTAGTAAGACTTCATTTGAGAAATTTGCCACATCCGTCAGTTTAGAATCCACGACCCATAATCAAGGGTACTCTCACAACTTCATTGAGGGAGTTCAGAGGAGAGCCTACTAACAGTAATGAATAAATTAAAAAAACTTTTATTTGAAGGAAAGACTTAGGAATTATTTGGCTTTATCGACCAACAAGAAGCGGGATCAAGAGAAGTCTACACAAAATATACCCATATACATTAATTCAACGAACTTTGATCTTACTTACAAATAAATTTGCCTTCAAAATACTACAATACCTAGGGTCATAAATTAACAACTAGTAAAAGCATTTTTGCAAAAAAATGCAAGACAAAATTATTTTAGTAAACAGTAAATGGTGGATCTGGAGTAATAGTGAACTAGTATTTACAAGACTGTCATCTCTTATTGTTTACATTTTAAACCTGTTGCAGGAAAATTTATAGACATATTCATCTTTTTTTCTTGGGGGGGGGGTATTCTGTTTATAATTTGGCGGGGCTGAGACAATAAAGTCTGTTAGTTATCACTTTTATCTTTTTTGATTCAGTATGTATGTTTCATAGCACATTGGAGAAAGATAGACACCAACTATTGATCATTTTAACAAAGCCAAGCAAAAAAAATATACAAAATTATCAATAATTAGAGTCATAGATTAAAACTTTTAACAAAATTTTGCCAAAAAAATTGCAAGACAAAATTATTTTAGTAAACAGAGTGGTGAATACACATGGAATAAAAACTTACCAGCATCAATAGTGAAATGCCCCATCTCTAAACTCCTTCAAGGCAATGTTAGATAATCTGTGGAAAGATTATAAATATTCTGTGAATTTAAGATGATGTTTATAAGGAACAGCTGACAGTCCTCACACCTATATACTAGCGAAAAGATATTATTATTATTATCTATTCCGTTAGTGAGAAGGATGCTGTTCGGATAGAATTTCAAACTCGATAGAACATTTCAAACAGTACTACCAGTTCAGGTCAGAGTGGGCTAGGGAGCAATTGGTGATGAAGGTGTACTCCACATTCCCCAAACCTCCAAAACTAGAACTCACCATCAGACAGAGTTTAATGTCATCCAGAACATAAAGGACCCTCAGTCACTGCCTTCAGCACCATATATGATAAAAAGGGTTGCGGTTTGCCATTAAGGGTCATTGGGTTGGGGCCAATAATTTTCAACTCAAATTCTATACAAAACAGTATAATTCTGAAGCAACATGAAATGAGCGCTCAATGATTTATTTATAGCAACTTACAGATAAAGCTTCTTCAAACAGCAAGTCACCGTCGTATCTGAAAAATTAAACAATAAGACTTTAGCTTGATGGAGCTATCATTACCACTAGCCTTAGTACAACAGGCCTTAATCAGAGAAATAATCAGTTAGCATTTCACATGGCGCTAGTACCCTGGAAAAGGTATGAATCCAATTCTCACATTCCAGCAATGGGCAAATAGCAGGCAGACTGGGACTCTTTAACCCATGGCTAGGCAACCAGTCTAGGAGAAGAAACACTCTTGAATTCAAACCTGTTAAATTCCGATTAAGAAATTGACCTTGCTGTCGCATCATGCTCTTGCGGAGGGGTTGGTTAAATAATATACTAGTTAACTACATAACCAACTTCCATAATAAAACAGTAATGCCACCGAGACATCTTTAAAACATCGGCGGAGTGTATCCATTAAGAATGAATTTCTTTCCAGAACTTTATCGGCCATTTAATGACCCACTTGAGGTGCAATAATGCCGTTAAACAAAAACAAAACCAAAACCAAACGAAGACATCTAAAAAAACATCTGCGCACGTGTATCCACCATGTAGAAGTCAGCTGAAGGGTTAAAAGAGTTTTAAGATGGCCGTTGTTGGCACACACACCCGACAAGCCTCCATTACATTTGAAGACGAAACGACCTACTCTGGCAGTTGAAGAAGTTTATGAAGAGATTATTGGAATGGAATCCACGTCAAGCACCAGGGATTTGGCACATTGTGTCATGTTCAATTGTCTATGAACAATCTCCAAAGAATGGGTGGAAAACGGACAAAGAACAATTGGTTGGTTACGTGTGCAGTCGATTGAGAACGTTGCGTTACCGTCCTTACTATTATGCAACAATCGTTTATGTAGCTGTCTTATAAGGCTGACTAAAACGTCTATATATATATATATAATCGGTATACACAGGAATAAACCTAGTCGAGTTTCACCATAAGCGATCTTCAGGTTAAAATCCACTGAATTAATCAAGATATCATAATATGCAAGCCGATAACCAAAAAATACACGCCAAAACAATCTTTAAGTAGCTGTCTGATAAGGGTTGCCTAAAACCTTTAATATATATATATATATATTATATATATATACTATATATATAATATATATATATATATATGGAGAAAAGTAGACAAACACGGGATAGTTATGGAAACTGGAGTTTATTCGACGATACAACGTTTTGGTCATTTACACCTTCTTCAGGACTCGCGTTTTAGAGTTCTTGCCTTCAATGAAGAGCATTTCAAAATGGTGAGAACAGTAGGTTGTCAGTAGGTAAGTAAATGGGTGGCTTGGGGGTGGGTAGTGGATTTTCTTCGTCTCTAGATGGGGAGTGTTTATATGGATGCAGCGTGTGGGTCAAGAATGTTTGATGATGGGGTGGGCAAGATGAATTGAGTGTGTGTATGGTGATATGTTTGTTACGGGTTCTTGTTTTTCAATTGTCTCTGATTATATATGTGTGTTTGGAACTGGATTTGTCATAGTTTTATATGGGTGAAGGTTTTTTTTGTTCTTTTTTTATAAACTTTCTCTCCATCTATTGTCTATTTATATTTCAGTAGTATCTGTGTATCTTTCTATATATTTTTGAATTGAACCTGTGTGGGCTGCGTATGCTTTGTTGTGATTTTTATTTATTTATTTTTATTTTTATATTATTTTATTTTAAATTTTTGTTTTATTTTTTTGTGAGGGGGAGGGAAGATGTAATATATATATATATATATATATATGTTATCTATATATTATATATATTAAATGGATATACACAGGAATAACCTACTCGAGTTTCACCATAAGGATCTTCAGGGTTAAATCCACCGAATAATCAAGATATTGTTTAACTTGCAGCCGATAACCAAAAAAATTACACGCGTACAATCGCTTTAATTAATCCAGTAAAGTAAAGTCGACGGGGGCGCCCTAAAGTCGGTATTAAGACAGTCAGCGAGCGGAGTTCTATCCCCTCAATAGCGCTAGACAAGGAGATTGTTTAGCATCTGAGCTGGAGCGCCACCACATACCATCAGCTCCTTACGTTTACCGCACAGATCCCTGTTGCTACTCATACGCTAAGTGTGGTTTGAGACCGGTATCACTAGGAACCTTGTCGGTTTCAGCCGAACGTTCTACCGAACTGGAGCCAAAACCAATCAGTATCTGTTTAAATCAGTAGATGTTCAGTAACCGCTGAAAACATACTTATGGTGAACCTCGTGTAGGTTATTCCTGTGTATACTCTTATAATAATACATTTGCTCTACCTATACGTATTGAGCACCTTTCTTATATTGTATATCGCTGTTTCTTAATCATTTGTGAAACTTGTATCAACCATTGTGGCCCAATTTCATGGTAAGTCACCAATTTTCATATAAAATGCTCTTATGTTTATCATTATAAATTATTCTTATGCAAGATAATCCAAATGATTGTTAAGAAGGGATGATTCTATTTTGGGAATCATCAAAATCTCACTGTAGAGCCATACTGTATACTCTTATACATATATGTATATATTTACCAACCCCTCCACAGGAGCAGGATGCGACACAAGGTCAAATTTCGTAATTTTAAAGAGCACCACATACACGTATTAAGGATTACCTTCTGACAAAGAAACTTATACCCTGATATTTAAATAAATTCAATCATTGTGTGCCAATTGAACCACGCTATATCTATAATTTAAATAGTTATTAATACACGCTACTGAATATATTAATAACATGGCGCATTATTTATCAACAGAAGAACGGTACACTGTCCGTATTCTGCATTACAGGATCCGGAACAGAACAATATCCCAGATATGTGACGCGTGTGTAATTAGTGAAATTTTAAATTAATTGATCATTAATTAGGACTGAGCAAATTCTAGACCTGACCCACCCCAAGCGAATCTACTATCTTCAACAGCGTTTATGAATTCAGAGTTTTCCTTCTCCTCGACCGGTTGCCTAACCAAGCTTAAAGAGCCCAGTCTGTCCCTACTACTTATCCCTAAGCTGCGAGGAGAGTAGGATTATACCTTTCCCAAAGGTTATTAACGCTAAGTGAAATGCAATTACCACGCCCAGGTTCGAACTCGGCCGACGAGTCCATTTCCCATGACATTAACCCTTACCACCCACGCCGCTTCAATATAAATAATCCTAAAATGATATAAATAAAATAAAATAGTTAACCCTTCATAACTGTAAAAAATCAATCATTGCCTATTATGTTCGCATTGTTACATTAAAAAGAAAATTCAGAAGAAAAATAAAATACAAACGTGTAATGTCACGTTCAATTCGAATAATGGTTTCACACCGACATATAAATATATTCTTTACAAATATATTTTCTTTGATCAGCTACAATGGAAAGAAATCATACGAAGAATATATTTTTATTAATATATATAGCATGAAGAAAATTGTTCTATATCATCTATGTCATATGGGTGCTTAACATGGAATATTAACGAAAAAGAAAGAAAGAAAGATCTCGAATCGATTCTCAAGAGTTTATTGAAATAAATGGAAAGGGAAATGTTCGCAGTAACTCGAAGAGATAAAAAAAGTTTATCTTGTGAGATAATAAACTAAGATAAGGGTTATCAAAAATTATCAGACAACTAAAATTCACTATTGTGAGATGAGATAAGAAAATATGGCACGAAAGATAAATAGACTGTTGCCCAATAAATAACAAGCGTATAGGTAAACAGCTGATCGGAGTAGAGAGGTTATATAGTGTGTGTCTCTCTTTATCTCTTTTCTGTTTCTCTGATTCTTTCTTTCTCTCTCTTCCTCTCGTCTCCCCCTCTCTCTCTAAACTCTTGTTTGTCAGTCTGTCTGTCTGTCTGTCTGTCTGTCTCTCTCTCTCTATCTATCTATCTATTATATATATATATATATATATATATATATATACATACATATATTATATTATATATATTTATAAAAACAATTATATTTAAAAAATTCAACAAATAAATAAAATAAAGCTCCTACAAATTTGTGGTTGAGCACTGTGATTTCTTTGTTTCATCAAAAAAATTTATATAATATTATATATATATATATATATATATATATATATATATATTATATATATATTTCTCATCAATTCTCATCCTTTCAGCCTCCACATTCATAAATAAAATTTGAAAAACGGGAACACATCACCCCTGATGATGGCACTTCAAAGTGCCGAAAGTGCTCGGCACATGAAACTTTGGCTGACTAAATCCACGAGTTCCACCCAAAATATTTAAAAAGTTGGCCAGAAAACTTGAAAAGCATCACAAATAAAAATTGTTAACAGGAGATGTGTCTTTGTTTAATTCAACATGCATAAATGAAAAAAAATGCTGCCCAAATCACACACCACACACACACACACACACACAACCACACATATATTATAATATATATAGAGAGAGAGAGAGAGAGACGGACAGACAGACAGACAGACAGACAGAGACACAGACGGAGACAGACAGAGACGACAGCAGAGTGATAAAAAACAGACTTTTTAAAAAATCAGGCCTGTTTTGGGGGGTCATCATATATATATATATATATATATATATATATATATATATATATATATATATATATGGGAGTAAATATGGAAATAAATACGACAATATTAAGAAATTTTTAAAAAAACAAGTGTTCCAAAAATAAGATGAATTTATTTATCGAGGATTAAACGTTTCGGTTTCCATAAACCTTCATCAGGATGTATTATGGGGTGAAGAAATTGATGGATGTTTTATAGATGACAGGAGATAAAAAAAATTATTATTTAGTTATCATTCCCACTTTATTCCCTTTGTTCTCATAAAATCAGTTCATTAATACTTTTTCTTGTCTTTTGTTGAATGCATCATGACATCTTTGCGTGTGCGGATCTTTCAAAAATATAACGCTGAACAAATACAGTTACACAACAAAAAATTTCATAAAGATTTATATATATATATATATATATATATATATATATATATATGCGTCGATATCGTCGGTATTCCCCCCTCAAGGGGGCGCCTTAGAGACTGGGCGATAAACCCAACCCCGCCCCTTTAAATCAAGGTGGCGGGTGTTAGCTAAGTAGATGGCCCTCTGGGATCCTGCCGCTAATTTTCACCGAGAGTCCCCGAAAATCCCTTGTTATTAAAATATCTTCCTCGCATTCCACATGCGGTATGACACAAGGTCTTTTAATGTGGGACCACCGTAGAGCTGAAGCTCATCGGAGGGCGGGTGCACAAATGCGTTCTTCCTCAAGTGGGGCGCCTCAAGCACTGGGCAATATACCCAGCCCTGTCTTTTTAAATCAAGATGGCAGATATTGCCTGGGGGATGATCCCCTGTGATCACGCCGCTTTATATAAACATAATAGCTCCAGTGGCCAGTCAGCAGCACTCCCCGCCCCCGATGAGCTTCAGCTCACGGTGGTACCCACATTAAAAGACCTGTGTCATAACCGCATGTTGGAATGCGAGGGAAGATATTTTAATAACAAGGGATTTCGGGGACTCCGGGAAAATTAGCAGGCAGGATCCCAGAGGGCATCTACTTAGCTAAACACCCGCCACCTGATTTAAAGGGGCGGGTTGGGTTTATCGCCCAGTCTCTAAAGGGCGCCCCCTGCAGGGGGAATAACCGACGGATTATCGACGCAATATATATATTATATATATATATATATATATATTATATAAATCTTTATGAAATTTTTTGTTGTGTAAAACTGTTATTTGTTTCAGCCGTTATATTTTTGAAAGATCCGCACACCAAAAGATTTCATGATGCATTCAAACAAAGACAAGAAAAAGTATTAATGAACTGGCATTTTATAGAACCAAAGGAAAAAGTGGGAATGATAAACTAAATAATAATTTTTTTATCTCCTGTCATCTATAAAAACATCCATCAATTTCTTCCACCCATACATACATCCTGATGAAGGTTTATGGAAACCGAAACGTTAATCCTCGATAAATAAATTCATCTTATTTTGGAACACTTGTTTTTTTAAAATTCTTAATATTGTCGTATTTATTACCATATTTACTCCCATATATATAATATATATATATATATATATATATATATATATATATATATATATTATTATATGATGACCCCCAAAACAGGCCTTGATTTTTTAAAAAAGTCTGTTTTTTATCACTCTCTGTCGGTCGTCTGTCTTCTTCCGTCTGTGTCTCTGCGCTCTGTCGTCTGTCTGTCCGTCTCTCTCTCTCTCTCTCTATATATATATATATAATGTGTGTGTGTGTGTGTGTGTTGTGTGTGTGTATTTGGCAGCATTTTTTCATTTATGCATGTGAATTACACAAAAGACACATTCTCCTGTTTAACAATTTTATTGTTGATCTTTTCAAGTTTTCTGCCAACTTTTTTAATATTTGGGTGGAAACTCGTGGATTAGTCCACCAAAGTCATGTGCCGAGCACTTTCGGCACTTTGAAGTGCCATCATCAGGGGTGATGTTGTTCCGTTTTTTCAAATTTTATTAATGAATGTGGAGGCTGAAAGGATGAAATTTGCAGGAAAGAAAATATATATGAGTTTATATATATATATATATATATATATATATATATATATATATATATAAATTTTTTTGATGAAACAAAGAAATCACAGTGCTCAACCACAAATTTGTAGGAGCTTTATTTATTCTATTTGTTGAATTTTTTAAATATAATTGTTTTTATAAAATATATATATATATATATATGTATGTATATATATATATATATATATATATATATATTATAAATAGATAGAACATAGAGAGAGAGAGACCCAGACAGACAGAACAGACAGCAGACTGACAAACAAAGAGTTAGAGCAGAGAGGGGAACGAGACCGAGAGGGAAGAGAGAAAAGAAAGAATCAGAAGAAACAGAAAGAGATAAAGAGAGACACACACTATATAACCTCTCTACTCCGATCAGCTGTTTACCTATACGCTTGTTATTTATTGGGCAACAGTCTATTTATCTTTCGTGCCATATTTTCTTATCTCATCTCACAATAGTGAATTTTAGTTGTCTGATAATTTTTGATAACCCTTATCTTAGTTTATTATCTCATCCAAGATAAACTTTTTTATCTCTTCGAGTTACTGCGAACATTTCCCTTTCCATTTATTTCAATAAAACTCTTGAGAATCGATTCGAGATCTTTCTTTCTTTCTTTTTCGTTAATATCCCATGTTAAGCACCCATATGACATAGATGATATAAGACAATTTCTTCATCTATATATATTAAATAAAATATATCTTCCTATGATTTCTTTCCATTGTAGCTGATCAAAAGAAAATATATTTGTAAAGAATATATATTATATGTCGGTGTGAAACCATTATTCGAATTGAACGTGACATTACACGTTTGTATTTTATTTTCTTCTAAATTTTCTTTTTAATGTATACAAATGCGAACATAATAGGCAATGATTGATTTTTACATATGAAGGTTTAACTATTTTATTTTATTTTTATATCATTTTATATTATATTGAAGCGCGTGGTGTAATGGTTAATGTCATGGGAAATGGACTCGTCGCCCCGAGTTCGAACCCTGGGCGTGGTAATTGCATTTCACTTAGCGTTAATAACCTTGGGAAAGGTATGAATCCTACTCTCCCTCCAGCTAGGGATAAATAGTAGGACAGACTGGGCTCTTTAAGCTTGGTTAGGCAACCGGTCGAGGAGAAGGAAAACTCTGAATTCAAACCTGTTGAATTCGCTTGGGGTGGTCAGGTCTAGAATTTGCTCAGTCCTAATTAATGATCAATTAATTAAAATTTCACTAATTACAACACGCGTCACCATATCTGGGATATTGTTCTGTTCCGGATCCTGTATGCAGAATACGGACAGTGTACCGTTCTTCTGTTGATAAAATAATGCGCATGTTATAATATATTCAGTAGCGTGTATTAATAACTATTTAAATTATATATAGCGTGTTCAATGGGCACACATGATTGAATTTATTAAATATAGTATAAGTTTCTTTGTCAGAAGGTAATCCTTAATACGTGTATGTGTGCTCTTTAAAATTACGAAATTGACCTTGTGTCGCATCCTGCTCCTGTGGAGGGGTTGGTAAATATATACATATATGTATAAGAGTATACAGTATGGCTCTACAGTGAGATTTTGATGATCCCAAATAGAATCATCCCTTACTTAACAATCATTTGGATTATCTTGCATAAGATAATTTATAATGATAAGACATAAGAGCATTTTATATGAAAATGGTGACTTACCAGTGAAATTGGCCACAATGGTTGATACAAGTTTCACAATGATAAAAACAGCGATATGACAAATATAAAGTGCTCAATACGTAAGTAGAGCAAATGTATTATTATAAGAGTATACACAGGAATAACCTACACGAGGTTCACCATAAGTATGTTCAGGGTTACTGAACATCTACTGAATTAAACAAGATACTGATTGGTTTGCTCAGTCGGTAGAACGTTCGGCTAGAAACCACAAGGTTCCTAGTTCGATACCGGTCCTCACCAACTCTAGCGTATGAGTAGCACAGGGATCTGTGCGGTAAAGTAAGGAGCTGATGGTATGTGTGGCG
The DNA here is from genome assembly GCA_023376005.1 of Doryteuthis pealeii. NCBI lineage: Eukaryota > Metazoa > Mollusca > Cephalopoda > Myopsida > Loliginidae > Doryteuthis > Doryteuthis pealeii. Next base: position 12,594,867 of record CM042169.1, read on the forward strand.
CTCCAGCTCAGATGCTAAAACAATCTCCTTGTCTAGCGCTATTGAAAAGGGGATAGACTCCCTCGCTGACTGTCTAATACCGACTTTAGGGCGCCCCGTCGACTTACTTTACTGATTAATTAAAGCCGATTGTACGCGTGTATTTTTTTTGGGTTATCGGCTGCAATTAAACAATATCTTGATTAATTCGGTGGATTTAACCCTGAAGATCCTTATGGTGAAACTCGAGTAGGTTATTCCTGTGTATACCATTATATATATACTATATATATACATATATATATATAATATATATATTATTACCATCTTCCCCCTCACAAAAAAATAAAACAAAATAAAATAAAATAATAAAAAATAAAAATAAATAAATAAAAATCACACAAACATACCAGCCACACATTCAATTCAAAATATATAGAAAGATACACAGATACTACTGAATAAAATAGACAAATAGATGGAGAGAAAGTTTATAAAAAAACAACAAAAAAAACCTCACCCATATAAAACTAATGACAAATCCAGTTCCCAAACACACATATATATAAAAGACAATTGAAACAGACATACACACATACACACACTCATTCATCTTGACCCACCCCCATCATCAAACATTCTTGACCCACACCTGCATCACCATATAAACACTCCCCATCTAGAGAGAAGAAAATCCACTACCCACCCCCAACCACCCTTTACTTACCCTACTGACAACCTACTGTTCTCACCATTTTGAAAATGCTCTTCATTGAAGCAAGAACTCTACCGAGTCCTGAAGAAGGTGTAAATGACCAAAACGTTGTATCGTCGACAATAAACATCCAGTTTCCATAACATCCCGTGTTTGTCTACTTTTCTCCATATATATATATATATATAATATATATATATATTATATATATATATATATATATATAAAGGTTTTAGGCAACCCTTATAAGACAGCTACTTAAAGATCTGTTGCGTGTATTTTTTTGGTTATCGGCTGCAATTAATGAATATCTTGATTAATTCAGTGGATTTAACCCTGAAGATCCTTATGGTGAAACTCGACTAGGTTATTCCTGTGTATACCATTATATATATATATATAGACGTTTTAGTCAGCCCTTATAAGACAGCTACTTAAAGATTGTTGCATAAAGTAGGACGTAACGCACGGTTCTCAATCGACTGCACACGTACCACCCAAATTTGTTCTTTGTCCGTTTTCCCCAATTCTTCTGAGATGTTCATAGACAATTGAACATGACACATTGTGCCAAATCCCTGGTGCTTTGACGTGGATCCAATTCAATAATCTCTTTCAAAACTTCTTCATCCAGAGTAGGTCGTATTCGTCTTCAAATGTAAGGCTTGTCGGGTGTGTGTGCCACAACGGCCATCTTAAAAACCTTTTAACCCTCAGCTGACTTCTACATGGTGGATACACTGCGCAGATGTTTTAAGATGTCTCGTTTGGTTTGGTTTGTTTTGTTTTACGGCATATCAACCTCAGTGGGTCATTAAATGCCGATAAAGTTCTGAAAGAAATTCATTCTTAATGGATACACTCCGCATTACTCGGTTTACTGTTTATTAGGAAGTTGGTTATGTAGTTAACTAGTATATATATTTACCAACCCCTCCGCAAGAGCATGATGCGACACAAGGTCAATTTCTTAATCGGAATTTAACAGGTTTGAATTCAGAGTGTTCCTTCTCCTAGACTGGTTGCCTAGCCATGGTTAAAGAGTCCAGTCTGCCCTGCTATTTGCCCATTGCTGGAGTGAGAATTGGATTCATACCTTTCCCAAGGGTACTAGCGCCATGTGAAATGCTAACTGATTATTTTCTCTGATATAAGGCCTGTTGTACTAAGGCAAGTGGTAATGATAGCTCCATCAAGCTAAAGTCTTATTGTTTATTTTCAGATACGACCGGTGCACTTGCTGTTGAAGACTTTATCTGTAAGTGCTATACATAAATCATTGAGCGCTCATTTCATGTTGCTTCAGAATGATACTGTTTTGTATAGAATATTGAGTTGAAAATTATTGCCCCAACCCAATGACCCTTATGGCAAACCGCAACCCTTTTTATCATATATGTGCTAGAAGGCAGTGACTGAGGGTCTTTATGTTCTGGGAATGACATTAAACTCTGTCTGATGGTGAAGTTCTAGTTTTGGAGGTTTGGGGAATGTGGAGTACACCTTCATCACCATTGCTCCCTGGCCCACTCTGACCCGAACTGGTAGTACCTGTTGAAATGTTCTATCGAGTTGAAAATTCTATCCGGAACAGCATCCTTCTCACGTAACGGAATAATAATAATAATAATAATATCTTTTTCAGCTAGTATATTAGGTGTGAGGACTGTCAGCTGTTCCTTATAAACATTCATCTTAATTCCACAGAATATTTATAATCTTTCCACAGATTATCTAACATTGCCTTGAAGGAGTTTAGAGATGGGGCATTCACTATTGATGCTGGTAGTTTATTCCATGTATTTACCACTCTGTTACTAAAATAATTTTGTCTTGCATTTTTTTGGCAAAATTTTTAAAAGTTTTAATCTATGACCCTTTATTGATATTTTGTAATATTTTTTCCTTGGCTTTGTTAAAATGAATCATAGTTGGTGTCTATCATTTCCTCCAATGTGCTAGAAACATACATACTGAACAAATAAAGATAAAAGTGATAACTAACAGACTTTATTGTCTCACCAAATTATAACAGAAATACCCCCCCCAAAAAAAAAAAGATGAATATGTCTATAAATTCCTGCAACAGGTTTAAAATGTAACAATAAGATGACAGTCTTGTTAAAATACAGTCACTATTACTCCCAGATCCACCAAACTAAAATAATTTTGTCTTGCATTTTCTTTGCAAAATCTTTTAACTAGTTTTAATTTATGACCCCTGGTATTGATATTTTGAGCAATATTTAGTAGATCAAAGTTCGTTGAATAAAATCCATGGGTATATTTGTAGACTTCAATCTTAATCCCCTCTTGTTCGTCGATAAAGCAAATATTCCTAAGTCTTTCTTCAAATAAAAGTTTTTTTAATTTATTCATTACTTTAGTAGCTCTCCTCTGAACTCCCTCAATGAGTTTGATATCATTGATTAGTCTTGGATTCCAAACTACATTTGCAAATTCCAAATGAAGTCTTACTAATGCAATGAATAATTTTTTCAGCATTTCTTTATCCATGTATTCATATTACCTCCGTATTAATCCAAATATCGTGTTTGCTTTATTTACTTGTATTTCTATGTGTTTGGAAAATTTTAATGCAGGGCCCACATCCATACCAAGTTCTTTTTTTATCTCTGTATCTTGTAGAGACCGTGGTTGTTTGGTGAGTGTTTAGTTGAGGAGTTGAAAAAGATCCGAGTAATGGGTCCCCACAATTTATATGTATAAGACTACGGAAATGAAGTTTCCATAGAAAACAAAAGAAGAAGAAAAAATTGATAAAGGAAACAAACTTTATATACATTCATTTACAATTGGTATATTCAATTGTTCTTTAAGCGATGTTGCAGACTGTATGTGTCTGTACGTAGATGTGTGTGACAAGTGTGACATGTATTGTTTATATTTGTGCAATTGGTTGTGTCAACATTGTAGCAGTTTTGTCTGTGATTGAAACTTGTGATTGAAAATTGTTTTTGTTGAAGCGAGATAGAGAGAAATTGGAGAAACGGAAAAACTACGAGACCAACCTGATATATCATTTTGTGTCTTCGGGCAGCGACTTCTCCACATTGTGTCGATGTGGGTAGAACTTTTGCCAAAGGTTTATCTCTAAGGATCGCGCTCAGCTTAACAGGAGGAATCTCCGCTGGACAGCGCCATTGATTGAAGCCTAAGGATGGCCACAAAAATCGTAACACGTACTACCCTTTCAAAATTCAAAGAGTAAACAATGGCGAATTATCTGCCCTGGTGTTAAAATCTCAGAGGCGCGAGAAATAAACGAGAAAATGAGTAATAAAAAGGATGAAACAAAAATACGTATTCTAGACGATTTCGTATCATTCAACCGTTGGAAAAAGAAAAAAAAAAGCTGTATGAGTCGTGATAATAATTATTCAAAAGCGCCCCCTATGTTTTTGTAGAGCAAGTTTAGGGAACCGAATCAACGATAGAAATTAACTACCAAGGTTTCACTAAATATTCTTTACGACAATTCTAACAGTAGATTATATATATATATATATATATATATATATATATATGTGTGTGTGTGTGTGTGTGTGTGTGTGTTGAAAGAATGAATAAAGGAAAGAAAGTATAGAAAGGATAATATTATTTTTATTATTTTTAACTAAACAAATGAAATGAAATAATAACAATAGAAAAAATGTAGAAGTGTTCCACACACAAAGAAAATTCGACCTTCATCAGAGTGAATCCTTATTTATAATTTTTTAAATATGGATTCACTCTGATGAAGGTCGAATTTTCTTTGTGTGCGGAACACTTCTACATTTTTTCTATTATTATTATTTCATTTGTTTATTTAAAAATAATAGTTTAAATATTGTACACATAGATAAACTCCTGACCGAAACACGTGTAAGTGATATTGATTAATATTATCCTTTATCAACCTTTCTATACTTTCATTCCTTTATTCATTCTTTCAACATACCGTCGGATTCCCATTCAGTTTCATCTTTATATATATATATATATATATATATATATATATATATATATATATATCGATATTTTTTGTCACACCTTATATATATATATATAATATATATATATGGTGTGTCAAAAAGTATCGAGATTTTTTGTCTGGCTCACAACCTGGACTTATTTTAAGGGGAGGGCTTATATTAAAATTCATCCAGAAAAATCAGGTCTTATTTGGCAGGTAGGTCTTATTTTCGTGGAAATACAGTATAATATAAATATATTATACATAACACACACACATATCACATATACAAGGTTTGTCAAAAACGTATCAAGAATTTTTGTACTTTTTGACACACCTTTTATTAATTAACGTCCCATTCATTGTTCTTTTCTATCATGGTAAACACAGCTTCAAAGTCGGCACTTTTATGACACACTTTGTATTCCGAACAAAAGTAACGTTCTTTTCATTGTTCATTTCTATAAACTAGTACAAAATAAAAAACACCCACCGGGCGATGTAAAAGTAGATTTTTGAAAAATATTGCCTGAGGGGTGGGAGTAAAAACTTTAATGTCAGCGAGTTAGTACCTTAAGTAAGTAAAATCATCAAATTCATTAAGGGATTAAAAAATAAAACAATTTGAAATGTAAACTTTAAATATGTATTAAAATAAAACAAACTATATATAGATATATAATACCAGTCATGTATTTATTAAAACTTGTTTTAAAAAACAATGAGGACTGTCTAATGTTGCATGTTCAAATTTTGAGTGTGTTTATTCTATGTTATGAGATTTGGGGTAATGTGACGTAAGCAGTGACGTAATTTTTGTTACAGACAAAAACCGGAAGCGAATCTCCATTATTAATAGATGTAATCTTTTTATATTGCGTTATTATTTAAATTTCGTTAGCCTTTCTAAAATTAATGTCATTACAATAAACTTAAATACTTATGCCTGGAGAGCGCATTTTCTTTCTAGTATTAATAAATAGATATGATTCTATGATTTTATATGCGTTCTTATTTAATAAGATAAATATGATTCAATGAGTGTATTATGGGAAGGGGAGATAAATGTTGATATCTTCTCAGTTACGTAAATGTCAACTGAGATTGAACAATTTTAGGGGGTTTACCAACTAGTTTTACTAATTACAAGCACTTTTCTGTTGAATCAATTTCAGTTAGAAATCACTGGAAAGCCTGTAATTTGTGTCTAATGGATTCTTTCAGGCAAGGGATGTTAATCTATCACCAAGTACCTTCGGTCTGTCATTATCAGCCATCAGTCATGTAATGCAAGCTCTTCAAGTCGCTTCAAGTACCTGCAGATAACAATCCCCTTGTAATGTGCTACTTATCTGGACATTCCCAACGGTGAAATTACTTATCTAAATTCAAATGTTGTATTCACATTGATGAAGCCGCCACTCCCCCCCCATTTTTACATAGGGAATACTCTTGAGTCTACTGAAATAAAGAGCATATCATTGTTTCACACTTTGTGAATTTTTCACGCCTGCGTAAACTGATGGCCTTTCACTGGAGCTTGAGTGAGAACAGGTCTCCACAGATTTCCAGGACTCTTCTGAGTATTCTAGCCGATCTTAACAATACTGTTTTGGGTGGTCTCGGTTGCAATTCCTGTAGTCTGTTTTCTAAACTCTTGGGGTCCGTTCTAAGGGCACCAACATTATTATTATTATTATTATTATTATTATTATTATTATTATGGAGGTTTTTACACCTGTCGTAGTTGATGGTTCACTGGAGCGCAAGTCTCCTCAGGTCTCCAGAACTCTTCTAAGTATTTTAGTCGACCTCAACAGTGTTGTAGTTTGGATGGTCTCGATTCTTCCTCTGATTTCAAAATTCACCCGGATTATATTCCAGAGCTCTGGGGACCGTTCCATAGTTTTCACAGTTCTCTGGCAAGGTCTGAGTATTTGTCTATCTTTTCGTTTTATTTAATTTTCCCTAGGTGGTTGGCCGGGGCTGCCAAATCCACGAAATGACAGGTTTTCTTCTGGTTAATCAATACTAGGTCTGGTCTCCTAGCCGGGATTAGGTGATCCGTCTGTATCTATTGACACTAGCATTAGCTGCTAGTCTTTCACGCCTTCTGCACAAGGACTTTCCTCTCACTGCATCGTTGTGCAAAAGAATAAACCCCTTAAGAAAAAATACACACAAATATGAAGGTACCATGAATGCAATTCGCTTATCACTAGGCATAAAATAATCCTATCTTATAGGCACGTGTACAAAAAATAAATCTCTTAAGGAACAACTACATTAACGTTCACTGCCAGTATTAATGTTGTATTGTCCTCGCCCGGAAGACGGAACTTCCGGCAAAAAGACAAAGAGATTAAAAAAAAATGTTTAAAAAAAGGGTAAAACGAAAGCGAGGCTTTCCGGTCAAGGAAGCATGGAGAAGATAAAGAAATATATAACAAACATCCGTTATCAGATCAAAAGATAAAAATGCGTAGGCGTGTCGTCAATACGAAAGCCAGAGGGTCGAACCGACAGTCAGTCAGACCCCAGCGAACAGCCGTTAGCATCATCTCGTTCTCCCGTCAACCCTCGGGCACACATTGTGAACACTGCGCTCTTCGCCAGCCACCGGCATTTTCACTGTGAAGCTCTGCGCCTTTACCACCCACACACCGAAGAAAATAAAGAAGGGTCCTCTCTTTGTACATACGTATCTGTTGTTTATTGAAGTCCAGTAGTCGGTAGTAGCTGACTACTACATACTTCGCTACGTGACCATATATACCCGCAACGACTACTTACTTACACGATTTAGAGTAGCGAAGAAGGCCGCTACGTAACATTAAGTCATAATCGTCTGGTGATCTCTGGTGATCGTAAAATATATAAACAATAATAATATAGAAAAAAATGTATGTATTTAATGGTTTAAACACGATCCGTTTACAGCAAATGTCAAATGACCGTATTGGGTGGACAAAAAGTCAGTCGGATTTCACTCCTGGTTAGAGGTAGATGCTGTGTCTAGCCACACTGAAGAGACGTGAAACGTCGAAACACGTGTGTCTGGTATTGGGTGGATGACTTATTATATGCTCCCAAAACCCGGTAGTGCTCTCTAGGGGTGACTTAAATTAACTTTCACTTAAGCCATGATCGTCTGTTTACAGTGACCGTAAAATATATAAACAAATGTATGTATTTAACAGTTTAAACACCACACCAGCAATGGCCGAGATGTTAAAGAATCGGGCTTGCTCCTGGTCAGAGGTAGTTGATGTGTCTAGCCACACTGAAGAGAAGTGAAACGTCGAAACACGGTGTCTGTGGATGACTTAAAATATGTAAATATGGAGGTTCCCTTACGTTTACGCATAAAATAAACTTAGACGGTTTGACATGCCGTTAAAATCAACCAGAACGAACAGTTCATCCAAGCGAGACAAAGAGGCTCAGTCAGTTGGTAGGCATATCTTAATTCTCGAGAGCGAAGACAATAGCAATGTTGCATACCCTTCTACTTTCCTTACTTCTTACTTCTATTCTTCTTTTCTATCTTACGGCTTCTTCTAGGCAGTCTCTTCTAGCATCTGACTTCTCTTTGGGGACTTCGTGTCTGGTCTTCCATTGGGGATTCTCTTTATCAGAAACCCTGTGTCATTGTTAGTTTTAGATAATAACACAGACTTCGATTTAACTTGATCATATTTTATTCTCGAAATCCCCCACCAGACTACCTGCGCAGATCGAGTCGGCCGCGTGTATCACACGACTCACCACCGTCGTGGTTTCTCGCCGACTGACTAAAATCTATTTCTAATCTAAGCCGGAAGAGGGTTTTCTCCACCGATTCTCACGGTATCCACCGGAAGGAAGGATCAGGACAGGTCAAGCCTTGTCATTCAAATCCTAAGTTAATTACCCATTTTAAAATCTTTAGAAGTGCGTTGACAGTTTTAAGTGATTTGTATTGAAGGGGGAGGAGAAGGGAAGGAAGGACTCTCAAAGTATTTTTTGACTACAAAAAAGGTTTTGTTTTAAATTCAGCATTTTCCTACTCCTAGACCGGTCGCCGTAACAAAGTTTAAAAAAATGTATGCGTACTCTTTACCTATAACTAGAGGAGAATAGTTTGATTCGTACCTTTCCCATGGTATTAGCACTATGTGAAATGCTACACCCACGCCCAGGATTTAAACTCGTCTTGCCGTACCCATTTTCTTCAACGGTAACCAATAGGTTGGAGGTGCGTGGTGTAATGGTCAAAAGTCGAAGGAAATGGACTCGTCGACCCGAGTTCAAATCCTGGACGAAGTTACCGTTCACATAACGCTAATACCCTTGGGAAAGTTATGGACCCAACTACTCTTTCTCTCTCTCCAGTTTTGGGTAAATAAAATGGCAGACTGGGCTCTTTAACCTTGGTTAGGCAACCAGTCTAGGAGAAGAAAAACTCTGAATTCAAACCTGTTGAATCCGCTTGGAGTGGTCAGGTCTAGAATAGGCTCAGTCCTAATTAGTGATCTATTTAATTACAATTTCACTATTTTATTTTATTTTATTTTATATTGAAGCGCGTGGTGTAATGTTTAAAGTCATGGGAAATGAACTCGTCGCCCCGGGTTCAAATCCTGGATGTGGTAATTGCATTTCACTTAGCACTAATATCCTTGGGAAAGGTATGAATCCTATTCTCTATCAAGCTATGGATAAATAGTAGGACAGACTGGGCTTTTTAACCTTGGTTAGGCAACCAGTCTAGGAGAAGGAACACTCTGAATTCAAACCTGTTGAATCCGCTTGGAGTGGCCAGGTCTAGAATAGGCTCAGTCCTAATTAGTGATCTATTTAATTAATATTTCATCAATTACAACCACGGCTCACCATATCTGGGATATTGTTCTGTTCCGGCCCCTGTATGCAGAATACGGACAGTGTACCGTTCTTCTGTTGATAAAATAATGCGCATGTTATAATATATTCAGTAGCGTGTATTAATAACTATTTAAATTATATATAGCGTGTTCAATGGGCACACATGATTGAATTTATTAAATATAGTATAAGTTTCTTTGTCAGAAGGTAATGCTTAATAAGATTTGTGGGCTCTTTAAAATTCAACAAAGGAATCGAGGGAAAAATGATCACAAGAAAAATATTCACGGCTTTTTCTTTTTAAAAATTCAATATGGAAATATTTTATTAAGCTTGAATTATTCACTATGAGCACACGATTTGAAAGTTTAAATTTTGCGGGTTTTATTTATGTATGGGGTGTAGACATCTTTTTTTGTTGTTGTCTTTTTAGAATAATGTGTGTTTTTAAAGTAAAGAAATTGTGTTCAGGAAAATTAATAGAATGTTAAACACACATTCAATATTATTATTTTTTTTGTAATCTCTGGTTAAAAAGGAAAATTCACTGATAAAATATTTTCGCTGATAACTAGCAGCATTCTCCAAGAAGATTATTGCATTAAATCCAGGGAAATTCTTAGTGCAAACATTTAGGCTTTACTTCGTGACATCAACAAAGGATATGAAGGACGATCCAAAATTAATGCCTCTTATTTACGAGGGTGAGTCAAAAAAGGAATGCCATTTTGCTAAGGACAGGTTATAATTACCAACACAAGAACATGTATCATACATTAAATGAAGCTGGTCCTCTGTGGATCAGATCCCTACTTCTCTACATAGAATAGTAAAAAAGTAACGCCATTTTGTTTAGGCAGGTATAATTACCAACACAGGAACATGTATCATAGATAAAAATGAAGTGGTCCTCTGTGGATCAGATCCCTACTTTCCCCATACCTCATAAAGTAATGACATTTTGTTTAGGACAAGTATGGTTACCAAAACAGGAACATGTATCATACATTAAAAATTGAAGCTGGTCTTTCTCCACATGTGAGTAAAAAAGTAATGTCATTTTTTCAGGACAGGTATAATTACCAACACAGGAACATGTATCATAACATCAAATTGAAACTGGATCACATCCCCACTTCGTCACAGTTTTTTCCCAATAGCAATGTTCCACCTTCGAATGAGAGCATGTATCCAGCCCTGTAAAATTCTGTTGACTGTTCTTTGAGCCACTTCTTCTCTAAAATTTTACTTCTTCGTCACTGGACTAAAGGTTTTACCTACCTTCGACCTCATGAAAGAGGGTTTGTGAGGCAAACACTATTCCAGTAACGAGGAAGTGAAATCTGTAATGAAGAAGTGGCTCAAAGAACAGTTCATATTAATTTGTTTCCTATGGCATTTTTTATGCAGCAATTATTATAGCGATTGCAGCAGTGCAGTAGTCTGGATGGTCTCAATTCTTCCTCTATTTTCCAGATCTGCAGTCTTTTTCCAAAGTTATTGGGACCGTTCCAATACCATGGTTTACAGTCTTTCATATTTGTCACCGCTCAGTCTACATTTACTGTTTTGTTGACGTCTTATCAAATTTTTTGCTTTGATACATTTGTTCTTTAAGGCAATATTAATTATTATTAGTATTATTATTATATATTATTATTATTATTATTATTATTATTATTATTGTTGTTCTTTATTATTATTCATTATTATTATTATTTGCTCCTTTTTGAGTTTTCACATCAGCATAGCTGATGGCTTTCACTGGAGTCTGATGACAGCTCTCTCAGGCTCTCCAGGACTCTGAGTATTCTGGCAGATTGCAGCAGTGCAGTGTTCTGAATGGTTTTCAACCCTTCCCTCTGATTTCCAAACACTTCCAGACCCTTTTCCAATCCTTTTGGGACTTATTATTGATTATTATTATTATTATTATTATTTATTATTATATTTCACATCTTTTGAACTTTTTCACATTAAACGTTAGCTGCATAGTTCGTTCTATATATAATTATTATTATTGTGGTGTTGTGTTGTTGTTTCAACATCTACTGTAAGTTTTTCACACTAGTGTTAGCTGGATGCCTTTCTATAATAATAAGACCATACATAAACAATAATAATAAAATAATAATTATTATTATTATTATTATTATTACCATTATTATTATTATTATTATATTATTAATTAATGCCAATGTTAGACGCTATTCAGCATTAAAACATAACAAATACAATGTTTCAATTACTGCTAGGATGTGACATTATTCTGATATCGAATCCTTTTAAACACAATACAAATAATAATGGAACTCAGCACCTGGGTAATAATACAATTCTGTCTATGACTTTGTTTCTTTATTTTTTTCTTCTTGTTCATATCATCCCTGACACCGCAAACAACCCTGTCAGTCTTTCCACCATTCTCTGCATACATTGCATCTCCAACGATTCCGCTTTTCTTGTGTATGTGTATGTGTACAAAAATATAAATCCTTTCAAAGAAGAACAATTTGCGTATGAGATTCCATATATTTTTTCTCCCACATATTATTCAATATTCTCTTGTTGACATATGTTTTTTTGTTCTCCATTCGATGAATATTTATTAGAAACATCTAACTATACTATAATTACAATTCACAATAAAGAAAATATGTAGAGATATTCTTGGGTTCGGACTGTGTCTTTTTCATCAGATTTTTTTTTTTTAAATCTTCACGCTGTCGTCTTTTTGTTATAGCAAAGATACTTCCGAATCAAAGCGCACCAATCACTACTGATGAGAATTGTGGAAACCAATTCTATCTGATGCCATCTATCAGATCTTCAAAAACTCATTTTAGACAATATACAGCCCGGAACACTACACATTCTCACCGAATATCGAACCACATTATACAACGACCACCTACACCCATACGTGACACTCCTACATCCACCACTCCACACACCGTCGTGTCAAAAAGTATCGCAGATTTATGTACTTTTTTGGCACAATTCTCTCTTT